>NW_021011510.1:2359788-3036119 GCF_003987935.1 Bombyx mandarina | reverse complement strand
CATTACTGCTTCACGGCGGAAATAGGCGGGGTGGTGGTACCTACCCGTGCGGACTCCCAAGAGGTCCTACCACCAGTGATTACGCAAATTATAATTTTGCGGGTTTGATTTTTATTACACGATGTTATTCCTTCACCGTGGAAGTCAATCGTGAACATTTCTTGAGTACGTATTTCATTAGAAAAATTGGTACCCGCCTGCGGGATTCGAACACCGGTGCATCGCTACACACGAATGCACCGGACGTCTTATCCTTTAGGCCACGACGACTTCAAATTTATTTATTTATACATTAATTTTTACTTTTATTAGTAAGATTAAATATGATAAAAATTTAGATGAACTGTCTCATATAAAATACGATTATAAAATCTATCGATCTAAAGTTAAAGAACTAAATAGTAGACATTATTGTATTTTTACGTAAAGCTGGGTACGATTTATTTTCTATTGTTTTTCGTCGAATTTTCTAGTACGGTCACAGAACACCGAGAGCTAAAGAGAGTTAAGTACATCAGACGTAATTTATCGAAAACTTAACGACAGTCATTAGAACTGTCACCGGACATGTAATCTTCGTATATCATGTTTTTACCGTGCAAATCACAAGGTAATTAGTGCTAAAGAAATGCCGCACTTGCGATTACGAAGGACTCGACGTTAATGATGTAACTGTTTCTTAGATTAGCGTTCCAGAATGATCTTTTAAATACACCACAAGTAACTGTTTTTTTTTTATATAATTTTTTCTGTTTGAATTCTAAGAGATATTTATTTGCTATTCGTGTGCTTTAGAATGAATATTATTTATAGTTTATAGTATTGATTCTGCTAATGCGGATGTGATATTTTCCCGAATCATGTTGAGTATAAAGTATGTCAGATTTCGAATGCAATGAGGCAAGATCGAGATTGATCTGCAAGTCTTTTATTTAATCAGGATACTTTTATAAAGCTGAAGAAAATACACCCCTTTGAAAAGATCTGAGTATTAATGATGTAAATGAACCACGAAACTATCTATCTATCGGGTAGATAGTACGAGTCTGTTTTTTCCTATCTATATATTAATACGTGAAGGAAGAACTTTGTATCCCTTTTTACGAAAATTGCGCGAACGGAGGAGTATGAAATTTCCTACACTTATAAAGAATATAGAGGAGTGCAGAATGTTAATATTTTTTTAAATGATGCCTAAAAAATACATTAAATCAATAAAAAAAACATTACACACACTACCATGTATTTGACGCACACACGCATGCATACTACTTATTTATTGATTAAATATTGTTTGTCTTTATTAATATTTTTCTATAGTGTAGTCTTGGCGAAATTTGTGATTATAGAAGTATAATAGTCTTTGAAAATAGAATCATAATAGTGTACAATAAATAATTATAATTTCAATTAATTATAGTCGAATTTCGACTACCGGGCGACCACTAGTAGTAATAAAAATAACCCAGTTAATACAGGAGTTCTGAATTTAGGTGAAGAGAAACATTGAAAAGAATATAGAAGACTCACGACTCTTTACAATGAGAACACGACTGAGAACAGGATGTACATGACAAAAACCGTCAATGACATTTGTCAAAATGTTTTGCTGTATAATTGCTATGCTATGTTTTGCAACAAAAGAGTTCTTACATGATATACCTCTAGTATCTGATATTATTTGAAGTAGATAGGTAAATATCAATATCAACCGAATCCTCCCTAATATGCATGTTGAGAGTTGACTCTATTATGCAATGCTTAGAAATTGTTTATATCGACGCTTGAAAGGCAAACGTGACTAAGCGACAATGCGTGAACTTTACAGTAGACTAATTTAAAGTTGAAATTAATTTAAAATATACCTGAGAAATACCTAAAAAAAAAAAACTATTTTAACGAATCTAGCTGTAGGATTGAAATGATTTTAATAGACCTAGAAATATTTTTTTTTGGGCATCGAATATGGTTATTGCCTATCATTTATGTACAAAGCAGCTATTGTCGCTTAGTCACGCTTAGTTTGCCTTTCAAGCGTCGATATGGTGTGTTAAAAGTTACTTAGGAAAAATATCACACGATCGATTTATACCGAGCATTGCATTTAAAAATCTATATACCTTTCTAACTATACACATATGTACATACATATGCATATGCTTTAGGTCGGCCAGTTCACGGCACACAGGTGTGCTCAAATGATTAATAAAAAAATTGCGATTGTTTTTTGTCGTCTATGTACACGATTCAGTTAGCTACTTATCAACACAGGTACCAGCTTGCAGGCTTTTGTCTTGGGTATGTAAATCGAGATCTGTCAGTCTATCACCTGGCACTGATAGGTATCTTAGCAACAAATTACCAAAAATATGTATAGAAAACATAGTTTTTACCCAAGCTGTCTCGGTTGATCGACCAGGCTATGATCCGTGACGCCCCACGGACCCGGATCTGAAACGACCAGCGAATAGGTCGCACCTTTCATTCCCACTTCCCACTTATTTTCGAACGTAAAATTGTGGGTTTAAATCGGCCATTGTCTTCCGTATACTTGGAAATTTTACTACGCTACAAGTTTCCGTGATGTGATCTCTCAAACCAGACAGGTTTGTTTGTTTAAGTTAGTTTCAAATTATGTATGTTATGTTTCAAAGAAAAAATCTTCTTGAATTACTAAGCGGTGTAAATAATTCTTATTTATCTGATAAAAAAACCGCAATAAACAACTTCTCTTTGATTGGAACTTAATTAAAAAGCACAGAATAAATGTATTTTGTGTTTATATTGTTATGAAAAAGATAAACCCCTTAATTTCGGTCACTATACTTAAACTTTAACATGGTACTAGATCATAAAGAATCTAAAAAGGTAGTAGGTAGGACACTAATAAGTACCACCATCTTGCTTATTTCTCTCGCGAAGCAGCCTATTACCGATTTTAGCCGTTATAAATAAAATTGACCACTCATGATATGTACATTCGTATTGAGACAACATCATGTCTCAAGGTGAGTGACGGCATTCACGCACTGATAAAATGTTCTCCAGTAACCACTTGACGCTATATCAGTTCGTTCACTCAGATAGTTCTGTGGCGGTAGCTATCATACTACACAAAATATTTGACAGATGCTTGAATCTCGCTTACGACATACGAGTAATTAAAATTAACTTGCATATATACAAGTTCCGAACAACAACATTTGGACCGTCGGTCTACCGAGCAAGATCACCGCTCGAGGGAAGATCTTCCCTACGTCATAAACTTCCCACAGTCCAGTAAACTAATGACTAAACAGACTAAATGACAGTAACTAAAAAAAACAATGTATTCGAACCAAACGTATTCGAGGAAATTACATTACATGTTTTTTGTAGTTATATTAATTCATTGTATTTAATGTATAATCACGGATCAAATCACGAATCTAATTTAACACTATTCACGTCGTATTTTACATAAGAGCGTGTGTTATTTAACAATCGTACGTCTGGGTGGTATTAGTTAAATGACAAAACAAATTAGTAACTGATCCTCGATCAATATCCAATCACGGTTTATCGCAACCGATCAGAGTTTGACCGGAACGGATATACATTTAGTAATTCTTGCGCCGTTTCACGTAATGTCTTACATCATTTAGGGTTGTCAAAACATGTTGATCGTGATTAAAAACAGTTTTGCGATTTAATCCCGTCCCTGTATTTTGGACACATTTAAAGTATTCTAATTGCTGAATATAGTAAATAAAGTGTAAAACGCGAGGTATGAACACTTAAAATATGTTCAAATATATTTATTAGCTACTTGTTTTTTAAAACTTATGCTGAAAGCCTTGAGAGGATATTTCAGCGTTACCCTAGCGTGTAGGTGAGCTCTCGGGGCTCAAACCGGAGGTGTTGCTAACACTGGCTCTAGCATGAGCAGTAGTTCGCAGAATCTACCACTGGATCGGAAACGCGACCCACTGGATCCGGCGAGAAATTCAGCGGGCTGTGTCTATGGGTTAATTTACTCCTCGAGGCCTTCGTCGCAAGCGACGGGTTCGGCGAGGACGGTGACCGGTGCTTGTGGTACCTAAAAGCACAGATGTTGGATCGGGAGGATCCGTAATAACATGTTTAGGGCGACGTCGACTGTTTACCATTCGGTCCACAGGATCGGGTATCTAATTTCCGGCGGCCACGACAAGAGGGTTTTCGTGTCGTGCCGCCTTTCCAAAGTGGCGCAATGATGCCGACCGTATATACTTACTGATTGAGTCAATCTCAACTACTTGTCTTGACCAACAGATAGATTCATCAGCGCATCCTAAACCGCTGGGGCTATAAACTTGAAATTTAAGCATTTGATGCATTTAAGATGTAAGCGTACCCTAAGCAAGGATTTTTGGTAACGTCTATAGAGTGGCTAAAATAAGGGATAATAATAATAATAGTAAAATAAGGGATATAAGATATAATATCATAATAAAAAGTAAGAAATAAACGTAAATCAGCGTGTTTAAAAAAACTGTTATGGGATAAATTACGAGGTGAAGATTGAAATGGGAAGTTCATTTTTTGAAGAAGGAAGCATCAGTATTACCTATAGGTTTTTTATATAAAATTTAAGATTACGTATCGTAAATTGAATATGTAGGTATATATAATTTATTTTATAACAGTCCTCGTACGTCTACTGCTGGAGTTAGCAGTTTAAAGTAAACAATTTATAAATATATTATCTATTTTATTGACAACAGCGTTTCATCTCAGAACATTCTAGTGACAACCTTAAAATCTGCATTGTCTAACTTAGTATTTGTAGGTTCACACGCGCCGAGAAATTATATGATACTGCCTCCGGCAATCGCTAAACCCATTGATCTTTTATCCCAAGATGGTTGCGGATAAGCCACTTAGAAATGCGGAATAGTGAAATCCTATATAGCGAATTGTTGTAATATTATAATAGCTAAACATAGACAAGTAAAACCTTCTGTGCCATTTCGATTACCTATATATATTTCACTTTATCATATTATAATATATATATTAATACTTATTATTGAAAAATGAATGTTAAGGGCGCGGTGAGTTGCAAAGCAGCATGGATAGCACACGGAAAAAAATGTATGAACCTATGTTAACGCCATCTATCGGGTATACTCGTAGCAGTTATATGGCAATGGCATAATTATTCTACTAGATGACGTTTTGCTATAGAATGCCAAAAAAATTGAGAATTAACATAAATATTTTAACTCTTCTTTTTCTCCACCTTATCCCACTAGGTGGGGTCGGCACAGCTAATTTTTCTCTTCCATTCTCTTCTATCAGCCGTCATCTCAACACTCACTCCTCTCTCTCTCATATCGTCATTCACACACTCCATGTCTTCTTCGGTCGACCTCTTCCCCTCTTCCCATAATATAAAACATAAATATTTTAACTAAATTACTAAAACTAAAACAGAATTTTTTTAACATCAACTTTGAAGGACAAAATCGTTCAAATTACAAAAATATTATTCGTGATTGTATTTGAACTTGACACACCTAAGTTACGGGTAAAAAAGTTTCCTTTCATATCCCATTTAAACACCATACATTTTTTTAAATCGATGTAGGAGTTCATTGTGAGTATAAGCAATTATAGATATTAGATTAGATTAAGGTGGTTAGGTAAAATAAACAAATGAATTTTCGGCGGGTCATACAAAGCATCTCCTGAAAGATCCACTAACGCTAACTAGTTTATTTTTATTAAGTCAAGTGTTCATACGGTCTATGCCAAGAGTTCCCAAACTTATTTTTTCTACTGCCCACTTTGAGAATAAATTATTTTTTACCGCCCCCATTTTTTCACTTTCTTAAACACCACTATAGCGAGAGCTCAGTCGGTGTCACAGAGTCCTCTTAGATGAAATTACAAATCGCCTCCCAAGCCTCTACACAATGCCCCCTTTTTTTTCTGGGTCTCTTACCGCCCCCCTTTAGGCCTGCAGCGCACACGAGGGAGCGTTATCGTCCACTTTGGGAAAGGCTGGTCTCTGCAATTCCGTAGCAGATCGTAAAGTAGTCATGGTTATTAACTAGCAAAACTAAAAAAGCGTTCAAGAATCACCTAAGTCATATTATGTATCAGTTCAGGTGACCTGACCCCTTTCCCACAAAGTCAATTACCAGTGATTTGCAACCTTATCTTACAGGGCGTAATAATTAACTGTTTCGTGTGGGCGACTCGACATTGTGGGCGTTACTCGTAAATTCTAAGTTCATATTTTGAAGCATCAACTGGATTTATGTTTGAATACAGTATTTCACAAAGATTTGCTTTGGTGTGATGCGTTTAGATAAACTTTTCAAGAAGTATTTAGATGTAAGGCGATTTATTGTGTTCTTCTAATGTACCTTTACAGGGAGGGGGCTTACAGTTAATTTTTATTTATTTATTGCGTAGATGGGTGAATATGCTCTCGGTATAAAGTGGTGAAACGGTGCTCATAGATATTGCAAAGTGATTCCCTTTATCCAATTTGAGACGTTTGCTGTCCCACCCTTCAAATCCGAACGCACAACTATTTGACGGCAGAATGGCTGTATCTATCCGCGGGAATTTACAGTACGGCAACCACTAGTAGCCAGTTAGCGGTCGCAGTATGCAGGTTCAATACTTAGAGAACGCTACTCTTCATTTTCTGATGAATTTTGTATACTCTTTTTAAAACACCCACGTAGATGGGGTCTTGTTTTAAGCCGAGAGACTCCACAGAGCCAATTTTTCATACTATTCATTTGGTTACTTATTTTTCTTTGTTTCCTGTTAACGGAATTTGATTACATTAAATTTTAACACCTTACATACATCAACGTCCAAATGGGCCTGTGCTAACAACAAAACTGTGTTAGTAATAAACACTTTCTAATTTGTTAATGCCTACTGTGAGACCGTACGAGTAAGAACTGCCATTTCGGCCTGTCAATTTTTAACAATAGAAAATCGAAATTAAATATGAAAAATTACAAGAGAAAATACTATGCTAACACTTTGCCAACAATGTAGAAGGAATAATTTGTACTAATTCATAAAGTAGATTGTGTTGTCAAGATCACGTATGTCCATGTCTCTCTCCTTCTTGCGTCGATAATCTCCAATGCCGAAAACCGTCTCCTTTAATACCTTTCTCCTGGATTATCCTGCGCCAGCTGTGCCTTTTCTCAGCTGTAATAAAAAACAAAGAAAGCCAATATCTAGTATACCTGTAAAAAGTATGATTTCATAACAGTTGAAATAGTTATACAATGTAACGATATGCTACAAAATATCCAAAAATAGACACAGATAGATACCAGTTCAAATAATGACCGGTTCTTCCGTGACGATCTCATTACTAACCGATTGGCTTGTGCCCAGAACTAAATTTATTCAGATTAACTCAGTCAGACAAGTGTCGAATTAACGTATTTAAAGGATAAACTGGACAGGAGATACAGATTTTCGTATTGATTAAGATTTCACATCATGTTCTCAGCAAATGCAACTATCGGCTTATAAAATAGTGGCTACTTATATTATATTCGTTGGAGTATTTGGATAAAAAAGCTTATAAATAAATATGAGAGTAGATATAATGGATATCTGGCTTCAGTTCGAAACAATAACTCAAAATTTTTAGAGGCTGTGTCTAAAAAGATCGGTTTTACCGCCTCAACGGTATACTACTAAAACGTTTTTCTCCCAACTCCAAAATGATTCTAAATTCGTTTACACGTAAATCATAATACGGAAAACTTAAGTAAATCTTAAGTAAACTTAAGTAAGATGGTAAAGCAATAATTGTAAAACTGAAAAGAAATGAAGAGATAACGCCCATTATTATCAATGTTTGAGGAAACACAGCACCTGACATACTGTCGGCGCAGGCGTTCAACTTGAATGTAATAAGTCTCATTTTATGAAACCGATAGATTTTGTATTATGGTATTTGCTAATGCAATTCCCATTAAAGTGGTAGAGAAGTAGTACCAAAATATGAAATGGCGTTAAGTATTTTTCGAAATATATATAAAATTTATATCTTTAAGTTTCAGTTGTTATTATTTCAATTTCGTAATGCGATGTAGTTAAAGAGGTGATAAACTTTTGTGTTACCCAACAAAGGCAAGGGATCATCTACGTCGATCATTTCTCCATTAAAAATCAATTATTGAAGTCGGAAGCGCACGCGCATCGCTTTACAGAGAGGTCGATTTTCAATTCATGGTGTTGCTCTCACAGTTTCTTTGTTGTAAGTAAATGTGGTTGCTATTTCGTAATGATGTTGAAAATATTTTTTTGCTCCTTTGGTTCGTTCTATCTTTACTTTTTTTTACGAATTATTAAACATTAAAGTTTTATTTCTTAATGCTGTTATTAGGACAATGGGTCAACTCAGTTACCTCAGCCTATAGGCATCATATCACGGATATAAACACCCAGACTGAAGCCCTAAAATATAAGACGCCAAATGTACTCGAATCGACCGATAGGACCGTGTCGAAAGAAAATACGTATCTTACGTAACGTAAAATACGTAAAATACGTAAAGACTTCCACTAGTTTTTAGAAAAATATCACTTTGCTCATTTACTGGAAGGGATATTATAAATTTACATGGGCAGGTATCACTATTCTGCTGGTCAAAAGTATCTGCTACAGGATTTGAATCTCGGTATAGTCATATCACTTTATACGATTATACTTGGCCATTAGGCCATGAATGGTAAACTCTTACGTAGATGTTGTGTATATTATTTTAAAATACACGAGCGTTTATGTGTTCACAGGAGCCTTTATCTATGACATATTAACGCTCTAATGCGTCAGAGTATCCAAAAAATGAAAACCGCTTTATAATGAAGAACGATTGTTTCGTTTCTGAATTCAATAACTCAAAAAAATGCTTCAAACAGTAAGTAAAAAGTTCTATCATCTAAATAACGGTTCAAATGCAACAAGAGAAGTCACTAATAGTTATGCTCAGTGAATCCAAAGGCCCTTCGATGCGCAGTGAAAGTGCGGTGGTCATTTCCGAAATCACTCCACGTTATTATTGTTTGATCCAGATTCGCGTCAAACCATCAATCTTCAATAAAAACTCCGCTCTTATTGTTAGAAAGTATTAAACGTTCGTTTTTTGGGTTGGCGTTGCTTAAATTTAATAAGAGGAAATCGGGCTTGTATTTAGTCCAAACAAACGCATTCCCGTTTCCTTCCTGGATAATGATATTTTTGGGGCGTCACTCAGGTTATGATGTCTATGGATTCCGGAAACTTTTGATTAGCAGGCGTAGCATGGATTCTCGTAGCATGGATTCATATTCTCTTTTCAAACAGACTATTCACCATCTGAAACCATTGTGAATATTATTCTGTAATATTGACTTTCTTCTCTTTGGCATACATTCTGTAGTTTAGTGTCTCTCAATTAAATCGACTCTGTAAGAAATGCCCGAAGTTTTATCATTTCGATCCATGCCTTTAAGACATTTGCAATCAGTATACCGAATGTGTCATTAGACATATTGAATTTCAAAAGTCATGTAGCCCGGAGATGTGTTCACAATATGTAACATTTTGGTGAAAGTGGACGTCAGATTAACTTATATTTTCATTTTAACCAATGCGTTCCGTTCATTCGTGTTCTGTAATGCATTTTATTTTTTATTTGCGATCATTGACAGCTTATGTAAACGATTTCGGTTCGACTAAAAGCTGCGAAAGCTGCGTTCGAAGTGATATATCTGCAGACTTCACTAACACCGTCATTGTCTTGACTTCGGTAATACTGCTCTATGCGCTTTCCTCCTCTTATCAAAATAAGGCAAATAATTCCTGATTGTCAGCACTATGATTTTAGGTACTTATTCTTGTATTGATCACGACAAACATTTTGCGTAGTCGACAAGGTTTTATGCAACTACATATTAGTAATAAAAAAAATTGTTTTTTCATCAAAACGTCATTTAACGGGTTTGTAACATGTAAATTCATCAAAATATCGGGAATTCGTTAAAACTAAAGATTGTGCTGAGAACACGTTAATTAATAGTTTTCATAAAGCTGCTAACCGTGAAAATAATTGGAACTCTTCTAATGTAGGATAAAAAAAATATTAAAAAGGAATGACTTCAAATCGCAAGGTATTAGATCATTTCCCATTTATTCAATGGTCTCGTTTTGCAGTGGAATTTATGAAGTTTTGTTTGATCGACACAGCTTGGATAGCAGCTGTGGATTTAGGTCGCAATAACGCACACGTCACTTACCTCGTAAGTGTGGATACATCATAACCGACTATTTTAATCAATGGTTTTAGGTCAGCCACTTTTAAATGTCAGTCTAAGCAACTTAAATTTATTCCAGCGGCCTTGAGCTAAAAAGATTCATTAAACTAATTACATCTATCGTCGGACCCGGGGCTATTTTTAAACAAAACTTCTGAGAATCCTGGATCACTCATCGCTTCTTCCCTTGCCAGCATTTTTCCCGTTCTGGAAGAACGCTCCGTGATAACGTAAATAGAAGTTCAAATCGATTAAAACATGATTTAAAAAAATCCTGCTAAATGCACAAAAAAAGTAAATGCCTCATTCCTCTTGGAACACGGCGTTCGAAAACTACACGCGGGTGTAGTTTATCCTGCGATAAGAAGCAAGCCTCGTACGATTATTGCCGTCTCTGTCACGCTTTAAACATTTCGGTAAAATGAAGGAGATGGAAAGGTAGGGCGCCCACCGCGTGGCCGTTGATGTTTAGTTTTGAAACGGAACCGAACAGTTTGCGAGTCGCCGGCTCAGCGTACGGTTGACTTACGCTAACAGTTCGTTGTGTTCATATCGAATTATAATATAATTATTTTTTAAAGTTTTATAACCTAACAACTATACGAGTGCCTTATTGGATGTGCTAGTGATTGCATGGATTCGAAACAGAAGAACTACATGTCACTCATAATTAACATCCTGTTGATTTTTTGAAGCATCCATCGTTTGTGTCCTTTTGGTATTTAAAATTGCAGTAACCGTCTTACAGTTACATGTTTCACACTTTTCTTTGTTAACTGTATCGCGGAGGAGCATGTTTTTGTCTGTAAATTGGCACGAGCCTTTAATAATAATAGTGCACTGAAACCAGTTTGCGAGTGCGGTCGTCTGCGGTTGTCCTGGCTTATGCATGCGGGTTGTCTTTCTTTTGAACGAATTTCGTAGCATCGGTAGGTATATCTCGATTCGGCGTTGTAAAGTTACTTACTTCGTTCTTATTTGAACATTTTGATTCGTTGGCGTTATCCACATTTTGTTTATCTGCAGAGAATTTTGCGTGTAACTTTCAAGTGCATTAAGTTTATGACATCCAATGGACTTTATCACAGATTACTAAGATGGATGATATAAAACGCAGCTAGACTGATTTACCTTGACCCTACGCTGGCGTGTCAATGTAGTATGTGACTTTCCATTTCGAGGTTGCACGGATCCTGCACGGCACGCTCCTTGTAAAGCTTAGTCTGAAATTTTGTTAGCAATAAATATTTTATTCATTTCATCAATCGCTCGAAGGTTTTGACTCTTACATTTTCATGTTTATTTATTAATGAAGCGAATTTTAAAATACAGACTAGATTCAGATAGAACAAAAACCTAATGCTTATGTTATAAGAAAAGTTTTATATATAATACGTCCTAAACAATAAATCTTGCGTTGTCGTCAAATGCCAGTCAGACTTTATCTTTACGCGCGGTCTCAATAAGTCGACTCATTCGAGAATTGCCATTTTTCTTGCCACTTGTTGCACGCTCCGCTTCATTTTAAGACGTGACTTCATTGCTATGTTTTTTACTGTCAGCATGAATTCTCTTATCTAACAGAAATCGCAATCTCGTTTTAAATTGCCCAATTCGCTTTTAACAATTCATCGGTTTTTGTATATTTTTCCATTAAGTAACTATTGGACCACAGCTCGACAAAATGCTTGTAGAGGACTTTAGTTTTGTATTAAAAATTATTAAAAAAGCTTGTATATTTTTTAAAAATCCTGTCAGATTAATATTATCTGTGACTCATAAAGTATACGTATGAAAGTTATGTGTACCTAAACCATCGGTTGCCTAAAGTGGCAGAATGCCAAGTTGTCACCTGAAAATATATAACTTCCATGAAAAAAAAAATTGATTTCGCCGTACCATATTCTGTGATAATTAGTTGTGTTGGCGTCAGTCCTTCTATTTGTAATTAGGAACGTCTGTAATTCTCAACGCTCTATCGATTGCTAAGTATTAGTGAAAATGTATATTGCTTTGTAGATATGCTATGAATCATATAAAACTGCGAATTCATGAAATATTGGAGTGAATAACGTATTAATTTCGAATCGATGTATTTAAAAATATCGATTTGTAGTTTTAGTGTTATATATTGATTGATTGATGTACGGAAATGGTAGTGCAAGGTAGAGTAGCAAGAGGTTGATCGAAGAAGATATGGATGGAGTGTGTGAATGACGATTGTTGAGATGACGGCTGATAGAAGAGAATGGAAGAGAAAAATTAGCTGTGCCGACCCCACCTAGTGGGATAAGGTGGAGAAAAAGAAGATATCAATTACTTAGTTATTTAAAAAAAATCCATTGGCATTGCATTGCATTGCATGCAGTGACTGATTTTGCTTCTCCATTTTAAATATCTACATTAACACTTAATTCTTTTAGCTCATATGAAAAGCTACTTTTCAATTATGTTTGTCAATTTCAAAAGTTACTTAGATTAAATATATAAAGTATCAATCCTAATGTCAATCAATATACGTGATCGTCCTTTTAGAAAGCCAGCATTATAATAAAATAAAACATAAAATGCTTTGTAAAGACACCGCCCCTCAGACAGTCACACAATTACAAACTTTGTTTCAAAGAGTTAAGATAAATAATAAGCTATATCACATAAAGACCCGCGATCACGTTTTTAAGGACAACGAATATTGTGTCGTGTCGATAAAAGTGAACGATTCCGAAAATTCCGCTCTATGGGTTATAAATTGCGGCCATGTTATTTTTTTGGATAATGCCTTAATGGTTTTCTTGCATGATCAAAGGAATTTAAATGATTCGATAAATTATGCACGGTGTTTTATTTACCAAAAGGACGTGTTTTGTTTGTTAGACGAATTATCGAAAACATAGTGGCTTAAACAAGTGCTCTTATAACAGTCAAAGTACAAAGTGTATTGGTATTATTTTTACCTATTTATATTAATGCCAAACGGACGCCGTCTCGTCAGCCGCGATGACGCTATCTTCCGGACAATTCTGCGTTTTGAATGATGATACAAGATTTTAGGTGAGTTGTGTGTTTTTTGTATTAGTTTACGTCTTGCGATCTAGCGAATATGAACACATAAAAAGACCGTCCTTACAAAAATAAACATCGATAGCTATTGATGGTTATTTGAAAAGAGAACAAGTAAAAGAAAGTAAAAACACTGTCCTTTAATTAGTATTCATTTGCAATTTTTTTTTTTTTGGTCAGGAGGAAATCGCCTGACTTCCGCCCTCCACTGGGGATGCAATTGAAGTGACACGCACGTATTTCTTTAGTGTAATTTGGGGTAACATAATCCATGAAAAGTGTCAATTACTTAGTGTCTAAAAAACTGTTTCATGTAATCTATATAAACTTATATACAGATATATGTATATATAAATTCCGAGATACATTTCACTAATTTAATTGTTCGAAAGTGGCTCACGCCGTTTGTATTGAAAGAAAGTTTTAAAATGATCACAACGTAGATTATATTGTAAAATTTAATGATCTAAATAGCCCTTTGATTGATAGTACTCCAAATACCGGCACATGCCAAAAGATTATTTGAAATTAAAAGCCGATATCAATTTACATTTCATTTCACTGACCTGTTAACCTTAAAATGTGTTCATAGTTCAGTTCATTTAGTTATAGTATTGTTATGGTTTTATAGTACCTAGATATCTCCGATCCATTTTCTTCGCCAGAATTGGGAATGTCTTTGAGTTTGTATTTCAAAAATTTCCTTCAAAAAGCCAATACTTAACTGTATAATGTTGGTGATGGGTAAGTAGTACGTAGCACTCTGCTTATTTCTGCCACGAAGCAGTCTTGCATTTTCGTTCGAAAGGTGGGACAATACATCCACGATGTTGAATTCATAGGCTTCTGTAACCATTTAATGCCGGGATGGGCCATTGACTAGCATCAATGACAAAGCGAAAATACTTTTGGTAATATGCAGTTTTTACGGTTGTGTCATTGCTGCAATGCCCTATTGTCCTACTTCGTACTGGTACATTTTACCATTTCATTTTCATTCGTTCTGTATCTTAGTTAAATTTTAAATAATTTGCATACCTACAAACAACGAACAACAATTCAAAAACCTCCACTGAGTCTAGTTTTTATTGAAATAAAAAATCAATTGCCTATACTAACTAATAATCATACAACGGCCTGACAATCATTCTGCAATATAATTATTAAGTTTACATTTCTTTTACATGATACGCATAAATTAGTATCCGCTAATCGAAGTTTTGGTATTGCGTATTCAATTATAGAGCTCTCTAAACAGTAACTCTTAGACGCCATTTTCTTCTACAGACACTGAGAAATAGGTAACGCAAATATGTGTACAATGTCGAAGAGATTTGTCCATAATTAGACGTACCACAAAGAATAACAACGGAACCTATGATTCTGCATGAGAATAATTTAAATTATTCTTGTTTGCAATCTGTTCGCTAACTAGATACAAAATGTACAACAATGCTCGCCGAAAGTGGCTTCAGCCGAAATGTAATCTGTGTATACCGTTAGCGGCTGTTGCAGTCAGTTGTTATTCGGATTAGGTCAGTTTTTGTGGACATCGTGTGCCGTCGAATCTGCCACATTTCAATGTACCTAGTTCGTTTTTTTAAAAAAAAAATTATTGCTTAGGTAGGTGGACGAGCTCATAGCCCACCTGGTGTTAAGTGGTCACTGGAGCCCATAGACATCTGCAACGTAAATGTGCCACCCGCCTTGAGATATAAGTTCTAAGGTCTCAGTATAGTTACTACGGCAACCCCACCCTTCAAATCGAAACGCATTGCTGCTTCACGGTAGAAATAGGCGGGGTGGTGATACCTACCCGTGCGGACTCACAAGAGGTCCTACCACCGGTAATACCAGTAACCGTTAAAAACGTTCGCTTGAGTTATCAAAATTTTCATGTTCTCCCATGAAACGGATTCCTTTAAATCCGCGTTTAATTTTCATGCAGAAGTACCGTTCGTATTTTATACTTATCGGTAGCAGCAAACTGTTTAATTTTATTAACATTAAATTATTTACGTTTAGTATTTATTTAAGTTACTATTTAGTATTCGTGTAACAACATTTTGAGTTATTACAAATAGAATCCGAACTGTTCGCAGTGGAAGTAAACTTCAAAAAATTCTTATTGTCACATAGAATCCTGATTTGTCATTCTGCAAAGCTTCCAATTTTAAATGAATGAAATGTAATCAAATCTTAGCTGTATTTTTTTTAATTTTTTTTTTGTTTTTGATATTAATGCACTGTCGATTGCACCTATAATTGAGGTGACATCTGCCATGAACTTTTGTCAATTGTTCAATGTTTTGTATTGACGATCACTTTGTTGGGGCAACTTAATAAATAAATAAATTGTTCACGGGATAATTTATATTTAATCGAAATTGGTAATTTGTACATAAAAATACAACCGCTAAGTTGGGATCACTGGAGTTGTAACTAAACATTCGACAAAGTCACGGTCTTTTAGTATGGGTGTATGTATTGTCATAGTAAATTTTGTCAAAAATCTCTAAATAACTGGAAACCAGCTCGGTCACATTGATCGTGTGACTAGTAGCAGAAAGTAAGTACATAGGTACATCAAGCCTTTGTCCTATCAATTAAAACGATAAAACTTCAAAATGCTTAAATCTATCAACAACGCTATCAGAGATTTAGATATCATGGATTCAATGTATTTATTTTGACGACCTGAATACATTTTCTCATGGCGACTCTATAAATAAACGGGTATATTTTTCCACATGTTGTTTGTTGGTACCGGAGACTACTTTCCTTATCATAAATAAACATTTAAGACGCCATACGTTTCCTAACTGACTGACTAACAAACTCGGATTTTTTTACCATTATTGAATATTTTCCAAAAAACTTTAAGCGCTATTGATAACAATTTCAGTGGCTATAATTGGGAATAAACTAATCAAATTAGTATAATAGAATAATTAAATAAAATTATTCTTGGTTATAGTGTTATTGGTTTCTGAAAAAGTAAAATAAATTTCAATAAAGAAACAAATTAGGTAGCAAAGGATTTTCTTGAGTGTTCGCGTGTCGTAGATATAATTGTTTGTGTCATAAATGTCAGGTCTCGCGAAACCTGAAGAAAATATTAAAATTAGTTTCAAATAGGGTAAGAGTATTAGACGGTTAGAAGGCTTAAAAACAAATGCACGTCGTCCGTGATCACGTCCGTGACCACAAAAATGTAAAATATTCGAAATAATAAAGTGAAATTAACAAACGCGGGATTAAACCGTAATAGTAGTTTTTATTATTATCAAAAGAATTGCTCTTATTGGTGTAATGGTAAGACGTATGAGTCCGCATCGATTGGTTCTAACATTATTTATGTATCTAGCGCGAAATATTCCTGCGTTTCGGCTTTAAGGTTGTTTGTTATACTTAATAGCATTCATATTTCGGCTTCATATTCGAGGTGGATGACTGTATTCACGCTGTGATGTCAGGTGGACAGACGACTGACTAGAAAGAAAACAAATGAGCGAAATCATTTTTTTTTAAACTTTCACGGTTATCTATATGTTTTATTATAATGCATTAATTTCGAGTACATACATAAGGACCGAAAATTTAAAATCATTCAATTCATGTTATTAAATATGCCTATGAAAATCAAAACAAAGGATATCGCCTTTTTCATTATAAATGTTTGCGACGCGTTCATATTATACTTGGGCACGACAACTATTCAATGCCATTTCAACCGTAGGCCTCGTGTGACCGTCTCCGTCAATTAAAAAAAAAAGAATTGACTAAATGGTCGTATAAAAACATTAGTTTTACGATACCAAATGTTTGATGGGTTGTTAGCAATATTCTATTTATTCCTACGCTGAATAACAACTGAGTAACACAAGTGACTCAGCGGGCATATTTTCTCTAGCGGGTTAAGTTCACATAGCATTTTGAATTTTGACGCGGCCATGATTGCGTGACTGCAAAGTCGGTTACGTGTAATTAAGGCTTTTGGAACAAGACCGAACGGTAAGGCAGAAGTTTCTTAAATGAAGATACGTAGCTTGCAAGGTAGTTGGAACAGATGCTTTCGAGTGAACTGTTTAAACAGCTAATATTTGATGAGAACCGAGACGTGAAGAACTGAGGGTAGATGCCCCTAACGGAAATGGGTCAATCATCATAGATGGATGCTCGATTGATGTATTTGATAAAAGAGCCCCCAAGGATCCAATTTCTGGGCTACTTATTGCTGCCCAAAAAAAAACTTAAAATAAAACATTGATGGAAAAGTGTGACGTTGACATATTTGAAATCCATATTAAGAACCATCATTTGGGATTCGAAATTTTTGTTATTCGAAATATTATAAGACTGATCACATTACGCTCACTGTGAAAAGTAGCAAGTTCTAAAGCAAGTACTAATCAAATACAAATTTTTTTCAAGAGCCTCATGTAAGTAGCCTTTTGGTCTTTTTGAGTACGTACGGCTTGCAGCCTCCTAACACAGATAGATAGATAGTTGACGGACTTGAAATTCACTGCTTGTAGACCACATGATAAATATCAACCATGATTGTAAAACGGAAATCGAAATAATTACCGCAGCTACCATCGCACCTCGTAATTAGCATGAAAGATTTTATAGTGTATGTAGGTCAAGACTCAACGGTACAGCGATTTGTTTGATTATAAACTCAAACTTAATGAGCAAACTTAACAGCTCACGTAAAAAAAAAACATCATCAAGAGAATACGGAACCAAGAAGGGCTTTCTAATTGTATTGTGCTCGTCTTCATCTAGCAGAATATATTGAGTCCATTGTTTTAACGTAGAGCGTGACACCATTCAAAGATGTATTGCTTAATGGTACTTCGCCAATGTGGGTGTATTGTTTGGGATAGGGCTGTGTTTTGTAATGATCGTTTAGTTTGAGACCAGAGTTGTTAAAGCTTAGAGATAGCAAATAAACTATTGTTCATTTTTTTAATTTCGCAATTCTATAATTTTTAGAAATCAAGCTACCTTCCACAGCTACGTTCGAAGCGTACTTTTTTTCCTTACATAATCTTTGGTAGCCTAAAGCGCTATTCCAACTTCACGCGTTCCTGTAGGTGAGCTCACGGGCTCAACTTGAGAGAATTGCTAACACTAGCCCTAGCAAGAGCAATGCTTCGTTGAATCTATTACTGGATCGGAATCACGACCCACTGAGAAGATCGAACGAGAAAATCAGTGGGCTGTGTCTATGGGCTAGTTTGCATGTCGAACTCAAGTTCGACGAGGACGGTGACCGGTGCTTGAAGAGCCTAAAACCATCGAGAGTGGATCCGGGGGATCCGAAAAGACATGTTTTGGGCGATGGCGGTTTTGCTTTGCCCCGTCACCTGGGTCGAATATGTAGTTAGCGGTGGCCACGATAAGGGGGTTATCGTGCCGCGCTGATTTTTCAAAGTAGCGTTCTGACGCTTCTCTTAGATGCTTTCGTAGCGGTTCTAGATTTAGGTCGTCGTGAAGATCTACATTCCTCACAAGACACAGGGAGGCATACTATGTATGCTATCTGGTCATAGGTACCTATTACGGGTCGCTGTCCAAACTTCCGACCAGTCAAAGTTAAGTTGGTAGCACGTTCAATCTCTTGCTTAAATCGCAAAACTGGATAAAATTCTAGTAGAAAAATCGACGTCATAATAAAGCCGGTAAATTAAAAGAATGAAGACCTTAGTGGACGATGACCACGAAAACTAAAAAGTTTTCAAATTTAGTGATAATAAGTACAAGACTGAATCGTAAACCTATTTTAAATTCATAGATACTACATTAAAACTATTTGTGCATGTTTTTTTTATGAGTAAATTGAGAACTTAACAAACACACAAAGAAAATCAATAATTACATTTCGGTTTATAAATTAGACTCATTGGTGCAATAATAGGATGCTCTGCGACAACTTAATCGCTTCCTTTTGTTATTAAACTGCTTCATTCGTGCTTCCTGTCAGGGGAAGTTGGTTCACGTTACGCGGAGATTTTTTACTTTGTACATTCGCGCTGACGTCTAGGTGTGTCTTATTTGTTTTGAGAGTACATAGATGTGGGAAATTTGTTTTTAATATTGTCCGGGGTTAAAGTTGGTTTGTTATGAGTAATATTAATAACTTATATCAGTGTTAATTGGATATGATCAGGTTATTTCTGTCGTGGAATATTCGCCATCTCGGTTTGCTAGACCAAAGCAATCGTTACTTCATTCTAATCAAACTATGTACTGCTGTTATAAGTATTCGATATCTAAAATTACTTAGAGATCTCATTTATGTACGTTAAACGTTAAGGACTAACAGTAGTAATTTTTATCTGAGAACTCGAGTGTATTTGAAATAATCCAGGGCGAAATTACAAATTTCACCTCATAAATTTGCAGTAGACTATTTTACATTACGAAAGTCGAGAACAAATGTTATAAGTTCCGTTAATAGGTTTATGTATTAAAATTAATGTACACCTTATCGTTGATCTGGACATGCAACATGCCTAGACAAATAGCTGAGGATATTCCATGGACCGTACACGCAATTTCTCCAGATCGATTTACCGATAGGGCCAACGGATTATGAAGTATTGTGAGGTGAGATTTTCCCTACGGGAAACCTGTATGTAAATTGTACATAACAGCAGACAGCGGGCCGTTTGTGTCCGTTGGGATGCTAGTGTGCATAGGATCTTTTAATTGGAGTCCACTAATACTATTACCTGAAAGAGCTCAACATCAAGGAGAGACTATCGTCAACAGTTCAAATACGAATCCTCAAGTTCTTCGGGCACATTACTCGTAATGAGGACTCCATTGAGCAGATGGTGGTGCAAGGGAAAGTCGAGGGCAAAAGATCTCGCGGACGATCTCCAACACGATGGACCGACCTCATTAAATCTGTGACTCACTCCAACATAAACATTTGCTCTCACTCTGCGAAACACCGTGCCACGTGGCGTCGCATCGCGAGAGCATCGGTATCGCAGGATCCGACTGATGCCTGACCACGACCACTCTGTCAAGAGTACGAATAGGAAGAATACTATTACAGAGATTAATTATTAAAATGAAGATTTCTACGGAGTAGTGGAGCTCAAATTGTCTTAGATTTTTTTCTGCTCTCGATGTGCAGATGATCTGACAACACATCCTCACAGCTCACAGCTAACTAGTTTTCAGGGAACATGGATATCAAAGTGTGAGTGTCACCACTCATTTTGGGACTTGAGGTGAATTCTGTTTGTTGGTATAACTGTTATATTATTCCCTAAATCAAGATGTTTAATTGCTTCGTATTAGGTATAGGCATATTGGTATTACCTACCCGTGCGGTTACCACGTTTTACTACTGATATCTAATAAAATAAGTATAATACTTAGAACGTGCTCACGTATAGCTTCCACGATGAAATTACATTGCGCAATAAGAATCAAATTCGCTAATATAACAATCTGCGTGATTACCACTACCCTATTTCTGCCGAGAACCAGTAAACGTTCCGGTTGGAAGGGTATGACAGCCGTTATGTAATTAAGACTTAGACTTCGTGTTCCAAAGGGTCGCGTTATGACGTCTATATGCTTTGGTGATTCAAGCGCTTAGGCCACGAGCTTGACGGGGGTGAGCTGCTTCATCCAACCGTGCAATAAAAAAAATGCGTTTTCCTTATCCCATTTCAATAATGTTTTTTTTTGCTTATATGGGACCTGGTGTTAAGTGGTTACTGGAGCCCATAGACATCTACAACGTAAATGCGCCACCCACCTTGAGATATAAGTTCAAAGGTCTCAGTATAGTTAAAACGGCTGCCCCACCCTTCAAATCGAATCGCAATACTACTTCGCAGCAGAAATAGGCAGAGTGGTGGTACCTACCGGCGCGGACTCACAAGAGGTCTTACCACCAGTGCAACATCAACCGTTTCTGATAAATTCTTATTTGTTTAAACACTCGTAGTTCCAATCATAGTTAATTTGCATTTCGAAAACAATGCAATTTACATTCTGTTCGTTATTAAATGTAGCTTTAATTACCTCAGCTTTCTCTGTAGGAGTGTTTCGATACAAATTAACAATATATATATAATTTCGTTAAAGATATTGGTAAACCAAATTCTGACTGAATAGCAGTTAATTTATACTCGAGTGTCGGATGTTTATATTAGTGTAGCATGTGGGTGTAAAGTGCATGACTCGGTAAAGGTAATTTTAGGTAATAATCCTACACAATTGATGTATATGAGTAATTTAATATTTCGTAACCTGTCATTAGTTTATATTGAAATACAGAGCAGTGTGGCTGTATTTGTTGTTAAAAGGGGGAATGACCCAGCACCGTTTTACAGTGCCTTCTGTTCTCTTGTGTCCCGTACAAGCCGCGCGTCCGTTACGTAACTATAAGTTGAAGTTTGAAGATAAATTTCATTAAAAACATGACTTAATTTGTTGATTTAATTCAAAAGTTTTTATTTCATGTCTGCTGTCTATATTTTTATTACATAATATTTTCAGACAAGCACAAAGGCAACGCGGTTGTAATTTAAGATAGATTGGATATTTACAACGATTTTTTTTAATTTAAGGCGATTTTTTTGGGAACTTACGTTTTGTTATAAATAATGGTAGGTTGAGTTCATGTGTCATAGTTGATGACGGCATTCACGCCTTAATGTTTATGGGCTCCGAAAACCACTTAAATCGAGATGGGCCAAGATAATGTAATAAAAAAATATAGTTTAATATTTGAAATAGACCTGTTAGTCCAAATGATAAAACTCTAATACCAAAGTAGAAGCTGTTAACAACTTTAACCCATAGACACAACCAATTGAGTTTCTTGCGGAATCTTCTCTGTGGCTCGCGATTCCGACCCGGTGATACTTTCAACGAAGTACTGCTTTTGCTAGGGCTAGTGTTAGCAAATTCTCTCAGGTTGAGCCCGTAAGCTCGCGTACCTGTCCCCCAGAAGCTGCAATAACACCTTAGTCTACCGGCGAATATGTAGGGGGAAAAAGCGACGTTAAAATCATTTTATAAAATTCAATTTTCGAATGTACATTCTCGTCTATGCGAAACATGTAATTATTACTACACAATAAAAACGCAATGCTAATTTTCTCCTTTAACAAAAAACATTGTCTTTTAATCATATATACGTATTGCAATTATTCTTTTTTTGTTGTTTGGTAAGCTGATAATACATATTTCAAAGCAACATAAAAATATTATGACGTCAGTTATTTCAGAAACATATGCAGATTACAGAATTGTTTCAATATTATTATACCATGCCGTATTTATTAGCTTTTAACTAAACTATTAAGGTTAATGATAATAACAGTAGTTAATAACAACGAGTGTGTTTTTATGACGTGACCTCGGATGGGAAGATCTACGTTTTGAAATTGAGGTTCATTTGTAATAATAGAAATAAAAATACGCTGGCTGTATCAATTGACTATAATAATAATGTTATCATTTCGTTAAGGTAAATGTAATATTATGTTTTATGTAAAGTAAGGTTATATCTTTGCCTTATATCCTTGCCTTAAAATAAACTAATTCTTATATATAATTAGCCAGTTACCTCAAGGATAAAGTTTGTGGGGAAAACTAAGCTACTGTTTTCGCTTTTATCATCATTTTCACTCTCGTTCAAATACTTAATATTGGATATCTTTGAGATTATAAAAAAAGGAATTAAGAGTACTTAAGCTAGCTTCAAAATACAAATGTAATGAGAGAGAGAGAGAGAGAGAGTATTCTTTATTGTACACCAAAAAACAAATAAACAGTGCGATACATTAAACACAAAAAAGTACAATTGGCGGTCTTATCGCTAAGACCGATCTCTTCCAGACAACCACCACGTGGACAAGAATCATTTGGAAATGAACTACGCGCGGTGTACCATTCCAGTGAAATACATATATGTACATATAATTTGAGTAAAATTGGTCTCTTTTTATCTAATTATGAAATTACAAGATCGTGTTTGCAAAAAGTAAACTTTATTCTTCTAATACCGGTTGATCAGATGCATCTTGAAAATCCTATCTACTCTTTATTTATGAAGTTAAAACATGCTTGGCATTTATACCATTAAAATATCGTTATAAATTGTTCCTCTGACATCTCAAAACATCTTTGTTTTCGCATATCTTCAGACGGCTTGAAATCCTCACAATATACTTCTCTTTATCAGCCTCTAAGATGGCTTCATCTAATTAACTTTCATTGGATAGCGGTTGAATAGACCTTTCATAGTCTCTATTCAGAGTCTATAATGAATGCTTGACATTTCTCAGACTTAAATGTTTTACTGTTTTAAATGTCAGGTATTTTATGTTATATACAGTTGAAGTAACTTTGATTAACCTATGCTAATGTCGACTGTAAGATTAATTTCGTGATCAATATCTTGTATAAGATATTATTGATAAGACCACTACAAATGGTAAAGATGTGACTGGGTAGCTACCACAAGGGTACAATTTTCTGTTGCAAAGCAAGTCACATGTTCCAGTTTTAAAGGTGAGACAGCCGTTACCTCGTATCTAAAGAGGAAGATAAAATTCATATTATGAATCAGCTCCAGTAACAGTACCAGTCTATTCTTCATAGAATAAAATACGCATTTCAAATTTACAATTTTTAACGCAAATAAAACCACAGGGTAACTTTCTCTCTCTTTCTAGCTATTCATCCCACATGTTGGTGGGGTCAGCTTTCCTTATTTTTCTCCTCCATTTCGCGCTATCTTCGACATCTTCATTAGTAACATTGTATGCCCTCTTCTCCTTCAGCACATCTACACCACTCACATCGCAGTACATTTTTCCATCTTGTCTTGAGTTTCTTGTCCTAGGTCTCCGACCGGGGAGGTCAACCTGCAGTGCCAAATTTCCGACGTAGTTTAGTGGCCGGTTTTTATGTGAGCATAAAATCTCCGCTCACTCTCAGGGGCACGGGCCTGTACTGTATAAAAATATGTTAATAAAGTTTTTTTTAATTCAAATTTCGTACGCATGTATGCACAAAACATTAAAGCTTACGTTCTAACAAAACAGTCGTTCCACGCTTTTGCGTTCGGACACAAACTGTCACTTTGTCAAGTGTACCGTGCTCTTTACGTGTTGTGGTGCGAATCTTGAACTGTAGCGAGAATGTGTTCATTTTTAACACGCTTTTATTAGCTTGTTATGAAAGTATGGAACAAAACATTTAAACGTATTTTTTATAGACTTCAAGACGTCCGATGATAATACAACTTTATAAATCCAATCTAGTATCCTGACGAGTATCAATAAATAAATAAAAAGATTAAATTAATTTTTAGTTCGGTTTGCTATCTAAGCACTTTTTTTAGTTTTTAAACTACACAAATTTAAACAAGGGTTAATAATCCGTAAACGTTTTAAGGACTATTGGAAGCCCGGGTTGGTTTAATTTGAAAGTGGAGGTCATTGGGCCAAGGGCGTTCAGATTGTGCTGTCTGTAAATTCCACGTGGGCCTCTAGTTCGTCTACGCGTTTTTTGCGAGTAAACAAATTAAAGAATTAAATTTAATAACTTTGAATTTAAATGCAATTTTTTAAATTATTATTGCGAAAAACGTCATTGTTACCGCGCGAAGGTATTTATTTATTGACCTTAGTTCACAACTATATTATTTGCTATAAAACTCAAGTAACACACATAATATTGTTATTAGCTTACTGGGTAGATCAACACGGGTTGACAGTATAGACCTGCAACTTTCTGCTGCGAAACTATTTTTTTTTCCTACCTATACTGATAGCCTTAAGAGGCTATTTCAGCTTCGCCCTAACGTGTGCAAGTGAGCTCACGGGGCTCAAACCGAAGTGCTTACACTGACCCTAGCAAGAGCAGGGCTTCGCAGAATCTACCACTGAATCGGAAAGGCGACCCACTGAGAAGATCCGGCGAGAAACTCAGTGGGCTGTGTCTATGGGTCAATTCGCTCGTCGAGCCCTTCGTCGCAAGCGACGGGTTCGACGAGGACGGTGACCGGGGGCCGCGAAACAATAACGAGTTTCGGTTTGAAGGATAGAGAAGCCATATAATAGTAAAAAAACAAAGAATTCTTGAGAATTGTACCACAGACACACTGTAACACGAGAAGTTCATTCTTTAATTTAACCGCCAGTCAAACATATCTTTGTAAGGCGACCTTAAACACGCTTGGATGATCCCACAGCCGAAGGTTGTTCAATTAGTCTTGTTTCATTGTTTGTTCTTCGGACAAAGAACTTTATCTTTTCGAATAAAAGTCAGATAGGATGAACTAAAACTAGCACTGTTGTAAGAATCATTAACGAAACGAATATAGTATACTAGCGACCCACCCTTGCTTTGCTTCGGAAACTAATTTATTATTGATTTCTCCACTATTTAATCGATATTATTATACATAAAAACCTTCCTCTTCAATCACTCTATCTATTAAAAAAACCGCATCAAAATCCGTTGCGTAGTTTTAAAGATTTAAGCATACATAGGGACAGACAGATATAGGGACAGAAAGATATAGGGACAGATAAAGCGACTTTGTTTTATACTATGTAGTGATAGTAACTATACTTAAGACCTTAGAACTGATATCTCAAGGTGGGTGGCGCATTTACGTTGTAGATGTCTATGGGCTCCAGTAACCACTTAAAACAGGTGGGCTGTAAGCACGTCCACCCATCTAAGCAATAAAAAAAACAATAGTTTGCAATTATTTTTACATATTAAATTAGAATTTGGCGCTGAACCATAAAGTTCTTCTTCTTGATCATACGATTGTTCATTCAGACTGTTTGAAATTAAAACTAATTTAAACGATAGCATAGTTACTTGTGATGTTACTGTACTTGTATGTATTGAAAAGTAGCATGTATAGCATATCCTCCGCCAGTCGTCAGATTCGTCACGATTTATCCGCTAATACTTAGTAAAAGAAGTAACTATAACAAGTGTGGTTTAAGTAACTTTTATCTTTAATATTCGACTTATATAATGTAAGAAACCCGTCCTGTTCTACTATAACAATAACTGAAATGAATGAAAAATTTATAATGCAAAAAATATCTTATCCTAAAAATGATAAATAATATTTCAGACAATCTTAACCGAAACTAAAAGAATCCATAACTAAAAGTACTCAGTGATTATTCTTACTTATGGCCTAGCTTGGGGGAAGTGTCTGTAATTTTTAAGTTTTATCGCCTTTTTATTGATGTTAGACTATTTATAAAAACAATAAAATAAATTGAGAGTAGTATCTAGGATAGTATCAAAATCAGGAGTACTATCTAAGATACAATTAAAAAAGAAAGACATTAAAATAGAGGCATGCAAACATAAGTACAATACAATTCAGTACGATAGTTTTTAATAGCTCGATCTACCATCTAATGAATGTGAAAATATCGTATAAAATAAAGACATATGTACGATCTGTGCCTACCAGTCGTGACTTATTATTGATTTGCATATAGCTTATCGTTTATCATGTGATGTTTATATCTTATCTGTGTACTTTATTCGCCCTATTTATGGCTGTTATTTATTTTCATCAAGTTTTTATAACAGTTGTTTTTTTTTTTGTTTCAGGTATAGAATTTTCAATGACTTTGATACTACTAGGGTAAGGTACATTGTTTAAGTTTGTCTTGATATTTATATCTACATCAGCAGACCCGACAGACGTTGTCCCTTTAGTGTTACCGACGCAGGGGCCTCGCCGCAAGGCGAGCGCGTGTTTAAGTCCCGGGGCAGCCCCCCCTGGGCAGTCCGAAGAAATGGAGTTCTCTCCAACCAACACACTGCTCGCGGAATTCTTAAGCGAGAAATACCCGGCCCTCGAAACAGAATTTTTAGCTTACAAAGCTAAACGCGCCGTGAACTGTTCTGCCGTGCCCGCCGCGACCGCCGTTTCCGCCACGCCTGCCATTCCCGCGTCCCCTNCAGAAAATCCGAAGACATTGTATCCTTCTGCCTAAAATAATTCACGAAACTAAATATTTAGTGGACAGTAAAGATCGGTTCAGCTATAAACGGGACAATTTAAGTTCGTTGGTTAAATAAAGAGGATATTTTCCCACGGGGGCGTGAGAGCGATCTAAAGATGGCCGTGAAACGAGATCTGACACATTAATAAATGTTTATTTACACGTAACGATTCAAGTCAAGTCTTAGTGAGATGTCAATAATCGAATGTTTATAAAATGCATTTATTTTTGTAGTTTTCATTGAAAAGGATCGCAGTTAGTTTAAAGTAATGTTTGTTTACTGTATCAGTAACGTCATTAAAATATCATTTGGTATTATCCGAACATGACTATGCCTTCATAATTCGAATATTAATACTAACTAAAGGTGCCTTGTAAACGTTAGCGCGAATTTTGTTCAGAGAGTGTTTTAAATAGTGAAACTAAGTTTTACATATTTCTAATAAGTGGATAATATTCACGACTTTTGAAAAGGTAGTAATATACTATTGCTCTTATACTCTATTGCTCGTAATTTGAAATTGAAAACTCTTATTGGTCGTGTTGTAATAAGATATTTAAACATGAATAACGTACGTATAACTTTATACTCCGTAATCATTTGCATGATTCTTATCATGCACATTAGTGGATTTATTTTATCGTTATTGAATTGTGAGAGTCATATCATCAATTTAATTCACTTTATGTTTTTTTTTTATTGCTTAGATGGGTGGACAAGCTCACAGCCTACCTGGTGTTAAGCGGTTACTGGAGCCCATAGAAATCTACAACGTAAATCCGCCATCCACCTTGAGATATAAGTTCTAAGGTCTCAAGTATAGCCACAACGGCTGCCCCACCTTTCAAACTGAAACGCATTACTGCTTCATGGCAGAAATAAGCAGGGCGGTGGTACCTAGTCGTGCGGACTCACAAGAGGTCCTATCACTAGTAATACGCAAATTATTATTTTGCGGGTTTGATTTTTATTACACGATGCTATTCCTTCACCGTGGAAGTCAATCGTGAATATATGTTGAGTACGTATTTCATTAGAAAAATTGGTACCCGCCTGGTATTCGAACACCGGTGCATCACTCAACACGAATGCATCGAACGTCTTATCCTTTAGGCCACGACCACTTTAAATTTTAATAATTTTAAATTTTAATACGTGAATACCAAAAAGTAAATTACCTTTGTTGTTATATTGCTCTGCTCTGGTCAATATTTATACTTAAATTATTATACCATACATGTCAAGAATACAATCATATAAAATCAACACGCAAAATTTTATTTTGCCGTATAAATAATATTCCCTAATTGATTATTATTATTATGTCCGTAAATTAATATTCGAAAGATCAAAACGTATTTTAAGAAGGAATGAAACATAAAACGAATAGTGTAAACACGGTAGCGGAAACGGGAGGGACACGTGCTCGATACCGACCCTCCCATGTTTCCTACGACCCTCATTATACGAGAGCTAAATGTGGAACGACTGAACAATGTTTTGAAACAGTGTAAGAAAGGACATGGATGAAGTGTTGACGGATTTGCTTCATCAAAATTATAAATGATCTAAATGCAAGCGTGACCGTATTATATTAAAAATTTAAACAAAAGAAATTGAGGATGACATGATGAAGATTTTGATGCTTTTGACGAGAGTCTAAACATTTTGAAGGTGCTATCAAACTGAGATTCCTATCTGCTTACACGGATTATTTAACAGGAATTTTCGAATGAGCCTGTGCGTTGCTGTTTCGAATGAAATCTGAAAAAGGGATGATAGCAAAACATAAAACTCTTAATAAATAAATATACATTACATTAACCTTAAAATTGAAATGCAAAATGAATCTGATCGGAAAGTTCCATTTAAAATAGGATTCTTTTTGAATGATTTGATACTAATATTTAAGCCATAGACTCTCTTAACGGGTATCATTAAACAGTGATCTTTCACTTGTGCATGTAAAATTAAAATTATCCAGCCGCATATTTAACCAGGAACGACCACTAATGACGGATTTCCTACCAATAAATCAATAAAACCGGTACGTACACAAACATGTCGACACTTTCATTTGATTGCCATTACATAATCATGTACGTAGATGACCTACTTATTACCTCCAATTTTAAAGAGAATAGTATGTTATCAGTGAAATTGCCCATTGTTATGCTCATTTTGAATATCTATAAATATACGTTTGGAGGATCTTTTAAGGTTTTGTTTCATCAATAGTTTTACTGTATCAGTATCTTCCAAAGGTGAAAATAACATTATGTAACCGAATTTTGGGTAATTTCGGTCAAGGACATAACTGAATGTTACTCTGTTATGATAGCTACTTTGTTCTAATACTTAAATATCCCACAAAAATGCGCACACTGTATTTATACGAGGGAATGTAGCGTCATTCTATTTGTGTGTGTAATTTGAAATATGTTGACCTAAATATTTTATTCATTGGGATTTTGTTTTTAAAACTCCCCAGTATTGAGTTTGTCTCAATGGCTCGACGAGAATAAAATATCTCTTTTTTACTTTTCGTTTTGTTATTTTTTGTTCTATTGTTTTCACGATTCAATTATTCCAATAGAAAAAAAAATGGAACACCTTAGAAGTTCCCGCGTTTACAGTACGGTAATGTATCTCCTGAAATATTTTTTGTGATATTTAATGGTAAGGAATCAACAAAAGTATTTTGTTTGCGGAATAGATTCTAATTAATTAGATACATACTTATATATTTCAGGCAATTTTTTTGTATTCGATAACTAACCACCTCTTTATAAAAAAATTGATGGATCATTTTGAGAGCCAGAGAAAATTCGAAAATTAGATTCGGTTACTGAACATTGAAGGTCACTTGGTGATTCGCTACGCTTTGGTTCATGACTATTCCTCATTGGATCATTAATGTACTCATCTTATATATGTAGTTAGAAATTTTTCAAATAGTATTTTAACAAAATAAGTAAAATCATTTTTGTGATAGGAATAAGGGCAAACGAAAATAGCATCGATATTGTGGTAATTTTTTAGATTTGATAAATTGTCGGTTTTATAGATCGATAAAATATATGCATACGTAATAATGTATTGATCAAGGAAGGTGGTAGAGAGACTACTGTAAAAGGGGTTTCATTGGTAATTTTAGAATTAACTCGGCATTATAAAGATTTTATAATTAAGGTTCATCTAAATGGAATTTTAAATGACGTGCTATGAATTTCCAAAACGCGTCTCTTATTTTAGATTCATACTTTATGTTACTCATATCCCATTCTTAGGATGTAATAATAATAGTTTGAAGTACACTTTAATAGAGAGAGCTTTCAGTTTCCTATTTAATATTACAATTTTTATTCAGATTCGACAATAACGAACTAACACGCCTTTAGGCTCATTTCTTTCGTCTAACCTCATCGCCAATTAGCTTGAAACAGAAAAACTGCTTCAAATTACATTTCAGCCATTTTGTAATGGCCGGTCGTCGACCCGAAATGGCGTGAAGCACGAAGAACATAAAGCGGGGAAAGATTTATGCCGATTTGAGCCCTGAGTCCGGCCTTGTAGGCTACGATTTAACCTCGTCGTATTCTTGGCAGCTCCTAGGGTAGTATGGTCCTTTATATTCTAAAAACATACCTCGGAAGGTTGTATGCTCATACAGATTTAGATCGATTCGTATGCTCTGTCCGACTGTATTGGTCTAAATTAATTGTACATCTGTAAAAGATGTAGCAGTATGGTGCCAACCTGAAATGGTTTCGGGTATTTAGGAAAGCTATCAAAAATTACGTTAATTTATATTTTAACGAATCTTCGACCCCACTGTCGTACGTGTAAATTGAATTATTTAAGTAAGCATTTTATCTTCACAAATGGGAAAACAGCTTTATCTAACTCCAGGATAGATATTCATGACTTTGACTTTGACTTTGTTTGAAGGCTGAATTCACATGAGCCTACGATCTGATATTTAACTACCATCATAGATATAGCAATGTACATGACTGACGCGGTGATGCAGTAATTAGCGCCTCTGACTGTTGCACGCGGATCGTGGGTTCGATTCCCACGTCGGGTGAACTTTCGTGTGATGAACAGGTTAGATGAGTGTGAAAATAAATATCCGCCCATTTTGAGACTAAGTCAAATGCCCAAAACCGCCTCGATAGAATCTTCTTTCAAATAATAAAAACTACTTTGAGTATGTGAATCCCCTTAGGAGCCATCATGGCTCAAACAGACGGACATCACACTAGTTTTGGGTCACTTTAAAACAACCTTTGAAATATTCGTAAAGACGGAACGTGTTTGAACGTCGTTGAGCGCTAGCCTTAATAGTGAATCATATTATGTTTCATCCTTTATTAGTCTTTAATGGCGACTTTGTATATTTATTTGTGTGTTACAGTTAGGTGATTCAGTTCATTTTCTTGAATTTAAATCAGAAATTATCCATGTTTCATGACTCGTGGAACATCTTTGTTATGTTTCTCCATTTCCGTATTTCTTTCTTCTAAACACGTATTATACATTTTTTTTAGGTATAGTATAAACAAGTTTTACAAATTTTAGGTATGGTTGTACGTTAATAGTTTTTTTAACCCAGAGGGCGACAAAAGACTCATTACTAGAGTTCATTGATCCTATAGTTCCTTGTCCCACTTTCGTTTTCCCCTCAAATGAAGAATCAAACAGCCCTAGCAATTTTCAGCTGTGTATCAATATACACAAAGGAAACAATGTATTCTTTTGTTCCGTTTCGTTAAGTTTCAAATATTAAATCAATAGTTGGTTCTTTTTTATTATTGATATTACTAATAGCAGCCTAATCGTCAGACCATTCAAGCAAAAGAAAAACATTCAAATCATAACCTTGTTGAAATAAATGATAACATTATTCAAACATTGTTTTTTTTTTTATAACTTAATTATTGCTCACTACGATTAAAAGGCATTTTTGTTATTGTACTATAACTAACTACTAAGAAACATAGTTGCGAAGACCCAGGTAAAATGTTTAAAGATAAATATAAACTTTGGGTCACTTTCAATTTTACATACAGGTTTTACCTGTTTTTGAATTGAGAGGAATTTAATGTCAACACGTTTCTCGATGGTTAACAATTGCGTTTTGATCGAATTATTCATGGTAGAAATTTTCGGTTAGATAATTTAGCCCTCACAACGAAATTTGCATGTATACGTGATACAAGAGATGTATTTATTTATTTTATTTAATATATATATTTTGTACACACAGCTGTTAGAAGAAACACGACAATAATGATACAGAGTACAAGGGCGAGCACTTACTTATTTCATGTTGAAATCTCTTCCAGTAGGCTCGCAGAAGGAAGGAAGAATTAGGATGTATTTGTATAAATCCATTGGTTTTTTTTTGTATTTTGGTTTTTGTCGGAAGCTGTTACTGAATTTTAAGACTATATTTATTCAGTAACATAACTGTCCTAGGATAGAACCTTATCGCAAAGCCATGAGTAAGTTACAACGGACGTTTTGCCTGGCTCCGACCTATCTCTTAAGTGGATGAGCGACATTCTAGTTCTGGTGTCTATGGTACCCGATAGATAAATGACAACGTTATTCAAACAATTTAAGAACTATATTTATTACGGTTTATTTTCGATGTTTATTATTTTTATATTACGCTTTGTGACTCTCTAATTATCACGGATCACTTAAAAGTTCCGGAACACATAAGGTATTATTAGTCTAAATAAGAACTCCATAATTGCATTCACTACCGCTTAGTCTAGTATACAAAATAATATTTCGTGTGTATTATCGAATTGCGCGCTCGCTGCGCCTTTTTGGCGTTTAAATGGAAATTTTGGACAGCTATTAGTTCTTCAGGAAGGATTTTTGTAATACTACCATGAATGTACAGTACGGTAGCACGCGAGTAGTTTTAACAAACTGATGTATTTTATAAAGTTTTCAAGATATATTCGATTTAACTGGTGGTAATATTTTTGTGACATTTATGTTTATTTTCACGGAGAGTAAGTATATCATGGTCTGGCAGTTTGTTCAATATAAGATTGACTTTTAACTTAAGAGGATTTCGCGACCCATATGAATCATATTTGTTGTTAAATGAAAAGAAAAACGAGTCAATGTCAGCTCCGTTGCCATGATTAATTTTTTTCCTTAAGTACGATTGTCATTGAAAAACCATTAGTCCAAGTGATAAATAAACGCACCTCTTAAAATAATGAAAGTATGTCTTCTTCTTGCCTTTGTATCACTATGCGGGTCAGCGCAGTATGTTCTCTTTTCCATTCAGGCCTGTCGTGCGTTATCTCTGCACTCACACCCTTCTCTCGCATATTCTCTTTCAGACAATCCATCTAAGTCTTTTTCATTTCCTTTTTCAATACTGAAATCATGTATTTACTTTAATTCATATTATATAAAACCGGTATTATAGACGTGCCATCGATTGTCAGGTTTGTATCTTACGAATAAGCTACGTAAGAAAATCCTTTAATTATATTCGAAAGTAGAATATAACGCTTTCAGTTCACCCCCGATTTTATTATTGTATGTCGTATGTCGTATCACTCTTGTCAGAGCGGTCGTGATCGTCATCCAGTATCATTGCTGTGGGAAGATGTTATGCGCCTCACGAGCAATCGCCACTCCTCGCGGTTTGTGGTGAGCCTGGTACACTCATGCAAACAGCCGCCAACTGCCGACTTGATCGGTCCATCGCATGAGCAACCTTCCACGCGGTCTAGTGCCTTCTACTTTACCCTGAACGACAAGGCGCTCTATGGAGTCATTTTCTCGCCGGGAGACATGTCCAAAAAATGATAGTATGCGTCCCATGCACGATTATATATTATTATATTTTATTATACATACATGAAATTATTATAAATTACAATTTACATAATTAAACGTGAGATAAATTTTTTTTAGAGAGAGGTTTTAAAGAATTATAACCTTAGAACAACTAATATTATGTTGTTGTAATAGTAAAAATGTATACAACGTGGCCTTTTTAGTGTACCTGACGGAGTTCATGAATACATTATAAGGACGATACATGGGTGTGGTATTCAATTCACCCTCACACGATTGTTGTCACGCAACTCGCTGTAGCTGTTCCACATACGAGGCTGATGTAGAAAGTCAAATGACTGAACTTTAAATACCTTGTAAACCTAAAAGAAATTATAGATAGGGAACAGACAGTGATAGATGGTCAGACAATTTCACTATCCATCTAGTTATATATATTTTTTTCTACAACGCAAATGCGCCACCCATCTTGAGATATAAGTTCTAAAATCACAGTATAGTTACAACGGCTGCCCTACCCTTCAAACCGAAACGCATTATTGCTTCATGGCAGAAATAGGCAGGATGGTGGTACCTACCCGTGAGGACTCACAAGAGGTCCTACCACCATACTACAATAATAATACTACAATAACATTTCATTGTTGTCAAATCGGATGAACCTCTTACTTGATTGTGATAGTTGAAGTACGAGATTGAATAGTAAGGTTACCAAAGTTCGTTTAATGAACCCTTCAATATGACCCGATTTTTTATTACTTACCGTCAGTCATTTCATGCGCACAAATATCATACGCCGTAAATATTATCTGATGTAAAACTAGGTCAAACGGGGGCCACTCTGAACATTACTTTTTGTGTTTATGGTTCCCCTTAGATTTTATTCGACCATTGATTATGATTCGACTTGCATTGAGTCAAACCTAAAACATTCAGTAATTAGCACGAAATTACTGTCTACGTGTTCTCATTTATATTTATACATATTTAGCGGTAGGCAGCGGCTTGGCTCTGCCCCTGGCATTGCTGAAGTCCATGGGCGACGGTAACCACTCACCATCAGGTGGGCCGTATGCTCGTCTGCCTACAAGGGCAATAAAAAAAAAAAAAATTAAAATACTTTAAAAAATATTTAATGAATATCCCACCAGACAAAGCAATAAGTCATGATTCATAGGAAAATGACGTGATGAGTGTTGCTGACTGGTAATAAGGCGTATTGTGTCCACTAGAACTGCAAAGGAGAATAATGATAATAAAAAACGCGAGATTTTAATTGTCTACATTGCGTAAAACTTTTAATTGTCTACGACTCACGAAAATCGAAAAAAATATTTTAAAACTATACCGTCTATTTCCGCTAGTTTAAGGGGTGGGGCAGCTGTTGTGGTATTTAATTGACACTTAAACCTCACATCTCAGGACGAGTTGCGGAATTCACGCTATTGTTCTTTATGGGCGGCACCTTCTTCTTTTTCCTACCTATGCTGAAATAGCCTTGAGAGGCTATTTCAGCTTCTCCTTGACATGTATGTGAACTCACGGGGCTCAAGCCGGGAGTGTTGCTAATACTGGCCCTAGCAAGAGCAATGCTTCACAAAATCTACCACCGGATCGGAAACGCGACCCACTGAAAAGATCCGGCTAGAAACTCAGTGGGCTGTGTCTATGGGTTAATTCACTCATCGAGCCCTTCGTCGCAAGCGACAGTTTCGGCGAGGATAGTAACCGGTGCTTGAGGTATTTAAAAGCACCGTTAATGGATCGGGAGGATCCGTATTTCACACCAAGCCCCTCATACCGAAACGCACGACTCCTACGCGTCAGGATGTTGCCAAAATTCAAAGTGCCAATTTTGATTTTCTAAGTATTAAAAAAAACCATAAATTCCTCGAAACAAACTTACACTATGAACCAACCAGTGCCGTTAAAGAAAACTTATAAAATTTTAATTTCAAATTAATTACTTGACTGTCGCGTGCTTCGTCACGATAAATACAGTGGGAAGCTGACAAAAAGTACCCTGGTTCATTCACCCTGACCTTTTTAACCTTGTGACTTAACTGCTGAGCAAGGATCGTTTCATTGAACTTACTAATCACACAGTAAACAATGCGTCTGTTAGCTCTTATGTCGACGGTACACGGCTTAAATTAATTTGACTAATTAAGAAAGAACACGTCTGAGTTGAGTAGGGCTTGGTCTCTAATGATGGCGCTAATGCATTTTTGTATGTTACCGTAGTTTAAAATATGCCTTTCACTTAGATTAAAGACAATCAGCATTCAAATTAAAAAAATATTTGAAAACACTACAGGTGTTTTAAATATAAAATTGTGTACTAGTGAACGGGAGGAAAAACTACATCGAATAATATTTCTACGTGTCAACCTGAAAAAAAAATTATTCATTTATATTACATTTATTTACAGTACAGACAAATGCGCAGTCACATTATCATCGTTATTACTGAATATCTGCCCGTTATTAAGTTTTCAGTTTTTTCTAAAAGCTATACCTTCGTAAACTTTCACAAGTGCTGACAAATGCTGTTAGAATATTTAATTAAAATGTAAATGAACTATGCAATGAGCCATAGTTTAATTTTAACTTGTCGTCTGCAATAATAAATGTTTTAGAGACAGCGTCATATGTTTATATGTTGATTTTTAATGGCATTGTATTTTATTGCCCATAAAGAGCATTTCTTTAAAGCAAAACATCTTCATCGTCGAAGTAAATTTAATGTAATGCATAAAATTTTCTCGTTTAGTGATAATGAAACATGAAAAATGTTTCTGAGCCATTGTTAACTTTGAAATTTTTCAATTCGTCACATCAAAAAATACGTCTGATAAAAAGTCTAATTCTGTATTTCCGCATATAGTTCTGTGTTCGTCGGGCGCTACCGAAAGGAAATGTTAATGGTGGGATAGTTTCCTTTCTGGGAACTGCGGTGTAGTAAACATCGGCTATTTCTGAACACAAAACTAGCTTTCTATACTTCATATTGGGGTAATCTGTGGCCGTTGTTTTTAATAACTGCGCACAACAGTAATTCTACGTCAAAATGTGCTTAAACACTGAAAATCTATCTATCTATCTATATATTATCTCTATATATAAAAATGAATTGCTGTTCGTTAGTCTCGCTAAAACTCGAGAACGGCTGGATCGATGTGGCAAATTTTGGTCTTGAATTATTTGTGAAAGTCCAGAGAAGGTTTAAAAGGTAGATAAATATGAAAATACTCGGAATTCAAGAACAATAACAATTTTGTTTTTCTTTTGATGTGTAGGACAGATTCCGTTTGTTTGTTTTAAGTTTATTTTATATAAAAGTTTAGGTATTTTATTTATCGATTGAGGCACTACGAAGTCTACCGGGTCAGCTAGTATCTTAATAAAATGTACAGCAAGAAAAATTATATGGAAAGGTATTAAGTGATGTGTCATCATTTTTTTTTTTTTTTTTATTGCCTTTGCCTTTGTAGGCAGACGGGCATACGGCCCACCTGATGGTGAGTGGTTACCGTCGCCCATGGACTTCAGCAATGCCAGGGGCAGAGCCAAGCCGCTGCCTACCTTTATTATATGTATAAAAATATGTTTCGTATAAATTACATTATCATAAAATTATAATCTCTATTTTTATTTATTATCGATATTGCGTAAATAGGTGCGTACACGTATACTCGCTTCGCTTCGGAAACATTAAAACACACATGAAACCAAAAAAAAAAATTAAAAAAAAAAAAAGTAGCCTATGTTCATCAGGGACAATGTCGGCTTCTAATGGAAAAAGAATTTTTCAAATCGGTCCAGTAGTTTCGGAGCCTATTCGAAACAAACAAACAAACAAATCTTTCCTCTTTATAATATTAGTATAGATATAAATATAGATATTAAAAGTTAGATATAACAATTTAACCTCAAGACCGATGAAGTTCACCAACCGAGCCCATTTTTAACTTAATAAAAAAAATTAACAATATTTCATTAAAACATTGTTTTCAAAACAATAAGAAGCAACCAAAATCTCAGAATCTTGTTGAATGTAATAATTATTGCTGATTACATAGACACGTGTCTTGAGTGTTGCTTACGTGACTTCAATCATGCGCGAAGGTGCACTTTACCTAAACGTTACTTAGCACTAGAGAATACAGTCATCGTTGTGAGCATGAATTGTGAACGACACAAATATAACACAATATTTATATGAATACAATACAATCTAGACTTTCATCTCATACGTGATGGTGGGCCCCTGCCTACCATGAGACAAGAGGTTCCACCTCTAGACGTAAATAGGGTCCGGTAACCAATTTAACACAGGGGTGGTTTATGTTATGTATTTGAGTCCTCGTGGCCTAAAGGATAAGACATCTGGTGCATTCGTGTTGAGCGATGCACCGGTGTTTGAATCTCAGGCGGGTACCAATTTTTCTAATGAAATACGTACTCAACAAATGTTCACGATTGACTTCCACGGTGAAGGAATAGCGTCGTGTAATAAAAATCAAACCCGCAAAATTATAATTTGCGTAATTACTGATGGTAGGACCTCTTGAGAGTCCGCGCGGGTAGGTATCACCACCCTGCCTATTTCGGCCGTGAAGCAGTAATGCGTTTCGGTTTGAGGGTGGGGCAGCCGTTGTAACTATACTTGAGACCTTAGAGCTTATATCTCAAGGTGGATGGCGCATTTATGTTGTAGATGTCTATGGGCTCCAGTAACCACTTAACACCAGGTGGGTTGTGAGCTCGTCCACCCATCTAAGCAATAAAAAAAATATGGAAAACTACAATAATTGTCTACACTTGTACTTAATAAGTTGTGTGTTAAATCGGCGCGCGTTCAACACTAAAACACATTCTAATCGATTATTTCAATCGCGAAATGGAATACAAACATGAAAAAAAAATCGCCACTTGTCATTATAATGTAAAATTAAGTTCGGCTTTAAAAAGATTTACTGTGAGAATGCTTCTGAAAACTTACAAAAAACGTAAACTTTATCTCGGTTTATTTGAAGTAAGTATGGGTTAATGACCTCATTCTACTTATATACAAGAACTATGATAAAAATACGATGATAAAGTGTCTGCTTCGGTCAAATTTAATACATTTATAGTAATCGTAATAGGATTTTTGTTCATAGCATATATCGCACCAATACAAATATTTTACATTTTTTTAATAGGATTACTTGTTGTTCTTTATTTTGACCAACAAATACTACTGTTCCGAATTGTACGCTATTATTAAAGAGCCTGTAATTACTCGTCACGTGGAAGGAAAGAGAAGTCGAGGAAGATTGCCAACCAGGTGGACGGACATTATCAAGGAGGCCACAAACACCAGCGTCCCGGGCGCCATTAAGCAGGCCGAATGCAGGCAGCATTGGAGGAAGCTGGTGCAAAAACTGGACCAAGGTGGTCACGACCCTCAGTAATGAGGAAACGACAGAGAAGAAGAAGAATTACTCTTAAAAACTCTTAAACATATATTAAAAATATTATACGTTGGGCTATAAGGGCAGAGATATGGCTTTATGATTTCGACCTCATGTCTCAAGATGGGCGATTTTAGCTTGTCCCGTAATTACCTCTATAAACACTTACCGCCAAGTTGAGGCCGCGTCTACAGATCAGTGTGCGTAGCGCGAGTTTTGTAACGTTCTCGATAGCGTAAAAGTTAACTCAAATTTGTATGGAGTTGGAACGTTGTGACTGCGTTTGCCGCTAGGGGCGCTGTTCCAATTGCATAGAAATTTGAATTAACTTTTACGCTATCGAGAACGTTAAAAAACTCGCTCTAAGTACACTGGTGAGACCGTGAGATGCAACATTAATATTTGTACAGTTAAAAATTTCAAGAACTACAAGTGTTGCATTTAAAAATATAAGTTCAGCGGCGTATGGCAATTTCAAGCATATTCACATTACTACACTAATGAAGCCGCTGAATTCACTTCGTAATACATACAATCGCCGCAAGCGAAATCGAATAAGCTTTTGTAAACTTTGACCTTGAAAATGCAACCTTTAATTACGTTATCACGTTTCATACTGTTGTTATTCAGTTTTATGCCGTGCATGAACCTTCGACGCCGGTTTTAACCTTGAAGATAGTAATTGGTGGTTTTGTTAACATTTGGTCAACAGAGAGTTTTTAGGACATGTAGTTCGAATTGAGCAGACCAAAATGCCAAGACATCTATGGCAATGGCATCTATGGAAAACCAGAGGGCCGCAGAAGTCGTGGCAGACCCAAACTCCGATGAGTAGAGGGCGTAGAACACGACCTCAAAGTTATCGGTGTCAGGAAATGGAAGAAGAAAGCCCTGAACAGAGCAGTCTGGAAAGACGTACTGGACCAGGCTAAGGCCCACCCTGGGCTGTGATGATGATGATGATGAACACAGAGTTTATAATTGAAATGAGATCGAATCGTTACGGTTGTATATTTCTACAGGACCGTTGGTATGTAGTCTACTAAATACTAGTCCATATAGACTGTACCCTGGTGCCCCGATGGTGAACCTAAGGAGCGGATATTTTGAAGGTGTGTGTACGAGCCGCATGAGCGAACACATGCTCGCGTAACTTATAATCGAACGAATGCTGTTTTTGTAAAACATCATCTTATTATGAAGGGATCGTATACGCTTGCAGATCACGGGGTAGAGCTTGTCTAGACTCTAAGGGGATCGACCGACCGAAAATCATCATAGTCAATAACATTGTCACTTATTACCGCTTATAAATAAGTTGCTCGGTCCTAAAATACTCTTTTTGAGTGAATCAAACAGCAGCGCAGCGAACTAGAAATAGTACTCACATTAATCACTTTCATTTTATTCATTATCAATTCTAAGTAGTGAATTTGAAAGTTCAATTTGGCATAGTTACTAAATTTTTACTTTGCATAATTGTCGGTAGTGAGTGATACTGTAAACGTAGAATAGGTGACACACGATTTATTTGAACAAAGTAACCTAAAGTATATTATTAAATTAGCTATTGTTACGGCGGAGCGTGTCGTGCCGATAATTCGTTATCTTTGGAATTCACATATAATCAAAATTTGTATCAACACAAAATATTATCTTTTAAAACCTCACTGTCATTGGTATGTCAGTGACAACTACTCATATACTGATATTAAAATATAGGAATGATTTTAAAAATTAGTGAAATAGACATAAAATAGATTTACTGAATTATGAAAGAAGCACATACAAATGTTAAGAAAACCTAAAATCTGTCTACATACAATAAAACAGTAACGATATACTTCGAATAAGTTGTCTTGTTAAATCGAGAGAAGTGGTCCCTTATCACAAGTATCGCTTATCGCATTTATAATATTATTATCTGGCGTCAACACGGAGATAAGCCTTGCATGGAATGTGCAGTTTTTTCAACATTCGCAGTAAAATTGGGTTAAAGCTCTTTAAAAAAACGACAAAGTGCAACATGATAGATTATATTTCTAAAGGTATACAATTCTAGTCTATCCCGTAAGGTTTGTGTATACGAACGTCTTTTGTTAATGATTTGTATGAAAAAAAAAAACCTTTTATTATGTAATACTTACTGGTGGTAGGACCTCTTGTGAGTCCGCGCGGGTAGGTACCACCAACCTGCCTATTTCTGCCGTGAAGCAGTAATGCGTTTCGGTCTGAAGGGTAGGGCAGCCGTTGTAACTATACTGAGACCTTAGAACTTATATCTCAAGGTGGGTGGCGCATTTACGTTGTAGATGTCTATGGGCTCCAGTAACCACTTAACACCAGGTGGGCTGTGAGCTCGTCCACCCATCTAAGCAATAAAAAAAATAAAAAAAAATACATGCCGGTTTTTCATTCGTATTTTTTTTTGTCCGCGCTTGGCTGATATTTGCAATTTTGTACAGTTTTTGTAGCCATTTCCAGGAAGATTTATCTCGCGTAGAACCATAAAACCATGTACAGGTGGTACAAACTCAAAAAGCAATTTATAATTCGTATAGTTCTCCAGCGAAATCGGGTCTGGAATTCTTTAGTTCATAACAAATCGAATCACAGCCGTTATTGAAACTAGTTGTAGAAACATTTATATTATATGCTGCAACCAAGGAATTATTTTCTTAACCTTGTTACGTCTTCGATTTTTGTATTAATACTGAATTAGCCTTTTCTTTTGAACAGTGCGTTACAATGATCTTATAAAACAAATTTTCTGTTGTTATTCATTCGTTTCTCAAAAGTTTTCATTGTTGCATTGTAAATAAAATATATTCATATCTACATAAAGAACAACCCACTTAAAATCTAACAATACTAAAGTTACGAGACAAGTCGTTATTTCCAAATTATGAGGGAGGGGCCGCACGATTAGTTGCTTTGTCGAGTATTAAAAGGCCACTAGGTAGTAGTAAAATATGTTTTTATGTACCATTAAACTTTGTGTGTTTTTTTTATGTGATTATATATATATATATATATCCTGTATGTGTTTGTATATTGTATAATGTAGTTTGGTTGTTTCACATTAAGTTATGCACCTACCACAGGATTCTCTACACCACCCTTGGTTGACTGGTAGAGAATGCCTCAGGCATTAAGTCCGCCATTGTACTTATGTGCATTAAGTTGAATAAATAAATAAATAAAAATAAACTACTCATAATTCCTTCGTTCGACACAATGTGTAATGCCGCTTGGGCGCCAAGGGCTCTCACAAATGTGCTGCTACTGACGACCACTCACCGTCCTCGTCGAACCCGTCGCTTGCGACGAAAGACTCGACGAGCGAATTAACCCATAGACACAGCCCACTAAGTTTCTCGCCGGATCTTCTCAGTGGGTCGCGTTTCCGATCTGATGGTAGATTCTGCGAAGCACTGCTCTTGCTAGGGTCAGTGTTAGCAATTCTCCGGCTTGAGCCCCGTGAGCTCACCTACAAACGTTAGGGCGAAGCTGAAATAGCCTCTCAAGACTATCAGCATAGTTAGGAAAAAAAAAATCTGACGACGACAATCGTAGAAATCCGCCAGCGAACGCCAGCGATTGTCGCCGTATCGCCTACAGTCGTGGCGATAGTCGTCAGCGTGAAGCATCGCTAGTCTGTTGGTCCTAAACCGTGGGAGGCGCGACATCTGGCAAGCCTAATATGTTATTGAACGTTAAATTTTGATCGTAACGGTCAGTCTAAATATAGCTAGTTATGGACTAACTTTTTTATCAAATCGTATTTTCATGTGTCGCCCTCTAACATATTGCGATAGATAAAAAATATCGATACTTCAGGCGTTACATTGTAATAGCTTTTTCCCGCGACTCCGTCCGCCTGGAATAGTTACTTTGGCATAACGCTAAATTTTATCTCCACTTCATTTACGTAGAAAGTGAAAATATTTTTGAATTATAGAATTTGAAGGAACTATTTCAACCCCTATTTTAAAACATTATTTATTAGTGCTCCACTTGGACCTGGCCTTAACGTCATGTTATATAGCCTATAGCCTTCCTCAATACATGGGTTATTTAACACTGAAATAATTTTTAAAATCGGACCAGAAGTTCCTGTGATTAGCGCGTTCAAACAAACAAACTCTCAAGCTTTATAATATTAGTATAGATTAGCATTAACATAACAATGCTGATTGTCTTGTTTATCTATGTAATTTTAGTACCGTGAGATAATGTGTAAAATTACTTCAGGAAGCAGGCTTGGATACGAAAGAAAAAAATATTTAAATATACTTTGCTACAGAGCCTATAAAGCTAATGCCTAACGAAACTTCGCAATTATGAAACCAACAGCATAAACATTGCAAAAACTAATCCTATTATATTCACTAATTAGATATTATTTTGTCCACAGGTAAAGACAGATCTTTTTTTAATAATCAGCAATGGGTGTAACTCGATTAATACGTAAGTGAGATTATTATAATTGCATTATGTGCTCAGCTCGTGTTACAGCCGACAATAACTCATTGTGATACTTTGAGACAGATCAGAGATAACACACTTGGTCTGTCAGTTGATAATGAACTTAATTTTAGTTTACTTAAAGCTTAAGTTCTTTATAGACGCCTATGACATAAACCAGAAGAGCAATTATTTATTTCAACTAAGTATCAAATTACGTAATAGTGAATCTTTTTGACGCGGTTGACGGTTACTAATGCTGACTGCGCATCTGGTGTCACAGATTTTTAACAGGAAATAGTTTGACTAAATTACTTGGAATTCCTTTTTTTTTTTTTTGTTGCCCTTGTAGGCAGACGAGCATACGGCCCACCTGATGGTGAGTGGTTACCGTCGCCCATGGACTTCAGCAATGCCAGGGGCAGAGCCAAGCCGCTGCCTACCGTTTTGGTCTTTCAACTGATTACTATAAGTTCAAATATCCATTTGAATCCTTTGCATCTTTGTACCGATATAAATTTAATTACTAATATTGAGTTCGTGACCAATTGGTACCAGATCTGCCTGTGATATCACATGATGAAATTACAAATTCGACAATCGTGCCTTGTCCTGGGTTTGTTATAGATGAAAATATACATACATCGCGGTATGATATCAGCAATTATTATGTTTAAATAGTTTACCAGTCACGCAGCGTAAGCTAAAATAGAAAAACAATTAAAAATAGTTTAGCGAAACAATTTATTTGGTTATATTATTAAGCTCGACACGATCACCAAAGCACTTCTAAGAGATCATAACAATATTAATATCAGAGTCTTTATTACACTCATCACTCACAATTTAGTTGTCAATCCACAATTAGTGTACGTTGGTCTAATTCATACGATTTATGATATTATTAAAGTAATAGCTGTAATTGAAAAATGCGGAGAAAGTTTTTTGGTCGGCTTATTACGAGTTTGATTTAACAGGTTGCCGACGGTGCGGATTTGTACATGTCTTATTTGGATAAATATTTTAAGCTACCACGTAATTATACTCTCTCTGTAGTCGTTCGTTATCTTATTACAATTAAAAAAATCGAAATTAAATGTAATTTGTTTTTTTTTTTTTTTAATACTTCGTTATGTTATAACACAAGTTTTCTTCTCGAGTATTTATTTCTCTTTGTTATGATCGTTTAACTAAAAGCGAATATTCTAGTTCTTCTACTGAATGAATAAAATATAATAGTTGATTACTTTCAAGAAATTACCGATTTGTAATTCCACCCTTCTCATACCTATATTACTTACTTATTTGTTCCTTGAAAACAAAATTTATTATTATATCGTAAATTTAAGTTAATTCTTTCATGATGCCTTTATAATATAAATGAAATGTATTTTAAAGGTTTTCGCGTCGTCGCAATTCGTATTTCAATAATTAGGTTATCCCTCTCAAAAACCTGCGGACTACTACAAATCATATTTTGTCACATCACATATAAGTGGTACTCTGTACATCACTATCATCACTACATAGTACAAAACAAAGTCGCTTTCTTTGTCCCTATATCCCTATGTATGCTTAAATCTTTAAAACCACGCAACGGATTTTGATGCGGTTTTTTTTAATAGATAGAGTGATTGAAGAGGAAGGTTTATATGTATAATAACATCCATTAAATAGTGGAGAAATCAATAATAAATCACAGTTTCCGAAGCGAAGCGAGGGCGGGTCGCTAGTTTAAAAATATACTTTTCGTCTTATTTTCTTCAAACGTTATGTAAGTTTTGTCGAAATTCGTAATAAAATAAAAGTTCGCTCGTTGTCGATAATCATTGAAAATGGAACGGAAGATGTTTTATCTGAAGGGTCATCTAGCACTTACCGGGTTACGCGAACTCCTATTGTTTTACATTACATTATTGTAGCGATGCTTTTATCGATATCTTAAAGTGCTATATATAACCTAGGGCTGTCAAAACTATAATCTCAACGGAATATTATTTGATTTATTTACCCTTTTCCAAAAAAAAGGCATGTGATACGCTTTTAATAATGTAAAAATTTCAAATTGAAATAGAATCGTGAATATTTACGTGTCATGGTGCATTGTAAAATAAACTCAAATAAAATCACCTTAATCCTATTAGCTTAAGAATTACCTACATTTAACATCTGCTATAGATTCTTATTCGATAGTAGACGCATTCGCGAAGCAGCTAGCTGTGAGCTGTTAGGTCTCTTTTGTAGACGCTCTGGCCGCTATTAGCAATACCCACCCCTCCTGGCTGAGCCCATGCTCGCCCACCTTTCCTGGTGAAACGGGAAAAGCCTTGGAATCTCCAGTATTCCTTCCCTGGTAAAAAACAACCTCTTTTCTTTTCAACACGCTTTTCGGTAAGTATGTACGTTTGCGTGTATATAACGGAATCTTTGAACGTCGTTTTCGCCGACTACAACACTTATCATTAACTTGAAAATTTACACGAAAGTCAAGGTCCGGTGACAAAACAATCTATACTAATATATAAATCTACAGTGGTTTTTACGGATGTTCCGTTATAATTACTGAATCATGCATCCGATTGACTTGAAACTTGGTATCCATGTAGAAAATACATGCACTCAATGGATAGGCTAATATTTATATGAGTGTTGGACCCCTTAAACCAGTTGCTGCGTTAATGATGAGAATCTTTGTAGGGGTGAGAAATAATAATGTTAATTTTAAATGGCCAGCGAAGCGGACGGGTACAGCTAGTAATTTTATAAATTCGCTCTAATGCCCATCGGTTAAAAAAGAAACATCACTTATTGTTATTTCGGCTTAATATTTATTATTTACTATTTAAGTGGTTTTTACTTACTAAAATAAATTTATTCTCTAAAATATCACTAAAATCAATACTGGCAAATATATCAATAATAGATTGTCATTAATTTACCGAGGAATTTTGAACAGTTTACTACTAGACATCCCTGATCTCGAAATCAAATCGTTTGATCTCGGATAATGCACTTTTAAAAGCATGAACTACCTACGTAAATGTTCAAAATGCCAAAGGAAGTTTTGAATATAAAATTGTATTCTTTCTTACATGTTGCGATGGCGACTGACCAAGGCTTCCCGGACATATCTTATATTAATAGTTTTTTTTAGATTACTAGATATTATTATTTGTGATCGTATACCATTGTATGTATTCATTGTGACTACGAAAATGAGACGAAGTGTTACTCAAGTCCGCATTCTTTTGTTTTTGTTACATCCACTAAATTACATTATCATTAAAGAAGCGTGTGCCCGCAAAATTACACACACGTAAATGGTAGTTGTGTTTAGTTTTGAGTTAAACGTTAAAATTATAAGACTAGGTGTGTAACTTGTTTTTTTTACACAAATAGGCTAATTCTTTAGTTTAGGCCGTCTGGTGTAGTGGTAAGTGACATAGTCACTACACAAGGGGGTCGCGTGTTCGAATCCCGCCAAGGGAAGGTATTTGTATGATAAATATAAATGTCTTTTCCAGGGTTATGGATGTGTCTTAAATATATGTATGTGTATAATAAAAATCTTACATTTATTTCCGTTATCTGGTACCTGTAACACAAGTTCTTTACGAACTTATCACGGGACCAGCTAACGCGGTGTGATTGTAAATAAAAAAAAAACAAAAAAAAAAAACTTTATTGGTTTAATAATCTTTAATATCTTAACGATGATTCTGTTAGTTTCACAATATGCTGTCTCGATATTAGCCCGTACCGTACTGTAATAACTCATTCGATCGTCATTTCGCACATTAAGTTATATTCAACGGCCGACAATTATTGAGCTGTAAAGGAATCTCTCTCGTTAAGTCTTAACGAGCTTACTGTAGTTAACAGTGTTTCACGATTACGTATATTTCTATCGGGGGATATCGTTTCTTATTATTGCTACCGAGAGCGGAATCTAAATTATTATATTAATATTAAGTTATTTAATATCAGATTGAAATTGTATCAGAATCACCCGCATTACTACGGAAAGACCACCCTCGGTAATTTCCACTTATTGGTCGTAAGTAATTCGGTCTGAATGGTTTTTATACGTAAGTGAGATCATAATACTTTTTACTGGTTAGTTTTAGATTCATGCATTACGTTTCTTAAAGTAAATAAGTATAAAAAAAAGTCTTAATGTAGCGTAACTATTAATTTATAAATAAGAATTATCTAAGCAAATTTAAATTATACTTGAACCGGATGTTGCTCTTTAGCATTTTTAGAATCAGAAAATTTTCTATCGATATATTTATTAAAAAGAACATCTTAATTATAATACAGGTTGATACGATTTATTACGATATATCGATTAATTAGAACGAAATTTTAAAAAAATTGATTCGAAACTTTACCAAAATTGTTGACATAATGAAGATTGAGTGCACGTGTGTGGTCTTGTTTATTTTAAACGTGTTATGTTTGGTCAGTATTTAACATGATTCGCGAGCAGCTCTCACACGCTGGCGTGACCCATTTTTTGGGTCGACATTATAGGCGTATATCCAAATATTAGGAAAACAGTTTAGGGAAAAGTGATTTGTTGTAAAGCGGTGCTTTTGAAGCGGTTTTTGGAACTCGGTATGTCTTCCACAGTTATCTACTTTTAGTTTACGAGGCGGCCGAAATAGCTTTGCGGTGATGTCTTGTCGTCTTAGCATAGAATGAAATAAACAAACGATAGATTACTTGAAAATCTTCTAATTTATAAACACGTGTTTGTTTTTCGTCAAACTGAAACTTTGTTATTTATCAATATTCGCTAGGCAGCACATCTCGTTTGTAACAACTAACATAGTATTTTATAGGTTTTTTTTATTGCTTAAATGGGTGGACGAGCTCATAGCCTACCTGATGCTAAGTAGTTACTGGAGCCCATAGACGTCTACAAAGTAAATGCGCCACTCACCTTGAGATATAAGTTTTAAGGTCTTAGTATAGTTACAACGGCTACCCCACCCTTCAAATTTATGGATTATTACGAGTTGTATTTATTCAGATTTAGTTTTAAAACTACAATTATCTATTGATACTATATTTCATACTTATTATAATTGTAGGAAAGCGACACCGGTATTATCATTAACATACAAATACAATTTTAAATCATAAATAGGTACAAAGAAAAGACAAACAACAAACAAACAGGATGTTTATTTTCTGGATTTAATTATAATATAAATGGATTCATATAGAGTATTGTCTAATATCATACATATCTTTAAAGTTACATAATAAGCTCAGAACCATACTTATTATTTTGTGATTACTATCGAGGAAACATAAATTATTTTCTTTATCAAACATTCAATGAGAGAATTGAATAACAAATATCAATAGTTTTGTTCGTCGTCCCGTGTCACGCGATTTTAGAAAGTATTTCAACCTAATTTAACGGTCAGAGTTTCATGAATGACTCACTGAAACTTCGAATTAGTTTGATTGATATTGAGTAACTGTAAGAAGTACGTTTATTTCCTTTACACGTTTTACTCCAAGTGATCATGGTTTTGCGATTCGCTTACTACTTTGTGTCAACCTTTATGCTGATGCACAAGATCACGGCTTACATGTCAGTGAATGGATACCGGATTCCATAGACCATCGTGAAAATCGCCAGATATAAAGCCACTGTCCTACCCTTCAAATTGAGGTTGATTGAAGTTGAAAGATGGTAGGCGTGTTGGAATATGTCCTACCAGTGAACTCCTTCTTGTCGCTTCCAACGACAGACGTGGCAACATTTTTTTGTTTCTTTAAACTTCACTGGGGAATGAGCTCAAACTTTCCTTAAAAATACCATTACAATACTATTATTTATAATAATATCATAATACAATACTATTAATTTAATACAATGCCAAAAAAGAAATTGTAATTTTTGAATAAACACAATACACGCCTACTTAGATAGTAATGCTTATGCTTCAAAGGCATATATTTATAGTAAGCATCATATTATACTTTTTAAAACAGTATGACTCATATTACGTTTAACAATTTACAACACTACTTTTCAATCATACTTTCATAATGCAATTACCCGATAAATCACTATTATTACAAGAACAAAAGCTTCTTCGCGATACAAAAATCACTAACAAATAACCTCGTTTTGTAACATGATATAATAATGTAGACAGTTGCAATAATATAATTATGAAATATCCCGATAACTATAAACTTGCGTACAATAGGTAGCTATAGTTTTAATGTAGGGCAGTCTATAAATTATACTCCTTGCGTGTGAGTTCTTCTTTATTTTAAAGGGGCCCAAGGTCGCTGGAAATGTTCCAAACATCGTTTTTAGTTTTATAAGATCGGTCGCTTGAAAGGTTTGTTACTTCATATTAAAATTGAAGGGCTTTTATTTATTGCACTAATATCTATTAACTTGATTGATGAAATGTTTTTTTTTTGCAATAGTCTGATTGGATTAATCGAATTTTGTAAAAGCCTATTGTTATTAAACCAGATTCAAAGGAATTGTCAATCTCTTTTTATTTTGTATATTATTAAAGATTCTCTGCTCTTTCGGCCTAAATAATGAAAAGAGGTCTTAGATCCAATAAAGTCCCAATTACTGTATTGTCTGATAATTGTTATGCAGGCGTATAACAATTATCCGAAGAATAATTTTCAAATACTTAAACTTTAAATCCGAACTCATGTTTTTTAAGCAACGGTTCTATGAACATTTACACATCAAATTCTAAGCTATTGAAACCTTATTTCTTAACTCTAAATGTCACTCTTAGTCTTTTAACACATTTTGTAAGATATCGTACTAAATTTCTAATAAAAATACATGTTTCTGTGAAACTGTCTCCAAAATCACCTAAATTTCAAATAAATTTTAAAAGAACACGCCACGTGCTTTCTTCTGTCCGCTTGTGCGTGTGAAAGTGGACCAACAAATTGCTCATGATTTCATGGTATATTATCAAAACATCATAAGGTACTCAAAAGAGGTGTTATTCGATTTTGATAGCGCTATTACTGTAATATCTCGGTTAGAGAAATATCTTTTCTTCGTAAACGTTTGATGTCCATTGACACACATAACGATTCGGGGTAATTTATATTACGTTTTAAATTAAGTTCGATGTCTGTGTGTGTAACGGCTTCTTTCAATTAATTTTTAATCTTCTAATAATTGTTGCGTCGACATAAAACTTTGAATGGTTCTAATAATAATACGATCACAGGATATACTTTTACGGGGTATGATGAGATTACTTTTGAGATACTAGGTATATCCTATCCCTTTGAAGAGTACCTAAATAATCGGGGCTTAAGAGCAGCGCGTCGCGAACTGCCTTACCTCGATTTTATTACTGGTGGTAGGACCTCTTGTGAGTCCGCACGGGTAGGTACCACCACTCTGCCTATTTCTGCCGTGAAGCAGTAATGGATTTTGGGTTTGAAGGGCAGCCGTTGTAACTATACTGAGACCTTAGAACTCTTTATCTCAAGGTGAGTGGCGCATTTACGTTGTAGATGTCTATGAGCTCCAGTAACCACTTAACACCAGATGGGCCGTGAGCTCGTCTATCCATCTAAGCAAAAAAAAGTCGACTGACCCCAACCACAGGATATTATACCATTAAGAGAAGAAGAAGGAGAAGAAGAAGAATTACAAGAATAGTTATTCATCCGTTTAGGAAATAAAATAAAAAGAGAATTACCAAAATACTTCTTCATCTTTGGGCTGATTAGATATTCAAAGCCCATATATTTTTCAAACAAATTTTTACCACTTCTGATTATTACCATAAACGTGTAAATTCGTTAAACATATTTGTGTCTACTTACTGTTTTTTTCTTCGTCTCGCTTTGGTTAGAAGCTAATCTTAGTAGTGAGTAAATGTCATTAAGATATTTGAAATCTAATTTTACAGAATTTATAAACCAACGCTCTGTCTATCTACGCGTTAAAATTGTCTGTCTCAAACACTAGACGTATTTCAACTCTTATCAGTTTCGTTTATCACTTTTCAAGCACATATATTGTAACTCCATTAAGATTTTCCGTTAAAATGAAACTGATATTTTCTACCTTACGTCGGAATAGAACAACAATAGTGAATGCAATTTGTATCTCTTTTGTTGTGGACGTCAGCTTGTTAGGCATGTGTTGGATTTCCAAAGCCCTTCTTATGCATCACATTCACAATAGTACTCGTTTTCTTTAGCCCGTGGAGAAATGCGATGTAAATCACCACTCACGATCATCAGTCTATATCTGTGCTGAACGAATAAATCCGAACAATTCATATTTAAATATACTTTCTTGGCGAAACAGAGTGATTATCCAAATCAATTACGGTATTATAATAAGGAACTAGAGGTCCCGCAGTAGTCGAAATTCGACTATAATTAATTGGAATTGCAAGTTTGTACACTATTATGATTGTATTTTATACTTCTATAATCACAAATTTCGCCAAGACTACACTATAAAAAATATTAACAAAGACAAACAATATTTAATCTATTCTCAATTAGACCACAGACGTCAAGAACAAAAGTTTGACAATAAATAGTATGCATGCGTGTGTGCGTCAAATACATGGTATGTAGTGTGTGTAATGTTTTCTTTATCGATTTAATGTATATTTTATGCATTATTTAAAAAAAAAATTAGCATTGTGCACTTCTTCTCTATATTCTCTATAAGTGTGGAAAATTTCATACTCCTCCGTCCGCGCAATTTTCGTAAAAAGGGATACAAAGTTTTTACTTCACATATTAATGTATAGATAATGTGAATTAAAAAAAAATTAAATCGACATGGAGGTCAGACTGAATTTTAAAAGTAAATCATGTACCTACTATAGTACTAGGGTTTTTATGGTCTCGCATAATTCAAAAGGCCTCTTGTAATACAAGTATTTTGATGGATAATGAAAGATGTGACCTCCTGACAGCATAACACTTCGGAAACTATTAACCATAGTTGAATATAACTGATTATTTCTTACATACTGACGTATATCGTGTTATCTAACGATTGTGAAATGACAGTTCGATATGACATGTTGACGCGGGATAATCTCGCTGGTGATCCATCATGTTACGATGAATTGGATTTCACAGGACATTGGAAAGTCGAATTGCCGAGATCAAAGAGTTTCAATAAAATAAATAAATGATAAGATGGAATGTAGTTATTGAATAAAAAATTTATTACATACATCGGAGTAGAGCACATCCATACTACCTGGAGCAACTACGTTCATCCGCAGTGCGTATCCAGAGATCTTTTTGCCACGTACCATCCGGCTTTGGAATGAGCTCCCATCACGGTGTTTCCCGTACGCTATGACTTGTCGTTCTTCAAACGAGGCTTGTGGAGTGGCTTGGCTCTGCCCCTGGCATTGCTGAATTCCATGGATGACGGTAACCCATCTCAACAATAAAAAAAAAGAACTACTCACCATCAGGTGGGCTGTATGCTCGTCTGCCAAGGCCAATAAAATAAAACATCGTACATGATCGAGGTAAGGTTTAGTTGTACATTTAGAAAAGGTTGATAGCAAATTTTTAAGCCTATGTCGCTTAATATCCGGCCGTGGTTAGCTACAAAACATCGATGTGAATAATTCCGAATAATCATTATAAATAAATTAAGGGTAGAATCCTAACTATTATACACCCAAAAGGTATTGCGTATTTCTGCCATGAAGCAGTAATGCGTTTCGGTTTGAAGGATGGGGCAGGCATTGTAATAAGAAACTGAGACCTTAGAACTATTATCTTAAGGTAGGTGACGGCATTTACGTTGTAGATGTCTATGGGCTCCGGTAACCACTTAACACCAGTTGCGCTGTGAGCTCGTCCACCGAAATGGCTCGTCGAAATTTGAAATATTTTCTCTGTCTCGAATAGATGATTGATAAGTGATAGATTTCACCAAATCATGTCCGTGATTATGCCTCATTCATACAATTAATCAACATCACGAACAACGTGATATAACATCAGCGTACATGTGGTCATTACGATTTAGCTTAAATTTTAATCGTTAAATTATTCAAAAACATATTTCAAGCAAGTCAACTTTTAAATAATAATTCATCAAACGTCAGTGATCGGTACTTAAATAATCAGGTAGCTTCGATTATGGCTTCTCTCGCAAATATTAGGCAAAATAAACAGTATACCGAATTAAATGGTTGAGATACGCTTAATTTATGTTATTTAATAGTATGACAGAACATTGGCCCCGATTGCGATGTTGTAATTTTAAGTAGCTATCTCTCCGATCCAAGATCACAAACGAAGATCTCGTAAAAGTAATTATTTGACGGGTCAATCTATACTAATATATAAATCTACAGTGGTTTTTACGGATGTTCCGTTATAACTACTGAATCATGCATCCGATTGACTTGAAACTTGGTATCCATGAAGAAAATACATGAACTTAATGGATAATCTAATATTTTTATGAGTGCTGGACTCCCTACACCAGTTGCGGGGGCGTTAATGATGAGAATCTTCGTGGGGGTGAGAAATAATAATGTTAATTTTAAATGCTCAGCGAAGCGGATGGATACAGCTAGTCTTGCATAAATGGTGATTTCATATAAATTTAATAAATAAAAAGTGTGTGTGTCCGCTCCGACGCACGACTGGAGTTTACTGGATATAAAAAATTAAACGAAACAATACGAGAAATAGTTCTATATTACGACAACACGATACACTACAGATTATTAACAAATTAACGAGACACAAAACAAACGACTAACAAATATATGAAAATACAATAATGAGAGAAACGCGCGATCAGTACGAGGCTTTGTGGCGGACTGCCGGCGCAGCAGCCCGGCGTCACCTGCGATAACGCATTTCGTGTGACATGCGCAATCAGGCGCATAACGCATTTCGTGTGACATGCTAGTACGATTTTGGTCCCCATAATTTTCATACCCCGGGCCTATATATGTAAATCGATTCTAAAGGAGTTAACTCCAAAAATTCCTACGGGTATGTGGTGTATATTCTATTAATGTCAAGTTTATTTATGTCATTTGTGTTATGACGAAATGTAGCGATCGATGAATATTAGATGCAATACAATATTTATAAATGTATTTCAAATGTGGTATTTGTAGGCTTGGTGGAGTGATGATCTATGTTTTTTTTTATTAGTGAGTGATCACTGGTGGCCCGGAGGCTTCTTCAGTTTCACCAGGACAGGCGGGCGAGCAGAGGCTCAGCCAGGAGGGGTGGGATTGACTAACAGCTGCCCGAGCGCCTCCAGAGGAGACCTAATAACTCAAGGGCAGCTGCTTCGCGAATGAATCGTCTACCGGATCGGAATCGCGACCTACTGAGAAGATCCGGTGACAAAACTCAGAGGGATGATGTTTAGGTTAGGTTGCACATCGAACTCTTTGCCGTGTTCCACGAGTACGGTGATTGGGGTCCCTACTCCTAGTGTTAGAACTAAAGCAAAGGCTACTGGATCTGATGGGTCCGTAAAGAAGTGTTGAGAATCGTGCTCAGTAAAGAGCAAATGGAGAAGCCTATGTCCAGCAGTGGACTACTATAGGCTGATGATGATGATGATGATGATGATGAAATGCGGTATATTCTTTTCAATACTACATTCATTGTACCAACCCAACAATACTATACCGGCCATAATGATTTACTGTGTTCGTGAATTCGAATATGTCTCAATTTATGCATTAAATTTATACGACCAAAATAAATACATATCTAGATAAATTTTTCTCTTAAAGTAAATTGATTTAATGTTAAAAATTAAATAGAATATAAATATTTACTTTATAACATCCGTAAATTAAATATTAAACCAATATGAAGAAGGCACGACAGATATTTCGAGTAATGCCAATAGTAGTCATTTCGGTGGCCATCCATGACGCTTCAGATCTCGCCAGTACAGTAAGAAGATTATTATTATACGTATAATGATGGCAAGTGTAAATGCGCAAAATGCTCTAAGCAAAAAATGTTTTCAACTTTCATAATAGCGATATCATTATTTATCGTTAATGTATTCATTAAGCGAATGAATTTTAAACTTTTAGAACGATTGGCCTACTCCGTGGTGCCATTAAAAATATTTTTGACGCTTTCTTCAAAGTCACGACGCAGGGCTCTCTCTTGCTGCTCAACTCGTGCGAGTCTACCTCTACAAGTACAAAATATCGTTATTCAAAATTAATCGTGGTCTACGTTGTTAATCGGTGTTGGGTATTCCGATTTAAAACATAAAACAACTATCATGTCATTTAAATGAGACTTGTACCTCATACCTCAAGATGGGAGGCGCTGCTTGCATTGCTGTCTATAGACACACAGAATCATGTCCACCTACAGCGAAATCATAACAATAATTAGAATTTGAATTTGCCAAAAGTCTGATTGGTTACCTGCTAGTAGCTGAATTTGGCTCGTGTCTATTTGTTTTATCAGATTTCATTAAATAGATAGCTAATAAAAAAAAAGGGAAATCTTGGAAGGTTCAGACCACCGAGGTCAAATTTTGAAACTTTCAACTTTTCCCAAATGTTTTTATTGGCTATTAAACAAAGTTGACCTCTTTAAATTCTTAAATATTCAGATCTCACTTAATTATTCCGAATAAGAATAATTTAGATGACTCGTTTAACTGTTTTAAAGGTAGGCTGTATTTTTATTTTCCATTCATTCCTGAAACATCGTTCATTCGTATATTTCTATAGGTGCTTATTATCGTATTCTGTAAAGTTCGATGTGGGAATGAGTGATTTGCTCCATACTGCTTCGTTTTTGTATATTTCATATTGATTGTTGATATCCTTTTTTTTTTAACGCTGCGGAATCCGTTTTCGCGTACCCGGTCGAGAGGGGTAACAGACCGATTATGTCGGACTCCGGCGCCTCTAGAGAAGAAGAGGGAGAAGTGGAAGACCAAAGTCCTCCTCTTCTTCCAATTCCTTGATATCCTTAAATATAAGGAAAATAAAAATGAGTAATAACATTTAAAAAAATAGACGGCTGCGTTTGTTTCGCCTATTCTTCTCAGGACAGTTGCAGATTTGTGGTACCAGTAGGGAAGTAACATATTTTGACATTAAATTTGCTATCTAATATAATCTTATGCTCAGCGTTTCATTAGTAAACGATACATTCTTCTCCAAACATGGTTCTGATGAATTTTAAGCGGAAGCTTATAGTGTCTCTGACATTGCCAATATCGGCAAGCAACGATAACCAGATAACAGAGGTATGCCTTACCCTTGTCTTAAGCAAATTGTAATACCAGACAGAGTTACTTCTAGTAACAATAAAGTACATATATATGTACATACAAAACATATTGAAAACTGAAACCATGAAGCTAACAAAATTTTCGTTCGGTACTTTTTTTTAAAATTTATTGTACCAAATAATAACTCTTAAAGTAATAACTTAAGGTGTACATTACAAAAACTCCTCACTACATTTCAAAAAGCCTTCCTAACAAATAATAATAATTGTCTATTATTATAATAACAGCAAACTTACAGAGCAAGGCGAGGTCGAAACGTTTTTTCTTAACCTTGCCACATAAAAAATGTGTATCAAAAGAGTATATTCTCGAATGGAAAAAAAGTAGACGAGATCATGGTCGTTTTTTGTTGTCTTTCAAAATAATAGGGATTACTAGTTAGTCACGATCGTTTTTAATACTAATAGTGACGTAACATGATAGTCTACCAAGATATTGTAGCGATTTTTTTACTGGTAGGTGTACTCTTGTGAATCCGCACGGGTAGGTACCACCACCCCGCCTATTTCTGCCGTAAAGCAGTAATCCGTTTCGGTTTGAAGTGCGGGGCAGCCGTTGTACTGTTAAAACTGAGACCTTACAACTTGTCTCAGGGTAGGTGACGCATTTGCGTTGTAGATGTCTGTGGGCTTCAGTGACCACATAACACCAAGTGGGCTGTGAGCTCGTCCACCCATCTAAGCAATAAAAAAATAGATACACATATCCGACCGAGGCGATGGGGTAACCCCAAGCCGCCATAGCCCGAAACATGTCTTGCCGGATCCCGGGATCTATTCTCTGAGTTTTTAGGCTCATCACGCACCGGTCACAGTCCTAAGAAACCAGGAGAATGTTAAGTTGAAAATACGAATTAAATACTTTTCTTGTGTCCTAATATTGAAAAAAAAAACACTTCAAACTATGTAAAGTCTCATAGCGCTGCTGGGAATTTGCTAGTATTCTTTTACGATTTACGTTTAACGAATGATCAATATCAATTATGTAATTCACTGTTGAAATTACGAAGTAAACTAATTGGAAACAGTTTTTATTTATTTATTTTAATCTAACAAAAACGTCAATTTGTAAACTGTCAACGAAAGCCGAGAACGAAACCTTAATCTTCCACAGAAACAAATATAAAAATAAAAACGAACGTCTCGTAATCTTTTGTTGTGAGATTAGAAAGCTTTATTTCAGATAATATCTTTAAAAAAAAATACAATGCTGCGATGATTTTTCACAAAACACTTTCACGATAATTTAATGTCGCCATTTTAATTATAAAACCATTCCCACGGTATTACGAAGCTATGCATATAAGGCAGAATAGCATAAAAATGAATTCTGACGTAAGTAATGAGTAAAATTTTTGCTTGCGCTATGTAAATCCAGCCATATTGGAATCGGACACAGCTAATAATGTTACGTCAGTATTACTAAGCGCGTTTTTTATGTGCTTTTACATAGTATTTTAACTACTCTTGCTACGTTGAACGGGCAAGTATGGTCACTTTTATTTTGTGTATTAAATCACTGCAGAAATACAACAGTGGCTATGAAGTATCAGAGTTTAATTAATCGTAGTTTGGTAGCTAAGATGTTTAGAATACGTTTTATTCAGAATACCAGTCTATGGGCTCGATAACAACATAACGCCGCATAAAAACAAATAAAATAAACATACTCAACAAATGTTCACGATTGACTTCCACGGTGAAGGAATAACATCGTGTAATAAAAATCAAACCCGCAAAATTATAATTTGCGTAATTACTGGTGGTAGGACCTCTTGTGAGTCAGCGCGGGTAGGTACCACCACCCTGCCTGTTTCTGCCGTGAAGCAGTAATGCGTTTCGGTTTGAAGGGCGGGGCAGACGTTGTAACTATACTGAGACCTTAGAATTGATATCTCTCAAGGTGGGTGGTGCATTTACTTCGTAGATGTCTATGGGCTCCAGTAACCAACACTTAACACCAGGTGGGCTGTCAGCTTGTCTACCTATATAAGCAATAAAAAAAAATACTAATAATAAATCACACGCGAAAATGGAGCAAAGTTTGGAGAAAATGACAACAGGAAGATTTTCCACCGAACGGGTGAAATTGCTTGTTATATCGACAGTCGTAATGTCGTCCGGAACTTGTATATATGCAAATTTATTTTGGTAATGTTGTTAAAGCGATTCAAGCAATTGGCTAATGTCTTCTCTTCTATGTTAGCTACCGCTACAAACTTCTTCTGAATTGTCAACAAAAACTGAGACAGTCTAATTAGAAAAGCGACACGTGAACACAGTGAACACGAACGAATAAACTGACGAATTAAGTATGAGTTATACGTGACGTGAAACTGGGTAGAGATGCATTTGTCATTGAAATCTTCTAACCTAATAGTCGAATAAAGTACGAAATGCATAGGTATAGACATTAAATCCTCGAGACGGTTTTTGAGTTTAAAATTGACACTCGTAAAATCAGATAAAAGACAAAGTGATTGCCATTTTTTGTTTAGAACTGTTGTCGCCAGTGTCCTGTTCACGAAAAATATTTTACTCCACTGAATCATATTCTGACATTCCAATTAGTTAAGCCAAAATAATTATAGAAAAAACATAATATAAAGTAAAAAATACTTCGTAAGTCTCCTATTAACTGAAATCCAGTAGGAACCTAGAGAAGCAATATATTTTTATTCGCTTCACACAAATAATCTGTATTGGCTATTTCCTTAATTTAATGCATTTACCACTGTCACGACCGAACATTAATTGTTGAGCAACTAAAGTGACGTAAGTCCATTACGATTCTGAACAGAGAGATTAATTCATCGAAAAGTCACGAACAACGCGTTACTGGCCACTTTGTACGATACTGAGATAAAAATATGCGAATCGTTAGCAGTTCCAATGTGCCTTGCCAGGTAACAAAATAATTGTGTCCTTCAAGATTTCAATGTCATTTCACGATTAAAATGAGACCACCCGAAAGTATAAGATAAGCGTTCACGAAAACAACTAAACAATGATGGCTGTTGTGATCAATAGCAAGTTCCATCCCGGACCCAAGTGTAGGGGGCAACGTCCTCACGGGGCAAATTCCTCCCGATCTACTCTCGGTGTTTTTAGGTATTGCAAGCACCGGTCGCCGTTCTCGTCAAGGTCATCGAATGCGACAAAGAGTTCGACGTGCAGCCTGATCCACAGATACGCTGTGTTTTTTGCTGGGCGTTCTCAGTGGACTCCCATTCCGATCGGGTTGTAGGTTCGTCAACGCATTTCTCTTGCTATGGCAGATGTAAACAAACAGTCCGGCTAGGCCCCGCTCACACACCTGCCATGGTGAAGCCGGAATAGCCCCTCGAAGCTATTGGCAATGGGTAAGGCAAAACAAAAATTTGTTAAACTAGTTGTGGCCCACTGTTTGAAATCCGACGATAATGACTGTAAATTTAATCAGTCAACACTTTAAGATTTAGATTCATTTTATGTGCTACATCTACTCTTTTGATTTCATGTTGGCCTTTTTGTAAAGGTTGGGAAAATTATGGTTCCATATTTATTTTTAATGACAATTAAATTTTGTTTATGTCCACCAAACAAATAAAATCGGTTGATAAACAGAGTAGATAAAGGTACTAAAAACTGTTTTGTATTTGCCCGTTTACAAACACCACAATGTATTATAATGCAATGTTATTACCCGCTGACATCCGGAACCTAAAGGCGTGAAACTCGGAAATGCATCAACCAGCTGTCTGCCTTCTCTTTAGAATACGAACTCAATAAATACAAAATCAATAAATAAATGCTCTCTCATCTTACACAATTTTTTCGTCTTCTTTCTCGTTCGCTTTAAGTCGTGTTAATGTTTACATTGCATTCTGTATTTGACTTGTAGAATAAATTTCAATTTTAATTGTAATTAACAGTTAGTATGCAACATATAGCAAGGTGAATGTAATATTTCCGAGGCTTTTGTCAAAATTTGATAAATGAATGAAAAATGTTTTAGAATGAACTTCGTCTAAAGAGTTTCTCGAGGGCTTATAAATACAAAAGTGAAACCTTAAACTTTCGCATATAAAATACCCATAAATAATGAACAAATAAAATTATGAACCGAATCGGTTGGTTTTGAAAAGTTATGCTATCATTAATATATAACGCAAGTTTTGTTTTGCTGTTAGTATTGATAGAAGTTTGGGATATTCGGGTATCTGACATCACAATATTAATGACGTCATGCACTTAAAATCTCAATAGTACGACAGCTTTTTTCGAAATGCATTTCTAGAGTATTGAGCTATTCATGCAGACTTTCAATATAGCGTTAGAGCCGCTAGTACTTAATATTTAAGAGATTACAAGAAATAAAATAAATATAAAAATAAGTTATTGTTTATATTATGATAATGGATGTTTTAAAGCCACAACTGCCTCGTTAGATAAATTAAATGTTAAATACAAAATAGTTTCGTCAGGATATAAAGCTAAAGTAATAAAATCATTGCATTGTCAACGAGTTTTCAAATTAATCGGACGTCTTAAATTTGTGTAAATATCATTTAAAGATTATAGATAAAGAGATAAGTATAGGTCAAGCTGATAAAATCGAGTTAAAAACAACTTGTTTTGCGTCCAATCTAGTTCAGAGAGAATATTCAAAAATAACTTTTGAATTTTTTTATGGAATCGTAACATTTTATTTATTTCAATCCTTAAACGTGTCCCGACATCCGTTAATGCAGGTGCCGCCACACCTTGCGAACCCGAACTTGATGTGGTACAGCTTAAATAAGGAGTAGACAGATGCAACTTCTTTCTGATTTTTTCTTGGACTGATTTGTTTATTCGTGTAAATAAGAACATGAACTAAGAACACTCTAAGTGATTTCGGAAACTTAAAGCATTGTATGGCGCTGACCGCCTCGGGACATGAGAAGAATAAATAATAAATGAGAACAAATCACGTAAGATCGTCCGGCTACAATTTAGGATGTCTGCTATGTGTTAGGGGGTCTATGTTATGGGTACCTGAGACTGACATACATATACCTTTTTTAAATAAATACATATGTAGTTAATAAACACCCAGCAGCAGTAAAGAGCAAACAAACCTTTCTATCACACGAATGTTTGCCCTATTGAGAATCGAACCTTCTGCGCAACAATCAGGGGTGATAACTACTCTACTACCGAGTCATTCTAGGAATGAAGTTATCAAATTGCTATATGAGTTGCCCATGAAAAATATTCTCGATTGCATTACTTTTTTTTTTATTGCTTAGATGGGTGGACGATCTCACAGCCCACCTGGTGACAAGTGGTTACTGGAACCCATATACATCTATAACTTAAATGCGCCACCCACCTTGAGATATACGTTCTAAGGTCTCAAGTATAGTTACAACGGCAGCCCCACACTTCAAACCGAAACGCATTACTGCTTCACGGCAGAAATAGGCAGGGTGGTGGTACCTACCCGTGCGGACTCACAAGAGGTCCTACCACTAGTAATTGCGCAAATTATAATTTCTGCGGGTTTGATTTTTATTACACGATTTTGAAATTGGAATGTTTGTTGGTTTTGCGACAGGAATTCGCTGGGTGGCGACAAGAGGTTCTTAGGTGCGTAACTATAAATACTAATACTATCTAAATAAATATATGCTAAGTCGCCGATGGCAATATTAGCTGTGAACAAATTTCTTTACAAGTTAATAAACGTCGACTCACATTACATTCTCGTTAGTTACCGTTGCGTAACAACAGAACCGCAAATATTTTCGCCGGCGTGTTAACTTTCGCGCTTTCAGTTTTTTTGACGGAGAATCACAGAGCTCTTAGCTTATCTGGCGGTCAGTAACCGACAGTCTAACGGGCTCTGAAACGTAAACTTAGATATCAATGTTGCTATTTGAGGGAATATGATGGTGGTAGGATAGAACGGATATTGGTGATAGGACCTCTTGTGAGTCCGCGCGGATAGGTACCACCACCCTGCCTATTTCTGCCGTGAATCAGTAATGCGTTTCGGTTTGAAGGGTGGGGCAGCCGTTGTAACTATACTTGAGACCTTAGAACTTATATCTCAAGGTGGGTGGCGCATTTACGTTGTAGATGTCAATGGGCTCCAGTAAACACTTAACACCAGGTGGGCTGTGAGCTCGTCCACCTATCTAAGCAATAAAATAAAAAAAAACGTGCTACGTTGAAAACATTGAAACACGTCGTATAGCTGTGTACTGGCATGCTGATATCCATGAACCGCAATGGTATTTGGTGGGCCGTATGCTGATTAGTCTTCTAAAGCATTAAAAATGTATATAAAAGGGAACCTTCAAACTGGAACTCATGATTGCACTGCAGAAGAAATATGTAAGCAGTAACCATGTTCGCAATATAAACATCAGTACAAAATATTCATCATCTCAGCCTGTCTACTGTCCACTGCTAAACATAGGCCTCTCCAACCGATGTCCAGTGCGGCCGGTCCATTGCCACCTGCATCCAACGTTTGAATGTATTGAAACATTTATATGTCCCTCGTCCTTACGGATCGATCAGATCCAATAACCTTTGCATTAGACGCCTTCAGCTCTAACAATAAGAACAGGCTTAGGTAACCGTACTCGTCGAACTCGACAAAGAGTTCGACATGCAACCTAAACCATGAATAAGCTCGCTAAGTTTCTCGCCGGATCTTCTCAACGGGTCGCGATTCCGATCCGGTAGTAGATTCATTCGCGAAGCAGCTGCTCTTGAGTTGTTAGGCCTTCTTCGGAGGCGCTCGGGCAGCTGTTAGCAAATCCCACCCCTCCTGTCTGAGCCTTTGCTCGCCCACCTGTACTGGTGAAACTGGAAAGGCCTCAGGGCCACCAGTAAACTCTCAATTATAAAAAAAAAACATTTAAATGTATTCAATTGTGCCAAAACCAACTGAATTCATTGTAGCTTACTTATATTAGTATAAAGCGACACCGAAACGATACATAAACGTTTACCTGAACAGGCCGCGTCCAAATGGAGTGCAATCACAATTAATTCAATGCCCAAATTACAGTCTAGAGCCCAATGACCGATCGCCCAGGGGCTTTTGGAGCGGAGTGCCTATGCAAACTAATTTGTATATTCAGAGAAAGCGTTTCAAAGACTGATAGTACCTACTCTGCATAATAATAGTTTGTGAAAATCGTAGCTTCATTACGTTCTAAATTAATTGTCTTTGAGTTGTACTTCATTTTGACAATTATATTATTTTAATAGTCAGAGTGAACAACATCATATGTAGCGCCCTTGTTATGAAATAATACACTTTAATGGATAAAGGATTAAAAAAAAACATACTGAAATAATGTAAAATTTTATTTTTGTTGTGATTGTTCAATATTAGTTGGATCGGTGTGCTAAATTGTTGCAATAGATTCAAAAATATCACCGATTGTCTTTCACATGTGTTAATACAGAATTACATGTTGTGGTAAATGTAAAATTGTGTGCGTGTGTGTCTGTAGACCTCTTTCACTGTTTAAGCAATTCAATAAAAGGAAACATTACCTATGATTGATCTATCGGACGTGTCAGTGTGGGCGTCACCTCATTAGTGCATGTCCGTTTACATAAACACGTATTGTTTGATTCTTGCAATTTTTATTTCCAATTACAGGACCTGACAGGTCGAATCACGTCGGCAAATTATATGTTGTGCAACTTCAAAAAAATAAACGACAAATCGGCACATTGCGAGTGTGAAAATAATTTATATAATGGCTTCCGACAAACTTACAATACGCATTATGCATATTAGAAACGTAAAGTGCTTTCCTGTCCGTGTGTGCCACTGAATATTTCTCAATCTAATCTGATGTAATGTTAACGTGCGATAACATTTTATTATTGTAATTCTTTATTATTGTACATTTAAAGAAATGTATGAGTCAGTAAACACCTAAAACATATGTATATAACAAAAAATATAAATGCTCAAATGCTAAATTTCTTTTTTCCACGGCCCTAAAATAAAAGAATCGTGTAGTTCCATTATACGTCAACGTAAAAGCTAGGGCTTTTAAAAAAACACATCTAAATATATTTTTTAAAACAGAGATAAATCAGAATACAATTAATTTTTATTAAAGTTACGCAAATCAAGTTGCGTCTACATCGAAGTTTTTTTTTCGGTTTTCGGGAGTCGTACTGAAAATTAAAATTTCTTGTATAGTGTAATATCGCTTTTTACTTTTTTTATTTTATTATCTCCGATTGGCAATTGTCAGAACCCAAAGTGCTATTAGTTCATTACGCAGAATAGAATAGAATAGAATAGACAGTAGTTAGCACAATATTAAACTGACCCCGAAAAATATAAAGTATTCAGAAGGTCTTAATAAAATGACAATAATAAACGCGAGATTAAACTGTAAAAGTCGTTTTAATTATATCGAAGAATTTGTTCAACTAGCGCGATAAGATTTTATCAGACATAACATAGACATGGCGTCTGGCATGCCTTGTCTGTAAAGAACTTGTAACATGTCATGTCGCGTATCAATTTTGTTGAGCGAACCAATGTGTTGTTAGTTGACTTGACAGCAATTCGCACTGGCCACCAATGTATCTCATGTATATGTATGAAGTATTTATTATATGTAGTTTAATAATAAACAACATTGAAAAAGAGTTCAATGTAAATGTGCACGCAAAAGTTGTTATTGGGCTATCCATGTTTAGCTCTCATCATCATTTAAATAACTATTTTTAAATGTCACATGTATCTTTTTTTTTTTCGCAATAAATTCTAACATAAACTGTTTTCTTACAAAAAAAATGTGTCATTCCAATGTTGAGTGAAAGTAAAACGGACTGACAAACACTTTCGCATTTAAAATATTACGTTTTTTATTATGACATATTGTACTTAATTATGTAGGTAGGATGGAAGTGTAGTAGTAGATTGAAATCAAGTATAAAATATATGCAAAAAGAATCCTCGTAGTACCGGAATATGACATCCGTAATGTTTTGTATGTAAATATGAGTAAAAATGATCGAACCGGACGCTTAATATTAACAACTTATTATCGAGATTGGCAAACAATAAATGAAGCGTATTAAAATAATAATCTTACGACTTCTTTACGATTACCCTTCACTCGGGATCAGCTAAATAAACTTTGCGCCGTGCTTTAACAATAAAATGGTCTTAAGACAATTGCTATTAAATTTTTCACTCTGTTCGATCGGAAATACATTAAGAGTGAAAGTCTTGAGCTACCGTTTCGGAAACTTCTTTACAATAAAACAAGAAACGAACGTGTGTGACTGGTTTTCAAAACGATGACTGAAATTTGATCTTTAAGATAACTTACATTTAAGGTCATGTCGCTATTTTTATATTTTCTGAGTAAAACAATTAATAAGTTCAAGTAACGATTGCAGATGATTAATAAATTTGAAATAGAAAAATAAAAAAGCTATCGTAACTAAAAACAAAAAAGTAATTTAAAAAGAGACAAAACTGCATTTAGTTGTATCGAATGCTCCATTATTCAGATATATTTAAGTATCTTAAGCTCTTTTCACACTTTAAGGATTTAGCCTGTGAAAGTAGTTTAATTTTAAACTGGATTTAAAAAAAATACAAATAAAATGAAGGTTTTTGTACGTAACCTGACACGGAATCAAGTCTAACCGATAAACCGTGTAACGTGATATTATCATCGTTCCTTTATAATAATTTCGAAAAACAAAAGTAAATTCCTTGTTGAAACCTTTTTAAAGCTTGTTAATAAACTCCCATGATTCTTCACTTGAGTGATTATCAAGGAAGGAATCAAGTTGCTTAATAATGAAGAGACGACGCGCAAACATCATCTATTCAACCAACATGGGATTACTTATAAATACAATCAATAGTAAGTCATAATAGATACACGATTAATTGTAGACTCGAATATTATAGATTAAATTAAAAATGATATTTACAATATATAATTATTGTTCATAAATAAAACGTTCCTTCTCATGTTGCTCTAATTGCATTGCATGCAGCAGAGATGCGAATGTTGCGATGTATGTGTGGAGTAACGAGAATGGATAGAATACGGAATGAATATGTTAGAGGAAGTCTGAAAGTGGCGCCTGTGACAGAGAAGCTGAGAGAGCTGAAAATGGTATGGACTTGTGATGAGACGAAATGAAAATGAGGTTGGTGAGAGAGTGTTAACTATGAATGTGGAAGGATATAGAGGAAGAGGTAGACCCAAGAAGAAATGGATGGATTGCGTGAAAGGAGATATGGGTAAGAGGGGAGTGAGCGAAGAAATGGTATATGATAGAAGAGTATGGAAGGAGAAAACATGTTGCGCCGACCCCATGTAACTGGGAGAAGGGCAGGATAATGAATGATTAATGATGAAATAAAACGTTCACATTCACGTAAACACTACGAAGATAATTATGTATGTTCCAATACAATGTACTTCTACTGCATTCGCGAATCGTAGACATAATTAAAATTACTTTAATGGTTTAATCTCGCGCTAATTATTTTCAATGTTAAATATTATTACATTTACCAGACCGGCGGTTTTTGCAATGAATTAATAATATTGTAAAGTAAAAGTGATGTCTAAAATTGATATTAAATGAATCACCAATGTACCATATGAGTATTGTGATGAAAGAACATAAAATATGTCTCGTAATAAATATACGAGGAACATGAATTCAAATATTATTGTAGCTCGAACTGCAACACGAAGCTCTTTGGTATCAAACTTAAAGACCACCCACAAAAAAAAATCAATCGACATCACGCCACAACGCAGCCTTTTGTCGAGAACCGATTTATCGTGCCCATTTGTTTTTTCAAACTTGCAACATTGCCAAGGCTGAGTCAACGACCTTTGTGTTGCCAGAAGCGAAATAAAAACTGTCTTTTATTAATTGGGAGCGATAAATAAAGTAATAGAAATAGGTAGGTACCGGCACAGGTGTGTATATTTTTTACTCTGCACAGATATCACATCGGCTTCAGCCTATCTTTAAATTAAAGCTATTTTTTCCTTGAAGTTTATTAGCCTGTTACTGTTTTTTTATGAGTATTGCGATTACAATTGGCCTTCATTTTTCTCTAATTTCCATTGTAAATTCTTTTAATAAAATTATTATGTATTATGTATACTTGCATACAAGGCTACATTTGTCTTATGTATACTTTCTTGTAAGGTTATTTATTATCACGGACGGACAGACAAGGAACATTTGGTGCTCAATGGTTGCCAGTGGTCAAATATATGTACAACATAAACAACATTACGTGAAAATCGACACCTACCCTGAGACATGATATTCAGGGGTATAATGTAAATTATAGAATAAGGGCTGTCGCAGTAGCCGAAATTTAAGGCGTGACTGCTTGCTCATAAAAAGAAAATTTATATACGGCGTAGTTTTAATACTTTGCAACGATCATTGAATTCAAATTAGGAACGTATTGTATTTATTATTTAAAAAATCGATATCTACCTCTGCCTCTTGTGCTTATTCCTTTAGATAGAAGTTAACCATCGAGTTAGTAACCAGACACTAAATAGAAAAAGTGTATTATTGGTCGAAATTTTATATTCACAATTATTTTTAATTTGATCAAATTTTAAAATGTTTCGGTTTTTATATTGAAACTCTAGAGTAGTTTTTATCTGAGCATTATAAAATCTGCCGAGTAATACAAAATCTAAAACCATTTATCGGCTACTTGTGTTGAACACAAAAAACTTTTTACGAACCGGTTCTCGGAACGATGATTACTCTGCAAAACATTAACATATCGGAACGGGCGAAATTCGTTCTGAATCTATGATTAAATCGTTTTTATGGTCCCGTGCTTATTTATTTAAACAAGCCGTTTTGTGTTTTAAAAACGTTCGAACAAAGACGTTTTTTGCTTTGCCTTATATAGTATTCTTGTGTTCCTTCTACGTTTAAAGATTTTGTTTTGATAGAAATTAATTGTATTTGTACCGTTGTATGTGTAACATATTTTTTTTATTTCTACCTGTTACTCGTCATCGCTTCAATAGAGCTTGACCCAAACCCACGACCCGGTATCCAATAAACGTGACCACCAGTTACCGCCGTGGCTGCTCTATACTCGTTGCAAAGCTCGACACTCTACAACCAAGCTGCTGGTACTTGCAAATTAATCTCATTACCGTCGCAGAAAAGCCTACATAACCAGATTGGGTCTGCTAGATAATGACGTAGTGGCATTTAACGACACAAAAAATAATATTATGTGTAATCGCCCTAATCGAAAGCTTCAAGAAATATTGTTTTTTTTTATTTATTGCTTAGATGGATGGACGAGCTCTCAGCCCACCTGGTGTTAAGTGGTTACTGGAGCCCATAGACATCTACAACGTAAATGCGCCACCCACCTCGAGATACAAGTTCTAAGGTCTCAGTATAGTTACAACGGCTACCCCCACCCTTCGAACCGAAACGATTACTGCTTCACGGCGGAAATAGGCGGGGAGGTTGTACCTACCCGTGCGGACTCCCAAGAGGTCCTACCACCAGTGATTACCCAAATTATAATTTTTGCGGGTTTGATTTTTATTACACGATGTTATTCTTTCACCGTGGAAGTCAATCGTGAACATTTGTTGAGTACGTATTTCATTAGAAAAATTGGTACCCGCCTGCAGGATTCGAACACCGGTACATCGCTACATACGAATGCACCGGACGTCTTATCCTTTAGGCCACGACGACTTATGTTTTGTTATGTTTTCATGTAAATATTCGGTATACCATGTGAAATATTTTTATGGTTTAATATTACTAATAAAATAGTTCATTTTACTTCTCAATTACGTATTTTAAGTACATATTAACTACTCCGTTAACTTAGACTAGTTGCACAAGTAAAAATGAATGTTATTTTGTTTCAGGTGAGTACATACCATACACCGTCTTGTCGCAGGTCTGATGAAATTAAAAATGTATGTATTTTTTTCTTTTGTAAACTTATATGCATTTATTTATGGCCATTATTATAAAGATGCCACGAGAATTCAATATATAGAAATATCTTAGAACCAAAATAAATGATACAACAGAAAACTAACTATAAAAAACCGCTGCTGTTTTTACTGTCATTATCCTAATGGCGTGTATGTTTACAAAAATGGCGGAACCGATTCACGAGAGGCCAATGATCATTTGTCCTTTATGAGCCCGTGTGAGGGTTATAATGATTAATTATACCAGATCCCTTCTTCTATTTAAATACACTTGATCGATTTAGACAAACTAAATTTTAGTGTGGTGATTCAGCGTTAATTTGAGACGAGTACCTAATAATAAGTTATAAACAATAGCAATCGGATCAAAATAAATAAAAGTCTTGTATAAATTTGTGAAAAACGAAATGAATAATATTGTATGTATTTTAGCCTTAGAATCTGTGAGATATTACAGTAAATCGATGCTAATATTTAATATGCTAATTGATATTTTAATATGGTAAACAACACAATTGCGTTTACAAAGATTACGTTCAATTTGTTCTTAAGCCTTCACAAGTTAGATTGCATTGTTACTAATGATTATAAAAAAGCGATAACATTTTATTTTCACGGCTCCGTTACACTGACACGAACCGCCAGACCTTGGATGCATTTGCACAGCTGCTACTTAATATAATGTAATATTGCTGAATGTTATATTTCATACAAAACTGCGGCATTGGTGGCTCTTCGCACATCCTATTCATAAGAGGTCAATGTTAGTAAATATAATTATTTTCCCGTTTAAAACAGCCTATTATAAAAATACTTTAATTAGTAGTAGCCTTTTAAAAATAAATGTTAGACAAAACACGAGTGACCATTGTCATCAATTAAAAGTACTCTTAAGTGCTTCTATCCAACGGACCATTTATAAGTATTATCGGGAATGTGGTTGAGAAAGTTTGTTGCTGTTAATTTTAAATTAATTCATTAAAATGTTTCGGTTCTGAAAAGAATCAATAACTAATAGAAGGTCGCTCGTTTACCCTCAATTTTCAGAAAATGGACACAATTAAAATCGACAAAACCATGATTTATGTGAGCACCGACAGACAGTCAAGATTCAATGGTTGGGTTTTCTAAATTCGTTAATACTCAAAGCTGTGTCATGCTCCGTTTCACTCGGTTCGTTAAGTTAAGCTTCGATTGTTCCTTGATTGATTTTAACTTTTACTGCTAATTGCGAATCGATTCAATCCGCACTTTCTCCGTCAGATACTACTGATTTGGTATGGGTGCTTTTCTTGTTTACTTCATTTGGCTAAAAGTCTTATTATCATTCTTATGAGTTGTTTTATTTGTATTTTTCTGCTTAAAGGTAGCGAATAGTTACCAGAAACATTGTATTCTAAGTATTATCACCAAAATAATAATAAGCCTTAAAGTTTTTTTTTTGTTTTAAAAATTTTCATTTCAGACAAGTTCCGTTCGATTTGAGAAGGCCATTTGTTCTGCCCCCGCATCACACATCTCACATATTGTTTGGCCAACTGTTCCCATCCATTACTCGGGTCGAACGGTTTTGACAGATGCTGACTCAATAGTGCTATTTGTTCAAAATGTGATTCAACGTCTAAATGCTGGGTTTTCGTTTCAAATTACATACATCGAGACGAGGTTTACTGAGTCAAAGCTTTTAAGTTAATTCATTACTATTGAAGCGTTGGATTACTTTCGGATTTCATTAACTTCTTCTACAATAAAATGTATGTTATGGTTAAAAAAATAAATTCAAGAAGATAAATCTTTCATATTAATTGTATTACATCGGATTATTTGTTTTGTGATTTTGTAAATTTGCATAGAAACGAATTTATTTGACTTATAAACGATTTTATGCTTCACTCAACTGTAAAAGTTCTATGTTATCTTATTAAAGTGAATGTACTATTAAGTTGTTTTACAGTTGTTTCATAACATTACTTATTATTTTTTAATTACTTAATCGTAACGTCAATTATGGCAGCTCTCAATTTGATTGCATCATACATTTTATGTAATTATACTAAAATCCTTTTGATGTTTATCGATAATTTACGAGTTAATTATCTAGTTTGTTTATGAAGGTTTTCTCATGCATCTGCTATTTAAGTTAATTTGTTAAAGAATCGTATCCAATTTATCGATCAGTTGCTACTTACTGGTTTATTAAAATATGTAATACACATAAACTAATAGTGATTCTATTTGTAACTAATCTCCTACGAGGTCCCCGCGCCCAGACTCAACGATCTGCAGGTGTTGAGAGCAGATCGCGGGCCCAAGGATTTTAGGGCCCACCCACTAAACGACTCCCCTGCACTCTTACACCCGGCGTCCGATCTCCGTCCGGGGTCAGACCCGGTCAGAGAATCTAACTAATCTTATTCTTGATTATTTAATTATAAATGTGACTAAGTCGCTTTGTCTTTTTGTCTGGTCGTGGTCCTTGGTAATGGCAGAATTAATTGAAATTTGGTTTTTATTGAAACCTATGAAATCAGTTTTAAAATTAATAAAATCATTTTAATTTAATTTACATTTAGAAATATCCGAAACCGTTCTCACAAGCTCGTGATAAAGTTTATTTTTTGAGACGGCAGAGGTGTACACAGTCTGGCGAATGGTAAATAGTAATCCAGACTGATAACGTCAAATGAATAACTTCGTTCATCGCTAATAATAAGCGTAAGTTCTAATACTATACGTGTGTGTGCGTATAATACATATTATATATATTACATTGGTTCGGATGATTGGGATGGAAATTATTTTCATTGGAATCGAGAATTACAACAAAACTACGACGAAGACTGTTACGGCAGCAAAAGACAAATTTATTTTTCTTAAAAAAAAAATTTTTTTTATTGCTTTTATGGGTGGACGAGCTTACAGCCCACCTGGTGTTAAGTGGTTACTGGAGCCCATAGACATCTACAACGTAAATGCGCCACCCACCTTGAGATATAGGTTCTGAGGTCTCCGTATAGTTACAACGGCTGCCCCACCCTTCAAACCGAAACGCATTACTGCTTCACGGCAGAAATAGGCAGGGTGGTGGTACCTACCCGCGCGGACTCACAAGAGGTCCTACCACCAGTATAATATAAAATAAGTAGGTAAATAACGAACAATGAAAAAAAATCTGTTTAATCGTCCTGAAATTAAATTGATGCAAGCCGACAAACGGCGTTTAATTTGAATTATAATTATCGTAATCAAGTTCTAAAATGTATTTATTATCTTAATATCTTAGAAAATTTTATTCAGTGTTTTTAATTAGTCACGGGTGTTCACGGCTGATTGCCTGTGAATAATATTTGAATTATTAATGGCATAGACGACGGCTGTTTTCATCAGCTTAAGCTAATATCATTGATGTCATACACAAATATATTTAATGTGAGATAAAAAACATTTATCTACCCCTATGACTCATTTATTCAGGAGTTCATTAAACGTGGATAGGATGGGGTGAAATTGATGCATACTCTCTTCACTGACAAGTCGTATGCTACTTACTGTACCTTACAACGGAACAAGTTTAATTGAAAACATCAAGATTTTGCAAATTATTCATACGAAGCTTATTTCGACACTAACTCTAAGAAAATATGTTAATTATTGCCTACTGTCTTTATTATTGCGGACTGTCTACATTAATTTCACAGTTATAGTAAATAAATGAACTAATTTTATGAGAATAATTGCAATATTTTTATTTGTCCTGTTATAAAGCAGACGAGTTCGCAACCAACCACGTGTTAACAATTCACGCCCATGTTGATGGTATAATAACTGTTTTTGAAGTTCCAAGAACAAGTGCAAACGATCTGTATTACTCCAGGTGGAAGAGTTTACAGCTCATCTAGTATACACTATATAGTGTACACTACTGTGTATACTAGATGAGCTACTGGTGAGCTACTGATTTATTATTGGTGGTAGGATCTCTTGTGAGTCCGCACGGGTTACTACCACCACCCCGCCTATTTCTGCAGTCACGCAGTAATGCGTTTCGGTTTGAAGGGTGGGGCAGCCGTCGTAACTATACTGAGACCTAAGAACTTATATCTCAAGGTGGGTAGCGCATTTACGTTGTAGATGTGCATGAGCTCGAGTAACTACTTACAGGTAGGTTGTGAGTTCGTCCACCCATCTAAGCAATCAAAAATAAAAAAAACAGTAATTACTGAAGTCTTCACAATTTGGACGCCGCAGCCCTATTTGAGACATGAGGTCGAAGTCTCAATTGTATTGAATGATTGTTCCACCCTTAACACAGGACAAGACTACCGTGGGGGTTCACAAAACTCCCTACTGCTTGGCGTACATATTTTGTAAATTTGAATACAGGTTCAAGACGAGCGGAAGCCCTTAAAAACTACCATTTACTACAACACCATGGTTATTAATTTCCGGACTACCAAGCGTGAGCCCTCGTGAACATACTCATTCAGTACACAAAACTGTTTTCAAGTTTTTGTAGGTACTTTGAAAATACAACCGTTAATTTTGTTAAACTTATGTAAATTCTCTTTTTAGTTTTCGTTAACAAGCCGTCATTATATTTTATTACTGTTTAACTAGAGTGCTTCCTAGTTATTGTGTGAGTCACATAGTCGTGCGGTAACGAGAATCCGTAATGAATAACTGTGTTACAAGCATAGGGCTATCTCTATTAATATTTTCTTTTTTTGTTAAAAATGCTACTTGACTTTGTAATATATCCCTAAGCAATACTCGACCGGCGCTAACGCTTACATATTAATGTACAGATAGCATGAAATCGCATATATGTATAATGATGTTTATCTGTAGAAGATGTACCGATTAACGTTATGCCAGTAATATAGTTACTATCTTCCTGCCTATTAATGCCAAAAAGCATGCCGTTCTGAAGGGTGGAGAGCCCTTATACTATACAATTGGGATCTTAGATTTCGTGTTTCCAGTCTAAGATTCCCAGTCACTACTTATCAAGGTAGTATAGAGGTAAGAGGCTTTGAGTTCATGACCTCGAACAGAGCAAAACTACAAAAACTACAAATTTTTTTTTAAAGTATTTGTGTTGTTTTTTGAAGGGAAACTTACAACTAGAGAATATAAAGAGCGCGTAGTTACCGTACTGTCTAAATATAGTACGTACACACATAAAAACAGTATTATTCGTTAAATGATTACAACATTAAAATATTTATTTACATTCTATATTATTACTTACAAATCTTCAATTTATGTTGTATCAACTTTTATGTACAAGATTTCACACTTCCACAACAATGATACTATAATTACTAACAATATAATGGTACATAATCATACTAATCTATTACTTACAATATTTCTAGAAATAGTAAATTAAACCGATAGAATACATACTAAATATTTTATCAGCTCAGATATGGAATTTGAAGACAATGCATAATGCTATAAATAAAATAAATCTTATACTTTTAAACGAGCAATTCTTGTATATTAATATATATGTATATAATCTAAATCTCGGAAACGGCTCCAACGATTTTCATAAAATTTTGTATACAGGGGATTTGGGGGGCGATAAATCGATCTAGCTACGATTTATTTTCAGAAAATGTTGTTTTATTCGTGTTTTCAATAATCAACTCTTCCCGACATCTATTGGCGAATAATAATACTATTTTTCTTAATTGAGGGCATCTAACCGCTTTAAAGACTCAACAAGATGGTGTTATCAAAAAAAATCGAGCCAAGCTCGGTCATCATCTAGTAATACTTAAGTACTAAACAGAAGCTGAAGAAACGAAAAATCAGGTTACTGCTGAAAATATTTACTCGTTGATGATCTTTTTTATACAATTATATGTTGTATGGTTTAAAGTCATTCAATCAATCATCCAAAATTAATTTACTGTAGCAATCAAAGTAAAACACATATTCGCACACCTTGAAACACGTTTCTTGGTGCCTCGAAGGATTAGCAACGCCGATTAGAACTTACACGAGCTATGACGAGAACAAACAAATCTAAATAAATATTTACAATTCACATGTTGTGGGTAACAGGAAACACTGGGAACGTTTCTGATATTGCTAAGTTAATCTTAGTTAAGTTTGGAACCTTTGGGTCTGCGGAGGGACTTCGGTTCCCTCTGTATTTTGTACCGAGTGTTCCATGGGGAATTGAGGAATTGTTCGAGATGATACCGGCATCTCGTTTTTACCATCGCACCGCCCGCCACCGGAGTAGAGTTCATCCATACTACCTGGAGCCACTGCGGTCATCGACAGTGCGTTTCCAGAGGTCTTTTTTGCCACGTACCATCCGGCTATGGAATGAGCTCCCCTCCACGGTGTTTCCCGAGCGCTATGACATGTCCTTCTTTAGAAGAGGCTTGTGGAGAGTATTAAGCGNGAATTGTTCGAGATGATACCGGCATCTCGTTTTTACCATCGCACCGCCCGCCACCGGAGTAGAGTTCATCCATACTACCTGGAGCCACTGCGGTCATCGACAGTGCGTTTCCAGAGGTCTTTTTTGCCACGTACCATCCGGCTATGGAATGAGCTCCCCTCCACGGTGTTTCCCGAGCGCTATGACATGTCCTTCTTTAGAAGAGGCTTGTGGAGAGTATTAAGCGGTAGGCAGCGGCTTGGCTCTGCCCCTGGCATTGCTGAAGTCCATGGGCGACGGTAACCACTCACCATCAGGTGGGCCGTATGCTCGTCTGCCTACAAGGGCAATAAAAAAAAATCGTTTTATTTTTGCGAAAATTTGAGTGACAATTTTATTTGGTACTAGCTGACCCGGCAGACTTCGTAGTGCCTCAATCGATAAATAAAATACCTAAACTTTTGTATAAAATAAACTTAAAACGAACAAAAGGAATCCGTTCGACAGGGGACACAAAATTGTTATTTTTGTTTAATTCCGAGCACTTTTATATTTATCTACATTTTAAACCGTCTCTGGACTTCCACAAATAATTCGAGACCAAAATTAGCCAAATCGGTCGGAAAGCCGTTCTCGAGTTATATAGCGAGACTAACGAACAGCAATTCGTTTTTATATATATAGATGTATTTATCAGCATCACGATTCCGAGTTTGGGAAATAACATATAGGCAGCAAGCACTTATGTAAGGCATTGAAATTTCATAAAATGCATTTTTGTTATTTACTAGTATTGTAAACCCAAAAAAAATAATCTCCAAATTTTATTTCTTTGCTTAGTGATTAGCGAGTCAGTATTTGGGTAAAGTCGTTTGACATTCGGGTTCTTGATGATGTTATTGTTAGCTTTTATGTATGTTTATGACACCGATTCTAAATCTGAATTTTGACTCTTTATAATATTATGTTTTTTTTTCACTAAATTTAATCTGTTTCTGTATCTCCAACTATTTCTCTGTTTAACGCCAACATCTTCTAACCAATAGGGATAATTCATAAGTTTTAATAATTATTTATGTGAATAGCCTAGAAACTAGTTAAAAACAACATACCTATTTATATGGTAAGATTGGGGTGAATTTGGGCATATAGGAAACATCTTCTCTACACAATAATAATCGTGTCGTCATGAAAATTACTCGTTCAAACTTGTAAAATATGAAGCAAATTAGCAATCCGGAAGGGTGAAAAATTATAAAGCCTCCACACAGCCGCAATAAAAGCAAAATTGCATTTTAACTCAACGGATTCAAGTTCCAACGAAGCTGAACAGTCTAGCAAACACTGAATCATGACCAACTAGTCTAAGCAACATCCTGCTAAGATATATTCAACGTTCATTTTAAAAATGTAACGACCACTATGATCTTCACATAAATTCTTGAGCTAATTCACGGACTGGCGAACGCGGTATTTGCAAACGGAATGTCTTAGCTTTTATAAAATGACTTCAGAAATTAACTATTCGTCAGACGTTAAGATTGATTAATTCAGTTGGCTTCATTAATTCTTATTTCCGCTAATTAATTTAATGGTTGTTTTAATTGATATTTAAAATGTAACTGATATCCATAATTTTGATATAAATTTTGTCGGTAGTTGCCAAGTGAGGTGTCAAGGTTGAAACTAAATGGAAATCTATTTAAGCAAGAAAAAGTCGATGTAATTAATCAGTGTACAAAGTTTGATACAAAATAAATTTATCTGATATAGTAAAATTCTTTAAAATGTTGGTGTTTTCATCAAAATAATACAGCCCACTGAGTTTCTCGCCGGATCTTCTCAGTGGGTCGCGTTTCCGATCCGGTGGTAGATTCTGCGAAGCACGGCTCTTGCTAGGGCTCGTGTTAGCAACGTCATCAGGTTTGAGCCCCGTGAGCTCACCTACAAAAGTTAGGGTTACGCTGATATAGCCTCTCAAGGCTCTCAGCTTAGGTAGGGAAAAAAAAAAATCAAAATAAATATTATAAAGAGCTCTAAAGTGACAAACATATTTTTTTTGTATTGCTTAGATTTGTGGACGAGCTCACAGTCCACCTGGTGTTAGGTGGTCACTGTAGCCCATAGACATCTACAACGTAAATGCGCCTTGCATCTTGAGCTATAAGCTATAAGTTCTAAGGTCTCAGTATAGTTACAACGGCTGCCCCTCCCTTCAAACCGAAACGCATTACTGCTTCACGGCAGAAATAGGCGGGTTGGTGGTACCCGTGCCGACTCGCAAAAATTACGAGTATAGTACTGTTTATAGGTGACAAAGTTTATATCTGACAAAGGTTAAAACTGATATAATGTAAAACTGGTTAGTGCAAAATGTATTTTGTTTTACATTTTGGATTATTGATATACTAATCGAGTACTGAATGGAAACCGAACCAAATCATGATCATGGTCAGTGAAAATACTATATATTAGATATAATTTTAATGATTGTCTTCATTCGTTACCCGAAACACCACCTCTGATATCCATCTCCCTTCTTTCATATATTTAAGAAAATCCAGGCCAAACAAAATAGGCAGACAAATTCATTCGGATCTTATTATGCAGATTTATTAGAGTATGGTAGAAATTATCGTTTCTGATTTTAGCATCCAACAGATAATTAAACTGAACATTAGAGAAAATAATTTAACCTCACCGAAAATAAATAATTTTAGTAAATATTTTTCTATTCACAGAAAGTGTTTCACTTAATAAATATAACACAAAAATGAAAAGGCATATACACACACACCTATTTTTCTGATAAAAAATATTTTAAGAATATCATAACAGTTAACTTCACTGAATCTTGATACTTTATCTTTTAATTGCAGCGACGGCTCCGTTTATGGTAACCAATTATATAACAGTCGTAGATTTAATCAAGATTCATAAATTCAATATGTCCGTCTTTATTCGCGTATGCCGCGGGAACTTTAGTACTTTTATAAAGATGTCAAGTTAAATGTCACTCATTCCATTTGTGTCTAGATATTGTGGGCTATGTACGCAATTTTGCACCGTTATCTTAAAATCTATTAGAACAAGCTGATAAAATCTGCGTTACATTGATTGTTACACAAACTAATATAATGTTATTAACTTTTACCGTTACGAAGGTCAGAAATGGAAGTTAATAATTAGTAATTCAGTTCGGGCATTGAATGCTGTTGAATCTGTAATGGGTAATTACTGTTAAATGTTCAAATAACGGCTCATTAATATAGTACGTCGTGGAATCATTGATATTATTTAGAAACGGGCCTTTTCAAAATGAGTTCTAAAGTGCGAAGAAGAAAGCTCAATTTGTGTGATCGGGTCGTGATAAGCGCCCCATTGAGGTGCCGAAGGAGGTCGTAAGTTAACCGAACTAATGATTGTACACCGTTTATCCGGAAGCCGGCCGTAAATCATACGTGTCAACCATTACGTACTGTTTATTTTGTTTCATGTTTGTCTTCGCGTACTTTTTTCTTACTCCTCTTTCAAATCACACCAGGAAGTAGTAAATACACGATTAGTGTTAGCAAAAAACGAAGACTTGCTTCTAAAAGCCATTTCTAATTCACGTCAACGCTAGTAGTAATCTGTTGACAGGTTAATCATCCGACGGTTAGTTTTACGGACGTAAAATTATCCAACTCCTAATGAATATTTTTTTTCCGCTCGAAGTTTGTCGCGACGCTAAGGTAATTTTAACTACCTAATCATTTTCTTTCACCACTCCATTGCCTATTTAGTCTACCTCATAGATTATTATAATATAATAATTGTTTCCTGGCATCGAACGACATAAATCGCTTCGAACGTGAATTGTAATAATTCTAATAACCGGTACGGCTTATCTGTGCTGCAACAATAAAATCGATAGATACATTGTCCCTTTAGACCGTAAATTGTTCATACAATATTGTATTTAAAACCGCATTGTCCTCTTATAGTATCCCGATTGTACTCTGTTACTGACATAATTTTGATGTGTATTCCTTGTGTCATAAATTTTCGGAGGTCACATTTCAAATAACAAACATAAAATATCAGCGCATTTCAATAGAATATGGAAAGGTCATTTTAAAATAAACATCATTACATAAGTTACTATAATTAATTTCACTATAACATTTTATGTCAGTCTGAACAGCTCTAGGTTCTTCTGGAGCTTACCTTATAAGACATGTGTGAACCGGAGGCTGCCGATAAGTCTCGCACGGTGAACTAATTTATAGGCACCACTAAAGATATTTATCTGAGTAACAGTGAAGTCCGGGTAACGAAACATTAACAATCAATTGCATTGTAAACCTATAATAGTTAGGTTTGCTCGAATATTACCATCTATAGTAACGTTATTTAGAATTATGCAGCAGTAAAACTTAACATTGATGCAAGTATATAGTTGCTTTCTCTTTACAACCCAACTGTTGCGTATGGGTGAGTTACAGTAATTGATAGACAGCGGTACTGTCACTCAAGTTACCGCTTAGTTTTAACTTTAAATTTGTTTTTATGAGATCTGTACCCAAATTTGATAAATAATTAACATTTTCGGCCACTTTCTTTGTCGATATCACCACTATTTCAACTATCGGCAATATAGTTTTGGCAAAACAGCCAATACTGGCAATAGATTTTCGTAATCATTTAATTATGGCTCAAATTTACATTTACTGAGCGAAATCATTATACTAAAATCTAAAACCCTGTTTTTTTTCTTTTTATAAAAATGTATAGCTTAATTATGTATAGATTCTGTAATAAGTAAAAACGTAGTCCCAAATGACTATCAAAGATTTATTTAATACGTAATAGCATTACAATGTTTAAGTATTCTTTACGAAACAAAGTAAATATTTGCATTAGTGCTATAGTAATGTGATATCAAAAGGAATGCATTCGTCAAACGATAACAAAAGCAAAGAATAATACAATAATACAATTTGTCAACGTTGCAATATCATAGATAAGATTATAATATCATTTATTTACTCTTAATTAGGATTAACATATTATCTCAAAGTATAGTGCTTCAATTTTGTAATAAATTGTGTTTAAATAGGAAAAAAGGAGACTGAACTCACTCTATTAAATTTCACATTAGTGAATGTTCCATTCTGTTTTGTATTTGCGGTATGTTAAAACACTATAATATAATTAATATAATATAATTTTATTGAATAATATAATACGAACTCTATATTATAATAAATTTATTTACGACTTCCTTTGTTTACATCTAGCTATTTTCATTTCCTTCTCATTCAGAACCTAGTATCTAGTTTATGGTCTTATATTTCTTAAACGCCCTCAATTCACCATGATTCAGGTACTCAATAGTGTCCCATAGTTGAATCGTAAATTTTACTATCTGACATTGGATTATCGCGTCTATTTATCTTATACCTTTCGAATGCCAATCGAATAAAATGTATGTTTCAAAATAGGTTATTTTGCATAAATTAGAATACACCTTTTTTTTTCCACATTTTAAAACGCATTCCGGTCTAATCAGATGGAGTAACAGCTATTCCAAAAAACTAATTTAGACTTGATATTGGATGACTGTATTTACGTTGTCGTAACTATGGTCCTAATGAATTTATCTTTANATACCTTTCGAATGCCAATCGAATAAAATGTATGTTTCAAAATAGGTTATTTTGCATAAATTAGAATACACCTTTTTTTTTCCACATTTTAAAACGCATTCCGGTCTAATCAGATGGAGTAACAGCTATTCCAAAAAACTAATTTAGACTTGATATTGGATGACTGTATTTACGTTGTCGTAACTATGGTCCTAATGAAATTATCTTTATCTATCTATCTATCTATGTATATTTACTGGTGGTAGGACCTCTTGAGAGTCCGCGCGGGTAGGTTGCTTATTTCTGCCGTGAAGCAGTAATGCGTTTCGGTTTGAAGGGTGGGGCAGCCGTTGTAACTATACTTGAGACCTTCGAACTTATATCTCCAGGTGGGTGGCGCATTTACGTTGTAGATGTCTATGGGCTCCAGTAACCACTTAACTCCAGGTGGCCTGTGAGCTCGTCCACCCACCTAAGCAATAAAAAAAAAAAAAATTGCTGTTCGTTAGTCTCGCTATAACTCGAGAACGGCTGGACCGATTTGGCTAATTTTGGTTTTGAATTATTTGTAGAAGTTCAGGGAAGGTTTAAAAGGTAGATAAATATGAAAATTCTCGGAATTAAATAAAAATAACAATTTTGTTTTTCCTTCTTTTTTTTCTTACCTAACCTGATAGCCTTGAGAGGCTATATCAGCGTAACCTTAACTAGTAGGTGGGCTCACGGGGCTCAAACCTGACGATTTTGCTAACACGAACCCTAGCAAGAGCTGTGCTTCGCAGAATCTACCACCGGATCGGAAACGCGACCCACTGAGAAGATCCGGCGAGAAACTCAGTGGGTTCCCTTTGGGTCTTCTATTTACCGATTGAGGCACTACAAAGTTTGCCGGGTCAACTATATTTCATAAAAAATTACAATTCTTACACAAAAATACTGTATACTACAACATTATTGACGACACAGTATTTTATACTAATATTGTGAGCGTGCGCTATTGGCAAGTCATGCGTTGCGGTTTTAATTTATTTATTTATTTATTTATTTAAGGATTACCGACAGGGTTGACAGTAAGACATAAAATAACATTGACATGTATAGAGCAATTGATAACTGCAACTCTAATTATAGGCAATCACAGCATGCATTACATTAACATATTAATAGAGATTTAACAATACTATAAATAATAATAAAAAATTAAAAAATTAAAAATTAATGATTAGGGTATGAGACATTCGCCTCACGACTTCGACCTCATGTCTCAAGGTGGATGGGGCGGTACTTTTGCTGTGAGGTCTGTGCCCTTCGGCAACCACATAACACCATGATCTTATTCTGATGCTGTCTCGAAGTCCGCTCGTGCCTCTGAAACCCTGAAGCTTCGCAATATAATATAACTTAATATACTTTACTGCAATTACAATCCTCCATCAATAACAATTAAGATCAGAACTTAATTTTCGAATGAGATCAAATGAAATCATACATCGCCCGTACACAATTGTTTTTGATTAGTGTAACAATGTGACCAACAAATTGCTTCAAGTGTTAAAATTAGTCAGTTCTCTGTCGTTGCGTTGATGAGCGTTGAAAATTTCAATTTGTAAACATGAATGTCTAAATGGTTTTGGATTATTAACTAACTTAACATAAATTTGATTTAAGTTTCAATTGCACAATTAAAATATAGTTTTTTGATCAATTTATTACACTTATTCTGACAAATATAATAGCAATATAATAACAATTTTCAATCATTTAAAATAGAGTAGACAATAGTGATTTCAAAAAAAGATTGCTAAATTAACATTTGTCTAGAACCTAGAGGTAATTACCACGCGAGGGAGTCATTTCTGGAACATGCTGCACGGCTCCTCCTTTCTCAAAGCGTAGTCTCCTAGGAAGGATTGGAAGAAAAGGAGGACCCAGGACTTCCAACTGCTACTTCTGCTACTTCTCTCGACTGTATCTCGGGTAATCGTAAACGGGTTTCCCAGTATTAAAAGAAAAAAAGGGATAATTACCACCTTTGAGATAAAAAATCTATTCTGCGTGGAAGACGAGGGCTATTTACAGACTGTTATTTTCTAAATACTGTAGTAGATAATTTCTACTGTAATCATTGGTGGCGGGATAGTAGATGACATGATTAATAAACATAAAATTTCAGAGCATTCGTTCATACATCTCGTATGTATTAAACACAGAGAGTAAGTCAAATGCCGGTATATAGATTTGAAAAGGATAGGAACCGCTTTGCCACTTTGCTTATATTCAAAATTATCCATTGTACAATTCTTTTAAAGCACTTTAAAATTTGCCACGCCGTAATAAAGATTCAACTATACCGAATAATACACAATGTAGAATAAATTCATTAACTGTATCGTCTAATAAATATCGATGGCGGATCCAGTGTTCTCTATTGGGATCAGTCGATCCGTAATGCTACATCCGTTGGATTGACCAAGAAAATTTTCTTGCCATGAATCAATCTGAGCATATAAGAACAAGAGTTAATTTATTTCCAAGGAACTAACGGATATATCTAATTTGTACTATGTGAAGCGTTCGTGGCCTAATAAGTAACACGCACTATATAAGTACAGTCATCGAACTGCGTACATACACTAGAATAGTACAGTACAATGAAGGAATGAGAATAATAAAAGGTTATGTCCACTGTTATGCTTTTGTTAAATAAATACATAGAATGTTTATGGTAAATGGCACATTACAAAATATATAAATAATGGCATGGAAGCCAGAATTATCTAGAATATGAAAAAAAAATCGGAACTCGCTTAGATACACAATCATAGGTATCACAATCTTAAACAGCTATTTTACAGCCTCATAATTCTTTGGTATTATACTCTATTAATTTATTGTTTGGTCTGTAATATACTATTATTATTGACAACAATAAACATTTTAGTACCTGAATGCTTGTTGAGATAAATTTATAATCGGCACGATTTTCGATAAACACTTTTGTACGTACGTACGGCTACTGTTACGATCTGTTGTACAAGTCAGTTTCATTTCCTTTTCTCTTGTACTAAATACTAGTAAAACTAGTTACCCTAACAAAGCGTATATTTGGTCTCGCAAATTGGCCTAGTAAATAGGTCAATGGCATTTGTACTGAACAACAAGCGAGTGCTGGGAGTCTTGGAGTAAATTAATAGGCAAAATGATTCATTCGCAGTGGGTGATCTCATTCTTAATGCTGTTGTTTTTTGAGCTGCCCCTATTATATCTTAGTAAAAAACACTTCTTCCTCGTGTCCACAAAAACGTTCTAAGACGTTTGCCAACACATTTACGGCTTCATCGAATGCCGATCAAACTCCATTTCCGCTTTTGATGGCTGTTAATTATTCGCGAACACTTGCAGAATTGTTTAGAAACGATGATCTCACACCAAACAAAAATTGCAAGGTCGAATTTGATTTCCTCCACGAATCAAAACAAAAAATAGTCTTAAGGTTATTTAGCATTGGAGATTGCAAGGCTTAATCGGACGGATTACTTTTAGAACCAAATTTTACGTTTTAGTTTGTTCTCAATATAGTTTTGTTCTGTTATATTTTCTATCAATTACATTTCAACGTGACTTGAAGTGAATTACCTATACATTATAATACTTTTTAAGTTAATGAATTTTAATATTTTTTTTATAGTTTACGTTTATAACTAAAAGCCATATTTACTTTTGTAAATTAGCACCAAATTGCAACAGTTTTATTACACTACCATAAGTAGTTAATATATATTCACTATTTTTCACATACAGTCGTTCTCATGGTAATGATAAATGCTCACTCTCCGGTTAAAACTACGGCTTCCTTTATTCATCCAAACAACTTAGGTCCTTACGTATTGTCCATCATGAGATAAAGACGGCTCATGTTGCCTGGTCTATAAGCGTTGAGACATATGAAATGGCTCAATTTGTCTTCTTGGTTGTAAGTGGCTTCATGATTTAGAATCTCGAGTTCGCCCACTCTTGTAAAGTAGGAAGCCGCTAAATCTGTAGAAATGGTTACAATGAGATCTAAAGACTTAGCATCTGTCTAATAATTCGGGTCACATTTCCTTGCTAATGTGGGTTACGTAGCAAATTGTAAAATAGTCTAATTTTAAATGAATTTTATGGCTTTTAAATGAACTGTAATGCCTTAACGAATTTGTTGTTGTTTATTGAGTTTAGTCTCGAAAATCTTTTCATATCTCTATTTTCTAAAAGACAAGATTCCAAAGTCCTCACTGTTATATCATTTTTTTAAAGTTATCAAGTCCAATATGATAAGAACATAGGAATAATATGAAATATAATACTGTAAATAAATATAATAATCAAAAAAATAAAGGAAAATATATGTTAAAGCAAGGATACAAGCCCACACATATTTGACCATTATCCAAGCAAATCTGCCGTGAAGCGGTTAGGAGTTCCTGTATGGTGTGTTGGCTAGTTGTAAATCCAACACTTTGGCATCTGAAGGTATGCCCTAAAAATAATCCATAGTTGTACCCGTGTATATTTCGTGTCTGCATAAAGATGGTAAATCACAATTAAACCCTTTTAGTGCCGAGCTTATTTTCACATATTTTGCAGAAATGGCTAAAAGGTTTTTTAAAAAGTATTTATTAACTTAAGTGTGCGCAGAATCTAAATTAAATTTCTCAAATGTAAATGGATTTTCGCAATTCTGTCTGTTGTGTATAAAAGACATATGAAACTACTCAAATAAAACATATTTTTTACTATAACTGTATTCCTATAATAAAAAAAGGAAACTGCGTAAAAGTCGGTAATGTGACGCTCCGCACTTTATACGCATTTATAGAGAGTCGATCTATCGATGGCTCGCGCTCTAAGGGATACTTGAAGTCTGTGATTTCAAATTATAATGATCGATTCAAATGCTTTTCTACTTCAATTACCCATTTAACATTCCAGTTTATAAAGGATTTTCATTTTTCGATCTAATTGAACAACAACAAAAGCGTTTCTTTTAAAGCCTCTCTAATACTCTGCTATTGACGAATTGTGAACCGAAGAAAGTTTCGGGCATAGACGCCGAAGCAATGTAGATAATTAATGATTTTATTGATTTACTGGCCAAAGCAACTTGATGTTAATAATCTGTTCATCTATTGATCAAAAGAAACCGGCGTATCACTTTGGGATGTTAAAGCTACTAATTCCTTACATAGCTAGTTGTACTTACTCTTTTCTTATGTCGATTTAGACTGCCCACTTTGTGATTTGAGTACTAATACGCGTGTTAAAAAAATAACTATAATAAATAAAATATCCACATAATTTCTAAATAATTAAACCTGAATTTTCATAATTCAAAAAGCTCTGGTATAAAATCTTTGGAGATGATACGATAAAGGGAAGATTTTCCACCAAACGGGTGAAATTTCTCGGTAAACCGACTGAACGAATGACGTTGATCGGAACTTATATGTATGCAAAATTATCTTGGAAATGTCGTTAGCCCAATTCAGGCATCAGTCAAATATCTTGTGTTCAATGAGAGATAACCGTTACAAATCTTCATCAGTATAAAATAATGAATGGTCTGCTTGATACGTGGGAGGTTGCTACGTCTACGCTTTGTTAAAATCGTAAACGCATCAGTAATTTGATGTGGGTTTATTGATTCTAATTCCGTTTTACGTCTAAAGGTAAACGACCCGACCTGTGCGATCACTTCTTTAATTTCAGAATATTTTTATCAAAATTCGTATCATTTACTGAATTTATTTAGTCACTTTAGACTCATATTTTATTTATTTATTTTATTTATTTATTTATAAACGCGCTAAGGTTGACCTCTACGAATGGGTATGTAAACAAATTGAATTTATCATTATAGTATTCTCTCACATCATTATAGTATTATTATCATCAATGTATTCCTAGTAACAATAGCTTAATTAAATGCAAATATCGTATGCCTCAAATAAAATAATATTATTTAAGCGTAATTGTATTAAAACTGTAACCTTAGCAGCTTGTAAATTTATCTTCTATTTTGGTTCACCATTTTACGGACTAAAAGCCTCTCTGAACGATAATTATTTTAGATTGCGAATTATTTCGCAATATTAACCTTTTGTGCAGTTAATATGGTTTATTTATTTTTTACTCTAACATTCCCAGTCATCAGCAACAGCGTAATCGTTAACCAGATGAATACAGAATATTTACAACCGTTTATATTAATAACTAGCGACCCGCCCTCGCTTCGCTTCGGAAACTGTAATTTATTATTGATTTCTCCACTATTTAATGGATGTTATTATACATATAAACCTTCCTCTTCAATCACTCTATCTATTTAAAAAAACCGCATCAAAATCCGTTGCGTAGTTTTAAAGATTTAAGCATACATAGGGATATAGGGACAGAGAAAGCGACTTTGTTTTATACTATGTAGTGATAATCGTTTCAATCAGGTCAGTCTAATCATATTTTTTGTTACTCAAGGCATTTTGAGCTCATCCATTCTGTAATTTACCGATCTCGCGGACCACAGTACATATAATTACTGGTTGTATAACTATTGCGGTCGCATCAGCGTGGTTTGCATATTGATGTGCAATGACATTCTCTTGAACATCAATGCTTTGCCTGCCGCTGTACTTACACTTTCGTTTAATTTATCAAATCGAATGATGTGTTAATTTGATTTGATTTGTAATGAGATTCGTCTTGTTTCTTTTGAATTTTAGAATTGCATTACGTTGTGCTACAAAGTTTATAATCATGCCTTTCAAATTCATCAACGAAATCTAAGATATTTTATGTTTTTTTTTTATTGCTTAGATGAGTGGACGAGCTCATAGCCCACCTGGTATTAAGTGGTTACTGGAGCCCATAGACATTTAAAACGTAAATGCGCCACCCACGTTGAGATATAAGTTCTAAGGTCTCAAGTTTAGTCACAACGTCTGCCCCACCCTTCAAACCGAAACGCATTACTGCTTCACGGCAGAAATAGGCAGGGTGGTGGTACCTACCCGTGCGGACTCACAAGAGGTCCTACCTCTAGTAAAAAATGTTGCAAATTAATTATGTCATGGTTTGAATGATTGAAATTTCTTTTTTTAAGGTATCTTAAATCACATACTCAATCAAATACTCAAACAGTGCTCTCATTGTCCCGAGTCCTACCAAACGGAATGACGAAACAAAACCTTTTCGAAATTTCTTATGCAAGTTGGAACACGAAAACACAGTGTATAAAGCACACATTTCGGTTTTGTATAGAGAAATTTCTGTTAATAAGCCTTTCAAACAAGAGCAGGCCGTCAATGGCCAGCATTCAGTTAGAAAGATGTATTGTGGACTTGTGGAGTACTGAGGGCTCTTGAACTCGGCTGCAGAGGTCAAAACGCGCTTGACGACAAAGCTTAGTGTTGACATTTTAATCATGCTCCACGTTTCTTGTTTCAGGTAAATGCTGTTAATGATTGTAAAAGGAACGTGTTTTGAATACGACTTTAATTTATGAGGTATTGTGCATATTTGTTTTTTTTTTAAATATAAAATCTTTTGTTATCGAACGGAAAGTGCTATATTTATTTGAATTGTGAACGGCGAATTCCTTCATAATTAATCCTTTGTTTGACAAATAAATAATGCACTTTATGTTAACTTACAATGTGTGAGCTGCTTATTCATTTACTAAAGAAGTGGTGATTTTTTAAATTTCGGACGTATTTCAAAATATATAAAACATTTCAAAAAAAAGGAATTGAAAGTGCAAAGTTGCCACAGTGAATAGTTTTGTCGTAGAAAATTGAATAATTGACAAAATATCGAAGAAGTGGCTTAGGCCTTGTGACCGAGAATAATAAGACATGACAACAATAAGACAAGACATGACTTCGGCTTTACGATCAAGAACAATGAAGACGTGGCTTCGGCCTTTAAAACTACCAAAATTCTCCAATTATTACCAAGAACAAGACCTGGCTGTATGGACAAAAGTCCTTTGCCTTTCCCATTAGCGATAAATTAATGTCATCATCGTCATGAATAATTGACACTTCTTTAAATATGGGGTCTCATATACCCAATTATGTTTTTGCGTTCAGCTCGATAGTGCGACACGTGCTTTGTATAGTGAGCAGCTGCAAGTTGAGTAATAATTGCGAGATATAGGGGGTGTGGTTGAATGTATAAAATAGCAAATGGAACACCAACTTTCCGTGCACATATTGTTGATTGTTGTTTGTTTCGGTTTTTATGCAGCCATTATCTTGAGTATTAAATTCATTCATTTCGATATAGAATTTTAAACAGTCGCATACCGGAATATTAAGCTGATTATTATAGGGGGAAACGTTCACTAAAAGTTAGTAGACTATTAGTAGTACAGGTCAACGTGAATCAACTACCAATGTTTCAAATTGCAGTTTTACAAAAGTTAAACTGATTGAAGCGACAAGTATTTATCGGTATCTCGGCAATAGAATAATCATAATAATTTTTTTCTGTCTCGAAATAACAATACAAAATGAAGAATGATCCACTAAAAAGTCAAATCATTCGATTTTAGTCATCAATTAGTGCCGGGTTTTTTTTATTGCTTAAATGGGTGGATCAGCTGGCCCACCTGGTGTTAAGTGGTTACTGCGCCCATAGACATCTACAACGTAAATGCGCCACCCACCTTCTAAGTCAAAGTATAGTTCTAAGGTCACAGTATAGTTACAACGGCTGCCCCACCCTTCAAACCGAAATGCATTACTGCTTCACGACAGAAACAGACAGGGTGATGGTACCTACCCGTGTGGACTCACAAGAGGTCCTACCACTAGTAAAAAACCTGATTGGTGCAGTATTTAGCGCCTCTGACTGTTGCACCAATTGGCATGGGTGCGATTCCCACATCGGGTAAACATAAACAGGATTGTTTGCTCTACGTCTAGTTGTTTATTATCTATATATATGTATATATTTAAACGCACATAATTATGTAAGTCAATCTTTGGTAACCATAACACAGAGAATCCAAATTTTTGGCCGGATTACCGTGAATGATTTGTACCCGGTTATAGTTACAATTAGCATACCGTATAGCCGTCACGGTATAATAGCTATTAGAGGTTAGTCGAAATTAATAACAAAGTTCCTTATCCTGAAGACTTGCGCCACACACAGAGCTACAATTACACAAAAGGATTCGCGAGATGCGTTCATTCATGCCGTAATTGTATGATTCACTCGCATTTACGTAAATAGATTTCGTCCAGAGACTCGACGAGCTGTTCTACTCTACTATAAATATAATTTTATCTAGCACGTCTGCGTCAAATATATTTAATAATAAAATAGAAAATTTGCTGGGTTTTTTTTTTTCAACAGCAGTCAATATGACATTGTTTAGTGCCAGACGAGCAGCTTTTGAGCTAATTATCTATATATTAATACGTGAAGCAAAAACTTTGTATCCCTTTTTACGAAAATTGCGCGGACGGAGGAGTTTGAAATTTTCCACACTTATAGAGAATATAGAGAAAAAGTGCACAGCGCTAATATTTTTTTAAAATAATGCATAAAAGATACATTAAATCAATAAAGAAAACATTACACACACTACATACCATGTGTTTGGCGCACACACGGATGCATACTATTTATTGTCAAACTTTTGTTCTTGACGTCTGTGGTCAATTAAATATTGTTTGTCTTTATTAATTTTTTTTTATAGTGTTGCTTTGGCGAAATTTGTGATTATAGAAGTATAAAATACAATCATAATAGTGTACAAACTTATTATACAATTCCAATTAATTATAGTCGAATTTCGACTACTGCGGGACCTCTAGTACCCTAAAATTGGTCAATTCCCCTCATATCGAAATATAAGAAAGACCTCAAAGGGTTTTTGAGACTTCACCTCACTGGGTCGAAATGTTTACGTATTTGCAAACGCTAAACTATAATATATAGAACGGGCGAAAAGCGCCACTGGCGTTGTGAATGTAATTACTCGAAGCATTGAATGCTGTACTCATCGAAATCGTGGTATACGACGATGAGTTCGTTATGCAACTTAGCCCATAGACACATATTTTATTATTTATTACTTAGATGGGATGACGAGCTCACTGCCCACCTGTTGTTAAGTGGTTACCGGAGCCATAGACGTCTACAACGTAAATGCCGCCAGCCACCTTAAGACATGAGTTCTAAGGTCTCCATTTTTACCGTACAGCGTCTGCCCCACACTTAAAAACGAAAACGCTTTAATGCTTCATGGCAGAAATATGCAGTATGGCGGTACCTACCCATGCAGACTCAAAAGATCACTACCATTTATTTCGCAAATTAAAATTTTTCCGGGTTTGATTTTTATTACCCATAGAATGTAGTTCCTTCAGGGAGACCATACTTGAACATCTTTTATTGAACGCAGTAGTAATGATAGCTGCTAGAAAATGGGACCTAAACTAAAAATACACTTTTGTACAAAAAAATGTTGTTACCAATTACATGCATTACGATCTGTGATGTAGCCTAGACAAAAATTACATTCAAATTATTTAATAGCCCGCGAGTACAAATGTCGAGATACCAAGGACTTCTTGAGCAATATCTTGATTATGATGAGTCACGTTTCTCAAGAGCACTAATCTGCGGTTTGTTAGCGGTTTCGTTTCGACTCGTATACATAATTTACACACAATACATTCTGAAAGTGAACCATGCTATAAAAGAGATATATAAATATATAAAAGCAAATCTGATAGCTGAAAAAAAGTAGTAGGAATTTCTGTTTTTAAAATTAACAATTTTAAAACTTTTGTTTATATTATTTGGTAAACCGGGTCTAATCTCAAGTGAATTGTATAAAAGTTGTCCTACCTACCCTTGAAACCGGAACGCTTAATTGCTTAGCGACGGAAATGGCTTCGTTGGGTCTATCTGTGAGGATACGATATACCCAAACTTCCATGGGTTGGGTATATCGTACCCTATACTTATCAGCGTACCCGTATTCGTATGAGTAAACGTAAAAATAATATAAAAAAAATTGAGTTAGCTCATTAATTAAAATACAGAAGCTATAATATGGCTAAATCCGACATTGTCAACAAATACACTTCAACTATTTGTTCGTAAAATCTTGATATTTCTTAACATCTTTTTTATTTTATTATTATGAGCTGTTGTAGTTAAAACAACACAATATGTCATCATCATTGCTACACTGGGAACAGTGCTCTGCAATTTCACGGTTCCACGCCTCATTAAATTCGCTTGGCAAATGTAATTATGTCACTGTTTTATTACTTCAACTATAATCTCAACATGAATCCGTTGTTGTTGAAATGTAGCCGTCAATAACATTTCCTTCTATATTGCAACACCAAAAGAGCTTAGTTTAAAGACTGCGCTACTAAACACCAAATTTTTTCACGATATATTTGGATAATTTAAAATTAGTATTTTAAATAAGCTTTTTTTTTATTTGGTTTATTTTTAGCGATTATCTTTATTATCCTGAAATAGTTGCTAAACTGAAGTACATACAAACACATTGGAAACTTCTTTTCAATAATCAACTCTTCCCGACATCTATTGGCGAATAATAATACTATTTTTCTTAATTGAGGGCAACTACTTTAAAGACACAATAAGATGGCTTTATAAAAAAAAAACAAGCAAATCTCGGTCATCATCTAGTAATATATAAACCCTTGAAAGGTATTTGGTCATATTACAAAGTATTGCTGATTTCGTTTTGTTAATTCGTCATGCTGTTACGTTGCCTTGAGCAGTTCCACGATTGGATATGCCTGTCCGACGTTTACTGCAGGTGTGATTTCCACTAGCAATATTTGTTGCTCGTTCAAATTTACTTTTCTTGTTTAATACGGTCCGTCTATTTGCCAACTTTCTTTGGTAGTGTTTACTGTGAGCGGTGAGCGATATTTTTATTACATATGTGTTTTTGTATGTATGTCTAAGCTTCTAGTTTTTATGTAGTATGAAGTCTCACTTAATTTCGTTAAACACGGTTTAGTGGAATAGTTTTGTGCAAACTTCACTGGATGAATTAGTTTCCATCCTCAACCAAAATAAGCCAACCACGTTTTCACACACACACACACACACAAACCATTTTTTTTTTGTTTATTTAATGTATTGAGGTAAAATGTAGGCAACTAAAGTCGAAGTGTAACGAGAAACAGAATTGGGTGGGTACCTTCAATTATAAATTAATTAATTTAAACTAAATTATTACATTGAATATGTTATTTTTATAATAACACCCAATAAATTGTAAATGTAATTATAGTTGTGTTCTATCCGTAACAGAGAAGAATGAACTTCAATTACTCACTGTTTGAGATTCAAAATTGGCTGGGTTAATTCAATGGAAAAATCGGTTTTAGATCGCATCCCTATTTGTAACTTTGTGAACGAAAAACAGTACAGTCTACCACAGCAAGTTTTGAAAGGCCGCTTAAACTATAAAATAAAAAAAAATAAGTTCGTATGACCCGATAAATAAATCAATTTGCCATTTTGAATTTTAACTATTGTGTTCGTTATTTGTTACATAATTACGGTATATGCTATGAAACATTGCAATAAAAAAATAATGGTAATGTGAATGTAAATTCAACACACAAACATTTTACCGACTGCTTGTAGCGTATTGGTGTATTGTATGGATAGTTTCACAACAATCACATTTTAATCAGTAACATTTTTTGTAAATATGCTCCCTTGACTATTGGAGTAATGTCAGATATAAACAAAACAGTTATTCTTATTTTATTGTAGGTATACATCTTATTAATGCATCAAGTCATGCGACTTTACTGATGTCCGAATCACAAAAGCATGTACAAATTTTCTAATGAAATACGTACTCTGTAATGTCTACAAATAACTTCCACAATAATCTGACAGGTGGTAGGACCTCTTGTGAGTCCGCGGGGGTAGGTACCACCACCCTGCCTATTTCTGCCGTGAACCAGTAATGCGTTTCGGTTTCAAGGGTGGGGCAGCCGTTGTAACTATACTGAGATCTAAGAACTTATATTATCTCAAGGTGGGTGACGCATTTACGTTGTAAATGTCTATGGGCTCCAGTAACCACTTAATACTAGGTGAGCTGTGAGCTATTCACATTATAATATCCATAGGTTTCGGTAACGTTCACGTATCTACGTAATAAATAAATAAATAAGAGAACAGTAAAACAATGGAATCACTCTATTCACTTACCTGTATTTGTAAGGCTGCATTTCATTCTGTGAATTTCTTCTATCTGATAAAAAATCAGTCTGTATTTGTCCAAACAAAAAATAGCCTACATATATATAAGTACTATATGACTGTTTTCTAATCATTATCTAACCGTTGGGTAAATACAGACAACTTACGAATACAAAACAAAATTACAAAAAAAATCGATTTAGGCAACATATTACAAACATTATAAGAAATACGTACTCATTAAATGTTCACGATTGACTTCCACGGTGAAGGAATAACATCGTGTAATAAAAACCAAACCCGCGAAAATGATAATTTGCGTAATCACTGGTGGTAGGACCTCTTGGGAGTCTGCACGGGTAGGTACCACCACCCCGCCCATTTCCGCCGTGAAGCAGTAATGCGTTTCGGTTCGAAGGATGGGGTATCCGTTGTAACTATACTGAGACCTTAGAACTTATATCTCGAGGTGGGTGGCGCATTTACGTTGTAGATGTCTATGTGCTCCAGTAACCACTTAACACCAGGTGGGCTGTGAGCTCGTCCATCCATCTAAGCAATAAAAAAAAAACCTAAGCAAACAATTGAGAATCAAAAATACAAAAACACTAGCGGCCCGCCCTGGGTTCGCATGGGTAGTAGCGCACGCGATGTAAAAAAAAATATGTACACGTTAGGTTACATTATTGAAGTTTCAGTAAGGATCCCTAATTTTTTTTTTAAATTTATTAAATATAGCCTATGTCACCCGGGGATAGCGTAGCTTTCCAATAGTGAAAGAATTTTTCAAATCGGTTCAGTAGTTTCGGAGCTTATTCAATACAAACAAACAAACAAATCTTTCCTCTTTATAATATTAGTATAGAAAACGAAATTCACTCATCGCATTGATTGAAATGCGTATGCCTAAATGTTCCGCACTAGTATTTAGTGAATCCGAGTAAATACGTACCTATTACTCGAGCACGTACCGCACGGTTCTGTGAGAAACAGAAATGGGGGTTACACGGTATGTAGGAACGTTTATGTAGTGGAATAGTTAGGTCGGTGCTAACCGTATTAAGTCGCATCGTGAGATCAGGTTCATCTGATATGATTCCATCTACAACACTGAATGCGTGCGAACACACTTGAAGTTGATGTTATGGCGCTATCTAATTACAAATTTATCAAAACAGGCCATTTTAGAATATTTAGGTCTAATTGACCTTATTTGACATTTAAAAAATGTATGTAACAAAAAGATTCAACTTTTCATAAACTTTTTTTGTTGTTTACGCATTGAAAAACGTATATTTACAAAACACTTCACATTTCCAGTAGGTAGTGATAATAAGTTTTGTGAATACCGACAAACAGTTTAAGAGTCTGTTTTTTGATACCTCATAATTCTAATTACAAAGGGTATATCAATTTTCTATGGTAAGCCAACTGGCGGTAGGACCTCATGTGAGTCCGCACGGGTAGGTACCACCACCACGCCAATTTCTGCCGTGAAGCAGTAATGCGTTTCGGTTTGAAGGGTGGGGCAGCCGTTGTAACTATACTGATACCTTAACTCTTATCTCTCAAGGTGCGTGGTGCATTTACGTTGTAGATGTCTATGGGCTCCAGTAACCACTTAACACCAGGTGGGTGGTGCATTTACGTTATAGATGTCTATGGGCTCCAGTAACCACTTAACACCAGGTGGGCTGTGAGCTCGTCCACCCATCCAAGCAATAACAAAAAAGACCCTTTTGAAACGATCAAAAAAACTAAACATTTCCCTAATAACTTTCAGCCACACTTACCTAATGTATATACGTAGTTCATGAGTTATCCCTTCGCTATTCTTCTTCATGACCTCAGCACACCCATGTATCTGCGGGAGCACATTAAATAAACCACAAAAATGCTCGCCCTTTCATTTTTCTTCGTCTCAAATTTCCATACGATAACAAAACTGTAAATGAAGTGAAATAATAGAACTTGATTTCACAACCTTTACGTGTTAGCTCTCTGATTTTAGTGTCAGTAAAAATAACAGAAAATTAATGAAACACTGCTCATATTAGAGAAGCTAACTAAAATTAGCTTCCAAAAAGAATTATGTAATTTCAAAAGACGCTAACCTAAACGACGTTTTGCAATCTTCTTTTTTTTGCAGTTTGCCAAGCGCCAGTAATAATTAGAGTTACCGAAACTGTCTAATGAAATAAATAAAAAATACTGTGAAACTTACAGCTTCGTTTTTCTACTGTCACAGAGCGCGCCAATAATTTCAACATATTTTTCATATTACGCGGTAATCAATATAACCTCCACCTGCATACATGTATGTCGTCAATGTGATTTCGATTTTTTTATATCAATTATTGTTACCTTGTTTATGTATTTTCAACAACAAATACATTGTATCGTTGCAAGTGATTTGTGCTGTTTATTCAAAGTATGTATTATATCTGTTATTTTTTTCCTATTTTGTCCAGTGTGCTATTGCCCAGTGTCAAAATAGATCTTTTGAAGACGTATATTGATACATCGCTGTGCATAAAAATTGTTTGAATTGTTCGTATTGTAATGAATGCTTAATATCTGAGTGATAATAGATATTTTTCTGTAAAAATTAACGAAAGAGATAATGTTCCACGGGAAGGTCAGCGTTTAGTGGGTACTTTAACCGTTACCACAATCCTCTCACCGCGATGATGGACCAAATAAAGAGAATTTGAACACCGTTAAATAAAACTAGAGAAATGCGTTTAGTTATACCATAGGCCCTGCCAAATATAACAAGATCTTTAGACGATCTTTATTCGTACATGGCTTTCAAATCTCTTCACTGTAGATCCAAAAGAAAACCAACTTATCGAAACTTCACATTTGTACGCACAATGCGAATCAAGCATAATATGCTTTGTGACTGTAACATGGGAACACTCCATGTACGTTACAAAAATTCTCTCCATAACGATAACTGTCGAAACCATCTGTTCGTGTCGTAATGTCGCAACTGGGACGAAATAGGAATTCAGAGATCTATGACCGTATAATATTGCAAATGGGAATTCACACACCGCTTTAGGTATTTAAAACACCTTTTTTTTTGCTACAAATGGGATTGTTTTTATACAATTCCGTTTTTTTTTCTACCTGTTCTAGTAACCTCGAGGGGTTATTCTAGTAGGTGAGCTCACGGGGCTCAAACCGGGGGTGTTGCTAACACTGGCCCTAGCAAGAGAAGTGCTTCGCAGAATCTACCATCGGATCGGAAACGCGACCCACTGAGAAGATCCGGCGAGAAACTCAGTAGGCTATGTCTATGGGAATCAATCTCGTCATTTTTTGTACAGACAACGGTTGACGGTATACATATAATATTTAAGTTACATATAAGTGAAAGCAGGGGTAAAAGTAATCCTTAAAAAATTAAACATAACAAGCATCTTATGCTTGAACCCTTGAAATATAAGTTCTAAAGTCTCAGTATAGTTACAATATATGTAGTTTATACTCTGGTTACTTTCCATTTCATATTAGTTTTTTACTTCAGAGTACCTAAGTCTCAACGTGACCCGAGGTGAGCGATTGCTCAGTGTACTACATAATATTTGTCACGTTTATCGACCTAGAAGTGCAAATATGGCTTCGTCTTTGCGGATTAAGCGTGTAGAGTATTAAACTCCTAGAAATATTCACAATAATCACTATAAAAGTTCTATAGTTTATAATTTAATGAAATCTGTGCAAACATTTTGAACATCATCGCAATACCTGTGCATTTTAATGTATTAACATAACATCATGTAATAAAAATCAAACCCGCAAAATTATAATTTGCGTAATTACTGGTGGTAGGGCCTCTTGTGAGTCCGCGCGGGTAGGTACCACCACCCCGCCAATTTCTGCCGTGAATCAGTAATGCGTTTCGGTTTCAAGGGTGGGGCAGTCGCTGTAAATATACTTGAGACCTTAGAACTTATATCTCAAAGGTGGGTGGCGCATTTACGCTGTGGATGTCTATGGGCTCCAGTAACCACTTAACGCCAGGTGGGGCTGTGGGCTCGTCCAACCATCTAAGCAATAAATAAATAAATAAATAATAAAAAACTTAAAATATTTCAAGTACACTTTTGGACACAATAAATTTTTATGTTTAAGTGACAAATTATAAAGTCTTATTCCATTTGGATGAATAGTACCATTGTTTGTTAATGTTCGATTTTGCTACTCATTAAAGTATAGGATAGGATTTCTTAAATTCCACCTATGCTTAAGGTGTAAATTAAAAAAAAAAAGCTTGCAACGTACAACATGGCGACGCACTACGTCCTGCCATTTGCGGTGACATAACGCATATCATAACGGTACCGGCTTGATTGATTTCTGTGCTCACTGATTTATCTAACCGCGACTTCTCAAGCGCTCAACCTATACCGTTCACGCGGAAAACCTAATCGTTTTCTATTAGATTTAATTACACATACCGTTGTTGCTGTGTCCGCGAATTTACCTCATAAAATTAGGTTTCAAGAGCTATTAAAGGGCTCCATAGCCAAATAAAAAAAAATGGAATTGTTTTTCTGGCCCGATTTTCACTGTCCGTGGATCATAGTCGTTTTACTCGGAAATAGAATTTTGAAAGGTATTACATAAAACATTGTACTTACAGTGTTTTATTACAATAACGAATCTGGGTGTCTGAGACTCTCTGTATATTAACTTATAGCTTACAAATTAGTGAAAATTCGCTGATGCGCAAAAGTGTGTTGCTTTTCATTATTTTCCGCTTGTAGCTGTTTCTCTACCTAAACCCATCGATCACGATCTACGGTCGATGCCTACACCTATTTGTTAAGTTAGTGAGATATAAGTACCCTTCTAACTATGTCGTAGCAATTAAGTCTATTTATTAGAAAAGTCTTTTTGTAAATCTTGAAAGTTAAACACATATAATTCTTTACCATGGGTGGATATTGCACCTATGCGATTTCTTTTTACCGATAACTTTTTGCCCTTAGGCTCAGCAACCTCAATAGGCTTAGCCACAACATGTTAAGTTAGAAACTAAGCCCAAGGTATTATTAACCACTATGAACGGATGATGGAATTTGAATAATAGTTAAAAACCGTTTTCGCGCGATCTGGTTTACATTAAGACGTTTACATTAAGACATTTATATTAAGGTTTTATAATTGCTAAATACATGAATGCCATATCGTATACAAGTAACATCGCGGAACGCACTTAATATGGTCGTGAACATCCTAATCGGTCTACTGAATTCCTGGACGCACCTCTAGACAATGGCTCGTGTTTTTTTGTAGTAAAACCAATTTTGAATTTCTGAAGCCATGAAGGCCATGCTATAACAAGTGCAAGAAAGAAATACTTTGCTTCTTTATTAAGTAAGTCCAATGTACATTAAAAACTACATACGAATTAGTCATGACTTAATATAAATGTTATTTGAAATTCAATTCTCACAAAATTCATTTCTCTTGATCATGATCAATAAAATTTGAACATTCCATAAATTAAAATTTACCATTATAGAAGCACCTCTTTAATTTAAACTTTATCTCAGGCATGTTAAATAAATAATCGACTAAGCCGAAAAATTACTCATGACACTCGTTACGACATTTTTGTAGAGATTAAGGTTTATCACACGTCATCACCGTTGATAGGTTAGTCTGCACGCTTCACCATAACATTTGCAGAAAGAGGACAAGCTCGTACTCTCTGACTGTTCGGCTATTTCCGAGCATCGCTCTGCTAAATCGGTCGTCGGCCGATGACTCCAGCGGCATGCGCCAACTACAAACCTTGGACCTAATTCAAGAGTACTCCAGGAATCGCAACGGACCTTGAAATAACTTTCTATTTAAGGTTTAATTGCTTTTTTATCAACACGAATATTCGTCCGGTAGTCGTAATACCACAAAAATCGCTGAAGCCTCAAGCTTAGATTCAATTTCTATGACATTTGTTCTTTTGTTTTGTATGTTTGTATGTTACTAGCGCCCCGGCCTCGCTTCGCTTCGGAAACTGTAATTTATTATTGATTTCTCGACTATTTAATGGATGTTATTATACATATAAACCTTCCTCTTTAATCACTCTATCTATTAAAAAAACCACATCAAAATCCGTTGCGTAATTAAAGATTTAAGCATACATAGGGATATAGGGACAGAGAAAGCGACTTTGTTTTATACTATGTAGTGATCGCAATTGAGAAGGTTGTAATAAAACAGGTCGTTCTCCGCAACTTGAGGACTTAATTTGCGCCCTTACTTTGGGTGGGAAGGTGTAAACTACACTGAAGCTCGAGGGATGAAATCCGTCATTGTTATCAGATTGCTAACCTCTGTAGGTAGCCACAATTCTGCTAAAGACATTTGCGGGTGTCACGTCTGCCAACACACGAGTTCAAAGTATTAGTCTTCTGTAATGCTTATGTTGATAACTACCATTATTAGTTGGCTCCACTTCGATAAAGCGGCACGACACGAGAACCCTCTCATCGTGGCCGCCGGTAACTACATTCCCGATCCTGCGGAAAGAATGGAAAGCAGTCAACGTCGCCCCAAACACGTTATTTCGGATCCTCCCGATCCACTAATGGTGCTTTTAGGTACCTCAAGCACCGGTCATCGTGCAAGGGCTCGACGAGTAAATTAACCCTCAGACACAGCCTTAACTGCTAACTAAAGCTCATAGTAGATTCGTTTCAACTGAAAGATAATCCTTAGAATTTAGGTTTTAAACTTGTTATCATAAAATTTGGTATTAAGTTCGTCACCGTATTGTATATTGTATGCCCTTACTTTCCTTTATATGAAGCCAATAAGTATAATATGGTTTGGGCTTAATGGATCCATATTTACATATGAACCCACTTCGCGGCCATACTTCGTAGCCTCGCCCGCCGAACTTCTAGAAAACGTTACCCGTTCGGCCCTTCTCTTAATTGCGATTGTTAAAATAACGAAAGCCACCAATTATCTTGTCCGCCTAAAGTAATGATCAACACTTGTGTATTATTGCTTTACACAAAGAAGTAATCAGTGCCAGCTGTCAATTACATAGATAAGACCAGTCAGATTTTAGGCCCAACATTCGGTGTGATTATGAAATTGCTTAAATTCTTTGCACGGCACATTGTCTTAATCGAGTCTGATGTTGTTATGATTGTTCATTGTTTCCTCAAGCGCGAAATCGTCCCTAAAAATAAAAATCAAATGTATTTCCTATATGCGTGTACAATTTCCTATATGCGTGGTATCCTACGGGTGGTAGGTCCTCTTGTGAGTCCGCACGGGTAGGTACCACCACCTCGCCTATTTCTGTCGTGAAGCAGTAATGCGTTTCGGTTTGAAGGGCGGGGCAGCCGTTGTAACTATACTGAGACCTTAGAACTTATATATCAAGGTGGGTGGCGCATTTACGTTGTAGATGTCTGTGGGCTTCAGTAACCACTTAACACCAGGTGGGCTGTGAGCTCGTCCACCCACCCATCTAATGCGTTCCTTAACTATTCGTCCGATTGTGATGAGATTAATGATGATGATAGCACTCCAAGGAAAGTTTCTGTCATTACTGTCAAAGTATGAAAGGTGGCACGCGAGTAGTTTCAAGAAATCAATGTTTTTGATACCATTAGTTTCTCGAGATAGTTTCATTTCTCAACGCATTGGCATAAGGATCAAAATATACTGTCCCTATTTTTCCTGAATGCAATGAAACTTTGCGCGTGCAATTATTGCTGGCACATCCAGTTAAATTTTGGCAGAATACCATACACGATGGCTCGCGTATAATTTGATTCAACAAATAGGTGTATTTCGTGTATTTTTTCACGACTGCCCAAGTAAAGTGTGGTCATATTTCACCAGTATAGCATTTTGATATATATATTTTTATGCCTTCCTTATACTATTTGATAAATTGTCTGGTATTTATTATAGCTGAGATAGAAGAAATGGTTTACTTAACAAGTGCGTGCTTAGAACAAGTTTCTGTAATAAAATAATTATTTGTTCTATATTGATGGCCTCATTTGAGCCTGAGTTTCGGCGATATTCACACTGCGGGGCCCGGTAATCTCTACGAGATCATTCATACCCCGAAATGCTGTTATACAGATCAATAGGTAGATTTTTGCCACGTACCACCAGGCTTGGGAATGAACTCCCCTGTTTTCCGAGCGCTGTGACATGTCCTTCTTCAAACGAGGCTTGCGGAGAGTACTTTATGGTAGGCAGCGGCTTGGCTCTGCCCCTGGCATTGCTGACGTCCATGAGCGACGGTGACCACTTACCGTCAGGTGGGCCGTATGCTCGTCTGCCTACAATGGCAATAAAAAAAAAAGAAAAAAAAAAGATCTATCTGTACTGACACGAAAGTAAAGTTCAAAAATTGAAAAAACAAATCTTACTTATTATGCGTTAATTATATTCTGCTATTAATAATTGTTAAGGTGCTCCCAAAAAATGAAAATTTAATTACAATCGGTATGATCGATACAAAAACACTTACTTTACAAACAGATAAACATATAAAAAAAATAGATTATCTAAGCCGTTAAGCTCTACTGCATTCGCAACCGTCGAGGCAGTAATAATGTCAATTACAGTATTTTGTTTATGATGGAAGAACGAATGGAGATTCCAACGATTTCGAAACATTTAAGTAGTTTTAAGGAAAACAATCGAACGACTCACTTGAGCGTATACAGGGTGTCTCAGAAAGAATGGATAATCCAGAAACACCTCATAGTTGAGGAATTGGGGACACAAAATTAAAAAAATTATCTCAGGCAGTAAATTGCGTATTTTAAAAGAAGTTGATATTTTTCATACTGCTGTGCGTTTCTGGAATATACAACAGCTACAAATAAATGAAATCCATAGGCTTTTTGGTGTTATAATATTCTACATGGACTATACTAAGCAATATGTAGGAAATCGTATGAGTAGCTAGTCTAATTTGTTATAAAAGTTAATCTGAACTTAAATTTTAATCATGAAATTATTTTTGATTGTACTCATCTACCCACTCATGTAAAGCTTTCCTTCTTTGCGAACGGTTAGCTGGTAGATAACTCAATTGTTGAGTTAAGCTCGCCATTTTTTATATCTTATCGCAATTACTGTATTATATTAACTGTGTGTACAAATAAAGAATAAAGAAATTTAGTATTTTTTCTTTATTTTTAATTTGGGTACTACCTAAGAAATATTTTATTTTATATTTTATTTTGGGTCCCCAATAGCTCTACTATGAGGTGTTTCAGGATTATACATTCTTACTGGGACACCCTGTATATTATGACGTTCAGTGTATCAAATTCAATAGACTGAGAATTGCAGTAAGTGGAAAGGAATTACTTGCAGTTAGTTTAATGATTCTACGAGTATTTCTACAGTTACATAGCTCCATTAGACAGATGTTGACATTCTGGAAAAGTCTTAATTTCAGCGTATGCTAAACTCTGCAAGAAACTAAAGCGAAAATTGTTAATTTTACGTTCCTTCTCATTATTATACGTAGGCGATTTATAATATAAGCAATATAGTTTATTACTATCTACCAATAATACTCTCATATAAATACATAACTCTAAATATTGCACCATAATTAATTGATACATTGTACGAATCAGATTTTATCTAATGCAAGATGAATCCATTACCGCTATATAAAGGTTATCGTTTCTTCCTGAATTCTCCAAACAATCGTGACCGCACCAAACCGAGTAGTAGCTCTCGTCTTGCGTAATGTTATTGTTAAGTTATCGACAAGAAAAAACTGATTCAACACGCTTCCAACCGCTTATATTGGACAAGCACGATCTCATAAACGAGCCGAGTATAAACTTATGAAGCACAAAGCTTTTTATGGATTGCATACTGTCAAAATTTATATCCACTTTATTACAGTTTTTTAAATGAACATTAGTTGTAATTCTTCTAATGTAATATAGATGTAATAGCCGGACGCGGAGTTGGGCTTGTAAGGGGCTTATTTTTAGCATAATATTATAATAGTACTTAATAATTTCAATAATGTTTTTGTATTAACGTCAGGCGTTTTGGTGAAAACTGTAAGCCTGACTTTGTATTTAATGGAATAAATAAATAAAAAAAATCTTAAAAATTTGTTCATATACAAGGTTTCTATGGTTAGGTACAACGGGAATATTATCTTGTAAAATTACATATTATTATTTTATATGTTCGACTAAAAGGTCAGCGATATTCTAATTAATTGCAATACATAAATAGGATTCAAGCAAAAATAATACACTAGAAGTGTTGAAATAAGAATCTTTGGCAAAAAGGAATTCATTTAAATAAGTAAAACTGTATTCGTTTTATGGCACCAATATATGATCAGGTCATATATGAAGATCAATAGTGTCTATACGATAAATAATTGCGACTACTACGGTATATAAAAATAAAAACAAAACTACATCTGCCTTAAACTGTTATACGGCAACGTGTTAATGCGAATCAACTGTTATTTACTGGTGGTAGGACACCTTGTGAGTCCGCTAGTTTGGGTACCACTACCCCGTTCTATTTCTGTTGTGAAGCAGTAATGCGTTTCGGTTTGAAGGGTGGGGCAGCCGTTGTAACTATACTGAGACCTTAGAGCTCATATCTCAAGGTGGATGGCGGCATTTACGTTGTAGATGTCTATGGGCTCCAATAACCACTTAACACCGGGCAGGCTGTAATAAATAAAAAACCTCATCTGTGCACTTCCGTATATAACACCTAAGGTGTTAAAAACGTACTGTAACAAATGCATCACGATCACACATCACGATATCGATCCACGTAAATGCCACGCAGACGTCCTTCCTATAAATGCATTGACTGCCTTGACTATAATAACCTTTTGGTATTTAGCGTAAGCATAATCGAAGACATTCGAACTGTAAACTGTAACTGTAAGAGAGACGTTGACGTGTAACAAAATAGTATAATATACTTGCGGTAACTGTCATTTTCAATTGACGTACATTATTCTAATGTTGTCAGCCTGTATTCAAGGAGAAAACATTCTCTTTGGAATAAACTGACGCTGACGGATAGCAGGAATATTGGAAGTTTTGTTTTTTATTTTTTATTTATTGCCCTTGTAGGCAGACGAGCATACGGCCCACCTGATAGTGAGTGGTTACCGTCGCCCATGGACTTCAGCAATGCCAGGGGCAGAGCCAGGCCGCTGCCTACCGCTTAATACTCTCCACAAGCCTCGTTTGTGTTACTTACAAATTGAAGGTAACAACAGCTCTCGGTAAATGAAGACATCACGATGCTACTATGTAGTTGACACGTAGGTTTAAAACATTACATTTTGGGAGTATATTTTTTCAATTTAGTGACACTAAAGCGTAATTGACGTAGTTTCAACAAAAAAAGATCATAAAAATGTGTTTTCTGTTTGCATATAGGTACTCGTATAATAATTAAAATTCATGTGTTTTTCCTTTCAATTAAAATAACTATGACTATAATAAAATTTAACACAAATCAGAACAAACTTCACGTTAATCAGCTTCAACCGGTTTTACGAAAAGTAATTAGAATCACGTTGAGTTCGAAACTCAAGAAACTTGGAAATGTATAATTAGCCGCCCACAAAAAAATACCAAAACAAAATTAGGTGCTAAATAAATATTCATAAAATTTATAGCAGATTGTATCCAATTTCTTTTTTTTTTTTAATCTGAAACATATGCAGATGTAATTATGCATAATGATTGGATCATGTGGCAGTGGCCATTATAAAGGTGTAATAAACCAAATGTTTTATCAATTAATTCGATTTTTGTTTACTCTTTGGGAATCTGAATAATTTATAGAAATTTTATTCAAGCATAAAAATTTACTGCAACATTAATTTTATTGACTACGGGCATACGTATACATGTACATATATCTCGGAATAAAAACCACAAAAAGATTTTTTTTTTTTCGGTTGACTCACGAGTCTTTTATTGTCATTATATTATTTCCAATACTTCGCCTCCACGAAAATTGTATAGTAATCATAACAACTGAAAGAATTTACAACAAAAGACGCGAGATTAAACCGTAAACGTAGTTGTAATTAGGTCTACGACTCGCGTATACTGAAGAATAAGACGCATAAAGTCGTATCTTCTTTCAGATCTCTTGTACGCACGCGGCTGGTTGTTTTTTTACTGCTTAGATGGGTGGATGAGCTCACGGTCCACCTATTTCGAACACGCGAATCAATTTTTGGACCTATAATTTAAACAAACATTAGAAAAGCTGTCTCATCTTTTAAACGCAAATAGGTATACCTAAGCAGTAAGATTTTTTCTCACGACTGTACCACTAGGACTAGGAAGAATATTTGGAATAGCTATAAATCCTAATAAAAGTACTGCTTTTGACAGTTTTAAATTAAAACTACCTTAAGCAATAACTATGAAACGAATTCGTATAAGTGGAACCTCAATAAAACCCATAAGTTTATGATTACTCTAACTGAATGGTGATTTCTCAGGCAATTTGAAAACGAACCGACGAAGCGGAGACCGATCTCGATAAATACGTAATTTGGTATGTAATCTTTTAGGTATGTACGTATAGATATTTATATTGAGTGTAACGACTCTGATTGTGGATTTCACTTGAAGCGTTTTACAAGGGGCGATTTACCGTACGTCACGATACGTCGTTACACACGACTGCACACGATATGTCGTTCGCAGCCTTTTAATCGTGTGACTACTTTGGAACTAAGAGAAAATAAAGTTATGACCGTTCTGGATATCCGCTAATAATCTAATTACCGTAAGGTTTATTGAGTAAAATAAGCGCAAATACTTACAATCTTAGTAAAACGCCCGCGTAATCGCGAAGTGAGTTTTCTATTTACTAATTGTATTATTACCCGCGTGACGTAAAAAGTAAATAAAGATATTTTATATTGGACGGATATAAGTGTTGTTGTGTTTTTGTCTTCATTGTCATTATGTAGTTTTGTCTCTGGGCCTATGGGCGTTGCGTCGTGTAAAGGTTTATGTTAGTTTCGATACAACTACAGCTTAAACAATGCCTGTTAAAAAAGGGATTTGTTAAATATTAATCTTGCAGTGTGCGATATCGTTGAACGTGTAAGCGACAAACGGTTTTGTTTTGCGCTTAATAATAAAAACATTGTTCTTTATTCTTTATTCTTTATTGTACACACATTTAATATTACAGTAATTGCGATAAGATATAAAAATGGCGAGCTTAACTCAACAATTGAGTTTATACCAGCTAACCGTTCTTAACGAAGGAAAGCTTTTACATTAGTGGGTAGAAGAATACAATCTAATTAATTTACAATCTAAACAATAACAATAATAAAAAATAAAAAAACACTAATACATAATATATCAGACTATATACATACACACATAAATAACGTAAACATATACATACACGTCCATATATAATTCAATATATAAAATAAATACATATAAGTAATACTAAATTGATAGATAGTGCTCCTTTAATGCCTTCCTGAATACTTCAAGTGAGGGACTTGCACTTGAGTCGACTATTATCAAAGCCGGCAATGTGACTTTTGGACAATTATTGGTAAATCAGAAAAACGAATTATTGACTTTGTATTCTATTGGCAGTCACGATTAAGTATTAACCTTTATTTAATGCAGGTTTTGAACCGTATTCTTTGAAGGAGACGATTATATTCAAATCAATCTGTATTGACATATCAATAACATTTTTTTTGTCCAAATGCACAGATTGCCACCTTTGATAATAGACGACTCACTTGTTTTGCATATTTTCTCGATAACTATGATTCAGTTGTTTTTTTCAGGATTCCGTACCCGTAAAACACGAAATTGTTTTCGCCATTTGTACCTGTATTTAGGCATTTAATAAGCGATCTAGAGTCGAAAAGAATTGGCATTCTTTATTACATATTTGGAATCCGCTGTACAACAACATTACGAAACCTGATTACAGTGATAAAAATCAAGTGTACATCCGCAAATAGTGTATAATTAGCAGGTTCTTACATACGTTGGCAGATTTCCAAGTACATATATATATATATATGTATTTTAGAGAACTTATATTTAAGTTACTTTTGAAGCTACTAATTAGTCAGTTTAACTTTTAAACTACATACGAGTTTATGGTGAAAAAGGATTTCAAAAACATTGAATACATTTAAGATGTCGGAAATTTTAACAGTAGCTATTTATACGGAATCTGGCAGTGTGAGTGGGCCACGCTTTTACCACCGTTTTTTTAATGATTATCACGTACTAATTATAATTAACTCATTTCACTAATCACCAATAAATTCATAAATCTACCTATTCGGTAAGACTTTCTCGTTATAAAATTTCCTTCAAACACAAATCTTGTACTAAATTCCCATTTAACCATGAAATTCCAATGAGTTGTTCAGATGGTCATTAAAATAATAATGTTATCGATCACCAACGAATGTGCTTTCACTATACGGAACTCGTCAATATACGTATAATACATAACTATCTCATCTATAGCTGTCATTGCGTTATTTAATTTCGTATGATGTATCAAGATCGATGTGTTTGAGAATGCAGGTATGCAAGTGTAGGGTGACTATGCTTTTATGCTACGAGGAATGTATGCATTTATTTTCTCATAAAAAAATTACAGTGTCTTTCGGTTACATTGTTGTCTCGGGACTCAATGTTTACCTATGTAAGTGTAATTATTAAATATATTTTTTTCCTATCAATGCTGATAACCTTGAGAGGCTATTTCAGCTTCTTTTTGATATGTAGGTGAGCTCACGGGGCTCAAACCGAAGTGTTACTAACACTGGCCCTAGCAAAAGCAGTGCTTCGCAAAATCTACCACCAGATTGGAAACGCGACCCACTAAGAAAATCCGGCGAGAAACTCAGTGGGCTGTGTCTATGAGTAAATTTACTCGTCGGGCCCTTCGTCGCAAGCGACGAGTTCGGCGAGGACGGTGACCGGTGCTTGAGGTACCTAAAAGCACCATTATTGGATCGGGAGGATCCGTAATGATGTGTTGTAATTATAGAGTGGGATTTTATACTATAGTTGAACGGAAGGTATATAAAGACAGAACAGTTTTTTTTAATTCCACGATTATTGTACGCTCGTAGTTAGTCTCGTGCGCTACAGAAAGACTATGGGGCAATGATGTGGGTATGTGGTGAATGAAGAAACTCACCTTTCAGTATTTGCACTTTGTAGCGGTTAGCGATAGCTTATGTTCTATGATAATAGAACACAAAATATTTGACAGATTCCCGAATCCCGCCAACGACAGTTTCAAGATAAGTTTATAAATATGTACATATACATACAAGCTTCGATATCCAAGTTCGGCCCGCCAATCTATCGAACATCTGCTATTTGTATTACTTCCAAATGTTTATAAATATTTTCGAACTTTTAGACACCTCTGAATTTTTTGTAGAATTCTATCGACAATACTATGTACACCTTAAAAATTAGAACCGGAATTAGATTTATTATTAAAAAAATCATGGTAACAGCAGTAAATGCATATCAGTCTAGTCGTTCGCGTCCGTCCACAGGGATTATCTTTAGTAAACCTCTTGTAAAAATGAATAATTAGAAAAAAAGTCTAATATTAAAAAAAAAGACGTACCCGCTGAGTTTCTTGCCAGTTCTTCTCAGGACGGAGGCTAGTTTTTGTGAATTGGCGGTAGTTCTTTTTGACGTTCAACAAGTATGTACTTACATTTATGTTGAATAAAAAAAATTTTTTTTTTGATTAATTGATTGATATAATAATACTTTTTTATTTATTTTCACCATTGGTCTCTGGATACATAACTCTATTTCATTTAAAGTCATCGTCGCCGATATGGTACCCGTTGTTCTCATATCGTGTGTTATAAATATGCCGGTGATCAAATCCCGCAACAAATTTTTAGCCTGCTTCAAAAGAAAGACAAAGGATTCAATTCGAGCATTTTTTTATATGTATTTTTATAATTCAGTCTTTCTTTCAGACTTTTTTTAAGATGAACCGTTTTTTATTATTTATTTAAAAGTTAGTGCTTCTCGTGTATTTCATTTTGTTGAATTCGATTTTATTTAAAATAGTTCTCTAAAGTCTAAATTACTTTCACGGTAAAGGAATAGCATCGTATAATAAGAAGAATAATCAAAGCCACAAATATATACTTTGCGTAATTACTAAGGCTTTACTAAGGCAGACTGTATTGTATGTTTGTAAGGTGGCAGGCGGTATTGTAAGGTAGGATCTACCGGTTTGATTTGAAGCCGTCATACATGCCAGTTTGAAGGATTGAGAGCGTCGTTGTACTTATACAATTGAGACGCAAATCTCGTGCTTTTTTATTTATTTATTTTTATTTGGGAAACAAACAGTACAATACAAACATATAATATTTTAAAAAATATAGCTAATACAATAACCAAATATGTTTCCACAATCAAAATCACATATAAGTAGAAAGTGAACAGAGAAGAGAAATTTAGAAATTTAAATTACAAAAAAACAAAACCCCCTAACTATTCACTGGTAGCCTAGCGGGCTATTGAAACGCCCGGACGGGTAGGTAAGCTAACTAGTTCAATCTGAGAGAATTTGTTAACACTAGCCTTAGCAAGAGCAATGTTTTGCAGAAAGAAATGTCTCCAGTTTGAAGCCGATCTATTTGACATTTCGTCTTTATCACTAAGGGTGGGTGGGTGACGGGGATCATATTGTGACGTCTACAAGCCACCGCAAGCCACAGACAGACTTGGCTCTGGCTCCGGCGTTATTGCCTAAAGCGTTGAGCTGCACGCCTCTAACCTTCAATAGCAAAAAAATATATATAAAAACGTTCGGAGTAACTAAACACGTCCGCCCTTTGTGTTCGATTTTCGAAGTTCGAAATTTTCTTTTTTCCAACTGCTTTGACAATTTGTGTCGACGGCGATTGTTGGATATAATGGTTAGATCTTCTATTGGCCTCCACAATCGATTGTGTAAAATCGATTTTTTTTTTTGTGACAACGTGCCATAGGGTCGGCATTTCCTTTAGTTAACGTTCATTGTTACACAACGCGTTTCCTATCGTGCTCAATCGATCTTGTTTGTTGGTTGTTGTTACAAGATCCGCGTTCTTGATGACTTTCAATATTTTAAACAGATTTTTTTCATTGGATTCTTCGTGCGATCTTATCGTCATGTAAATAGCGGAATCAACACATTGCCAGTAGTGCTTTCGTTGTTCAATTTATTTTCTGATGGAACAATAGAATAGGGAGTCCCATTTTCTAATAATGTAGTAACCACAGAACTAAGAACTTCGACTTACGAACATTTTTTTACGCATTAAAAAATGTTCCCCCTTGACGTTACTTTATAGTATACTAAGTCTATTCGCAATCCAGACATATTGTACAATTGCATACCTTAGTATTTTTGCGTTTAAAGAATCTGAATTCAAAATATGATAAGCTGAAATGTTACATACATGATGAAATACACTTACGTTCATTAAATCTATGTTATTCGTTCACAGGTATTACAACGCGACGTGGAATGTCATGGACGTATAGTCAGCTCAGTGGTGCGGTTGTGCCGCGGCGGTGACGCAGCCCGCGCCCTAGAACGACGCTGGCATCTCCTGTACCTCCGAGCCATCGAGTGGCAGTGTCACCTAGAGGCCTGTTTGACCAAGATTAACACTCAGGTAATACATTACCGTATAACCTCAGAGCCACCCCTCAAAACGAAACACAGATCTTTTTCGCGTCTGAAATAAGAAAAATGTCGGCACCTACTTGTGCCCATTCACTTTGCGCCCTACAACCAATACCCAATGAAAAACAATAGCAAATGAGCTGGAAGGAGCTGACTCTTCCTAACCGCATAACCCTTCACAAATTTTATCGCTTTGCTCAATTTCCGTCGAAATACACACAATAGATTAATCAGCCACCCGCGGTTGTTTGCAAACATGACCCAGGACCCCAAGTGCCGTGCAGAATTATAACATTAGGTCCCCTAGTCGTAAAACCGCGTAACGTGTTAAAGGAATTGCTTATTGAATCTAGCCCCATTGTTGTACGTTAACGTATTGATGATCAATAAATAACCATGTGCTATTTATTGTAAATAGAGACTATGATGAAAAGAAACAAAAGCTTATAATAAAGATGCGCGTCTAAAGGGTTTATTTTATCTTTTGCGTGTAAGTTAAACGTTGATCAAATCTCGATATCGCGATCTTTGTTTTCAAAATGCATCACTTTCTATTTCCCCAAGTCCGAATCGGAATGCCGTAGAAAAGCTTTTCCTCATTCCTTCACCGGTTTTGAGATCTACACTGTAAATGTTACACAACATAACAATATTGTATCGAATTGATTTTCGTATCATGCTTTTTCCTCGACACGAAACCGGCATATTCCACAATTCCCACAAGTACTAACAACTGTGTACTATAAATTGACGTCGCGTTTATCCACACACTCCAAGACTCGGCAAGCGAAGGGTTAGGTCACGTGGCCGCACTTGTATGAATTAAATTTATTATGATTTATAGCTTACAGGCCACATTCACTACAATAGTAAAGTTTACATTTGGATAGTTATGGGGATTCTATTTTCTATTTTACTATTAAAAATTTATATAAATAACGTCCTCCGGGATGTTTTAACTGACATTTATTGTGCCGTAAATTTAAAATGTTTTTTTGTTTGATTCGTTAATAAAATAACTTTGTGAATTAAATAGTTATGCTTAATGGTGGAGATTAGAAATATCTAGTTACTGTGACTACTATAAACCTTAAATAATTTTTCAACAAATGTAAGCAGTTTTTTAACTACCTTCGAAGATATCACTTCTAATAGCCTGATATAATCTCCCTGGCGTTCATTATAGTAAAAATAACGCAGTGATATATGAAAAACGTCATAATTATGATAAAATTACGTTACGAAAACTTCTCAGAATAATATTTTTGTGAATATATTGTTTATTATACCTGTTTACTAATAAATATGCGTCTTTACAGGGTGGAACGTCAATTGAAGCTGTAAGTGACAGTGATGACGAACCGGCCCTAAAACAACCGAGACTCAGCAGAAAAGGCTCTCCGCGGAGTCCAAGAATACCGAGAAGTCCACGTAGACAACGCACTCCGGTTAATGCTCGCTGCAGAGAAAACTCTACTGACAGTCGACAGTCAGCATCAGAGGTAAAAGAGATGCATCAGCATGTATTTGCAAAATATTGTCATGAAATCGGTTCGTGACTTCGTTTGTTGTCATGGCAATAACAGATTTCAAGGACCCTCGCATAAGTGGGTAGTTGCTAAGTAACAGACTTACCTGTGCGTAAAACCATTAGCTACATGATTCCCGAAAATGTGTTTATCATATCGAAGAGGGAAAATAAAAAAGGGCATTATTCCTTTTAGTTAAAGTATTATATTATTATGTGTTTATTTTTATGTTACTACCATGATCTATAGTACCTGGTACCTAGGTAGCACGTACTATAGATCATCAATAGGCATATTTCTGTCGCGAATCCATAATGCATTTCAGTTTGAAGGGCGGGAGAGCCGATATATGTACTATACAGTTTGGGAACCTCCAACTTCATGACTCGAAATGAGGGGCAATATTCATGTTCTGATGTCTGTCGGCTTCGTCAAATACTTAATACTTGATGAGTGGCTAATACATTTATGCAATACATATAAATTGCGAAAAATCCATTTCTCTTTTGCATTAAATGTACAATACGCATGTGTATATTTTTTTCAGGAGGAACAAGAATATGTACTGACGTATACGTGGAGGGGATTCGGATCTGACTGTGAATCGGAACTGATGAGGGAACAAAGCAACATGGCAGACGAGAGGAGAGTACCCGACTCGTTTGAGGACATGGACGTAAGAACCACTGACCAAACTGTACCTGTCACTGTTGACCAACTTGACGGTAAGTCAATTTTTTTTTTTTTGCTTAGGTGGTTGGACGAACTCACAGCCCAACTGATGTTAAGTGGTTACTGGAGCCCATAAACATCTATAACGTAAATGCGCCACCCACCTTGAGATATAAGTTCTAAGGTCTCAGTATAGTTACAATGGCTGCCCCACCCTTCAAACCGAAACGCATTGCTGCTTCACGACAGAAAAAGGCAAGGCGGTGGTACCCACCCGCCCGGACTCACAAGAGGTCCTACCCCCAGTAATTAATCAATTATTAAAACGTAACTCAATCCAAGACAGTGGCTCTCAATTAGTTTTGGCAGATTCAAAAATGGCTTGACCTCGTGTAATTATTTAACCCGACTATAAAAAGATCTGAACTTTAAGTCTACGGCTCTCCGTAGACTTAAAGTCTTGTAAGACTTGCTCTTTGGATCTTGTCCTATGGAAATTGGTTTTGTAAATAGTTTGAGATTATCCCGCTATCTTGCTGTTGCCATTGCACCACCGACCATCGAAGCAGAGTTGATCTTCATTACCTGTAATTGTTGCATTCATAGGCAGTGCGTTTTACACAATTTTGGCCACGAACCATTCGACTCTTGTATTTTCTCTAACGGTATACTAGAGTTCATTGATTTTTGAAATATCTTCAACAATAGGCAGCGAATTAGCTGATTGAGTAACCTCCATTTACCTGATTGGTTTTGCCGCCATTCACTAATTAAAGATCACTGTCATAACAATTTCCGTATACTTTACCAAATAAAAACGATCACATGCACAAGATGACGGTATACTTCACTTAATGTATACTAAAGATTAATAATGATCTCAAGCATTCATGAAAAAGCGGACTACAGAGTTTCACTCGCGAAACAAATCGAAACTTAAATAATCAGTCACCTGTGAATAATTGAAACAATTTCCGTTTTCTAACAAAAGAAAACACAACTCTCCCCGCCAAGTTGTTTTGTGACGTAAAACAATTGTCGTTCTCATTGTTTAACATATCTTTCGACAAACAAACATCAGTGCAAACAGTAAAACAATTCATTATATTGCAGGCCTCGATATAAACAGCTCAGTTATTATAGAGGAGAAACTCAAAACGCCACCGACAGTGATTAAACGTAAGAAACCAATAGACACGTCGAAATTCAATCAGACCGATCGAAAATCCAAACATCTAGCAATCTTCTACTTCAAACACCACGATACGGATTCAGACAGACAAGTTATTGAAACGGACGAAAAAAGCCAAGAGGAATCTTCCGAAGAAGAATGGACGTACGTTGGAGGTGCTAAAATAGCCAACGAAGACTCAACTGATTTGATGACGTCATCTGTGGAAATACAATGTGAGCTACCAGTTGATAATCAGAAAGACACACCGGCATCTCCGAAACTGAAACTAGAATCATCGACGCCTGATTTACTGCGAGTCGAAAATACTAGATGTAAAGACATAGAGAGATTAGTGAACCAGGCCGAAGAAATGGTTCATAAAAAGGCTATGGCAAAGAAGAAGGGAATTAGGAACTTCAAGCCATTGAGCTTGGAAACTGACGGGAAAAATGTAAGCAGGAACAAAATGTCCAGGATCAAGGAATGGCTGAATCAAAGTCCGGATGGAAAGAACGAAAACAATCAGGTAATTATTCAATGATATTATTAAGTTTATCTAATATTCGTGAAAGTAACTTGGAATGAGATAATACGTTACGCAGATAAGAAGTAAAGACGATTAAGCCAATAAAACTTCATATCTCGTAATCGATCATGTGATAAAGTTGAATAAAAATAGCGCAGTGGATTAAAATTTTCTTTTAACCTTATAGAAATGTAGTGATATCGAACGACGAACACAATAGGTGCGAAAAAAAACATGGAAAAGTGTTAAAGTCGTCTTTTGATTTTAGGTCATGTTTACTTCCTGTCGAAAATTATACTTGCACTTTCTACATGGAGCTTTTTACAACATGTTTGATGTACTGCTTTAAAGTATTTGATTTGACTGTTATAATACTTTCCAAATACTAATTCAGAAATTATATGAATGAAGTATATACAAGTGTATCTATCGATCGTTAATACATGAATATATCCCACTCTAACTCATTTTAGATATTCGGTTTTTACGAGTCGTGGACATAATTAAAATAACTTTTACGGTTTAATCTCGCGTTTTTATTGTCATTATATTATTTCCGATTATCAAACACCTGGGATGAAAACTCAAAAACAAACTGCCAGACCTTAAGATATTATTAGCTCTATCTCTGCCAAATTAAATATAAAGTTAATAAATATTGTTATTGAAAAATAAACGGTACATAGTTAACACAATCGTCCGCGGCTAAAACTGAAAATTATTCTTCTAACGTCAAAAATAATAATTGAAATTAATTCGTAAAATTCATTTTAATTATCGTAAAAGTGACATTACTAAAGTTATGCATAATTGTAATATATTGTATTTCAGAACACGGAAAGCTATGATGCGTCTGGCGAATACACAACGGAAAGCGAAGTGGACACATCACTCACATCTGAAGAACGGAACCTACACTCCTCCATGGATATGAGCACCTCCACTTGTACAGTTACGCCGACACATCATGCCAAGGTAATGTCGAGTACACAAAGACAAATAACACAACTCTACAAAAAAAAAACGTTCTTTGTCCTAACGTTTATAATAGATTTTTCCGGTTAATTATTCACAAAAACGAAAATAAAATACCTTTTTTTATATAAAGTTTGCTTTTGTGATAGTTATAGTAATAATATTCATTTTTAATTTTTTTTATAAATTTTAATTAATTATACCTTCAAAAAAAACCGAGCTATGAGAGTGGGGTGTTTACGTTTACACTGTGCCACTAGATGGCACTCGAGTCATAAACAACGATCAGGTGTTTTGTACAAACCCAGAAAAACTTAAAATGTCACAAGAGTGTAAACGATGTTGATGCATTTCGTTTCATATGTGGTCAATTTATTAAAGTTCAAAAGCAAACTGTTTCATGCCATGTATTTTTTTTTCGTCTAATTACGATCTAAAATATCGAAATTTCATGCTTTCCAATCAAAGTCAAATTTGGTGTTGACCCGTGTAATTTATCCATATTCTATGGATTATCGCGCATTTATTAGTAAACACCTCATAAATCATAGGTATTTAGAATTAGCAAGAATGTATATTACAATAGAGGGCCTTAACGATTAAAATGATATTGTTTGTATGGATAGATTTAATTTCTTACAAATAGTTTACCTGACTTTATCCTGTAAAGCCATAAATGAGTCGTCTATTATCAAAGGTGGCAATCTGTGCATTTGGACAAAAAAATGTTATTGATATGTCAATACAGATTGATTTGAATATAATCGTCTCCTTCAAATGAATACGGTTCTAAACCTGCATTAAATAAAGTATTAACTTAACCTGTTATTTATCTAAGATGTCGTTCAGAAGAGTTTTGTGACTGCCAATGGAATACAAAGTCAATAATTCGTTTTTCTGATTTACCAATAATGGTCCAAAAGTCACATTGCCGGCTTTGATAATAGTCGACTCAAATATAATAAAATACGTGTGTATTAAAAACATACAAACGTTTACAAATAAATATAAAATGTACAAATATTTACGCTTGTTTGTATGTCAATAGTAAAAAATAAGTTATACGAGCATATCGTTTTGTATTATTTACTAACTAATACGATGTCTGTGCTTGAGAATCATTCTTTCATGAATGTCTATGATTTAAGTCACTATTGAGAGCAAATTCAAAATTCACTTCGCCACGTTGAAGTTTGTGAACATTATGTAAATAATCCATCTCAGCTTCAAGCAACCCGTTCATAGCCATTATTTGTTCATAATATTATTATGTCATATCGTCTTCTCGCATTAAAGCTGTATAATCTCAAAACTTACTAAATTTTACAGGAGAGTGTTTTAAAGGTTTAACATGTGAGATTTTGAATATTAATCATCTTTGCAACAATTATTTTTTAGTTTTTACTAGTTACATTATCTGTCTTTTAAAGTAAGATAAAATTATGTACTAATTTTGTTAATACCAGTTAAAATATAGGTAAATTAATTTTTTTTATCTAAAACTAAACTACGCTCTTTTGACAGTATTTATGAGAAAAATACCGGTGATACCAAATGATTCCGCATATTAACTCAATTTCGAATATTTTTGGAAATTGTACACTTTTAATGCGAAAAGACATTATGTACATTCGTTGTGTCTAACAAAAGAAACTCGTACTAGGTTACATTAAGAAAGAAACGCGCCGGTAACAGCACTAGGCCTTGGTCCGTATCGTGTCTGTCTCAACTGAGCGGTGCGGGCGCATCCCTAGCCGCCACGCCGACAGCGGCGGACGCGCCGAACATGACACACAACATGTCCATATCGGAATCTGCGCTAAACACGCTAGCCTCCCCGCATACAGTCACGCCTTCGAACTCTAACTCGAAATTAAGGGGCAGTTCCACAACTGTACAGGTAATAAACGCTTCCACTAACCTGCATTTTCATTGTTAATTAAAAATTCGAACAATAAAAACGATGCTTGCTTTGCAAAGTTCTTCTTTATCCTACTAATATTATAAACGCGAAAGTTTGTTAGAATGTATGGATGTATATTTGTTACTCTTTTACGCAAAAACTTTACAATAATGTAGCTTACACACCAGAATAACACATAGGCTATAATTTATAAAGATAAAGTGTGAATTACCCTAAATACAACAATAAGTGTAAAAGTAAGTAGGAAAAAAATGTACCATTTGCGAGCTATTCCAAAAACCGTTGGAGCTACACGTATATAATGTAAATTGAAAATGCTTATCTTAAATAGTCCTACAAAAAACCCGTGATAGCATATATCTATCTTTTATGTGCAAGCCATTATCGCCAAAATAGTGAACCATGAATATACGAACAGGAAAGATTAGATTTGTTTGTTACGTTCTTTCTTTATTGTGTCTGTTACTGTCAGGACTAGATTCAGATCAGTAATCAATAATGTATTACAGTAACCGAAGCGAGGGCGGGTCACTAGTGTATAATTCCCTCAGACACAGCCCACTGAGTTTCTCGCCGGATCTTCTCAGTGGGTTGCGTTTCCGATCCGGTGGTAGATTCTGCGAAGCACGGCTCTTGCTAGGGTTCGTGTTAGCAACGTCGTCAGGATTGAGCCCCGTGAGCTCATCTACTAGTTGAGGTTACGCTGAAATAGCCTGTCAAGGCTCTCAGCTAGGTAGGGAAAAAAGTGCATAATAATAGCACTTATACCAAATCAAGTAACTTTTCATGTATAATATAGTTTTGAAACTTGAATACTTCTTTGATTATATTCATTACTTACTTACTTAAAATTTAACATTCAGGGTCACGTATCAAGCACGAACACAATGACGGAAGCCTGCACGTCGTGCGTCGAAGCCAACGACAAACAGTGCTGGTTACGGCGCAAGCGTTTCAAGCTCCGCCGCCACAACGCACCGCAAAATTCCAGGAGGGAGAGGCTGGTCAAGTCTCTGTCGTTCTGCGGAAGGCTCAGCCCTGAAATAGAAGATAAAAATGAGAGGAGCGCCGCGAGTGACCCGGCTACAAGAAAGAGCAGGTCGGTTGTTTATTGTTGTTTAAGGGATTTACTGGTAGTAGGACCTCTTGTGAGTCCGCACGGGTAGGTACCACCACCCCGCCTGTTCCTGCCGTGTGAAGCAATAATGCGTTTCGGTTTGAAGGGTGGGGCAGCCGTTATAACTATACTGAGACCTTAAAGTTCATATCTTAAGGAAGGTGGCGGTATTTACGTTGTAGATGTCTGTGGGCTCTGGTAACCAATTAACACCAAGTTGGCTGTGATATATCCAGTAAATAAAAAAGTGTAATTCCAAGTAAACGGTTCCGTATTATTTACGTGTGGTTTTGGCACATCACTGATTTTGTGCATATATAGCACTGGACGACAAGTGGATACTTATAGATGCGAGTATCATATCGTCAATACCGCCAACTTGAAGTCTCCAGTACAAATACCAATCGTTACACAACAATAGAGCAGTCTCTCTACCATTCAAACTGATATGCATGATTGCTTTCTGACATGTACTCAGTTAAGTTTTTTTTTCTTTTACCATGTAAGGATGAGGGGAATGTCGAAGTGACCTACCAACACATATCTGTATTTCTCAAGAATTGCCCAGGATGTATTTGTATGTGTAACAACCCTAAAACATGTTCTTAAAGGCATTCGTAACATCGTTCACAGGTTCGACACGACCTCAACCTCGGGCAACGACAGCGACGAGGAGCTGATAAAGCAACAGTTGGCAGCGATGGCGAACCTACGCAAGAGCATCGAGAAGACCCACATATCGACACGCGAAGACGGTGCCATCCCGGAGCAGAACGAACAAAACGATCCAGAAAACACGTCCAAACCCGAATTCAAACTCGGCCCGGCCGGCGGAACGGTTCGACCGAGGTTGGCGAGGAGCTTGGAAAGGGAACGGAACTTCTTGGCGCTAAGCCTCGGCGATCCGAACCAGCTCTGGGATCTGAGTTTGGACAAAGATTCGGACGTGGACAAAAGCGTGACGGCTGGCACAGAAGAGCACAGCTCGTTCTCGGAACAAGCCTGGGACTTTTATCAAGTGAGTCTAGGCTCTTAAGTCCATTTTTTTTTATTGCTTAGATGGGTGGACGAGCTCACAGCCCACCTGGTGTTAAGTGGTTACTGGAGACCATAGACATTTACAACGTAAATGCGCCACCCACCTTGAGATACAAGTTCTAAGGTCTCAGTATAATTACAACGGCTGCCCCGCCCTTCAAACCGAAACGGTGGTGATACCTACCCGTGCGGACTAGAGAAAGGTCCTACCACCAGTAATTACGCAAATTATAATTTTGCGGGCTTCAGTTTTATTATATCATGTTATTCCTTCACCGTGGAAGTCAATCGTGAACATTTGTTAAGTACGTATTTCATTAGAAAAATTGGTACCCGCCTGCGGGATTCGAACACTTATGCATCGCTAGATACGAATACACTGGACGTCTTATCCTTTAGGCCACGACGACTTCAATAATATCAAATCCATAATGTGAATTTAGTTTGCCTATTTCTGCCGCAAAACAGTCTAGCGTTATCGTTTGAAAGGTACGCCAGTCGTTGGCGCGTACTTGGACTTTGTGTCTTAAGGTGGGCGCCGGAATTCGCATTGAAATGTCTATAATAAGCTCCAATCACTTGCACACCAGATGAGCTAAGGGTTTGTTTGTCCATATATACAAAATAATAAGGATTATCTTTGCAATTTGAACATCTGTGCTGCAATTTTCTATTATCGAACTAACATAATCTTTTTAACTTAATAAGTCAGATAATCTAGTTTTGTCGTAAAATCCGAGCCCAGCTAAATGTATGCAACGATACTCATGTAATGTAATTCTTAAACAATTGATTTCTATTCACTCCGTCGTAACTTTTATTACTATTGTCCGCAGGAAAAATACAACTCTGAACCTTACTCCGAAGCCCCAGATTCTGACGCCGCACGTCGGTTGCTCGAGTTCGGTGACGACTACCGAGCCTTTTTGGATTCACAGTCGGACTGCTGCTCTAGCTTGTCCGCACAACCAGAACACGATCAGAGCCTCAGTGGTACTCGAAGAAGGCGACCTCCCTCCGAAATGTCCAGGGAGAGAAGCTTACCGCGTCACAAGCGTCCCACGAGAACCTCCCCGGTCGAAACGCCTTCTAGAAAGCCCAAAAAGTCGATGTCCAGCGCTGAACGCAAAAAAACATTACTCGACAGCCTAGAGAGATCGAGGAACAACACTAGTCTAGAGAGCAACGACGGAGTCCGGCGCCGGAAGCCATCGGACATGGAACGGAAGAAACACTCACCAGAATTCGACTTGCTCAACGTGCAGGCTCTCGGCCGCCGACGTCACAGCTCCAACATGACCAGCGACGAGGTGAACAGCTCGCTCGAGTACACCGAAGTGAATAACAGACCGGACATTCTGGACTCGCTGAACCGACGTCGGAGGACCGAGAAAGACGGGGAGGCGGAGCTGCAAAAGGTCGCGCTTTCTGAACTGAGGCGGAGATCCACAGAGAGCATCGACTCTGAGGACGAGTCGTCGAGTCCCAAGAAGCACAGCCGAAGGACGTGGACGGACGAATCGGAGTCGGAGGCGGAGGAAGTGAGGTCCCTGGTGCGGCGCTCGAGCTCGGCGCTGGACGCCGCCGAGGCGCTGCTGGAGCGGCACGAGGCCTCGCCCGACCTGCTGCGCGCCTTCGACTACGTAAGGCCCCCATTCGATACAGATTTCAGCACTAGCTATCCGGACTGCGAGGAGCGGCGCCCGGCGTGCTTCAGGGCGCGCCTGTGTCTGGCCGTAGCCGCCTTCTCGATCTTGATCATAGTTTACGTTCACTTGCAATGAAATATCGTCTTTTCGCATTAAAAGTGTACAATTTCCAAAAATATTCGAAATTGAGTTAATATGCGGCAGGCAGCGGCTTGGCTCTGCCCCTGGCATTCCTGAAGTCCATGGGCGACGGTAACCACTCACCAACAGGTGGGCCGTATGCTCGTCTACCTACAAGGGCAATAAAAAAAAAATATATACGTAAAAATTTGGTATCACCAGTATTTTTCTCATAAATACTGTCAAAAGAGCGTAGTCTAGTTTTTTTTTGCAATTATTAATACTATTATTACTACTATTAACTAAATTAATACCTAATTTTATCTTACTTTAAAAGACAGATAATGTAACTGGTAAAAAATTAAAAAATAATGTTGCAAAAATGATTAATATTCAAAATATCACATGTTAATCCTTTAAAACACTCTCCAGTAAAATTAGTAAGTTTTGAGATTATACAGTTTTAATGCGAGAAGACGATATGGCTTGGGCTTGTGTCGTAATAATTATTCTATGTGTAAGTATATGGATTAAACACGCTGCGATCGTCAGACACGCGGATGCTATTTACGTTGTAGGTGATTGAAAGTGGAGGGTCCGTGCGTCGTTTGTGTCAGCAAGCCTAGTCCGGTCGGTACCGATCGGAGATTGCCTATGACTTTTGTAAGCTCACACGTGCGAATGCGTCTACAAAAGTATTCAGAGAACAGAGATGCATTCGCATGACCGTTGCTCAACTTATTGTGTACAAAATGTAAATTGTAGGCATTTATAAATATAGACTTAATAAATGAATTAAGATTTAGTGTGACCATCGCAGCAAATACTAATTTTACAATTAACATTATAGTTTATTTCATCGCTATCACGGTCTTAAGAGTGATAAAATGATTCACAAATTTCTATATAATTTTATAATCAAACCGTTAACAGTTTCGTTCTTTAGAATATCCAAGTTCTGAATGATTGTTTTTTTTTTTCATTTCACTAACCCCTTCGCTGTCGTGTGTTTGTGTGTTGTGTAGAATACTAACTGCCTGGAATTCTTTTTGTTACAATATCTTACGTCTCTGGTGGTGATAATTTGGTGCTAAATCAAACAAAGGTTAAGACTACTAATTTATAAAACAATAGTGTAAAGGTTACTGAACGCTTCAGTTAGGAATCATTCACAGTTACCTGTCTTGTTAGTCGATTGAAAAAATGAAACGTCAAATTGACAGACGTCATATTTGACGATTTCGTTCGATACTAGAGAAGGATGAAAGCCCTAACTCTAAACTTTGGGGAAATAGTACTAATTTAAAATCGCCATTGCATTAATTAATTTCATAATAAAATTATTATTACATTAATATTAGTTGGGTGTGTACTTACCTCATAGGAATACAAAGCTCTTGTCATTCAGTGATATATAGTTGTAACGTTTATCTAGCTTTGTTAATTATTTACATTTGGTTGTAATTTGTAATTTTTTTGATAGATAAACATATTTATTTTGTAACTACGTGAATCGACTGAACTCCGCAGTATCTCACTATAAGGCTTTCTTTATGTAATAAATAATGTTATGTTGAATAGGGACAGGTTGTTAATTGATTTTATTTTTATAAAAGATAATGTTAACAGCGACCTTTGTATAACTTGTTTAAAAAAATAAATGTTTAAATTTTGAAAATTAAAATGGAGTTTCAGTCAATTAACACCCTACTCTCTCAACAAAGATACAATCACACGAAGCACAGATAATACAGAATTACTATTAGACATAAATAGTATGAACACGGGTTTTACGAAATTCAAAAATTTTAGTTTCTTTTTATTTCGGGCCTGTTCAATTTCTGCTTTTCTAATGTGTGTTTGGCTTAATGACGTTTGGCTTAACTTCCTTCCTTCTTTAATAGGAATGTTGCATGGTCCTGTGTTGAGCTTAAAAATAGATTTTATTTGAAATTGGAAAAAGAAAACGCAGAAGAATGACGGAGGAGAAAGTGAATTGTAATGCAGATTTTTGCTTGAGATGTTGAATAGAGACGTTCTCGATTACATAATTGTATTTTTTAGTTTTTAAACGCATTTTTTGTTTGCAACAACATTTTTTTTTCGTGTCACAGACGGAGGTCGTGACTCGTTGTCGCGAAAATATCAACTTACTGGAAGCGAGTTTGGCTGGTGGTTCCCTTTCTGCGACATTGCAGCGCGATGTTAGAGGTAAGTTAACATTACGAGTTACGAAACGAAAAATAATATTGACAAATAATTATCGTGCTAACGCCAAAAATACCTTCATGGATTTTAAATAAAACATTACACATTTCAGTTTAAATTCTTTTTGTACATTGCGTTCTCTTTTGTTATTATTTTGAGTCATTTTTTTTTCTTCAAACTCTTCGTAAGCGGCCAGCAATCTATACTAATATATAAATCTACGCAATATTTTGTTTCATGCAAAAGAAGTAACGAATCGAGAGATCTGATGCAAATTGCGGTTTCTTACTCATGTTTCGACCGGTTCTGGAAAGCCTTGCAATTTACGCATGGACGCCACATTGAAACAGAACACGTAGTGCTATTTTTATAGTAAACTAGCTGACCCGGCAGACTTCGTAGTGCCTCAATCGATAAATAAAAGACACAAACAAAAGGGAGGGACATCAAAGGGAAAACAAAATTGTTATTTTTATTTAATTCCGAGCATTTTCATATTTATCTACCTTTTAAACCTTCCCTGGACTTCCACAAATAATTCAAGACCAAAACTAGCCAAATCGGTCCAGCCGTTCTCGAGTTTTAACGAGACTAACGGACAGCAATTCATTTTTATATATATACATATATAGATATTCATCAAGAAATAGGCAAAGACAAAAGACAGTTAAAGTTTTTTTTTGTTTTTTATAGCAATAGGTGAACTAAAATATCATCAATGTTTTTTTTTAAATAGTAAGTTGGCCCTTTAAAGTATGGTAAATAATAAAACGGAACAAAATATAAAATTAAATAACATGAATTGTTTTTTTATCGGAACAATGATTATGACCAAAATTCGATTATTGTTCGAACGCTTGTTAGTAAAAAATGTTCTCAGGATCCTCAAAACTCTTTTGAAACTCGTATTTAAATTAAACAATTGCGAAATATGAGAAATTCGCTTAGAATTTATGCTAAAATCATTCTTGTGTAGTTGAAATAAACCACTTTTTAATGAGCTTTGGGATGATTTTGCTTCGACCTTGTGCGCTAAATGAGGTGCAGCTACATTCTGACAAATGAAACCTTAGAGTATACATACTATAGGTATACTCTAAGAATGAAACACACTGAAGGATCAGTAATTATGTAAAACTGATTTTAGTGCCAAAATGAATGCTTAAATCATATTTCAGATCAATGTTGTAAACCCCCAAGCTGATATTTGACTAGTTATTATTAGCTTCATCTGTATCTATTTTTCTCTATTTATTACGTTTGCTGTAATGTAAATGAAATAAATGATTATTGCATTTTTTTAATTGTGCTTGTATTCAAAACGAAGTATAGTTTAGTTGTTAAACTGTATTTTTAGCATTATGTTAGGTCAATGGGTAACAGTCTCGATGACCAAGGCTGATCGCTATATTTTTGCAGTTTTGGACGTGTTTGCCAGAACCAGTTTTTTTTTTTTTCTTTTTTTTACTTGTAACAGGCATGATTTACTGGCGGTCCGCTTTTATTTATTATCGACCAAGTGTGTGACCAGTTTCAAAGATGAAAATTGGCTTTTGAGCGGCATGTAAGTCAAAACGTGTTTTTATGTGGTTACTTAATTACAGTGTTTTTTATGTCATTAAATAATATAATACCTAATTATTATGTTGTGCTCCAATAACAACTAGTCTTTAAATTTGTCATATTTACGCCATTTTTTTCTTCTTCGAATTATGTTATCGTTCTTTTTTATTATTACTAGCTAAACTATTGGATGAGTGCTCATAAAAACAAAATCAAAAGCTCAAAAGATTAGTATTAGTAAATTAGTAGATATTCATAAAAAAAAAATTTAAAGCTAAACCAAAAATTATTTAAAACAAATTTAAAAAAAAACGAACGTCCATTTCTAATTTTAACGGTTTCACGTAAAATAGGGCAACTTAATAAAATACTGCGGCAACCATATGCTGTAAATAAATCTGGATAAAATCTACTCGTGCTTATCTTTCTTTTGAAGTTGCTATTTTTGAATTTTTTTATCTGAGCCAAGTACATACTTGTAACCCTCTTGTTTCGTCTTCCGTTCCTTGTTCATGATTTAGGGTTGCCAAATAACATGTAATTGTGTTTCAAACGTGTTGTGAGCGGATCTATATCTATACTAATATTATTTATTTATTTATTTATTTATTTAAGGATTACCGACAGGGTTTACAGTAAGACATAAAATAACATTGACATGTATAGAGCAATTGATAACTGCAACTCTAATTATAGGCAATCACAGCATGCATTACATTAATATATTAATAGAGATTTAACAATACTATTAATAATAATAAAAAATTAAAAACAAAAGAAAGACAACAAGGGCAGTAATACCCGAGTACTCAGACCGAGGCTGAGGCTGAGGTTCAACAACAACTTTTTATAATTTTGTTCTTAAATATTGGAAGGGAATCGCCAAATATGTCAAGGTTTTCAACTTTTCTAACAAGATTATTATAAAGGTTAGTTAGACGAGGAGTAGGTGAGTGCTTGCCTAGATTGGTTCTGCTAAAGCGGGTGCTGAAAAGAGCAACGGGGCGACGAGGTAACCTAGATGGCACCTTCAAAGAGAATTTATTGAGGATGAATTGGGAGTCGACAGTACCGCTCATAACTTGATGTAAAAAACATAAGCCTAACATATCGCGGCGATCACTCAATGTTTGCATTTTAAAATATTTAGCCCTATCAACATAAGATTCAACATAATTAGGCGGCCTAAAACGGTACGACATGTGGCGAAGTAACTTTTTTTGAATTCTCTCAATCCTGTTAATATGGGTTTTGTATGTAGGAAAAATAAAATAAAATATAAAGAGGAAAGATTTGTTTGTTTGTTTGTTTGTTTGTTTCGAATAGGCTCCGAAACTACCGGACCGATTTGAAAAATTATTTTTCCATTAGAAGCCGACATTGTCCCTGATGAACATAGGCTACTTTTTTTTTCTTTTTTTTAAATTTATTTTTTTGTTTCATGTGTGTTTTAATGTTTCCGAAGCGAAGCGAGGGCGGGTCGCTAGTACATCAATATTATTGTGCGCTCAGTAATTCGGCTTAATAATTAGATCCTTAAGTTTTTTTTACACAATTTAAACTACAAAGAACTGTAGGATTTTCAACAAATTTACCATAATGCAAACCTAGAGTATTTAATATAAGTTTTTTTTACACAATTTAAACTACAAAGAACTGTGGGATTTTCAAGAAATTGATCGTAATGTAAACCTACACTATTTATTAGAAGCAACACACGTTACATCAAAAACGAGATTTTTTTTTATTTCTATCTCGAAGTTTTGTTTAAATGGCAATAGTTCCATATTAACTCCACAAAAAAGTTAAAATTATTGCGACATCCTTGCGCCACGGTCCCGGAAACGGTGACACGGAGAACGATCACACGCCCATTCGTTCGCTCCATCTATTTTTGCCTGCGAAAGCGTAACGAAAATGAGAAAATTATGACAAAGACAAAAAATACATACTTACTTATAAAAGGACTTACTGATGGTAGAATCTCTTGTGAGTCCGCACGTGTAGGTACCACCACCCTGCCTATTTCTGCCGTGAAGCAGTAATGCGTTTCGGTTTGAAGGGCAGAGCAGCCGTTGTAACTTTATTGAGACGTTAGAACTCATATCTCAAGGTGGGTGGCGCATTTACATCGTAGATGTCTATGGGCTCCAGTAACCACTTAACACCACGTGGGCTGTGAGCTCGTCCACCCATCTAAGCAATAAAAAGTTAAAAAATAAAAATATTTAAAACTTCTGCAAAAATCGGAGCGATGGAATTATATTTTAATGTTTTCTTATGGCCGGTTAGATATTTTAAAGCAGATATGAATTTCTCAAATTACGGAAATACGTCACGTCACATTCACCAATGGCGAAAGCGCAACAATGGAACGATCTCTGTAAAAGTTGAGTTAACACATAAAATAAATGTACACACTATTGTTAGAAATTTCTCATTTAACTTAATTAAAGTTACCTAAGAGTAACACTAGTTGGAAACTATAATTAAGACCATTAGAATACGCCACAAATTCAAATTCTTAAAGACGTTCATTAAAATTAATCATTAATGCCAATTTCATGTCAATATGACAAAATGTAATATCTAGATTTTTAAGGTTATCTTGTATGTAAAATGGGCGCCTTGATTCCATCCGCGTTAAATTTTATATTCTAAAATGATTAAACACAAACCAAAAATAGGCTATGTCATTCTCCGGTACCTATGTACATGAAATGTCTTAGGATTTACAAAAACAGTTCCTTTTGCTGCTTGTACGAAATACAACCAACACACTTTCGGATTAATAATATTGTTATTACGATTACGACCTTGTTATAATATATTTTTAATGGGATAATTATGAGTTTTAAATATCATGCGACGGATCGCGATGTAATTGAAACCGATTTCTCTCTCTCTGGCTTATTTCTTTTTCCAATTCCTATTGCAAAGGCTTCCTGGCCTGCACGTTTCTGAGCATTATACTTTCTGACATTATAACATGTCTCAATCACTTGGTGCAAAGTATCGCTTTCAATCAGAAGTAATGATCATCAACTGCATTTTGCGATAAACTAAAATTGTTGATAAATTTTAATCCATTATTACCTTCATCCATTATCATATCTTTAGTTAATTTCGTTTCGTAACTAAATTTTACAATGCACAATTATAGGCCTCACGTTTATCTTAAAAACATGGCATAAAGCTGTTAAGACGTCTTACCGGTTGCAAGAGCTAAAGTACCCAATCACTCCGCTTTTGCACCGCCATATGTTTACAAATAGCCATTTAAAAATACATCCTCTATAAATATAAAGAACAGTCAAACTACTCCGAGGATGATAATAGACGAATGCATTTCTTTTTTTTTCTCTCTCCTGTTCATAGTTTTGTCGAAATAAAATATATGCATATATTTTTTTAATCGTAAAGTCTGTTTCACTTTCTTTATTTACGTAGTATTTTTATTTCAACTCCTATTTTAGTAATTATTAAGTAACGAGGCCTTTGTAAAGGTCCTGATATGACTAAAATCTCATATATAAAAAAAAACGAAATTGACTGTTATATGAGAATTAACATAAATTTATTTCGAAGTTTTGTCTATACAGTTAAAGAATTAAAATAATCTCTATAGTGTGCACATAAGACCTAAATTATACTAAACGTTCGCAAGTTGCAGATAGTAAATACTATACTGCAAATTGAGTATGTGTACCAAAATATTTAGAGGATTATTACATTGTTAGCCGGTCTAATTTTTTGGGTACAAATAACTTAGTAAGAATTTTATTAGAACATTTGATATGATAAAATTAGTTATGTGAGGTTTTTAGTACAACCGCTTTATTGTGAAATTTTTTTGGAACATTCAACATTTCTTTTGAAATTGTATAAATACCTACTCAAGTTTGTCTACTTTCAATATTTCACATAATTCATTCAGTTTCCTTGTACGAGTATATGCACAAGACAATTTTATTCATTTCAGAAAATTGTTATTATATCATTTTAAACTCTTCAACGTCATTAAATAATATCCAAAATGCTTCAACGCTTTTGTATTACCAATTTTTCTTTTAAAAGACCATGATAACATAGTTCCAGGCGTGCAATGCTTATAAAACAAGTGTGAATTAGAAATGAAAACTGCAAATACACACGTCTGGTTAGACGTGCTCAGGAACATCGTATGACATCACGGTTTGTGTAAAATGATAAACAAACAGGCACCTGCATCTGAATGTATGTTTTTCGGTTCATTTTAATTCGATTAGCCGATGAACTCGGACGATTAGTTAAAACAAAATCATGGTCGTTACAAGCAAAGTGTTTATAATAGTAAAGGATTTTAAAAGGCCTAGTGTGATCCGAAACGGTAAGTCCTCATAACCATGCTTTTTTAAATTTATTGCTTAGATGGGTGTACGAGCTCACAGCCCACCCGGTGTTAAGTGGTTACTGGAGCCCATAGACATCTACAACGTAAATGCGCCACCCACCTTGAGATATAAAGTTCTAAGGTCTCAAGTATAGTTACAACGGCTGCCCCCCCTTTCAAACCGAAACGCATGTACTGTTAACCTACTAAATAATCACTGATCTATACAATTAAATAATTATATACCCTACTATCTAGAGTTTTCACAAATTACCTCGAAATACATTTGCGTCTCTCATTAGGTTTCCAATTTTGGCACTAACTCTTTTTTAGTATCCATAACATTCATTTTTCTTAAAATTAAGTAGTAAATTTAGTGAATTCATACTACATTCACGAAGATAATGATATTATCATGAGACGTAATGGGTTTGTAATGCGATTATAATTCCTACTGTCATGTAAATGAAGAATGCCTTACTTATCAATAACATGTCGTATCTATGATAAAAAAATCTTTAATCTATTTCTTAATTTAAAACCTCATTAAGGTTCAAGTTCAAAAATATCACAAAATACTGGAATCGAATTACTCTTCGGATGTTATATTCTATATTTAAAACACTAAATGGCCTTATTCTAAAAAGGAATAATAATTATGTGGAATGCAGTCCACGGAGCGGAGCGTCCATTCAAAGCCGATGCAATTACTATGACTAACACATAATCGGGCACCGCTAAGTCAAGCTTTTGTTTACTCAACACAGGCCCTTAAAAGGATTCGAGGGATCGATTAAATGACTACGGAATCAAATACTCCTTTAAGGTATACAAATAGGATTGAAATTTAACGGCATTTTTACGGAGTAACATTTCGATTGAAGCAGTAAATTGTTAATTTTCAAACGGGAACGCTTGATTAAAAACCAGTTGAATAACCGACAGCAAATAAATTAACGATTAAAATTAACACTACGTAATTTGTTTCACTTGAATTTTAAGTGGACATAAATTCTTTTTCAAAGCGAAATTTCGGCTACAGAAATGTATTTTTATTGTTCAAACCTGACGTCATCTTACCTACGTACGGGCGTAATGACCTAAGTATAGAACGTCTAAAATCTGAAAATACGTCTGACTTCTACTGCTCATTGGGTGATATCACTCTAGCTGATTCGGGTAATATCCTTCAGTAATAAAGCGCTTAACCGCTTGATCAAAGCGCTGCGTTTATTGTCAGATTAAAACTCGAAGCGCTGCATTGCTATTTATATGTTGAAGGTTTTTCAACAGTACACCAGCTAAACGACACAAGAGCGCACGCGTCGCGTCAACAGATTGGTTACGCGATTACAAATTTGTATCCGATAATTTATTGAGTGGTGTGTGTTTGTTGTATTTTTTTTTACATAAAAAAAAATGTTCAGTGTTACGAAGGTAAAATATATAAAAAAAACAAATGGATCGAAATATGCTTGAGTGATTAAACTTTCATTCTGTCATTGGAAAAAAAATTCTTAGTGTTACTATTTTATTATAAATTCAAATAATTGTTGATATGTAACAGTTTTGATCAAAAATCGAATCAAAATCTACTTATACACGACCTTCGCAGCAAATTATTTGAATTATGTTTACAAATGCCAGTTGCGAACACGTTACACAATTAGTATTTCCTACTGATATACCGTACATTTTTATTGCTTTTTATTCTATCGCTAATAAGTGTCACAGTGTAACTCGTTCTTACAGTTTAAAAAAATACGATCTAAAGTAACTAAGAATTTTAACTTAAAATTAAAAAAGTGTAGGCAGCACTTAACATCAAATCGGCCGAGAGCTAGTCGGTCGATTTAGAGCAAATATGATTATGTTGGAATATGGTGAAAATCATAAGTACGTTAAGCACTATAGCGAAGTCCGGGTTCGAATTCAATCTTAATCAATAGGTACGTCAAAAATACCTTCGGTGTCTTTGTGTGTCTGGTTTTACGTGTATAATATTTTAATGCGTGCTGTTCAATACCGAACATAACAAAATAACAATAAATATGTATATAGGTATATGAAGTACATACCATAAATAGTACTGAAATTCGAATGTTTCTCCGTAGTGGTTCGTTTAGTAAGTTTGTTTAGGATTTTTTTTTTATTTCAATTCTAAAATTTTCTGACACTAGTCTACAAATAAATTTCGTTTCAATTCACTGATGTTGTTTTGTAAAAAGCGTATCGCTTCTTGCTACGTTTTTGCGTTTAAGTGGAAATTGATAAAGTCATTAACCTCACTTGGTTTATACCTAGGAGTTTTAAAACGAAACTGTATTACATTAGTCTTAAAAAAAGGGTTCATTTGTAAAAAATACATTAAACTAGTTAAAAGAGCGTATTAGCCTCCCAATTTATTTCATTGAAAACAACCTAACAATTTTATGACAGGACAACCTTGTTTAAGATATTGTTGACGATAACTTAATAAGAACAGTACCTAGTTGTTTATCTACAATTTTAATGCTTACGATGCACGATTGGCTAAAATAAAATATCTAAAGGATGTTAGAAACTGTCACATTGTAACACATCAAGCAAGCGGTAACTTTGATATTATAACTGTTCAGTGCCATAAAACATTTAACAAAAATAGATCCAAAATTATGTAATAGTATTTAAATAATTATTAGCTTATCTGTGTAGATAAGTTTGACAACGCTGATATTGCTGATAAACAACATCCAAGTGTTTGTAAACATACCATTAATATTAGGCAATATCTTTACCAACTTTCGCCGCATTTTTTCCTCGATAGTATATTGCGAGGCAAACGGTTTAAAAAGATGACGGATTCACATTCAGGTTTCGCTTACAATAAATAATTCAATAGTATCATTGGCCAAATTTTCTTTCAGTGCGTTTTGAAGTACATTAATAAACAATAGAAGTATAGAAAGAGTATATTTTTCAATTAACCTAATGAGTTTTATAAAAATAAAATGTAAAACATTTTTTTTTAAATTGAATATTATTTTCGTATCCGATATAGTTTAATAATAACTTATTTACCTTAACCTAATTTCAGCAGTGGACAAGAGATAAAATACTTATTTAAGTGTGCAAAAAATGCACTACACAACAAATCAGTCAATCGGCTTCCAAACAAAAATTATCTGTAGTCTGAATGATTATTGCGCCTGAGTATCTTGCTCACAAAAACTATTGCATTAGAAAGCCAATATAAAGATCACTTGAATCAAACCGTACCGCAATCAGTTCTGATTTTATATTTATTTTTTTTGTAAATTCATTGTATGTCGTAACCGAGAACAGAAGCAGTTGCGCAACCAGTTTCTCTTTGTGGGCCTACAAACGGAATCTTATCGAAATGCAGTCGTTATATTATTAGGGGCGATAGTTTATACTATGAATAAAATATTAATGAAGCGATGAAACAAAAAAATTGACGTATTGAACTTTTAATCTTAGTGTCGACCAAGAAACCGGACTCATAATACTTTCACGATCAAATAAATAAAAATTTCGAGATTCTGATAAACTTTAAAACAACGAAAAGTTGCCTAAGTCGAAAAACCATTTTAACATTCTTCGTAATAAAAAAAATATCTTACATTCAAAATTTTATGTAGAAGTTTCCTAAATTGCAAAGCATAGAAATGAAATTGAAAAAAAAGTCGTTTGACGTAGGGTATTTATTGTATATATTGTATTCTCTCAAAATGAACAGCCTTGAGCATCAGATGTTGTTCGCGAGATAATAAAAAATTAAAAATAACAAAAGAACTATTTGTAAATACCTACTGGAATTAAACTTTTCAGTGGGTGTCGATTGCGTAAGTACTGCGATAGTGTGAGATATCATTAAGGATCTGCGACGTGGAGCTTAATAAACACATTCGTAGAACGTTCTAGAATATTATTAACTAAGATAGGCATGAGCAGTACAGTGTTAATGCCGCTGCCAATCGCTTGATTGTCTCGAAGAATGGGGGGCACGGTCGTTTTCTACGTCCTTCAAACGGGAATGCGTAATGTGTTCACGGCAAAAATAACACCAGATTAACTATTAAAAAAACACATTATCGTTGTACCAGGCCGTGATGAGTACCTTCCTACCGTTTTTTAAGACATAAATTATGAAGCCGCGTCAAAATAGTTGTACGTATTGTTTCAATTACGAATTATCGTCTAGACTTTTGCTGACACCTTTTGCTGACACAGGTGTTTATATCTATTGTGATTCGTTTAATTGCTTCCGAGAAAATAGACATTTTCATCCATATTTCAATCAATTATACATGTACTATCTATTAGTATCTATAATACTTTAGAAAATGAAACTTTGATTTTCTCAGTCATACACAATAATAATGTCGCTTGATAGGGCTATAAGGATTAATAATTGACTAATTAACTAATTTTCAGAACAGGCATTTGTAGAGAATCAAAAATACAAGCAAACATTTGTATTTAACGCAAGACAGGCAACCTTCCAAAACAATAAACAAAAACTTATACATAAATCTGCAAATATCAAATGCACTCTTGAAACAAGACAAGAAAATGCAAACAAGATTAATGCACTTTTTGTGTTAGCGGAAAAAACAAAGTATTCTCTCGCTGTTTTGCATAAGCCTTGGTACTTGGTACTCGAGAGAGATTTCTCTGACGCATCGTGAAAGCTATTTTAATGTTTCAACTTAGTTACTTTGTCATTAGTCATTAGACAAACCACACAATACAGAGATAATTATTACGGTTAAAATATAAAAACCTGCTTTTAGATTTAAAATAGAACTGATGTTTCGTTTTTCCAAAACGTAAACTAAAGCAAGTATTTACATGAGAAATGTAGCTATTAGATTATTTGTGAACATCGATTTTGTTTTTTCAGCTTCTAGATTTTTTTTTTTTTTTTTATTGCTTAGGTGGGTGGAGGAACTCACAGCCCACCTGGTGTTAAGTGGTTACTGGAGCCCATAGACATCTACAATGTAAATGCGCCACCCACCTTGAGATATAAGTTTTAGGGTCTCAGTATAGTTACAACGGCTACCCCACCCTTCAGACCGAAACGCATTACTGCTTCACGGCAGAAATAGGCGGGGTGGTGGTACCTACCCGTGCGGACTCACAAGAGGTCCTACCACCAGTGAACTAGATTAATTCAGAACTAGATTAATTCAAAGTTCTTGTTTCGTTCGTTCTAAAATTAAAATTGTTTCTTGTCATCTTTTCTAATGTCCTTGACGGTTCGACACGATCTATAGAATCAAAGGTCGTCGATCTAAGATCTAGTCATCGGTTATGAGATCAGGGGTCAAGTATGCAATTCTTTCGATATTGCTGTCGTGTTCGCCTTAAATATCGATAAATATCAATCTGATTCAAAGAAATAAATCGGGAATTTGATCTCCCTGACCAAATTTCAAGGCGAGTTTCAGTCTTATGCGTATATGCTTCGGTAATAACTTATCTCCAAATGAACTGTAGAAACACTCATGAATGACGCGAAACGGGTTTCCATGGATGACAACTTTTTCTTAACGCAACAACTATGTTACTGACCTTTGAGTAAAAGACTGAGAAAATTTATGAAAATGTTACACTAAAACACACTAAACCACAGTTTTGAGAACCATTGACTTTAGAGATGCCTGAATCTCGCTTACGACATTCAAACATCCGTCAAATAACATCTTACCTTTGTATGATGGCTATCCGTCACATTAACGAAACAAACTCGGTGATATGTTCTTTATTTAAATTACTATTACCTATTTGGCGTTGATTTCGAAAAATAGTGGAGAATAGGAGGTGGCGAACACTTTATTCCCATTTCGTGCTTATTGGGTGATCGTTGACCCTGTAACCTGCATTACTGCACATGCTTTCCTTGAGACTTTTCGTAAGCAAGTAAGGAAGTACGCATTTATTAAGGTCTAGCTTTAGTAGTGTTCTCTAGTAATCTTCTTTATCAATCCTTTAATAGATCTTACATAGGGCACATGCTAGGAAAGTTGTTAGAGTCCCCGTCTACATCACATGTTAGTTTCACTACCGATTGCCATTGGCTTATGTAATTATTAAAACACTTGCCTAGGGACGGAAACGCTCACTTTTCTTGATACTTTCTTTACGATTATGCTACACATTACTAACGTTGCTGAGAATTAATATCATATCCGCAGGTATATATGTTGGAGTGTGCTTATTAGAAATGAAGTGTATTGTTCAGGATATAGGTATAGTGTGTGAAATTTTCAAGCCCGGTAAACGTAATAAATAATAATACACGACATAAATTAACTTCTAGGGCTAGGATTATTACCAAAACGGTATGTTACAATTTTCAAAATGCTTCGAACGACTGTATTTTTATTATTATAATATATTCATGTACTAGCTGACCCGGCAGACTTCGTAGTGCCTCAATCGATAAATAAAAGACACAAACAAAAGGAATCCGTCCGACGGAGGGACATCAATGGGAAAACAAAATTGTTATTTTTATTTAATTCCGACCATTTTCATATTTATCTACCTTTTAAACCTTCTCTGGACTTCCACAAATAATTCAAGACCAAAATTAGCCAAATCGGTTCAGCCGTTCTCGAGTTTTAGCGAGACTAACGAACAGCAATTATTTTTTATATATAGAGTGTATTGACATTACTCAATTTATAATAACATAAACGGTATTATGAGTCACTTATTCACCTATAAACTAGGAATTTTATTTATAAAAAAAAAAAATATTTCTCATTTAATCAAGTTTGGTTATAAACTCCACGTTGTAACCGCAACGCTAAGATATAGATTTATAAATTATTCTTCAAAGTAGGGTAATCAATAGTCCACAGACTTAGTGCAGCATGACGTAATGTTGCGTCTCCATCGAGCCATTGTTGAGATACAGATTTAATCTGTTAATTATGTTCGTCTGAATATAACGGTATTGCAGACGCGCTGTCCCAGTTCGGCTTAAACACAGCCACGTTACAATCCTTTCTTAAACTCCCCGACCTAAATGCTTTATAGCGTTGTTGGTAGTTTACATTGACGTATTCTCTGAATAAATAATAAGGAAACAATCAATAGTGTGTTTCATCGGTTTTCGATAGTAGTAGGTAAGCATAATTAGAACTGTTTTTACGGTCTATTGTTTTAATATATATTTTTGAGGTTTCGAATACTACACAATTTTCGTGGTCACGGACAACCACTATTATTTATAGCACAGTCAATAGTGTTTCTATAAGGAAAAAGGAAAGCATTTTAGTATTTGTAAAAAACACCTTGTGCATTTCTGCTCTAAAGCAGTTATGCATTTAGATGAAAAAATAATATAGCTTAACATCTCAAATCCGATAAGATCAGCAATAAAATCGCAAAGAGCAACATTTGCATCTCGCAAATTAGTGATGAATAAAAAGTGTTTTTTTTTTATTTATTTAATATAAGACTTCATAATATAGGATGTTTAAAATTGCTTTAATATTTTATTTTTTAATTTATATTTCTTTTATATATTATATAATACATATCATATTTATTTATATTATGCTGTAACATTGACTTTCTAAAATAGTTTCTCAGCACAATTCAATTTACGACTCTTTTGTATAAATGAAAAAAAAAAAATTAAGAAGACTATTAAGAAGTTTTTTCACTCAAGTAAAATAATTCTTGGTTCAAATTTTGTATTTACAAATTCATTTTTTTTTAAAGTAACGATGATACAACGATCGTAATTCGCAACACCGTATCATTAAGTGATGAAAGTGATAGTTGTGATATAACATAAGACAGAAGAATGAACGCGTCCGTGCCGGTATTAAACAATAATGACGGTGAAATTGGTGAGTTCTTTAATATTTAATGTATGATTCATCTAGATATTAATACGTGAAGCAAAAACTTTGTACCCTTTTTACGAAAATTGCGCGGACGGAGGAGTATGAAATTTCTCACACTTATAGAGAAGGAGAGGAAAGTTACTATTTTTTTTAAATAATGCAAAAAATACATTACATCAATAAAAAAAAACATTACAGACACTACCATGTATTTGACACACACACGCATGCTTTGACCATGTATTTGACACATACAAACTTTTCTTATTGCTTATAGTCTGAGGTCAAATTGAGAATAGATTCAATATTGTTTGTCTTTATTAATATTTGTCTAAAGTGTAGTCTTGGCGAAATCTGTGATTATAGAAGTATAATAATAGTCTTTGACAATAGGATCATAATAGTGTACAAAACTATAATTTCAATTAATTATAGTCGAATTTCGACTACCGGGGGTCCACTAGTTCTTATTATTACATGGTAGTTCATAGACATTGCAGTATGGGATGACGGCGCCCGCTTCGAGATCGTGTTTCAGTCTTCAAGTCTCATTTGCACTTTCTAAGGGTTGCTCCAATTATTCAAACCGACACCGCGCGTGACACCCTCGTGTGCAGATATAGACAGGTTGACGGTGCCGGCCGAAATGCCGTGAAGAAGTAATGCGTTTCGGTTTGAAGGGCGGAGCAGCCGTTGTAACTATACTGAGACCTTAGAACTCATATCTCAAGGTGAGTGGCGTTATTACGTTGTAGATATCTATGGGCTCCGGTAACCACTTAACACCAGGTGGGCTGCGAGCTCGTCCACACGTCAATGCAATAAAAAAAAAAACCTTGCTCTGGTAACCGCAATCCGCATGATAAATGAGAAGCCTTAGATATCTAGGCTTTAAGTTATACGTACTCGCCTAACAAAGAGTTGAAATCCTAAGGAAAATAATATTAATGCCTTCTTTTTGGAATTACATCCCTCAGACACAGCCCACTGAGTTTCTTGCCGGATCTTCTCAGTGGGTCGCGTTTCCGAGCCGGTGGTAGATTCTGCGAAGCACGGCTCTTCCTAGGGTTCGTGTTAGCAACGTCGTCAGGTTTGAGCCCCGTAAGCTCACCTACTAGTCAAGGTTACGCTGAAATAACCTCTCAAGGTTCTCAGCTTAGGTAGGCTAAAAAAAAAAAGAAATTAAAACAATTAAAAATATAAATTCGATCGCATAACTTAAAACTTCCGAATTCATAATTATTGCGTTAAACAAAATTCCCTCACTGTTTTTGTTTAAAAATAATACGTAAACAACGTTGTTCAAACCTTAAATAAATTATTTATTCTGTACTTGACCCGTGCTAAGCTCGCCCACTCTTCTTCGCCCACGTTTCGCTTAACATAAGCTGTTTCCTCAGCCAGAGCCGTCTATAAAATTTGCACCTACTGACACTTTGAATTAAATACTAAATTCATGTGCAATATATTTGAAATCCTGTTACCAATTAAAAGCTTAATGTTGTATTACTGGTTGCTGGGCTTATGGGCTAACATCCTATTTCTGTCTTCAAGCATCGCGTGTATCATTTTGAAGAGCGGAACAATCGTTGTTCTAACGAAAATGATCCCTATTATGATGTCACTTAACTCTACCAATTGCTTAAGATTAAGATGGAAGGTTTCCACTCATCCACAACGAATTGCGTTAAAAAGGTTGATTGTGCGTTAAATTCCTACTATTTGTTTTAATAGCAGAAACAAAAACATGAAAATTGTAAACTGTTTTATTCATAAAAGGAACTCGAAAAATCTAAATTTAATTATTGTCTTTAAGTAAATTTAAATGTATTTAAAGAAATAGCCATAGTCTACCATTTGCCTTATTTTGGGTTCGCCTCTTGGCGAAGGCCCTGCCAAAAGTTTGAATTTGAATAACATTGTAGTTCTTCTTAAACAACTTCTCGATACAGCAAAAACTCTTCTGCTGTGAAGTTTATTTCATTTTCCCAACTTGCATGTATTTTTCCACAACTATTTTCTTCTCTTAAATTCTCTGGCTCTGTACATAATGGCATCCAAATATCCAACTAGTTATACTCACAAAATACACCGACGGAAAAGATAAAGAGTAGATAAAATAGCTTATTTATTATTAGACGCATCTGATAGTTTTGTACTATATATTACAAAGGGTATAAGAAACAAGGGAGACTGTAATATTATATTAATCTCAGCATAAAATAGGCTCAACGTAAACATCACAATGTAGGATACAAATAAAGGTCTGAAATGCGAACTTCTAATTTTTTTTGAAAGGAGTTGGGTACGCCTTTGGACAAAATGAAGTAATGAAGTTGCACAGCGGATGTGACCTGTCATCATTACTGAATAGAGTGTACTCTGTCTAAATAAATTAAGTTTGTCCTGCTGAAACTAGAAAGGCCTCCGGGCCACAAGTAATCCTTCAATCCAAAAAAAAAAAAAAAAACAACGCTTTCAACTTCATATTTCGTTATAGAGTAATTTAAAGCGAAGTATCTAATGACACCGCTCTTCACTCGTGAACGAGGACTTTGCGATGAGTGATTTTATTGTGTTACATGGCTGCACCCGTTCACCTTTTATATATTATCGGACATGAGAACCTCCGTTCTTAATTTCTAGAATGGGTGATTAAAACCAGATATTACACGAATAAAATATTTATAACACATCAAACCATTTGCCGATAGCTACGAATAAAGTATGAACCGATAATAAAAATGTTTAGTTAACCGTTTTCCATCAATCAATAAGTACGAAGCCCGAGGCAAAGATTAACAGACTCGCTTGCTTCACTGTCATTCAGTACTCGCCAACACGAGCACATTCAATAGTTAAATAAGAACATTTCTCAAAACAAAATCTATATATTAATACGTGCAGCAAAAACTTTGTATCCCTTTTTACGAAAATTGCGTGGACAGAGGATATGAAATTTTCCACACTTATACAGAATATAGAGAAGAAGTGCACAATGCTAATATTTTTTTAAAAGAATGCATAAAAGATACATTAAATCAATAAATAAAACATTACACACACTACATACCATGTATTTGACACACACACACGCATGCATACTATTTATTGTCGAACTATTGTTCTTGACGTCTGTGGTCAAATTGAGAATAGATGAAATATTGTTTGTCTTTATAGTGTAGTTTATTTATTTTTTATAGTGTAGTCTTGGCGACATTTGTGATTATAGAAGTATAAAATACAATCATAATAGTGTACAAACTTACAATTCCAATTAATTATAGTCGAATTTCGACTACTGCGGGACCTCTAGTAAGGAGTTAATATTTGTGAGGGTATTCACGAGTTGATTCGGCGGTGGTAACCATGTGACAATCTTGATGTTTCCAACACTACATACTGGTATATAATAGTATACAACTACCACAGTTTTTGTGACTATCAAACTGTCGTTTAGTTTTTGCTTTATAGTTCATTCATTTCATTCGTTCAATCGTATATTTAATTTTATTTATATTTACTCTGTAATTATTAATTAAACTAACTAAAAATAGATATAGTGTACTGTATCTTGATAAGATTCACTTTTTTGTTTTCTTCCTTTTTTCTGCAATTTTTTTGTTCAGTAACTTCTCATGTAGGTACAGGATGAGAACGTCTTCCGAAGTATATTATTACAGTTACTTTGTTAACTTTAATTCTTGTAATTCGACAAAAAACTTAGTTTATATCATGAACTACAAAATGCCAAGCAAAACTTTGATTTATAAATTATAGTCTTAACAACAAATATTAAACTGTTTCGATTTTATTGACATAACCATTTAATAAGCAAGAAAGTTTTCAGTGTATATTTTATAACACAGGAACTGATTGCGTGAATTGAATATTAAATTTTAATGAATTCCGTCACGTAAGTTAGACTAAATTGACACCGAACCGGTACCGTTGATAATAATATTTGATACAGTTGAACCTTAAAGCGAATTAAGATACAGTGATTATATAATTAAAGGAATAAATTGAGTGATTTAAATTTAGAATTTCTGTGACAAATTTGACAGCGCACACATGTCATATTGACTTTGACAGCTGTTACGAAACGCCATTAACACGTTATAGAGATAATTATCTAAAAGAACGATGATGTAAAAGCAAACCGCTTAAACAAGTTTTTCGAGAGTTTCTTAATAATCAATAATCAAGCTTAGTACTTAACTGTAAATCAATTGATTTTGTTGGTTTTTTTTATGATTTTGTTTCAAAAATCCATTCCATGGGTTATTGCAGTGATTCTCAACCTTTTTTTTGTCGCGGCACATATTTAACGATTTCAAAATATGGCGGCACACAAAAAAAAAAGATAAAAATTGTTTACTTACTACAACACACTGCATAAACAGTTTATCAAAAAATTTTAATATACGAAATAAACTAAAATATTCTAATTTTTTTTTGTGGATTTAAATATATATTCATGTTGAAAACATTTTTCTTTTAAAATGATATCATTTAATAATATTATATATTCGCAAAATTTGGCGGCACACAAAAGTGCCGCGGAACAGTGGTTGAGAATCACTGGGTTATTGTTTTACTAACAACTATGAAGCTCAGCCACGCTTTGCTATTACTAACGATAAAATATGTACATGTAATGTATGGGCATTTAATTAGTTTAAAAAAAATACTTAGTTGATAAAAACTACGAGTACTTGCGTGCTGTTAATTCTAGGACTAACGTATGTATGAACTTATGTATATGTCAGGAACTTTATTTTTTTTGGGCAGAGGTCCAAATCACGTACATGGGTTTACACGCCTAGGATGCGCGATATGCCAATAATCTAGCCTAAAGTGCGGAAATGACTCTTAGTTGCAGAGTTAGTAAATACCTACAAAAAAAGAAACCAAATAGGAAGTTTGAAAAATGAGTTTTAAATGCGTTGAGTTGACCTACTGCAACGAAATGAATAGCTCATTTTAGAACGACTCTTTTGTGAGTGTTCAAAATTTCAGGGAGATCCGTTTAGTTTTTTAACTAAAATAAATTGTAAAAATTGACCGAATGTACTGGAAAGAAGTGGCTAAAAACTGGTAGTGAACGAAATACATACATACTTTTCATTGTTTTTTTTTACAAAACGTCCTATGAACTATAAAAACCATGAAATTATAATTCCACATGTTTGAATACATACACTTATACCTTAGCTATATACTGTAAGAAGTAGACGCGCAAAATTTTAATAAACAAATACCAAAACAGTAAGAAATCAAAGGTCGTTAATTTCCATTGGTTTTCCATATTTTAACTCTTATTTGAAATGTAATTCAACAAGGTCGTATAATGCCAGACCTAGTCTGTAATCATTCCATTATAGTCGAGGTCGTGAATTACTCCCGATAGCCTTTAGTATCAGTACTGTGTAATTGACCAAGAGAGCTAAGGCAACGCTATCAGTTTCTTTAGTATTTTATCTTCGGGTAAAATAACATGTATCGTATTGTGAATCATAAACTGTGCACCTAATTGTTCGAACGAAAACCTAGTTTTACTCAATTCTTTTGCTTTGCGTATTGTTTAGTTTGTATTGTTTTTTGCTAAGTGATGTATATTCAGTGACACGCTTTCCGTCAAAATTGTCCGCAAAATCGGGGTCACCTTGAATTCTCTTCAGTAAATTGACGACTACCACATAAGTCTTCCTTATTAAAGGGTTATTTTTCAAAGAACAAATGCAGGAATACGTTTGGCATATAAACAAACCGATGCTTCTGAATTTTTCGGTAATGTCTGCTTTATCGCAATTGCAATAAGTGCGTTTTTTAAGACCAGTAGGAGTAAACAAATATAGAATTGCGTTTACCAACCAGTCAGTACAGATTTGCAGCTCAGTTTGCTTTAGGTCGTTGTAATAGAAACGTTGTGCAATAATTTCCTACTGCAAATAGCTTGTGAAGGTTGTCTGATATTGTGGTGCAAAATGTCGTGCAGTTGCGACCTTGTCGCCTCGCTGGCTCTCGGGCATGATCAACGCGACAGTTCAGTAATGGATTACAACTACGTGCCGCCCTATCCAGGTATTTTGTGTTTTTTGACGTTACGGTATTTCGTATTCCATTTATTTCATTTACTTCTGATTTTGCATCCATATTACACTCATTAACATTTCATTTATACTAGAATTAAATAAAAATAATAACTACAATCTCGGACTAAAACAAAATCAATAATAATAATAATAAAAACAAAAAATCAATTAATAATAATAATAAAACAAAAACTCAAAATTAACATAAAAACTACCTTAACCTAAAGGCTTAATAAGTATTAATTTTCCGTAGAGTGCGAATTCTTTACGTTGCTCAATTTAAAACTGAACCGTAAAAATCTTTATATATATACAAATCCCGTGTGTATTATGTCTAGTAAGATTCTATATAACAGATATCTTAATATACTTAATATCAATCTAACTAATGAATACTCAGACGTTAGTATACACGGCTTTGTTTTAAAAAAACCCACACACTAATTGGCAAGTGTATTAAATTTCATACGAAATTAATCAATAGTGCAGAGCTATAGATCCGGAATGCATAATCAGTGATTTTCAATTTTATTTTATCATCATTATGGAATGAAAGAATTTTTAATCAGATACGGAACTGATAATTTATTTCTACCAAATGAAAATTTTATGCGGCATGCTAATTGAACATTTATTTATGAAATATAGCGATATTATAAAAGATATATAAGAGAAAGAAAAAGTATAAGAACGCATACGCCATAAAATTAAAGGATACGCACTAATTGATTAAAACCTTAAACCGGGAGAGAAAGTGAGTGACACTTTCTCCCCTGAAAGTAGTGACGAAACTAAACTTTCGCTCCTGGAATGATGTTTTTTCTGTTCTAAACAATTCTAACTTAATTTGAAACATTAGCAAGCAGCTTGCTGAATATTGTATTCACAAGTGCTAACGAAACGTGCGTACATAGGTATAACTTTGATAAAGTTGCCAGCAAAATGTGGTACGTGTCTATTTTCGATTTTGAGAAAAGAGGCACGCGCACAGAGGCTCTTACATACAACATAAATATGATCATAGTAGTTAATTTATTTATCAAGGCGAAATTTACCGTAACCCTTCCAAAGGCATTTCAATTTTAAACGTAGAATGAAATCATCATGAGTCGCACGCTTCACGATTTCTTTGCTTTCACTGTCCCAAGGATGTGGATTCACCGCGTTTAACCAGTTTAATCCTTATACGAATAACGTATTTCGAAACGCAAGTCAGCTTAAGAAAAATAAACATGCCCAAGACCAACCAAAGAACTACATAAAATAATTTAAGAAAGTAAGAAATTGAATAATTCATTTAAAGTAATATTAAAACTTGCATAGTTTTATAATATTCTAAGTCTATTATAATAGCTATAAACGATTAACATCAAAACGAGAAGAAATGGGACTGTTTTCATAAAACACTTTCCACAATTACCCGTAGATTTGCAATGAGAAATAAAGTCATGAATGTCGGTATCGCAAATTGGTATCCGTTCTCGCGAAATTGTTTGTTCCATATTCATCTGTACCCAATTGAAGATGATTTCGTGTAGTTGCCTTTATCCGCTGTGCAGTAGATCCTGTTTGGAAACTGTGAGAACATTTTAATACCACTTCGAAAAAGAGAATTTGTTTATACTAAACACACAATAAGTCAAACGGTATTATTAAAAGCTACACCTCTAGAGCGTTCCGATACAATTTTGATTAATGTTATTGGACCAATCACAAATTTTCACTAAATATTTGTTCGGTATGAAAAATTCAACTATTCCTAATCATTCTAGTAACACATGATGCAAAAGCGTTATAATAATAGCCAAAGCAGATGTCTAGACTTGTGGAATCTTCCGAGTGCATTGACTTCGGTAGTAAATTAGTCAGATTATGTGCAGGAACATCACAGACAAGTTCGTGACATTTAGGGCGCTATTTTAGCCATTTCCGACTCCAAATTTAGGTATAAAGTGTGATTTACAATATACTTCAATGAGAATGTACAGATTACACACAGGTAAATTGGCTGTTTTAATTACTTTTAATAGATACTTTTAATCTTGTTTTGGATAATTCGTATCCTTACTTATTCTTGCCTACATCGGTCCCCAAATCGGATACACTTACACCCTTATGATTTAACATATCACATAATAGTTCTTTTAATCTTTGTATTCAATCCATGTTTTTTTTTTAATGATACATATCGACAAAATGTTTGTGTACTGGTGTCAGGGCGTGTTTTAAGACCATATTGCTCACCATTTTGGGTGATGGCCTTCACATGGTGATATCTATGGGCTTCGATAACTACATAGTGGGTGGGCCGTAAACTAGGGCAAACGAATATATGCTCAATAAAAATTAATTAAAAATAGGTTCGGCGTTTTAGAGGTACCTGTGGCTTGCAGTAAACACGTCTGCCCACTTCATGATGATTCAAGGATTTATGTAACATACCAGCCATATTCTGTTGCATATTAATACATCTAATTAAATTTGTATAGGTATATCATTAAAAAGCAGCAACCGTCTTGTAATCCGCTTGTATATTATCTGAATATTAACTGAAGTTTGTTTAATTTGAACTAGATAATTATTATGTTTTTACAGGAAACGTAATCTCCTTTCTTATTACGTAAAAATTTTAATAAATAAAATTTCAAGTAATGATAATTTTACCAATGTCTTCGTTATTAAAATGCAATTCTATAAAACAGTATAAATATAATATTCTATTAATTTTCGGAAGTTTATGTATTAAGCATTTAGCAGATACCACTACGCGTATGCTAGCGAAACTAACTAGCTTTCTCCTTTGAAGGATCGATTTCCCGATATACCAATGCAATAGAAACCTCATACTTTTTTTTTGTCCTACCTGTGCTGATAGCCTTGAGGGGCTATTTCAGCTTCTCCTTGACGTGTAGGTGAGCTCACGGGGCTCAAACCGGAGTGATGCTAACACTGGCCCTAGCAAAGGCAGTGCTTCGCAACCCACTGAGAAGATCCGGTGAAAAACTCAGTGGGATTTGTCTATAGGTTAATTTATTCGTCAAAGTCCTTCGTCAAGCAAGCGACGGGTTCGGCGAGGACGGTGACCGGAGTCATGCTTCAAGAAGGGTTGCGCCACCCACAACTTAGTTATTCCTTACGCACTTTTACATATTTAAGCTAATAAAAATCTTCCCTACGACAACCTTGCTGTATGATCCACTCGGGCAGTCGTCCGAACCTTTTAAGAGGCTTCCGCGCCTGAGGGGGCGCGCGGGGTATGTGGGACATGTAAGCGTGCAGATTTTGAGAGCAGACCGCGGACTCAAGTATGTTTTAGGGCCTTAGATCTGTTAGTTACCCTGACAAGTACTACGAAGTTTGAATCAGTATGCCGAAAAAATACTTCATTTTTGAAGTCTGGATGTAAATGATTTTGTCTCTTGTTTCCAGCATCCATAACTGTGCTGCTACTACTACTAAATATGCAAATTCCGTACTAATATCATCATCTTCTATAATCCAGGACCTTTAAGGCCGGCTGTACCCGCTCGTCGAGACACCACGAGACAGGCCAAAGGCGAGTGTACATGGCAACCTCGTCTCGTCTCGTGGCTTTCGTTCCCTCTCGGAAGCGTGTCGGTTTTTTGCGCTCGAGTCAAAGGGTCTGGGAGTCTAAGGGAACGCGCGTGTACACACTCGTTCGTTTTGGTTGTCCGCCAACTGCGTCAGTTTCTTCTAGGTCCATCGCAACGGGCTTCCGAAGTTCAATCGATACGAGTGTGTTTACATGGTGTGGTCTCGTGTCGAGCCTCTACGCGACGAGAGGCACACGAGACAACGACACGAGTGTGAACAGGCGGCATAAGACCTTACTAATGGTTTATTCTTATTTGTTCGATGCGCCTTAACTCACAAAAACTCAATACGATGGAGAGACATTGTGAGCTTATAAACATACAGCAATACAAACGTGATATTCTAAATTATTTTTGTCGTTTACAATCTATCGAAATTTTATAATATAAGTATTAATTATTAGCAGTCGGTGTATTTTCCGAATATATAACATGATATTTGTTTCCCAAATAAATAAATTTACTGCTCGCAATCCCGCAATCCCAATCTGACTGCCCTAGCAAATAATCTTTTACCCGCATAGTATTTTTATCCACAACGTACATTTCAGATTGAACATCAAACCTTTCTGATTTCGTTGACAATATGTTAAGTAGACATGTTTTAACGGTTTATCTCCAGTTGGCTCCAACTTGTTTTTCGTCCGCTCTAAATAGATTACAAGAAATAATACGTACCTTCAAAGAGTTAATGGCCATACATTCCTTTGTGCATCACATTTCGAACGCCAAACGCCGTTATGTCTCTAAAACATTCACGTTATTAATGTGATCTACATATGTATCTTAAATTTCAACAATATTTCATTTTTATTGAATAATAAAATAATTTATTCTCTTTTTTAAAACTACTTTTACTGTTTAAGCTCGCGTTTTTATTGTTATTACATCGTTTCCGACGTCTCAAGTCTGTGACCGCGGAAACTATAAAATATAAACATACTATCTATTATTTTCCATCTCATTTTTTTATTTTTTATTGCTTAGATGGATGGACGAGCTCACAGCCCACCTGGTGTTAAGTGGTTACTGGAGCCCATAGACATCTACAACGTAAATGCGCCACCCACCTCGAGATATAAGTTCTAAGATCTCAGTATAGTTACAACGGCTACCCCACCCTTCGAACCGAAACGCATTACTGCTTCACGGCGGAAATAGGCGGGGTGGTGGTANGTTAAGTGGTTACTGGAGCCCATAGACATCTACAACGTAAATGCGCCACCCACCTCGAGATATAAGTTCTAAGATCTCAGTATAGTTACAACGGCTACCCCACCCTTCGAACCGAAACGCATTACTGCTTCACGGCGGAAATAGGCGGGGTGGTGGTACCTACCCGTGCGGACTCCCAAGAGGTCCTACCACCAGTGAAATTTTTATATTATTATTTTATATTATTGAATGATAAAATAAACTTTGCCATTACTTCACCGGTCTAAAAAAGGCCACAGTGCCGAGAAGAACCTGTGAAACAAACTCAGCAGGCTTGTCTTTTTACATTTTGATTACGGAAGATAAATTAAGGCATGTTGCGTACATTCAAGTTATCTCTTGTTGCATAATAATATGCAATCTTCTTTGAATTTTAATGAACATAATATGATTATACTCGTAATAACAGTAACGAACAGTGAACAACAGTTTTGTGGGGCTTCGCTGCAGAGGCGGAGTCATATATACCTATACCTACCTAAATTAATATTTTTTTGCGTGAATCTGAGATGTGATGATACAAGGCCATGTTTATGCTCAAGACTCATAATGTGAATATCACCGATTAGAACAAGAAACATACTGTTTCTGCCTACACAGTGCTGTGATATTGCAAACTGAATTAAACATAATTTCGATATAATATTTCTTTACATATCTATATATATAAAAATGAATTGCGTTCGTCGAATTCGTTAGTCTCGCTAAAACTCGAGAACGGCTGGACCGATTTGGCTAGTTTTGATCTTGAATTATTTGTGGAAGTCCGGATAAGGTTAAAAGGTAGATAAATATGAAAATGCTCGGAATTAAATAAAAATAACAATTTTGTTTTTCCTTTGATGAGTTCCCCGTCGGACGGATTCCTTTTGTTTGTTTTAAGTTTACTTTACGCAAAAGTTTAGGTATTTTATTTATCGGTTGAGGCACTACGAAGTCTGCCGGGTCAGCTAGTTTAAAATAATAATTTGAAAAAAAACTTGTAGTTTTGAACATGAAATCGTCATAATTGTTTCCATTTGAATAATAGCGACTTATATTAAATATTCTATCAATCGCAGTAGTAGCCAAAGCACCTGGTATTAAACCAAATAAATATTAACCGACTTTTACATTGCATTTCGACCTAGATACATCCACCAGACGCATCGCTGCACGTAAACAAACCGTATTTTTAAATAATTCACGTTACTATAACTTTACATTTTCTCGTCGAGTGTGTTTTAGGTTTTCCCCATTTCAAATTCATTATCTTCTAAATATTTATTCGTCAAAAGATTGGAACTGCTGTTGTAATCAATGAAGACAATTTTCATATTATACAAAAAACAATCGCAAGCTATTGTTATATACAGACCTGGATGACCGGTTTTTTTTTTTGATAAATTGTATTTTTAGAAATTGTATTTAAATACGAATTACATATTGATATTATATTATATTATATCATTTTTTATTTTCTTTCAATGAAAAAAAAAGTTTAAGTTGATTATCGATAAAGTTGATTATTGAAAATACGAAAAAAAAAACATTTTCTGAAAATAAATAGTTGCTAGATTGATTTATCGCCCCCGAAATCCCTATATAAATAAATTTTATGAAAATCATTAGAGCCGTTTCCGAGATTCAGATTATACTAGCTATACCCGTCCGTTTCGCTGGGTATTTAAAATTAACATTATTGTTACTCACCCCCACAAAGAATCTCATCATTAACGCCCCCGCAACTGGTGTAGGAGTCCAACACTCATATAAATATTAGCCTATCCACTAAGTACATGTATTTTCTACATGTATACCAAGTTTCAAGTCAATCGTATGCATGGTTCAGTAGTTACAACGGAACATCCGTAAAAACCACTGTAGATTTATATATTAGTATAGATACAAGAATTGCTCGTTTAAAGATATAAGATATGTTATATAAAGATAATAATTATGTTATATAAAGTAGTATTCATAAGATAATATTAAAAATTTCGGTATTTAGAATAATTTTTCCTTTCGGCATGATCAAAGCTAAGGATACCAAAAAGTCTTTTTCAAATTTACAACGAAAGTTTATTTCTTTTTTAGCGGTGTCGGCTCGTTGGTCGGCTCTGCGTGCAGCCGCCACTCGTCGTGGTGGAGCCAGAAGACTCCGCAGGGAAATGGCAGCGCTTCGGGAAACGCTCGACGATATCTGTGACCCTGCAGACTGCGCTCCCCAACCGCACACAAGAGCTCAACTACACAGGAGAATCGAAGAGTTAAAGGTAAATTTAAAACTAATATGAACAATACAAACAATCAAACAGATGCTTTAAGAAAATATATGTACTCAGCTGCAAACACAATAGAAACTGTAACCGACGAAACATTACGTCATCCAAATAAATAATGAGGGTTTGGTTATTACTCATTATTATTTTTTCCTGCCTATGCTGATAGCCTTGAGAGGCTATTTCAGCTTGTCCTTGACGTGTAGGTGAGCTCACGGGGCTCAAACCGGGAGCGTTGCTAACACTGGCCCTAGCAAGCAGTGCTTCGCAGAATCTACCACCGGATCGGAAACGCGACCCACTGAGAAGATCCGGCGAAAAACTCAGTGGGCTGTGTCTATGGGTTAATACACTCGTCGAGCCCTTTGTCGCAGGCGACGGGTTCGACGAGAACGATGACCGGAGTCAAATGAATGATATGAATCAACCACATGATAAATTGATGTTGCTTAAAACAACTTATTCATATTTTGTTATTGTAAAATATTATACAAATTCCAATTATTTTTTCCAGGATCGCCTATCGCGTCTTTTAGAATGCAAAGTTTCAATGTTGAAATTGACGGTCTCTGTACGTCGGACTCTCGGCGAGATGGAGTCAGATGATAGCGGTCTCGCTACTGAATTGGCAGCGTTATTATCCGCATGGGATGATGCGCATCAACGGTACGTTTTAACACTGGTCATTATTATAATAATATATCTATAGCATTAAGTAAACTAGCTTGAGTTTGTTATGGATATAATTTAAACTAGTGCATTATTTGTAGCGTTTAATAACACTTTCCATTTCAGGACTTCTAATGAACTTCTCTCCTTGGAAAAAGCAATATGTGCTTGGGCCGAATGGGAGGGTGCGCTCCGCGAACTTCAAGGCGAATTGAGGGGAGATCTAGCTACTTTGGAGGCATTGCGTGATCGTGGCACAATCGTTGGTGACCAAACCGAAGTCGCCACTCAGATCAAACAATTGGCCGCATCTCTTATAGAGAAAAAGAAGGTATAAATTAAAAGGCCGAAAACATTAGTACTAATATTTGACAATAGAACCTTAATAATGGTCAAAATTATAATTTTAATTAATTATAGTCGAATTTCGAGTACTACAGGACCACTAGTTAATACTAATATGTATATATTTTTTAATTTTTTATAACGTTAATTATTTTTATAGGGTAGTTCAACATGCGACTCCCTCTCGGACTCTGGTATATCTGACGGAGATAGTGAAGGTGTTGGCAGACGGGCGAGACGTCTGGGTGCTCTGAGAGAGCTGGCGCGTCGTTTGCAAGCGACTTTAGCTCCGAATTCCCCAGCACACAGGGCTATTGCCAAGGTACTAAATAGTTTGTCTAATTTTAAATCCACCTTGTTCTAGTTTGGTAGATCTATTTATTGGACATTGATCAAGTGATTAGAAACTGAACGTTGCGTTTGTTTATTTTTAGCGTATGGAACAAACCGAAAACGAAGTACGCACCTTACAAGCGTCTTGTAAAGCGCTGGTTGAACAAAACATACCGGAACTTAAAATTGACGATGACATGTAAGTAATACCGTATTTTATATTTTTTGTATAGATATGCGTACAAAACAGTAAACATCCAGATGAAGTTTTTGTAAGCAATATCTATAAATTAATACGTGAAGCAAAAACTTTGTATCCCTTTTTACGAAAATTGCGCGGACGGAGGAGTGTGAAATTTTCCACACTTATAGAGAGTAGGTATAGAGAAGAAGTGCACAATGCCAATATTTTTTTAAAATAATGCATAAAAGATACATTAAATCAATAAAGAAAACATTACACACACTACATACCATGTATTTGATGCACACACGCATGCATACTATTTATTGTCAAAATTGACGTCTGTGGTCAAATTGAGAATAGATTAAAATATATTGTTTGTCTTTGTTAATATTTTTTATAGTGTAGTCTTGGCAAAATTTCTTGGCGAAGTATAAAATACAATCATAATAGTGTACAAACTTACAATTCCAATTAATTATAGTCGAATTTCGACTACTGCGGGACCTCTAGTTAATAATTAATGTGAAGAATTAATTAACTATAATACTTTAGATATTGATTGATAACGATTTCGGAGACGAAAATGACAATTAAAAAATCCCAAAATAGTTTTTTTTTATTGCTTCGATGGGTGGACGTGCTCACAGCCCACCTGGTGTTAAGTGGTTACTGGAGCCCATAAACATCTATAACGTAAATGCGCCACCCACCTTGAGATATAAGTTCTAAGATGTCAGTATAGTTACAACGGCTGCCCCCCACCCTTCAAACCGAAACGCATTACTGTTTCACGGCAGAAATAGGCAGGGCGGTTGTACCTAACCGCGCGGACTCACAAGAGAGACCTACCACCAGTAAAGTTTATTTAAAGTTTTATTTAAAGTTTATAATTAAAGTTTGTTCACTAATTTAAATTTATTATAGTTCTGTTTATTTCAGAGAAAATAACGTCGGCCCAGTAGCTGGCAGTAAAACTGGCTCGGGCGATCCCGACTANTTCACGGCAGAAATAGGCAGGGCGGTTGTACCTAACCGCGCGGACTCACAAGAGAGACCTACCACCAGTAAAGTTTATTTAAAGTTTTATTTAAAGTTTATAATTAAAGTTTGTTCACTAATTTAAATTTATTATAGTTCTGTTTATTTCAGAGAAAATAACGTCGGCCCAGTAGCTGGCAGTAAAACTGGCTCGGGCGATCCCGACTACAGCCCTCGGGGTGGATGGGTGTGGCGTGTATTACGTTCATCTCTCCCCATCCAACTGTGCCTTGTCGCTTTATTGTTAGCCGCTTGGTTGGTTGAACGTCCACGATGCTGCGATGCTCTTAACTCTCTTGCCCAATCGTTAACTCCTCAACTAAGATACGTTCGAGGACCTCCTCCAGTTTGAGAAGCAAGATAAACAAAGTTGTGGTTAATTAAGCTAGAATTCTAGCAGGATTTTATGGATATAGACACGGCAAAGGGTTATAGGCACATCCCAGTAGCACAATTTGTGTGATGCACTTTTGTATTTGCCATCGAGTGTGTTCCGAGTTTTAGCTACGTAAATGACGAATGGTATTTAGACAATATCTAATTCAATTTAAGAGAAAAGTAGATTTTTCTTAAGGATGTATGTGACTATATCTAGATGGTTTTTGATGACGTAATGAAATGCCTGTTTTATATCTTTATTTAATAATTGAAAGTTTAAATAGAGAAAGGACAGTAAATAGGTTTGATTGACATTTACTAACATATAGTTATGGATGTACCTTAAGGTATAAACGTAGTAGAAGAATAATGAGTGATAGTAGAACGAAAGACTAAGCGGGTCGCTATCACGACGAACTCGCCGACATTAGCTTAAGAGAACCGTAAAATTCAAATTGTTGCTCACAGCAAAAAAAGTTCAAATAAATAAAAATGTTCCAAAAAAAAAAAAAGATTGTCTGTATCAGACGAAGTTCAAACTAGTTTTGTATTTTAGTATTGATTTTATCATAATACTAACATTTAACGAGAACGTAGGCTAGAAAGCATGCCTATTTTAGTACAATTATTTTTTTTAGAATACTAAGATAAGAATGCGAGTGTGAGTGATCTTTCTAAAGAAAAAAAAAGACCTACATATCTTTATAGGCTTTTATAGAACAGCTATACACTGTTAAGAGATACTAGTGCGTTTTCATTTATTCTAATTAAAAACACTACAAAACAAATCGTTCTTTAAGCTCCACAGAAAGAAAAGACTGATAAAATGTAAATTGCAATGTTAACTTTTCATAAGTTGGTCAAAACTGTATTGCCATTTTACCTAGTACCTTATTTATATATCTATTAAGATTTTCCATTTCGTTAACATATACAATTACTTGTTTTTAAATAGCAACCTAATTCATTCTATAGAAACAATGAAGTCAATGTAATTAAACACAAATCAAAACATTTTGTTCTTCAAAATCCGGACTGAACATTTAATGTACCTTAACTATAATAAAAAAAGAAATATGTATCCACTCTCAGCTAGTTTTAACTAGTTTAATATCAAATATCTCCATTACTGAAAGAAAAAATGCCTGAAACGTTATGATACTTTCAAATGATTATTTATATACATTTATGTTCCAACACATACAACATCATGTGTAAATAGAACTCTGTTCAATTCTCTTCAGAAAATAATTTCCGGTTTTTATAGATTTTGCTTTTGAACATTTTGCCATTTCACAAACTATACAGTATTATATTACACCTTTGTGCACAGCTAGTGATTTATGTATTAAGTTAACGAAGATTTTTTAGCTGTCTTAACATAGAGAAAATATATAGATTAAATGATATACAATTTTTATATTAAAATGAAGCACATTAAATAAAGATATTTTTGACTCAAAATACAAAATGAAAACTGGCTGAGAAAATAAGGAAGATATAAACGTTGCAATCCCCTTTCAGAACACATAACCATTCATAGCAAAGTCATTCTTCACAGCTGCCATACAAAAACCAGAAGAAAACTGGCTTTGCTCAATTTGGAAAATCCACTCTTAATCCTGACCACAAACATAAAACGCTTATATTATCTCAGAAGTTAATTAGCCAATTGGTTATTCAAAACACAACATGTGTGATTTAATTGCATTCTTCATGAGGTCTTTTTGTTTTAATTAAAGTTACCCCTAAGCGACCTAATTGTAATTTGAACTACTTTTATCAGTTTTAAAAGAATAATATGATCAAATAGTTTTAGCCCAAATTTCACATAAACAGATTCAAATATACAGAATTACTCATGTTTACAGATTAAACAAGACTGACAAAAGAATTAACCATGATTTTGTAAGTGTGGAAAATGTATATTTTATGTTCTCTCCATTACATTTAAAATAAAATTTATCTCCTATTCATCTTTAGCTATTAATTCATGATTGAGAAACAATTTAAACTCCTGTTATTTACTTGATTTGTGCACAATTAGGAGAATACTTTTCAGTTTTCCTGAACATTGATAAAATAAATACAAAATGAAACCATAAAAAATTATTCAAACATTCTTACGACTAAGAAAACTACGAAACTGATTATTAAAGAATAAAAATCTATAAGTATATTTGATTTTGTGAAATAAAAATCAAGGACATTAATTTTATTATGTATTATTGAATTGTTTAATTGAAATTGAAATGTGAATCAGATTATAAATTCTTAATTTTAAATGACAAATTATTTAAAAAAAAATCAATGACAATCTACTTTAATTATTTAAACTGGTAATTTAATATTATACATCTGGGCCTAACCGACGACAAAACAAAGTACCATCGATAGAAGACTATATAGTTATGTGTGAGTTGCTTGAGACACCTAGTCTGAATCCGTACTGGCCAGGTGCAGGCGAGCGTCTTTAACGTAATTACAACAATAAATTTTATTTCAAACCAAATCAGCGAAACCATTACATTTTAATGATTGAAATTACGTTTTTATTTTGAGATTTTCGATTCGGGCCACATCAAACATTCAGAGAAAATGACAACTGAAAAGTTAAACACATATGTAGTAGGTACGGTACGGTAGGTACCTACTTAGCTAACTTATCTATTTAGCCCGTCGTAACAAGTGATAATGGTGAAAAGGGACGTCAAAGGAACCGTTGGCACACTGAATAAAAAATTGGGACTAGCCTGCACTCGGCCAGATATGCCAGCAATGTAGAGTTCAGGCAAAACCACACCTATGACTACTGCTTTCCTACCTACGGCCCACGCGCATTTATTACCGTCATTATGGAATACAATATTATGTTATCGTGAACGAAAAATATTTTTGAGTCCTAAGTTTTTGTTTTAGTAAATGGCTCAATGTTAAACTGCCTTAAAACAAGTTTGAATGTGAGAGTGACTTAATATTTACTTATCAAATATTTAAAAAATAGGTCTTTTATAACCTATAAGATGTTTGTCTCTAGTATCTAAGTTAAATTAATTTCGCTGCAGTTTTCAAAATAAGAACCTTGAAATCACGCCGTGTGACAATAATGTAAACAGATGCAGCGAAAGTCATTCTTCGATGTTATATTGACAGGGCCTTTATAGTGTGTCATATTTCTTTTAATTTCCTAATTTAGTTAATCGATATAATTGAAAGAAAATAGACATGCCTATGATGTGCATTTAATTTTTCGTTCTGCAGTTAAAGTTGTGAAGGCATTTTTATTGTATGCGTTGTGGCATGTTGGCTTTTGGAATGGAAATAAAAAATTATAATATAATGTCAGTTTTATTTAAAAAATATTCCTACAATCGTGAACCCTCTTTTCTGTAAGATAAGAATTATTTTTTTTTTAAGTCAATACACATAGCAACAATCTATAATATAGCAAAGATGGACAGGGTGCTGCCATCATTAATATTACGTTACCGTTACTGGTGGGAGGACCTCTTGTGAGTCCGCGCGAGTGAGTACCACCGCCCTGCCTATTTCTGCCGTGAAGCAGTAATGCGTTTCGGTTTGAAGGGTGGGGCAGCCGTTGTAACTATACTGAGACCTTAGAACTTATATCTCAAGGTGGGTGGCCCATTTACGATGTTTATGGGCTCCAGTAACCACTTAACACCAGGTGGGCTATGAGCCCGTCCACCCATCTAAGCATTAAAAAAAAAAAACGTCACCGAGGCCCTGAATTGCCATGCTTTAAGACATCTTTTTTTGCATGGAAACTAGCGACATCTTGTAGCGGATGCCTCTAAACTTATCGTTGTTAAAGTTAAGGTAATTAATTACTGTATAGCCGACTTAACCTATTAGGTGTATGGCTCTAATAAAGAATAAAAAAAAAATTACTGTCTAAACACAGTAAATAAAAAAATTAATAAATCATGCAAGTCTTTAGTTGTTATAGACATTGATTAAATTTTATCAATCTTTAGTTTCTGAATATTTACAAAATGCTTAATTAAAAAATATATATAGGATAGGTAATATGTTACTGCCATCTACAGGAGCAATGAGAAACTCATCGAAGCGAAACCATCTAGTGGCCGACGCCTGTAAACATTTTTGCTGAGTGCTTGAGTTGCTTATCTTTAACTAATTTATGTGTATTATCTATGGACATCACTGTTGCTAGGTACGGTACCGTACCGTACGTTCTTCCCGAAAGCCATTGGCGTCCTTCTTTTTCTGAAAGGCAATCCTCTTCTTGCGATGCCATTGTTGCCGGTGTCAACTTTTTTTAAATAAATAAAGGTTATTAAATTCAATTTGAGAAAATGGAGCGGAATAAGGTGAAATCGATTTATTGAAATATTAATTGAATAAAACAGCATGAGATTTTCATTTATGAAAGGATGTCCTTTTTTGGTCAGGAGGAAATCACCGGGGATCACCCTCCACTGGGGATGGAAGGCGGAGCATGTCAGAGTCGAACCAACAAAACCTCCAGTCGCTCAACAACCCACGACCGCACGTCCTTACGGATCCATCAGATCCAATAACCTTTGCATTAGATGCCTTCAGCTCTAATACTAGGGGCAGGCTTAGGGACCCCGGTAACCGTACTCGTCGAACTCGACAAAGAGGTCGACGTGCAACCTAACCCATGCATCAGCCCGCTGAGTTTCTCGCCGGATCTTCTCAGCGGGTCGCGATTCCGATCCGGTAGTANAAAAAAAAAAAAAAAAAAAAAAAAAAAAGGTAATATGTTACTGCCATCTACAGGAGCAATGAAAAACTCATCGAAGCGAAACCATCTAGTGGCCGACGCCTGTAAACATTTTTGTTGAGTGCTTGAGTTGCTTATCTATAACTAATTTATGTGTATTATCTATGGACATCACTGTTGCTAGGTACGGTATCGTACCGTACGCTCTTCCCAAAAGCCATTGGCGTCCTTCTTTTTCTGAAAAGCAATCCTCTTCTTGCGATGCTATTGTTGCCGGTATCAACTTTTTTAAAAATAAATAAAGGTTATTATATTCAATTTGAGAAAATGGAGCGGAATAAGGTGAAATCGATTTATTGAAATTTTAATTGAATAAAACAACATGAGATTTTCATTTATGAAAGGATGTCCTTTTTTGGTCAGGAGGAAATCACCGGACTTCCGCCCTCCACTGGGGATGGAAGGCGGAGGATGTCAGAGTCGAACCAACAAAACCTCCAGTCGCTCAACAACCCACGTCCGAATATCGCATGAGACAGAACTCATGAAAAGACAAAAAGTGGCGGGAAAATGAAGTGTTTAGTACGAAGCACATCTCTCCCATCACCCTCCCCCTCGGGACACAGGACCGGCGATCATCGTCGCCACGACCAGCCCTCTCGGTCGGCAGGCTATCCGAAGCCCGCGATAGAATGTCCTAGCAAAATGGTGGAAATTTACTGAGACTTAGTGGACTTTCTGGAAGAAACTGCAAAGCAACGTCTAGTGACTTACTTTTTTGCCCACACTCGTCCACTATAGCAGGTGCTAAATGGTTAATAATTCATAATTATTACACGTTTCATCTGAAGAAACAATAAATTAAGAATATAATACGATTCCAACAACTTTTCTCCTGGCGTTCCGGCCAAAAAATCATGTCCTTCTTCAAACTAGGATTATAACGAGTCGTCAGTAAAGGTCAGCAACTCTGTTGTGCCTCTGGCAATGCTGGCATCCATTAGTGACGGAGAATATTCATCATGCAGGTTAATTATTATTGCTCACATCTACTAAAATAAAAAGAATATTTAAGAACATAAAATCTAGTAAAATTAGATAAAATTGATTGATAAATTAATTTTTAATACTTTAGTAGATGGGCAAAAAGTTGAAGCATCTATTAAACTAGAGCAACTAGCTTTTAATTCTACCATTGAGGTATGGAGGATGGTAAGGAGTACCAACTCAGTCTATTAAAAAGTGTCCGCTGAAAGGCAGCCTGCTTCACTCTGTATATAACTGCTCTATTTATATTAGTGATAGTAATTGTTTTTATGATCGATCAATCACCAATAGTCGTCGAACAAACGATAATTGATCAAAATTAATTAATCTAAGCGATAAAAATAAAGATATCTAGTAAGGAGGGGCAACTTAAGGGTGATCATTTGTTTAAATAATTATAAATAAATAAAAGACGAACAAACAACTTTTACATTCGAATATTAGCGAACAAATGACGAATAAATAATTAAAAATAAAAAAAATCTGAAAATCAAAAAGAAGGTGGCGTGAGGTGATGGTATGCTTATTAGATATAAAATAATGAATAATTGGGAATTTAATTGTTTTTATGATCGAACAATCACCAATAGTCGTCGAACAAACGATAATTGGTCAAAATTAAATAATCTGAGCGATAAAAATAAAGATATCTAGTAAGGGGGCCCACTTAACGATGATGATTTGTTTAATTAATTATAAATAAAGAAAAAACGAACAATTCGAACATTAACGAACAAACGACGAACAAATAATTAAAAAAAAAACTGAAAATTAAAAAAAGGGGGGCTAAATTCACTGAGCCTATTAACTGTATTATCTAAGCCACGGTGTACATAAATTATATTGCCTTAATAAAAAAGAAGATTAAGAACTCTTTATGGAGTAGAGGTAAGGAGAACCGTCTCTGTGAGAAAAAGTGTCCGTTCAAATCTAAATCTGCTAAATAAGGGTGGCGCTACCGAGTAAATTTCAAAAAAAACGTTAATAGTTATTAGAATAAGATAGAGAAATAAAAAAGGAGGAAAGAACTGTAAGCACTACAAAATCACAAAAAGTATATTATTTAAAGCTGATAAGAAAATGCAATCGATGTCTCCACGTTTTACGACAGTAAAAGTTTTAGGTGATATTGACGAAATTAGTTTTGACTACGTAAACATGTGAGGTCTTGTATATTACACTGTCACTAATTACTCTAGTCATTAAATATACTTCTAATTCCTAACTCAGCATACTTCAATCAGTTAACAACTGCTCAATTCATATCATACCCTGTACCTACGCTAGCGCCATTCTGGAGGATTTTGAACTGTTATTTAGTGCTGAAAGTGGGACACTTTTTCAAGCCTCTCCCATATGACACGGTTCTCCTTATCTCTATCCTCCACAAAACTCTTAAAAAGCTTGGCTCGGTTAGTACCTATCTATCTACAGAATAGAATCGTAAGAGGTAATCTTGAATATTATATCTATGGACGTAAGTTTCACAAACTTCAAGATGTCTGATTAACGTTTTACAAACATACCAAAGACATCGGTCCATAATACTCTTAATCTGTAAATTCAATTACGACATATTTCATCAGATATTTCCCAACCATATATCGTTTCTCTGTATTAATTTAAGAATGAATATGAATCTGTGAGTAAACTAGTAGCTTATTAAACTAAGCAATGATCACAATGGTTTTAATTTAAAGCCTCTTAAAACATAAATATGAATGGTCTATACATGGAGTTGCCTTAATTCAAATGAAGTTTATTTAAAAATGTGGACTTCTATTTTGTAATTCATTCATTTGTTTCAAATATTGTTATTCGTTAGTAATCACTTGCATCAGTAAGTGATTTGTTTTCACTACATTTGTTCTTTTTCATCAATATGGACACGATAAAAATACGAGTAAAATTATGCAACAAGAGTTCCGTTGGGACAGTAACGTCGAACAAACGGCTGACGACTATAATCATAAACAAAAAAATAACGATTATTCCTTACTCTTTAGATTATAAATTATTTATATAATATAACCCCTTGCAGTTAGCTTATAATGGCCAATAAAACCAATTTAGTTATAAATTTTGTTAGTAGCGATCATTTCAGACATTAAGCAATGTATTAAAAGTTACATCTTCAATATCAATGTCTATATTAAAATAAAAATACAATAAGAATAAAATGCTAAGTACATGTATAATGTTCTAGTTGTAGACATATTACCGTGTGATGGAGTAACTTTCTGATTATTTGGTATCTTAGTAGACCACTATCAAAACTTAAGCTTTTTGGTACCTTGACTATAGAACACAGGATTTTATAAAACTTAATTTTCTCGAGAAAAAATAATGAATGTAAAGAAAACGAAGAAAATACACCTGGTAACCCTACTGTGTGTTGGTAGTGTTGGTATATAATAAACCGACTAAAAATACTCAAGACTTGGCCTAAAGGCCTAGATACCAGGCCATAAACTCCAAAAAAAAAGTAGTGTTGGTACTGTTGGCTGGTAGCACTGAAATTGTACTATTTCCGGAATCAAGAAGCTGTTGTTCGCGTCTGAGCACGTTGTAATTTATGCAAATAGTTGGTTTATTATGGATTTTGATTTTGATATTGAGTGATAAAATCGTCGATTACTTGCTAGTTCAACTTTGAATCATAGTTTATTATTGTTTATTGGGTAAGTGTACCAGAATTCCTATAAAAAAGAATTTGCGGCGCGGTTGGGCGCCATATTGTTGCATGATTAGCTTTCGTGTAGCGTGTCTTCTTCTATACCTTCACCATCTTCTATACCACGATTGAATATGTAGCAATGGCAAGCTTGAATTTAGACTCTTAAGTCCAAAGTTTTTTAATCGTTTGTTATGCATTTAAGTAGTGATCATCGAGTTGCATGTTGAAATTTACATTAAGGGTTTTTCTCACAGAGATCAAAATAAATCCAGTTCCGATTTAGTTGGGTGCAATCAGATTGGCTCCGATATATCATATGCTATATAAATTGATCATAGGACGCTTTTGAATAATATTATTAGCGTTATTTTTACAACATAACCTGAAAAAAATCGATAATTGAATGGCGCGGGAAGTGACGGTGTGCTTAAAGGCGGCACTCTCTAATAAGTAGCTCTGGAGTCGATAAGTCTAAAATAAATGTAAATTCGCACAAAATATTCATGATACAATATCGTGCCCATTAAAATAATATAAGATACTCTTGGTTAATTTTGGTCAAATTAGATTTATTTATTTATTTAGTAAGTAGGCTAATAAACTAATAACATGAGTATGTGTACCTCAAAGTAGTTAACGTATACAAACGGGCCATATATTTACAATATTTATTCTAAATATCTAGACGATAACCTGGTCAGTGGAGGTTATCAAAACACCCCACATTGTGGAACATTCTCAAATGATTGCCAGAAGATTCAGTTGAAATTAAAGAGTATTTAATAAATTTAAAACGTTTTTCTTTAGGTATATGCTTTTGCTACAAGCATGTGGATTTTATCACTGTTGGTGGTTACTTGAATCCATGAAGATGGAGACGCGAAGGCTATTAATATTCTCACTATAGGGTTTATAAACTGGTGCAATATCTACTTCATTTTGGTAGAAATGTTGCTTTAATTAAACTTATATTTGGTATTTGTCTGTTTTCACAGAAAATGGTTGGATCACGAGTGTATGTTGGTGGTCTCCCCTTTGGAGTAAGAGAGAGAGACTTGGAAAAGTTCTTCAAAGGTTTTGGAAGAATCAGAGACATACTTATCAAGAATGGATATGGTTTTGTTGTAAGTTTTAGTTTCTTTCACATACTTTATGGTAAAAAATATTGTTTAGAGTTTGTGATGTTGAATTAACAGTGGTCCCATCATATGAGAAAGTGCAAGGGGAATCTTTTGGTGGATAGGGCCCTAAAAATGTTGCGTCTGTGGTCCACTCCCAATATCTACATATAATCAAAAGCCAGATACACTAAGAAACCTCATGTATGAGGTTCGGCCTATAGCTTGAAGACTCACCTTTGATACCCACAAGTCTAGGTGGGCTGTGAATTTATTCAGATGTTTATCCAATATGTATGTATTATTTCATAAAATGTATATTAAACCATAATGATGGTTAGTTTAAAAAATATTTAAGCTTATCTAGAGACAAAAGTTACAACTTGAGTCCTGTTTTTTTTTTAATATACTTCGTAATTTTCAGGAATTTGAAGATTACAGAGATGCAGATGATGCTGTGTACGAGCTAAATGGAAAAGAACTATTGGGTGAAAGGTAACAAAAATAATTAATGAATAATTTATTTTATCAGTCAGCTCTACATTTTCTGTGAACTGATGAAATGAATGAGATGAAAAATATAATAAATTGGTCAATGTTATGAAATGAAATATTTTTAAAATGTAAAATTAATGCAGAAAGGGTGTTAACATTTTATGTCAAAATAGATTAGAAGCTGGATTATTGGTAATTTAAAATATGATAATATTACTATTACTTATTTTATCTTTATTAATAAATAGTCATTTAGTTCAGATTTATTAGTATTTGTGAGTTTAATTCTAGTAATGAAACTGTTAAATACATATTTCCAATGGTATCAGAATTTCGTAACAAGGTTACTGTGATAAGATTTTAAATTGTTATCATTGGGTTTGGAGCAACACATGACGTCTTTGAAGGCAAGTGAGATAACATGAATCTTGATCAATTTTAAGATTTTCGGTCGGTGAAAGAATCGGGGGCGGATCTAATAGTTTGCTGGATTTACGCAGGGTGGTGGTGGAGCCAGCGAGGGGCATCGATCGCAGCGCTGACCGGTACCGGCGCGGCGACCGGCACTACGAGCGCTCCGGCGGCGGCCGCTCGCGATACGAGTGAGTGTCAGCTCTGTCGCTCTGTTGTAGGGTGATGTAGCGACAAGAACCCTCTGTATACACTATCCGCCTGCAAGCCAGAATGGAAATACAATTCCAAACATGCATGTTTATTAACAACATGGTAATGTTTGACATTGCTTTTGGTCGTTTAATATCATATGTATAACAATTAACTATTGTCTTTTTACTGTACATTTGATTAAAACAAATTGATTTAAAATAATATTTATCAACATGATAAATCTATTAACTAAAGGCAAATGTCCTTGTCTGACTATTTGATAAAATTTGTTTACTTCAACTAAATGTATGAAGATTTTTTCCATGTTGTATGTAAATTCACAACTCTTTCTTCATGACTTTTTTAACCTACCAAATGCTTGTCTATGGTTAGTGTATAACATACACTGTTATTTGTTTCCTAGGATGTACCTAATGAAAATACTATAAAAATATAATAATTGTATATAAGAAGTTATGTACAATTGCCTGCCTGACTTCACTGCTTTGCATAAAACTGAAAATATAGTTTTGTAGAGTTCAAAAATATTTTAAATTGAGGCAACATTATTTCTGGGTGACTGAATGTAATATGTACCTATAAGATACTTAAACTGGAAAGTCTTTGTGCCAGTGATTTTATATGAATTTTATGTCCACTTAAATGGCGTTTATTTTTTTAAACAACGACATAATAGAATTATCAAGGTCTAAAAGAAATATCTAGAAGTTTCAAGATAAGATATAAATCCAAATATCAAATTTGCAGAGATATTTTAATACTGTTTTAAATACTACTTTTTCTTTTGACCTCTTGATGACTTGTGAAATTTATTATCACGACTGTAAAATTAACCTGGAATGCATCCAGTTTAATTTTTGGTTTTGATCTATAATTTACAGTGATGACTACAATTATAGATACGGACCGCCAACGCGCACCGAGTATCGACTTATCGTCGAGAATTTGTCTAGCCGCATTAGCTGGCAGGTAAGCACCCTGCAAATGGATTACGTATCATCATTCATCACACATCACCAGGGTCGTGGCGCGGGCGCGGGCTGCCGAGGACACTGCATACTGGACCAGGCACCTACAACATACCCTAACTGGAAAATGAATGAGCATTGGACTGGACCAATGGACCGATGGACTACTGAGCTTGGACATTTGATGGAACGCAAGAAGCATACTCACAATAGGCCAAAGAAAACAAAGATCCTCAGAGAAGATCTGCTGTCATTGAAACTTGCTGATGGTTTGGACTGATATCTGGTGGAGACTTTAAACAAAAACGCATACCACAACGCACTGGGCACTCGAGGGCCGTTCGGGAATCTGGACCACATCAATCTAATATTTAACACAATACTTATCACTTGCTTTAATAATAAAAGATCAAAAGTTCACAAACCGTAGAGACATACTTAGTTTAAACATGACATTTGCTAAAGTTTGCATATAATATAATGTTAAATTGTAATCTAGTATCAGAGTTGCCTTCGAGCTTATGGAATGATTTTTAAAAACAACAGAAGGTGGCCAGTCCGGTCGATGTGCGTTGCGCTGTGTGATGTGGTCTCAGGCGATGTAGAGTTGCGCCGCGTCGTCCGGCGCCCGCATGCGAGCAGCCCGCCAGGTAATGTCGGGGCTACACCAACCGATGGACACAACCGACATCACAACACTTACATTTTAAGTATATCTTTTATTTTACTGCAGTTCACAATGTTCTATATTATAAAAACTATTGTGACTTTCAATTTTGTTTACATGAATCGTTTTGCGTTTTTCGTCTGCGCTGACTTGATGGTATTATTGCTTACATTGTCAAAGGCAATTACGGAATGACAAGGCCACTGAACCAAGAAGATTTTCAAAGGAGAGACAGGATCAAAGAATGAATCTAAAGATTTGTTATGAAGTCAATCCAATATGAAACTAATTTCCGAAGTTGCGCATCGGACCAGGGTCAAATAGCGAACTGAAGAAAATGCTACTTTTAGATGTTTATATGGAGAGTCCAAACAAGTCCAACCCAGAAGGAAGTGTCCACCATCCGAGGCTAGTGACTGTAGCTGGTGCAGGAAGTGACTAGAGGCCATGTGATGACTGAATCTGTGACTCATGATGAATATTGCCTTTAAAAGGATGAAGATATCCAGGGAGGAATTCAGAGCCAAAACATAATAATGAGAATCGAAAAGCAAAATAAAGGACATTGCACATATGAAAATGTGACATTTCTTAACATGTAAACAATAATACCTATTAGTAATCGCATACGAAAATACTGCATTACTTGCCTTTCATATTCATATCCATTATGTTAGTTAATTTCAGGAATGTATTGTAAATCGTATACTATTCATAAGATTTTTCGTATAAACAATAATGATGATATTTTATTTTAACCATCTTTCGGGGCTGAAAGTCTTGATGATACTATAATATTCTGATGAAGACCGAAGAAACAATTTATTCTTTTGATACAAAACAAAAAACTAAATGAAGTCTTCATTTACAGGATTTGAAAGACTATATGCGTCAAGCTGGCGAAGTGACTTACGCTGACGCCCATAAACAACATAGGAATGAAGGGTGAGAATATTTTCTTCTTAAATACCCAAAAATTAAGCAAAAGCCAAATTTCCACAATATTTCAGTTACTTTGTTGACAAAGAACATTTGATTTATTCTCTTTTTGGTATTTTCATTCTATGAATTACTAAGGAATACTGTACAATGGTTGTGGTAGGACCTCTTGTGAGTCCGCACGGGTAGGTACCACCACCTTGCCTATGTCTGCTGTGAAACAGTAATGCGTTTCGGTTTGAAAGGTGGGGCAACCGTTGTAACTATACTTGAACTTATATTTCAAGGTGGATGGCGCATTTACGTTATAGATGTCTATGGGCTCCAGTAACTACTTAACACCATATGGGCTGTAAGCTCGCCAATCCAAGAAATAAAAAAAAATCTAAATAATATTTCTTGATGTTTAGGGTTTTTTTTTGTACTTTACATACAGAAAACTTTATATCGTTTGGCAGTTTGGTTGTCTAGGTTTTCATTTTTGCGATGAGACGATTGCAGTCATTAGCTACTTAGACACATTAGCTAATTAATTTATTTACCAACAGTGTGGTAGAATTTGCGACGCACTCGGACATGCGGGCCGCCATTGAGAAGCTGGACGGTACGGAACTGAACGGACGGCGCGTGCGACTCGTGGAGGATCGAAGGTCGTCGCGCCGGCGCACGCGCTCCTCGTCCAGCCGCTCGCGCTCCCGCTCCCGGGACAGGAGGCGCTCGCGATCCAGGTAACGCGATAAACGATCTTAACTATACTGAAGGTTTTTTTTTTTATCTTTATCAATGGAAATTCTGTTTTTAAAGCATTAATGGACGGGATGTTAAAGAAATGTATATATTAATACTTTGTATCCCTTTTACGAATATTGCGCGGACGGAAAATTCCCACACTTATAGGAGAAAATACAGGAGTGCAGAATGCTAATAATTTTTTAAATTATGCATAAAAAATACATTAAATCAATAAAAAAAAACATTACACACTACCGTACCGTGATGCGTGTGTGCATTACACACACTACCGTACTGTGATGTGTGTGTGCATTACACACACATGCATCTCTTTTGTTTTTTTTTTTATTTGAATTATGAAGAAGAAAATATTATAGAAGTTTAATAGTCTTTGACAATAGAACCATAATAGTGTTCAAACTTATAATGTCAATTAATTATAGTCGAATTTCGACTACTGCGGGGACCACTAGTTGACATCAACATGCGTTATCATTGCTCGACTTATGGCTTACAAACTGTGGTACATCAGGGCTTGAATAAATGGAAATGTTCAATGCATTTAAAAAAAACTCATGAACGGCATGAGAGAAATACTGACACGTTATATTTTTTTAATGATGATACTATATATTTACCATCTTTCGGGGCTGAAGAGTCTTGATGATAAAATTCTAACTGAGGAACAAACGAAAGTATAGTGTTTGTTCTAGAATAGGACATTATTATTAATACTATTGAAATTTCAGATCACGCCGTTCATCTCGTTCTAAATCTAGACAGAAGAGCAAGAGCCCTGCTGCTAAATCTCGGTCTAGATCGCGTTCCAAGTAAGTAGTCTTCTTAAACTTACGGTATATTATAACTATGTACAACTAATGCTATTAGATAAAAATAATATAACATTATCGAGCCAATGCGTGTCTATTGTGACTATTTATAATTATTTGAAATCCTATGAAATGTAAGTACTAAGGCTAGATAATGTATAATAAATAATAAGCTACCAATATGTTGCACCATAAAAGAAAATAAATAATATTCATTATCACCATAGAGTGTACATGTGTAACAGCTTCAGTTTTAACTCTCATCTGTATGACTCATCTAATCCAAACAAATGAATATTTCTAAATTTTAAAAAAAATAAAAAAATTAGAGACGAAACAGGGTTGCATGTTTATATGTTAAACTAATTGAAAATTACTCCCACAATGGATAGCGAAATCCTACATGGATAGTGAATAAAATTAACACCGTGTTCTATTTGGCTAGGTGTGTTGTAACATGTGCTGAGCAAAATTTAAAACTGTAAGTATTTAGCCTTATGCTACACGAACACTATGTTTCACGTATTTGTAAACTTGTTTATTGTATGTAGTTAGTTGATTGCCATGAAGTGGGTCCTCATGATGGCAATGTATTTGATTGCATTTGTTGGATCCAATAATTATAATCTAATTAAGAAGGCAGACGAGCATATTAATATGTACTAGCGGCCCGCTACGGCCTCGCTCGGGTCTTTAACGAAAAATTCAACGTTTTATTTTCTAAAATAAAAGAACACTTATTGCGGCATAATTATAATAGTTAGATATATGCTGTCGCGACACTTTCTGTAAATAATAATGTGTTCTACAAAGTCGTAGTACATTATTTTATTCTATCATCACTAGTTTTCGCAGGGCACGCGATGTAAAGAATGTTTTAGGTAATTTTTTTACACCTCGGGTTACACTATTGGAGTTTTAGTAAGGATCCCTAATTATTTTTCAAAAAAGATTATAGTCTATGTCACTCGGAAATCAAAATAATTAACATATATGTACTTAACCAAACGTGATCATCTAAAAATGGTTTTTTAATTTTTAGCTACATCAATAAGTTGCTTGGTGTGTGGTTTGCACAGAAGATATCACTAATTTTGTTTTATCACTCAATCCCATTTGATTGTTGAGATTTTTATTATCTTTTGTCACACAGAATAACATGTAATGTGTTTTGATTTTACTAATTATTGTTAATTTTACTTGCTTAATTACTTTATCATTTACAGAAATTTTATGTGAATAATTAATCGTAGTAGGGCTAATTTTTTTTATAATAGAACATGTCAAAATAATACAAATTTAACAAAAAAGAAAATTTACCTAAAATCCGAATATCATCAATGTAGTCAGAAGGCAATTGAAATATGTATTACTAAAGATAACTTTGGGGAATTAACGAAAACGGCGAGTCAGAACTTTACTTATATTGGGACCAGATGAGAAGCATCAAAAAATAAAGAACTATCAAAAAAACTAAAAAAAAAATTAGAGTGAAAAAAAACACACGTAATAAAAAATTCAGTTGAATTTAGATCTTCTCCTTATTTTGTAGTCTGTTAATTGAAAGTACTCCAACAGCAAAGTAATGTGAATCTGTTTGTTGTCATCTATACTATATGTTTTTCGAAAATCAAATTTTCTTTTTCCTACCTAAGCTGAGAGCCTTGAGAGGTTATTTCAGCGCAACCTTAACTAGTAGGTGAGCTCACGGGGCTCAATCCTGACGACGTTGCCAACACGAACCCTAGAAAGAGCCGTGCTTCGCAGAATCTACCATAGGGTCGGAAACGCGACCCACTGGGAATATCCGGCGAGAAACTCAGTGGTGTCTGTGGGTTAATTTACGATGACCGGGAAAATCAAATCTAATACATTTCCTATCTTTAGTGGCCGTAACAAAGACGAGGAGGGTGGGGGTCGCGGACACCGCGCCGGCAGCCGCTCTCGCTCCCGCTCCCGCTCGGAGCCCGCCCACGCCGACCGCAACGGGCGCCGCTCCGACGACCGCTCCAAGTCCCGCGACATCAAAGCCGACTCCAAGTAAGTCACTTGTGCTCTCAATCTTACGCGATGCATGACGACCGCGCCTCTTACTCTGGTGAGTTTTGTTTCGGTTTTTTTTTTGTTTTGGAAACTATGTCTCGTTCGTGTGCTTAAGATTTTATCTTAACATACAATACCGCTTGCTATACATTTTGTATGAAGATAATGTATTACGAAAATATATATTATCTTAACCATGTGTGATAGTTCATACAAAATGTATAGCAAGCTATATTGTATGTTAAGATAAAATATTATAGTATCTTCGCCGTGCGTGACGCCCTTAACTGTTTGTATCACAGACGACCTAAAATCAATGTCGTTTCACGAGAGGAGCATATTCTCATCACTTGATAAACTATACTTTTGGGTGTTAATTTTACCCATATTGTTCGTTATGCTTATTATTGATTATACGACACGTTGACAGCACAACATAAAAATGTTTTTTATTAACTCTCTCTCCATGTTATGCTGCGTCACAAAGAGAAGTGGCCGTCGAGAGGTGAGCGTTTCAGTACACTGTATATGTGTAGAATAGTCGTATTTGTAATGTAGGCAACCGCTTTATATCTTGCCTATTTATTGTTCTTCTTCGTGTATGTATCACGCAAGTCGACGAGCAAATTATTTAAGGATTTATTTATTCAATGTTTATAGGCGCCTTCATTGATTCCTTGATGTTTTTTTTAGTTAATTATACATTTAAAAGAAATTGCAACAAGTCATGAAGTTTCAGTGAATCATGATTTATTAATTAATTTAAATAATGAAAGATATTTTGTAGAAAATTTTTGAAAATTGATTTTTAAACAATTCAATATTCCTATTTTAATACGCTTTTGTAGCTTCAGACGTCTGTATGTTTGTAACGGAATTTTTGAACATGATTTTGACCCCCTTCAAAATGTCGAATTAACTCGAAATTTAGTATACTTTGAAGGACCGATGACAATACAATATTTAAAAAAAAGAATGAAAAAATTGAAATTCAACTTAAAAATTAAACGCTTTTTTTACAATAAAATCATTTTTCTTACACTATTTATTCAAATCTATTTTCTATAAAAGCGTATTTTGTTAGTTTTTTAAACTATTATTTATTTCTTTGAGCTCAATGCAGTATATTGTATATATTATGTTAAATTGTCTAAATTGTCTATTCAACAGGGAGAGATCTCGGTCTCGCAGCAAGGAAGCGTCCCCGAAACGGGAGGAAGAGCGTCGTCCGACCAAGTCCCGGTCTAGGTCTCGGTCTCGCTCCCGGTCCAGGTCCGTGTCCCGAGGCCGGTCCGTCTCGCGGGACCGATCCGGATCCCGTTCTAGGTCCAGGTCTCCAAGACAAAACGGCGAAGCTCAGGACCGCGACGGAAGCACGGACCGCTCACCGCGTAGTGGTGATTAATATTAAACTTACAACGATAGCAATTAGCCTTGAAGATGAATACTTTTTTGATTTAATTGAAAGTTCCATATCGTGACTGCGATGTTTGCGTTTACTAAACATTTCGTCTCGCATTAAAACTGTATAATCTCAAAACTTACTAAATTTTACAGGAGAGTGTTTTAAAGGTTTAACATAATATGATATTTTTAATATTAATCATCTTTGCAACATTTATTTTTTAGTTTTTACCAGTTCATTATCTATCTTTGAAAGTAAGATAAAATTATGTATTAATTTTGTTAATAGTAGTCAAAATATAAGTAAACTAAAAAAATAATCTAAAACTAAACTACGCTCTTTTGACCGTATTTATGAGAGAAATACTGGTGATACCAAATGATTCCGCATATTAACTCAATTTCGAATATTTTTCGAAATTGTACACTTTTAATGCGAAAAGATGATTTATTGTCTTGTGAAAACACAATGACGTTAGTTTTATCTTAGTAATACATTTATTTGTTTGAAATATGAAATTGCACGCAATGTGTTTTACATATTTTTATTGTAACGTAGGTAGGTAGGTAGGTATGGCGAGGTTACTGTACATGGCGGGGCCCGCTTAGAGTCACGGTTGTCATATTAAGATTTCAAAGCGCACGGTTTGCGATTCACTCTTCGTCACTCATTTGTCACTTAATATATAATAAATAATAGTTTTAATTATTATTTCTTTGCGTTAATATTTTCAGTTTTATAAATAAGTGTGGTATGTAATTGACCCTCGTTTACTAAATGTAAATCAAGTTTGAAACGGACTTAAGTTACATAGACAAATAAGTTAATTTGTAAATAGTGGATTTTTATTAACCAAATAAATGAGACGATTCAGAATTTTTGTTTCATTTGAAATCACGTTTCCGCTATGAATATATGAAAATACAGGAAAGTATTATTTACAGGGCAATTGTATGCCCGTTATATAGGTAGGTGTATAAAAATATTTTTATAGGAAAATTACCCAAATTTTTACCTTTTATCATTCTCCGTTGATGAGATTTCGTAAAGGGGAATGGCCATTTCGGGCCCAAAGCGGACAATAGATTAGAGAAAAAATACTTAGTGCATTAATTTTGTCATAAATAAATATGCATTTACTTTCTTCCAAATGAGCGCCACTACAGTTTAGAATAAGTAGTTTAAAAAAAGTAACTATTGAAAAAACAAGGTTTTTGATTTTTGCGGGAAAAATATTGCCAGTATCAAAACCTTTTACGTATTAAGTAAAAATTTTAAGTATTATCATTGATCAATCGATTATAAGCACATAAGATAACATCAAAGACATACCCATTGGACTTAAACTTGTAAGTATACTTGAGACCTTAGAACTTATATCTCAAGGTGTACGTTGTAGATGTCTGTGGGCTCCAGTAACCACTTAACACCAGGTTGTCCGTGAGCTCGTCCACCCATCTAAGTAATAAAAAAAACTACTAGTATTGCTATTTAAATATGTGCAACTAAAACGAGAACACAAAAAATAAAAAATAATGTATACTCGTAAAAAAAAGATCAAGGAAAATAAATGAATTATCGGTTATTTAAAAAAATAATCGATATATGAATTTAATGTAATTATTTTTAGTTATACTGACAACACTGAATTTAATCTGACCGACGGGTTTTTTTTTTTGGCAGGAACGCGAGGAGTGAAGTTGTGTGATTTGTTTTATTTTGCCTATTTAGTGTTTAGGAAATATGTTGTCAACTGTCGTCGTTGCGGATTAAACTCAAACTGCAGTATAGGAAGCACTTATTTATTCCACACGCACCTTAAAATCGTATACATTAACAATCAATTGGTTTTTATCCTTTGAACCTTTTAAAAACGTAAAACACAAATTTTATCTCATGACATTTTTCCCTCAATCTGACAGCCTGTCTTTCTTTTCTTCCGGACGTCTCCCGTTGTTAATCTGTGTGTGAAAAACTATTCACCACACCACACCCCCACGGAGAAAGATACGCCAGTTGAGAGCCCTTAATCAAAATTGTCACTATACTCTTAATATTACGCATAATTAGGTATACGTGCGAATGTATTACAAGAATAATTGTATAAAACGAAGAGTTATAAGTGAAAATTACAGGTAACAAGTAACAAGTACAAGGTAACGATAGGTAACAACAGGTAACAAGATACAAGTAGTTCTTATAAATCAGTAATTTTTTTAAATCTGACACGTCTGCCTGAGCGTGTGGTATAAGGCTCTTTTGTTTTCTCACCTTGAATTTTTATTGGAACTGACAGCGGCCTTGTTGGCAGCGGCAACAGCGGCGGATTTTCCAGATCCATTGGTCGTAAGGCTTCATTTTGCTGACAAGACAAAGGCTCAGCTTGCTTCCGTTCATCATCAATGTGATCTATGAAAGCCGGCTTAAGTCTGTCTACACTCACGACAACTTTGTTATTTTTTATGGACAGTGTGAACGTTTTCCCATCAGGGGAGCGTTCTAATACTCTATATGGACCTGTATATGGCGGCTGCAATGCCCTGCGGATGGTATCGTCTCTCAGGANATGGTACGATAAACGAATCTTTTGGTTATATTCAAAATTTTCAGTATGTTAAAAATTTGAATTGGCGCGTAACCGCAACGATGCAACGCAATAACTGCAACACGGTCTTCTTTAAGCGTCCACTCCATATTTAAAAATGAGTAAAATTCTAAAAGTATACATTTTTATTTTCATGAACAATTCGAAATTCGAATTCAATGAACTTTTTTGTGGCCAGCATTCTAAAAGAAAAGTTTTTACTGTGTGACAATACTTATGACCTGACTAGTTATATACGTACTTATGTATATAATATGTACGTACTTCTGCAACCACAAAATCAATTAATTCCTGTTCGGTAACATTAAATCCTGGGCGCTTTACTATAAAGGCTGTTGGCAGTTCATCGTACTCTGGATTAGGTTTTCCGACCACACCCGCCTCTTTCACTGCAGGATGGAGTAACAGGATAGTCTCTAGTTGCGTGGGTGGAACCTATAAAGCAATAAGGTTAAAAAAAAATCTAGAAAGCAACCTGTTTTAAATATCAGTTTTAATTTCTGAATCTTACTTAGAATTAAGTTATTACAAATCAGTAAGTATCCCGATAGCTATACTCTTTATTATGGTTTTTAGAAATATTGACCTTTATATTATATACCATCATCTAAATTTGACCAATATTTGCCATTGATAATTAAAATGTTTAGTTTTAGTAAGTTTAATAAGTAAAATGTTTAATTTGTACATGTCAGAATGAAAAAAGAAAATCTAAAAATAAAAAAAGCACGCTTTAGTAAGGAACCGAGATAAAAGTTAAAATAATCAAACTAATAAAATTATTGTTTTGTCATCGGTCTTTGACACGTGTGCAAAATTTCAAGTTAATCTAACGTTACAAATTTCGTTACATATATAGACCAAATTAGTGAAAGAGTGCTAAAAATGGGGAAAGTACTGGATTGACCTACCTGGTCTCCTTGATATGAAATAATTTCCTTTAATCTATCGACAATGTAAAAGTATTTGTCTTCGTCGTAATAACCTAAGTCCCCCGTTTTGAAGAAACCTTCCTCGTCTAGGTAAATTGAAGGGTCTACTCCTATGTAACCCTTCATAAAAACAGGTCCTTTAAGGCAAATTTCGCCACGACGATTTGCGCCCAGTACTTGACGGGTTTCGGGATCTACAACCTTCGAATAAAATATTCTATTTCAGATATTATATCAATATCACGAAGTGGCTGTGAATGTAGCAAAGACTTAACATAAAATATCGCAAGGACTGATCGAGCGCATTCAAGGTACATAAAATATTTCTCAAAACCTACGTTAAACGGGCTTGTAATGGTATCTACAGTGTGATTACAGTAATTGAGTTCGGATTGGATTCGGATCGATATTCGATGCGTTCGGATTGTCGATAATCCTAATCTTTCGAATTGTTTAGAATCTCTGCGTCTACAGATTAAACTTTGGTTCTCTTTGTATTTTATACCTTATAGGTATAAGGATTACTATTAGGATTAGGATTAGGTATATTAGAGGTTGAATAAGCACAGGTTTTTGATAGGTGATTCCGATATGGCCATTTTGTCATTCCATCAGCTTATCATACCTTAAATCATTTTCATTCTTTTTCAGAAAACTCTGCGCTCATTTAATTATTCGTCAATTATTATTTCTCTCTGGAATAAACTCGCCTTCACAATCCTTCCCAAGTTCTACAGGCCCGTTACATAAAAGAGGTTTTAAAAGAGTATTCCGCAAGAGTAACCAGCAGCATGCCTATGCCCGTAACAATTATTGATGACCATGAACAGGGGTGGCCACTCTCCATTAGATGCGTCGTATACTCGTCTGGTTTCGAAATATAAGTCATAAGTTGCAATTTAGGAGATTTAAAATTATTCAATCAAAGTGTTTATAGTTGCTTCGCGTCGCTCTTTTATACATAGTTTTTAGTTGAAGCTATAGTGAAAAATACATAGTACAATATATGTCTCTGAAGCCGCGCCGGCATGATCATGGCCGTATCACAGTAATTTTGATGTATCTGGAACCTTTTTTTTATATTACTTAGATTGGTGGACGAGCTCACAGCCCGCCTGGTGTTAAGCGGTTTTTTTTTTTTTTTTTTAATTAGTCACCCTTCATCACAGGGCGTTACTGTTTCCCCTAACATAGGTCAGAGTCTTTTTACATCCGATTCGTATTTAGATTTTAACTTACACCCTATCCATTCTACTCCTTCTTTGGGAGATCCTACTTTGGCCTACTATTATTTATTTTATCTTTATTAATATTTCGTTACTGACTACTAACAATATTTCATCTTATTCTAATAAATCCCACCTGTCTTATATATATTTTATTATTAATCTATGTCCATTGTTGCCATATCCTTATTTCTCTTACTATTTCATTAACCTACTTATATCTATTACATGTTTTCTTGTTCTTTTTGCACATCTTACGTTTTTATTGTTACTAATAATATATACTATTTTATTATATATTTTAGTAATCATTTACTGCTTATTTCTATTTATTACTATTCTAATTACTTTTTTACAATATTCGATCAATTTGCTTCTATTTTTCTTATCTGCTAATATCAATGGTAGGTTTCTTACTTCTATATTTAAATCTATATGTTGTTCGGTGTCAAATCTTTCTTTTGCATGCACTGGACATTCTATCAGCACATGCACAATGCTTTCTTGGTTTACAGGATCACAAACACACGCCGGGCTCTCTTTGCACCTAAATCGATGTAGACACTGTGAGAGCCCGCCGTGTCCCGTGAAAACCTGTGTGAGTGTGGAGTCTACCTCAAGCCTTCTTATTATGCTATAGGAGCTTTTTACATTCGGAAAGAAAATCTTTGTGACCGATGCCGTACTTTCGGTTGTGTAACGTAAGTCCCATTCGTCGACAGACCCCTGTCGGATGGTTCTCTTGGCGAACGAGACCGGGCAGCGATCATAANTATCGACAATGTAAAAGTATTTGTCTTCGTCGTAATAACCTAAGTCCCCCGTTTTGAAGAAACCTTCCTCGTCTAGGTAAATTGAAGGGTCTACTCCTATGTAACCCTTCATAAAAACAGGTCCTTTAAGGCAAATTTCGCCACGACGATTTGCGCCCAGTACTTGACGGGTTTCGGGATCTACAACCTTAGAATAAAATACTGCCCACTGCTGGACATAGACCTTCTCCAATGCCTGCCACATAATGCAGTCCTCCGCCTTCCGCATCCAACGACTTCCCGCCGTGCGCACTAAGTCATCGATCCACCTGCTTGCTAGCACACAATCTTCTTATCAGCCCATGGACGTACACTGCTGGACATAGGCCTCCCCCAAGCCTCGCCACTAAGACCGGTCCTGCGCTGCCTGCATCCAGCGGATCCCCGCGAACCTCAATAGATCGTCGGCCCATCTTGTGGGAGGCCTACCGACGCTACGTCTTCCAGTACGCAGTCGCCACTCAAGAACTTTCTGGCCCCAACGGCCATCCGTTCTGCGAACAATGTGTCCTGCCCACTGCCACTTCAATATCGCAATCCTTTGGGCTATGTCGGTTACCATGGTTTTCCTGCGAATCTCCTCATTTCTGATTTGATCTCGCAGGGAAACTCCGAGCATAGTCCTCTCCATTGCTCTTTGGGTGACCTTGAGCCTTCTCGTAAGGCCCATTGTGAGCGATTCTTGGGATTATCCAGAGAATGGGCAGCAGCGTTCTCCGAGTATCATAACAACACACTGCGATCGCCAACCCGCATGCCAAACGTGGCGATTATGGCAACCCCCCACCAACATGGCTGACACAAATAGCACACAATACGATATAATAATTGCACATATTACTTACTTAGAAGGTAGACTGCTTAGTATACAATTCATGTGAGTTAATTGAACTCCTTTCGGCATACCAGTAGTGCCTGATGAATATAATACAGCTGCTGTATCTATTTGTCCTTGAACCGGCGTCGGTTCAAACAGATCCACATCGACATATTTGGAAGCTAAACTTTTTATGGAAACCACACCCTCGCTGTTGTCTTCCAGAGTGAAGTACGTTTGTATGCAGTCAAAACTCTTTAAGACGTTGCTGTACGTCAACCAAAACTTATTTGAATAAATAAAATATTTAGGTTTCACTACACTTAGTTTGTGTTTTAACGAGGCTGCAAGAAAATTGTAAGGATTAGTGAAAGTGATTTTGTTACTTGAAAATATAATTACGCGTTTGTTAATGGATAGAAGTAGCAATTATGTACTATTATGGTGGGGTTTAATTAATAGGTAAAAGCTGAAAAAGAAGTGAGTGAAATAGAACTTTAATTTGATTTCCTCCATAAAAATAGCATTAATTCTATCCTGTATGAATTACTGAATTTTAAGGACTTATAATTTTACCCAGAACACCATAAAATATGAAAGAACTATGAAATTCTCTTAATTCAAAATTATTTAGTTCTAGATGGGGAAATTTTATTTGCCCCAGTGATAACATTCCAGAATAATTAAGATCATAGTGATTTAATTATTTCCTGGCGACACTGGTACAAAATGCAAATATACGACTAGACGATTTCTGCTTGATAATAGTCTTTCCAACTATCAATCAAAACATTATGGTATTCTGCTCACACCTACTACCACTTCATCCCATCATTTATCTACTTAACACTGCCCTTGATTTCAATCATGAGTCCTAAGAATACTGTGTGTGATGTACCTACCAACTTGGATGGTGTTCTGGCGTATTCGCTAGTTCAATACTTGGTTAAATTTTATCAGTGCAGATGGATAAACGAACTCACGACCCGTTTGGTTGTAGCCAGGTTCCGAAGCCCATAGATGTAGCAAACTGATTGCCGTCATCCTCTTTCATACATAAGGTTGAAATCTTAATTATTGTATTGTATATATGGTAGGCAGCGGCTTGGCTCTGCCCATGGCATTGCTGACGTCCATGAGCGACGGTGACCACTTACCATCAGGTGGGCCGTATGCTCGTCTGCCAACAAAGGCTATAAAAAAAAAAACTATTGTAAGATATTTGGCTCAGCATCAACTATGGCGTAAGCTTGGGAAACGCTCATCTACAATTAGCTGAGATGGTGTGGTGCGATTACTTGTTCTTTTTCAAAATACTTGGTTAGCGAGCCTTAAGCGGCAGGTTGCGCTTTAGCTGTACCCGTGATATTGGTTACGCTCATGGGCGACCGTTGGGTGGACCGTGCTCGATGTCATGAACACCAGTAAAAATGTCGGATTAAAAGGTGAAGAATGATGCTTAATGCTGATGCATAATAATGATTTCCTCAGCTCATGATAAATTATTCTCGAAATACTATTTCATCATGTAACCGTCTGGTCTGAATTTACCTTTTCCAACTTTCAGATCGTAAGGTGTATAGGTGGCTCCAGTCAATACAATTGCAAGCAAAGTCGGAACAAATTCATTGTGTTTTTCCGACCCGAGTGCCACAGTATCTCCTGTTCCGACTCCAAGGCTCGTCAAAGACGCGGAAAGGTTCACAACATACTGTGCGATTTCTTTGTACGATAGTTTTTCACCTGTATCAGCATTTTCCTGAAGAAAACACACACTGTTAGTTTTTTGTATTGTTCATGAGTGTCGTCTCTTGCTAAATAGGCGAGTTTGCTCAGCTAAGCTAAGAAAAATAATCGCATGAAGCAGTAAGAAAAATACTGATATTTAATTTAAGGAAGCTTTTAGATACTCACTATTGCAATTTGGTCATTCCACTGTCGGATATGTTCCAACATGAATTGCCCAAAATTTAAATGTGCCGGTACTTGAACGTTTTTATCACCAAACACAAAATTATAATTATACGGCATTTTAATGTAGATTTTAAATCACAGAGAAGAGAAATAGAATACTGGTAATTTTTTTCCAATTAGAAACGACTTGAAACAAGTTATTGACGTAGAAAACAAAACGTGACTCCACACTTGCGAAAGAAGCGTGTTTATAATGCACAACTGTAAATTGCAAATAATGTTTCTCGAGTAATTTAAACAAAATGTTTATCTATGATAATCTTATATTTATTTAACATACATAATTTTCGCAGTAATTGTTCTTTTCTGAATGTATATTTTAAATCAACACTCTTTTAATTTGCATGTTAAATATCATATAACATGTATTATTTATGACTTTTGGAATAAACTTATAGCACGATTCTTAAGTCGTCTTAACTACACAGCAAACTGAGCTGAGAATTTTTTTTTAGCTACGGGATTATGAAGTTGTCTAAAAATATCTTGTCGTTATGCTTTTTTTTTTTTTTTACCTAAACTGGTAGCCTGGAGCGGCTATTCCAGCGTAACCGTAATTAGTAGGTGAGCTCACGGGGCTCAAATCTGACGATGATGCTAACACGAACCCTAGCAAGAGTCGTGCTTCGCAGAATCTACCACCGGATCGGAAACGCGACCCACTGAGAAGATCCGGCGAGAAACTCAGTGGGCTGTGTCTGAGAGTTAATTTACTCGTCGAGCCCGCCGTCGCAATCGACGGGTTCGACGAGATCGGTGACCGGTGCTTGAAGTACCTAGAAGCACTGTTAGTGGATCGGGAGGATCCGAGATGACGTGTTTTGGGCGACGTCGACTGCTTTCCATTCGTCCGCAGGATCGGGAATGTAGTTACCGGCGGCCACGATGAGAGGGTTCTCGTGTCGTGCCGCTTTATCGAAGTGGCGCATCGACGCCGACTGTAGACACTTACTGATGGACTCTAAGTCCAGGTCGTCATGGAGGTCGACGTTCCTGACGAACCACGGGGCTCCGACGGCTATCCTGCAAAAACGGGATTGAATAATTTGGAAGGATTTTAGTGAGTGCAGGCCGCGTGAGCGAACACTACACTTGCATATGTCATGACGGGGCGTATGCAAGTTTTGTAGAGTGTTACCTTATTTCTAAGGGACATTTTACTTCGCCTGCATATCATCGGGTAGAGACGTCCTAGAATGAAGGCGGCACGATCGCGTACCGTCTTAATATGGGGGCGGAATGTCATCCTTCTGTCGAGGGTGACGCCTAAATAATTGACCTTCGGGGCCCACGGTATGGGCTGGATGCATGTGTTCTAGAATGTTCCAACATAGAGCCCGGGCTATCAAGAACAGACTAACAGGATTGAATGAAACAGTTTCTTTACTACGTGGACTTTAATAATAATTGTGTCAAGAATTAAAATCAAATGGAGAACTTTTCTCATTTTATGGGACAAAGTCATTAGGCATACGACGCAAATTAGCTGACATTATATTCTTACGTAGCTTGTTTATAATATAAAAGATTTTTCTGATATAGTTGAACTGTTATAGTTAAATAAATGCATCGAGTTTGGGGAACAGTTTATTTAAGTGGTAAACTTTGAAAACAGCAATCTTGACCCCCGCCCGCTCCTATCTATCGCACGACTTCCGCGGTCAATACTATTCGTGATACAATCGGTGGATTTTTTTTCTCTAGCCTTACTTTAAATGAATTTCAGAATAATGAGTTTCGGTTTGAAGGGTGGGGCAGCCGTTGTAACTATACTGAGACTTTAGAACTCTTATCTCAGGATGGATGGCGGCATTTACGTTGTAGATGTCTATGAGCTCAGGTAGCCACTTTACACCAGGTGGGCCGTGAGCTCGTCCACTCAAACAAGCAATAAAAAAAAATTAAGATCCACAATGCACACTGATGTTTAGAGTTGATGTTCGTTTTTATAAATTCTTTTTATACAGTTTTTTGTTTTTAATCATGTATTTATAATAAAATAAAATAAAATCCCTTTTCGGGGCAAACGAGCTTACGGCCAGATACTCACCAGATGGTGAGAGGCTACCGTCACTCACGGACGACAGTAATGCCATGAAAGTTGCAGGGATACTCCTCGGGATTGCTGCAACATGCAAACCTTTGTCTTCAATGCGTGTCAGCTCAGCACAAGCGCGTTTCCAACTGACAACTTTAAGATAACATATTTTGTGATGGTAGTGTTTATACCTTGAAGGGTGACTTCTATAGCTTTTTTGTTAATATTTATGTTGAATTTTAATATGAGTAATTTTTTTTTGAAGTGTTAGTCAACTTCAAATTCTATCCATTTGATTTTATGAGAAATCTTAGAGCATTGAAGTTTTGTACGATGTACGCTCAAGTCATTGGAAATTCAACTCGAAAGCAGTAAATTACTAAGTGAGGTATCGATTGTTCTCGGACAATAAAGGGCACTGCACCGAGATTCATTGCGTCGGATATTTATTGGAATAGTTTTTAATGTACGTAACCTTTATTGTTTCTTGCTTGTTAAAAATAAATGAGTTGCTCACTGCTGTAATATGAAAAATGCTTCATATTTTAGTACGTCTCACAGCTTTTGTGTACCGATATTTTATGATCACTAGTATTTTTTTCGTATTTCACTGTCAAAAATATCAGAATTTTGTGCACAGAATCTAACATATTTCCAATTATTCGGTCTAGGGAATAGTCCAAAAGCATAATGTCTGTGGTATTTGGATATACAGTGTTTAATATTTAGCTACTTAGCTAGAGAACTCTAAATTGTTATATGTTAAAAGTCGTCGAGGCCTAAATGATAAGACGTCCGGTGCATTCGTATGTTGCGTTTAATCTGAAATGACATCTACCCAACAACTAAGAAGAGTTTTAGTCGAGAGAACTACGAAGCAAAACCGACAATTTTGAGAGTCATATTATTTATTGCTATTAAGAATTTCTAATATCACAGATTTCGGTAACGTTTCCAATACGCCCTGTATACTACTATACTTTGTGTAGCTATTTGTAAGTCATAGAAACATAAAACAAAATGAAATATAAAATTGCTTTCCAACACACATGTACTACTTAAATCTCAGTTATTGGTTTCCACCGAAATGTACTTATGTTCATTACTTATCTATTGCCAACGGCAAGAATAATAATTCGCTAATCGAATTATTAAGATTGAACATCAAACGGCATTAATTTTAACGCACGTAATCTGTTCATAGCGAAATAATATATTTATCACAAACTCTATGTCTATTGATATATAAATCTCCACTGTCTTGTTCATCAATACAACATGTACATCTTGTCGCGGAATAACGATTTAAAGTTGTAACTACATGTTTTTTTATAGGTTTATTGTAACTATGTGTTCTTAATAATTTATTTATAATAATGAATTGATTATATATTGAAATTAAAGTGGCTATGGTCTGTCAGTCTAGAGTGGCATCACCTACACCTTCCCCTGGGTGTCATAAAAGGCGACTCAGAGAGTCATCAGAGAAAGCCCAACAGCGAGCATAGGCAGTTAGTTGTTCTAATAAATATTAAACCCCGAACATCATATTCACGAATACTTATAACATTTTAATTGAAGTGTTAAAAAAAACCCGACCGTGTGCAAATCTATACCGGGGGACAGAAAAAAATACTTCTTTTTTAGATAAAGTGGCTACCCGGATAAGGACACCCGGTCTACGGAGCGCGGACCCTTTGAGGCGAATCGAACGTTCTGGACGTTGGCCGTCTCGGTACGGCAGCCCGACAGGCCGCGACAGGTCCTCTCCTATGACGGCGACACGGCGACACGCTGTTCCTGGAATCCAGAACCGCTTCATCATCATCATCCGCGGTGTCGTCTTCGTCATGGTCGTTGCAACGCGCTTTTGCGGATCAGGGCGTGGCACCAGACAGGAGCAGTACACAGTGCCATTGACTGCACCACCCCCACGTAGAAGCAGCGCACGATTAGGTCGGCACTCCGGCCGGTGGCGGCGCTTGCCTACACATAGTTATTCCTGCTGTCTAATATCTATTAGAAAATATATTTTCATTGATTATTCGCATTGTTTGCCTTTCATGCATCGTCAAACTATCTTGACCGCAGCGGGTAGAAGAAAGATATACTGTGAGCGGGCACGAATTTGTAGAACAACCTTAGGCCTCACCTTCGACGGAGGGATGACACTCGGTCCTCACATTAAGTCGGTAAGCGACCGAGCCGAGTTCTTACTCGGTCGACTCTACCCTATGATCTGCAAGCGAAGCAAATTGTCCCTTCATAACAAGGTCACACTCTACAAAACTTGCATACGTTCTGTCATAACCTATGCAAGTGCAATCTTCTTATTGTGGCCACCGCTAACTACATATCCGACCCAGGCGGGCAGGCAAAGCAAAGCCTTTTTTTTTTGGTCAGGAGGAAATCGCTGGACTTCCGCCCTCCACTGGGGATGGAGGGCGGGGCATGTCGGAGTTGAACCGACTAAAACCTCTGTCGCTCAACAACCAGCATCCAAACCTCGCATGAGACAGAACTCATGAAAATGCAAAGGGGGGAAAGTGAAGCGTTTAGTGCGGAGCACATCTCTCCCATCACCCTCCCCCTCGGGACGCCGGACTGGCGGTCGTCGGTGCCACGACCACCAGTCCTCTCGGTCGGCAGGCTATCCGAAGCCCGCCCAGATGGCACCGGTTAGAATGGTATGTCCTACAGAATACCCCGCTGGGTCAGAACCAGCGTGGGTCGAGGATAGCCGGCCTTCCATCACCCGGATGCTCTTGCATAAAACGCGTGCAGAGCAGATTGCACGTCGTCTTCTTAGGCCCCCTTCGCCTGTCTCCAGGCCGACATGTGAGGGAGACCCGAAACACTTAGAGGGCCAGGGCTTGGGCGAAATCCGCCTCCCTGGCCCCCGCTCGACGGCGATGGGCCTGTGCGTCTCTCACGCGCCCCGCCACCTCCTTCTGCGAGATGGTGCACTCGCAGAAGTCGAGCATCGCCTTCCACGACTCGTCGTGACCGAGCATCGATGCCACAACACTCGGCAACGACAAGTCGTTTCCTATTTTTGCGACGAGGACACGGCGCCACCCCTCCCATGCTGGGCAGGCGACGAGCGTGTGCTCCGCCGTGTCCAAGTCGCAACCACAATGGTGGCACTCTGCTGTCGGCTCGGCTCCGATCTGGTGCAGGAACTCACCGAAGCAACCATGTCCAGTGAGCACCTGCGTGAGCCGGAAAGTGAGGCGTCCTCTGTCATGATTCACCCTATTCACAAGAACCGGGCGAATCGCCTCGACGGTCCTACGACCAGCCGAAGGATCGGCCAGCCGTCTGAACCATGACTCCAGCACGGACCGCCGAGATTTGGCCCTCCGCGCTCTGACCACACTGGGGCTGGGACGTGCCACGCCCCGGACACAAAGGTCAGCCCGCCACTGATAGTCAGCAGCGAGCGCCTCCGCCTCCAGGACCCAAGGCGGCGTTCCAGCCAGTACACACGCCGCCTCGAAAGAGATGGTGCGATAACCACGGATCACCCTGACTGGGATGGTGCGTTGCGGCCGTTGCAGCAGCTTCGCTACCCCCACGGCCAGAGACTGGCCCCACACGGGCGCCCCGTATAGAGCCATTGATCGCACCACCCCTGTATAGAGACGGCGCGTCACCTGTTCAGGCCCCCCGACGTTGGGAAGGAGCCGGCTTAACGCGCCGGCCACCGCCAACAAACGAGGGACCAGATTCTGAAAGTGAGCACGGAAGGTCCAACGACTGTCCAGAATGAGGCCGAGGTACTTCAACTGCACCCCGACCCCGATACGGACGCCTCCAACCACGACATGGGCATCGACAGGTGGCACTCTCCGGGGCCTGTGGAACCACATGGCCTCGGATTTACTGAGCGCCACGTCGAAGCCCAATCTCCTGAGGTTGAGCCCGTGAGCTCACCTAAATTTTAATAAATACAAATTGGAGGCTGCGTAATGACAGTAAGAGAGTTTCATTTTTGTAGAAAGCCTCAATGCAAATGGCTTTGTTCTCGTATGTTCTTTTTTCTTGTTTGTGCTTTATTGTGTAGGCTAAAAAAATCTATCGCACCTTAAAGTATGTTAATAGAATGAAAACAAATTGTCTAATTAATAAACAAACCTTTATTGAATTGATTTCTTTCAAGACAGAAAAAAAAATTAAGATATTTTATTAATGGGGTAAAAGTACACGTTATGTTGTATAAATACCAATATTATATGTAAATACGATAAGTAAAAATTGAAAAGACTTATTTCCTGAATAACTGTTAAATATCTATTTTTACTGTTCTTTTAAAAGCATATCGCGAAGAGTTCTTCTTAATATTTTGCCTCTAGGATTTCTTGGTAATTCATTTATAAATCGAATACCACCTTTCAATTCCATATATGGTGGAACCTGAAAAAGGCAAATTATCTATAGTAATATTATAAAGCTGAAGAGTTTGTTTCATCCTGATGATTACGGGACTTTTCGGGAAGTCTATTCTTTCGAACAAAAAAAAAAAGAAATAAGAATTATCAGAATCGGTTCAAACATTCTAGAGAAATCGGTGAACATACATAGATAAAAAATCGTGTGGCACTCGGGAAATGCCGCGGTAAATCTATTGCATAGCATTTTTTATCCACTTATACAATTATAATTAGACAATGATAATTTAATATTAAAACAATAATAAAACAGACCACGCTATATTAAACATTAAAAAGTTGTAAATGTATCTGGGCTCCAGTAAGCACTTAACATCAGGTGGGCCGTGAGCTCGTTCACCCATCTATGCAATAAAACAAACAAAAAAAAGAAGTTGTAAATGTATCTGGGCTCCAGTAACCACTTAACATCAGGTGGGTCGTGAGCTCGTTCACCCATCTATGCAATAAAAAAAAAAAAGAAGTTGTAGATGTATCTGGGCTCCAGTAATCACTTAACATCAGGTGGGCCGTGAGCTCGTTCACCCATTTATGCAATAAAACAAACAAAAAAAAAGTTGTAAATGTATCTGGGCTCCAGTAACCACTTAACATCAGGTGGGCCGTGAGCTCGTTCACTCATCTATGCAAATTAAAAAGTATAAATTAGTTCAAGATCTAAAACATCTAAATCTAAAACAAACAAAAAAAAGAAATCAATAATTTCATGATGCGCATGCAGTGTGACGTCACGCCACGCGCTTATTCACAAACACTACACCAGCGCAACGTGTGAATGTGTTGAACGCGAGCTACATGGTAGCCGGAGTGAGGGGTGTAAGGTTTTTTTCGTTACGGGATTTCATGATTCGGTCGCCGCGCTCAAGGCCCGCGATAAAATCTATGCAATAGCTTAAAAATTGTAGTCGTATTGATAACCTCCTCTCTTTTGAAGTTGGTTAAAAAGCGTGGTTTTGGTACCTTAAATAGCTCCTTAACATACTTGTATTCAAAAATATAAATCTAGCGTTATCCCAAAGTAACTATACCACGCGGACGAAGTCGCGGGCAAAACTTAGAATACATATATATAATTTGTACGTACTTCTGTAACCACAAAATCAATTAACTCCTGTTCGGTAACATTAAATCCCGGGCGCTTAACTATAAAGGCTGTTGGCAGTTCATCGTCCTCTGGATGAGGTTTTCCGACCACACCCGCCTCTTTCACTGCAGGATGGAGTAACAGGACAGTCTCTAGTTCCGTGGGTGGAACCTATATGGCAATAAGATTTAAAAAAAAGAATCGAGAAAGCAACTTGTTTTAAATATCGGTTTTAAATTCTGAATTTTACTTAGAATTAAGTTATGACAAATCAGTATCCCGATAGCTATACTCTTTATTATGGTTTTCAGAAATATTGACCCTTAGATTATATACCATGATCTTGCCATTGATAATTACAATGTTTAGTTTTAATAAGTTTAATAAGTAAAAGGTACAAATTAATCACAATGAAAAAAGAAAACCTAAAAATAAAAAAAACACGCTTTATTAAGGAACCGAGATAAAAGTTAGATCAAAGTAATAAAATTATTGTTTTGTCATCGGTCTTTGACACGAGTTCAAAATTTTAAATTAATCTAGCTTCAGAAATTTCGTTACATAGATAGACCAACTTAGTGAAGAGTGCTAAAAATGGGGAAAGTACTGGATTGACCTACCTGGTCTCCTTTATATGAAATAATTTCCTNGATTCGGTTCTCTTTATCACCCCACTCCATTTTAATATCGCAAAATATTGTACAATGTATTGGCGCCAAAATGAGAAAACTCAATGAGAAATCATATAAAAATGACAGATTCCACTTTCAAATGTAATATTTTGTTTATTTTTAATTGTAACAGTATTTATGGCCAGACTAAGTATTCCACGCGGACGAAGTCGCGGGCAAAACCTAGTATATATGTTGGAGTATTTCTACTTTCGGGTAGCGACATGGTAAGCGGGCGGTCTTCGTAAGTCAATAAAACCAGAAATGTTAACTCAGAGCGTATATTACGCAGGAGCGTTCCGTCTGATACGGGACTCGCTCGCTTCTGAGCTCGAGAGACAACAACGGAGCGTTTTTATAGCAAGGTATCGTGGTGGGACGATGTTGTTTACGATTCTTATTTTGCACGTGTTGTTTTCGATGAATGCTTGCACGTGTTGTTTGTCGTCCCATCTTTATTAGTCATGAACTAATGGTTTATTAAAACACGCGCCGACATATATACCTAGTCAGGTCATAAATTCTGTAACATGTTTAATGTAAAATAATTGAAACAAGTTTATTCATTATGTAACCATTCATATACCAAAATGAACTTAACAAAACATAGATTCTTATGACACTAAAGTTTATTCAAAATGACCTCCGTGATTTTGAATACAGGCCTTCAATCTGCGCGGCCAGTCGTCTATCGCAGCACGAAAGAGGTCCATGTTAATATCGGCAGCTGCCTTAATCAAGGATGTCTTGAGTGACTCCAAATTGGGATGAGGCTTTTGAGCACGCCTTTTCCTCCAAGTGTTGCCATATCTTGTAATCTAACAGATTCAAATCTGGACTGGAGGAGGGCCAGTCTTCGGGCCGGATGAAGTCGATTTCACGCGCCGCCAGCCAGTCTTGTGTGCTCTTCGCTCTATGAGCTGGCGCCGAATCTTGTTGGAATACCCAGTGCCTGTTATTGAACATGGTATGAGAAACAGGTTCCACAAGGTTCGTCAGGACTGTATTTTGATACACAACTGCATTCGTTTTTACACCTTTCTCACAAAAATGTACCTCTGTTAAGCCCCAANGAAAAAAGAAAACCTAAAAATAAAAAAAACACGCTTTATTAAGGAACCGAGATAAAAGTTAGATCAAAGTAATAAAATTATTGTTTTGTCATCGGTCTTTGACACGAGTTCAAAATTTTAAATTAATCTAGCTTCAGAAATTTCGTTACATAGATAGACCAACTTAGTGAAGAGTGCTAAAAATGGGGAAAGTACTGGATTGACCTACCTGGTCTCCTTTATATGAAATAATTTCCTTTAATCTATCGACAATGTAAAAGTATTTGTCTTCGTCGTAATAACCTAAGTCCCCCGTTTTGAAGAAACCTTCCTCGTCTAGGTAAATTGAAGGGTCTACTCCTATGTAACCCTTCATAAAAACAGGTCCTTTAAGGCAAATTTCGCCACGACGATTTGCGCCCAGTACTTGACGGGTTTCGGGATCTACAACCTTAGAATAAAACATTCTATTTCAGATACTATATCAATATCACGAAGTGGCTGTGAATGTAGCAAAGACTTAACATAAAATATCGCAAGGACTGATCGAGCGCATTCAAGGTACATAAAATATTTCTCAAAACCTACGTAAAACGGGCTGGTAATGATATCTACAGTGTGATTACAGAAATTGAGTTCGGATTGGATTCGGATTGATACTCGATGCGTTCGGATTGTGGATAATCCTAATCTTTCGAATTGTTTAGAATCTCTGCGTCTACAGATGAAACTTTGGTTCTCTTTGTATTTTATACCTTATATTAGGATTACTATTAGGATTACGTATATTAGAGGTTGAATAAGTACAGATTTTTGATAGGTGATTCCGATATGGCCATTTTGTCATTCCATCAGCTTATCATACCTTACTTCAGTTTCATTATTTGTGAGAAAACTCTGTGCTCATTTAATTAATTATTCATCAATTATTATTTCTCTCTGGAATGAACTCGCCTCCACAATCCTTCCCAAGTTCTACAGGCCCGTTACTTAAAATAGGTTTTAATAGAGTCTTCCGCAGTAGCTAGCAGCATGCCTATGTCCGTAACAATTATTGATGACCATGAACCATTGCTTCGCGTCGCTCTTTTATACATAGTTTTTAGTTGAAGCTATAGTGAAAAATACATAGTACCATATAGGTCTCTGACGCCGCTCCGGAATGATCATGGCCGTATCACAGTAATTTTGATGTATCTAGGATCTTTTTTATATTGTTGGTATAGTGATGGACGACCTCACAGTCCACCTGGTGTTAAGTGGTTAACGGAGCCCATAGACATCTACGACGTAAATGCCCCACCCACCTTGAGATATAAGTTCTAAGGTCTCAAGTATAGTTACAACGGCTGCCCCACCCTTCAAACTGAAACGCATTACTGCTTCACAGCAGAAATAGGCAGGGTGGTGGTACCTACCCACGCAGACTCACAAGAGGTCCTACCACCAGTAATGACCGTAAGCATAAATACTTTTTAAATAGATATTCTTATTACCTTTAGTATAATGCCAGGTGTAGCCTTACCAACGCTCCCAAGTTTAGTTCCTTTATCGCCCCAGCACTCTGAACTTAATTCTCCAGCTTCTGTCATCCCATACCCTTGAATTATATAATTTAATTTCGGTAATCTAAAATACCGAAATTAAGTAAAATATATAATATAATTATCAAACTTTAGGGTCTACGCTAACTATAATAATGTATTTTTAATTTAATATCTATGTTAGAATAATTACTTCATTGGAAACTAAATAAATTAATTTAATTCTCACCTTTCTTTCACTTTTTCCATGGTCTTAATATGAAGAGGGCTTGCGCGTGAATAAATTATTTTCAGAGAATCTAAATTGTGATTTTTTACTTCATCATTTTTCGAAATATAATGGACAAAAGATGGCACAACAAATCCAATGTTAACCTTCAATAATAAATATTCAATAATATTTCGATTGAGTGTTTTAATGTGAAATAGTTTAATGTACGAACATTTTTATCTTACCTTCATAAGTTCAATGGTTTTAAGAATTGCAGTTGGGTTCGGATTATCCAGGTAAACAATTTTCTTTCCCTTCGTTAAAAATTTATACGTCATAAATGTATCGTAATTATGATACCATTCACCAAAAATGAAAACTGTCTGCAGAGATTCGTAGCTGAAACTGAATATGTGCATTGTAAATAGTTACAAGCGAGCATTGTTGCAAATAGAGAATGCAGAAAGAAGTCGTCGAGGACAAACATTTTATGTAGGGAAAAAATGCTTCATCATCGTCATCATCATCATCAGCCTTTATCTGCCCACTGCTGGACATAGACCTTCCCCAATGCCTTCCATATAACGCAGTCCTCCGCCTTCCGCATCCAACGACTTCCCGCCGTGCGCACTAAGTCATCGATCCACCTGCTTGCTAGCACACAATCTTCTTATCAGCCCATGGACGTACACTACCGGACATAGGCCTCCCCAACGGCCCAACTTTCTGGCCCCAACGGCCATCCGCTCTGCGAACAATGTGTCCTGCCCACTGCCACTTCAATGTCGCAATCCTTTTGGCTTTGTCGGTTACCATGGTTTTCCTGCGAATCTCCTCAGTTCTGATTTAATCTCGCAGGGAAACTCTGAGCATAGCCCTCTCCATTGCTCTTTGGGTGACCTTGAGCCTTCTCATAAGGCCCATTGTAAGCGATTATTGGGATTATCCAGAGAATGGGCAGCGGCATTCTCCGAGTATCATAACAGCACACTGCGATCGCCAACCCGCATGCCAAGCGTGGCGATTATGGCAACCCCCCACCAACATGGCTGACACAAATAGCACACAATACGATATAATAATTGCACATATTACTTACTTAGAAGGTAGACTGCTTAGTATACAATTCAAGTGAGTTAATTGAACTCCTTTCGGCATACCAGTAGTTCCTGATGAATATAATACAGCTGCTGTATCTATTTGTCCTTGAACCGGCGTCGGTTCAAACAGATCCACATCGACATATTTGGAAGCTAAGCTTTTTATTGAAACCACACCCTCGCTGTTGTCTTCCAGAGTGAAGTACGTTTGTATGCAGTCAAAACTCTTTAAGACGTCGCTGTACGTCAACCAAAACTTATTTGAATAAATAAAATATTTAGGTTTCACTACACTTAGTTTGTGTTTTAACGAGGCTGCAAGAAATTTGTAAGGATTAGTGAAAGTGTTTTTGTTACTTGAAAATATAATTACGCGTTTGTTAATGGATAGATGTAGCAATTATTTTCTATTATGGTGGAGTTTAATTAATAGGTAAAAGCTGAAAAAGGAGTGAGTGAAATAGAACTTTAATTTGATTTCCTCCTTAAAAATAGCATTAATTCTATCCTTTATGAATTACTGATTTTTAAGGACTTATAACTTTACCCAGAACACCATAAAATATGAAAGAGCTATGAAATTCTATTAATTCAAAATTATTTAGTTCTAGATGGGGAAATTATATTTGCCCCAGTGATAACATTCCAGAATAATTAAGATCATAGTGATTTAATTATTTCCTGGCGATACTGGTACAAAATGCAAATATACGGCTAGACGATTTTTGCTTGATAAAATGTCTTTCCAACTATCAATCAAAACATGATGCACTTATGATGTTCTGCTCACACCTACTACCACTTCATCCCATCATTTATCTACTTAACACTGCCCTTGATTTCAATCATGAGTCCTAAGAATACTGTGTGTGATGTACCTACCAGCTTAGATGGTGTTCTGGCGTATTCGCTAGTTCAATACTTGGTTAAATTTTATCAGTGCAGATGGATAGACGAACTCACGACCCGTTTGGTTGTAGCCAGGTTCCGAAGCCCATAGATGTAGCAAACTGATTGCCGTCATCCTCTTTCATACATAAGTTTGAAATCTTAATTATTGTATTGTATATATGGTAGGCAGCGGCTTGGCTCTGCCCCNGTTAAGCCCCAATAAGAAACTCCCAACCATACCATGAGCGAGGATGGAAAATGACCTCGTTGGACACGCGGAATACGGTTGCTCGCTTCTTCACTACTGTGTGCGTACACCTTATCATTTTGTTTGTTGTAGCTCTCTTCTACGGTAAAATTTTTTTCATCCGAAAAAAGAATTTCCCGATATTTTTTTCCCGCGTACCACTTCAACAAAGCGCGGCATCTCTTCAGTCTCAGGTCCATTAGACGAACATTCAAACGATGTCCTGTTTTTCTTCGATATGCCCGAAGCCCTAAGTCTTCATTTAACACCCTTTTCACCGTGGTTCTGCTTAACCCCTTGTGAAGGGCCAACAGTTTCTGCTTACGTTTGGGATTTCTTTGAATTCGCGCCTTCACAGCTTTTATCACTGCTGGAGTCCTAACAGACCAATGGCGACCACTTCTTCACCTGTCATTTACACTAGAGTCTTCACTGTATCGTTTGATGGTACGATAATCGAATCTTTTGGTTATATTCAAATTTTTCAGTATGTTAAAAATTTGAATTGGCGCGTAACCGCAACGATGCAACGCAATAACTGCAACACGGTCTTCTTTAAGCGTCTACTCCTTATTTAAAAATGAGTAAAATTCTAAAAGTATACATTTTTATTTTCATGAACAATTAGAAATTCGAATTCAATGAACTTTTTTGTGGCCAGCATTCTAAAAGAAAAGTTTTTACTGTGTGACAATACTTATGACCTAACTAGTTATATACGTACTTATGTATATAATATGTACGTACTTCTGCAACCACAAAATCAATTAATTCCTGTTCGGTAACATTAAATCCTGGGCGCTTTACTATAAAGGCTGTTGGCAGTTCATCGTACTCTGGATTAGGTTTTCCGACCACACCTGCCTCTTTCACTGCAGGATGGAGTAACAGGATAGTCTCTAGTTGCGTGGGTGGAACCTATAAAGCAATAAGGTTAAAAAAAAAAACGAGAAAGCAACCTGTTTTAAATATCAGTTTTAATTTCTGAATCTTACTTAGAATTAAGTTATTACAAATCAGTAAGTATCCCGATAGCTATACTCTTTATTATGGTTTTTAGAAATATTGACCTTTATATTATATACCATCATCTAAGTTTGACCAATATTTGCCATTGATAAATAAAATGTTTAGTTTTAGTAAGTTTAATAAGTAAAATGTTTAATTTGTACATGTCAGAATGAAAAAAGAAAATCTAAAAATAAAAAAGCACGCTTTAGTAAGGAACCGAGATAAAAGTTAAAATAATCAAACTAATAAAATTATTGTTTTGTCATCGGTCTTTGACACGTGTGCAAAATTTTAAGTTAATCTAACGTTACAAATTTCGTTACATATATAGACCAAATTAGTGAAAGAGTGCTAAATATGGGGAAAGTACTGAATTGACGTACCTGATCTCCTTCATATGAAATAATTTCCTTTAATCTATCGACAATGTAAAAGTATTTGTCTTCGTCGTAATAACCTAAGTCCCCCGTTTTGAAGAAACCTTCCTCGTCTAGGTAAATTGAAGGGTCTACTCCTATGTAACCCTTCATAAAAACAGGTCCTTTAAGGCAAATTTCGCCACGACTATTTGCGCCCAGTACTTCACGGGATTCGGGATCTACAACCTTAGAATAAAATATTCTATTTCAGATATTATATCAATATCACGAAGTGGCTGTGAATGTAGCAAAGACTTAACATAAAATATCGCAAGGACTGATCGAGTGCATTCAAGGTGCACAAAATATTTCTCAAAATCTACGTAACACGGGCTTGTAATGGTACCTACAGTGTGATTACAATAATTGAGTTCGGCTTGGATTCGGATCGATACTCGATGCGGTCGGATTGTCGATAATCCTAATCTTTCGAATTGTTTAGAATCTCTGCGTCTACAGATTAAACTTTGGTTCTCTTTGTATTTTATACCTTATATTAGGATTACTGAATGAACTCGCCTCCAAAACCTTCCCGAGTTCTACAGGTACGTTACTTAAAAGAGGTTTTAAAAGAGTCTTCCGCAGTAGCCGGCAGCATGCCTATTCCCGTAACAATTATTGATGACCATGAACAGCGATGCCCACTTTTCATTAGATGGGCCGTATACTTGTTTGGCTTCGAAATATAAGTTAGAAGTTGCAATTTAGCAGATTTAAAATGATTCAATTAAAGTGTTTATAGTTGCTTCGCGTCGCCCTTTTATATAATATAGTTTTTAGTTGAAGCTATAGTGACAAATAGGTCTCAGAGACCGTGCCGGCGTGATCATGGCCGTATCACAGTGATTTTGATGTATCTGGAACCTTTTTGAAGTGAAACTTCTTTAGGCGCATGAGGGTAAAATTTTTACAGATATAACGTCACGCAGGTATGCAACGGAAATGTCATCAAACTACTATTGAAATTAAGTACTTGTCAAATGTCAGTAGTAGTAGTTGTTGTATTTTTCCAACTGGAAAGGCAAATTAATCATACCATACAGCCTAATATTGTATAATTTTTTGTGAAAAATGTTCATAGGAATTGAAATGAATTGAAAGAATTTGGAACATTAATCAAATAGCATGAAATTAAATAAGTCAATTTAATTGGCAAAATATTAGTCATTTCCAATTTAGAAATCTAAACATAATGTGACTGTCAACACTAAGGTTTGAGATTGACATTTGACAGACTTTTAGCGGGAACATATCTTCCTTTTTCCCTTCCTCTAAGTCTCGGAAATCTAAAGTTTTATATTTGTATAAATATAAGCAAGACTTATAAATTAGTTCGCCAAAGAAGTTTCACTTCTAACATGTGTACTTTGTACGCACGCACTTTTTTTTATATTGCTTAGATTGGTGGACGAGCTCACAGCCCACCTGGTGTTAAGTGGAGTTACTGGAGCCCATAGACATCTACAACGTAAATGCGCCACTCACCTTGAGATTTAAGTTCTAAGGTCTCAAGTATAGATAGTTACAACGGCTATCCCACTCTTCAAACCGAAACGAATTATTGCTTCACAACAGAAATAGGCAGAGTGATTACCTACCCGCGCGGACTCACAAGAGGTCCTACTACCAGTAATGACCGTTAGCACAAATACTTTTTAAATATATATTCTTATTACCTTTAGTATAATGCCAGGTGTAGCCTTGCCAACGCTCCCAAGTTTAGTTCCTTTATCGCCCCAGCACTCTGAACTTAATTCTCCAGCTTCTGTCATCCCATACCCTTGAATTATATAATTTAATTTCGGTAATCTAAAATACCGAAATTAGGTTAAATAATATAATTATTCAAACTTTAGGGTCTCTACACTAACTACGAGTATGATGATGTATTTTTAATTTAATTACATTGTTATAATAATTAATTCACTGGAAACTAAATAAATTAATTTAATTCTCACCTTTCTTTCACTTTTTCCATGGTCTTAATATGAAGAGGGCTTGCGCATGAATAAATTATTTTCAGAGAGTCTAAATTGTGATTTTTTACTTCATCATTTTTCGAAATATAATGGACAAAAGACGGCACAACAAATGCAATGTTAACCTTCAATAATAAATATTCCAGATATAATAATATTTCGATTGATTGTTTTAATGTGAAATAGTTTAATGTAGGAACATTTTTATCTTACCTTCATAAGTTCAATGGTTTTAACAATCGCAGCTGGGGTCGGATTATCCACGTAAACAATTTTCTTCCCCTTCGTGAAAAAATTATACGTCATAAGTGTATCGTAATTATGATACCATTCACCAAAAATGAAAACAGTCTGCAGAGATTCGTAGCTGAAACTAAATATGTGCATTGTAAATAGTTACAAGCGAGCATTGTCGCAAAGAGAGAATGCAGAATGCAGAAAGAAGTCGTCGAGGCCAAAAATATGAATATTTTTATGTAGGAAAAAATGCTTGCGAGCACATAATACGATATAATAATTGCACATATAGGTAGTACTTACTTAGTAGGTAGACTGCTTAGTATACAATTCATGTGAGTTAATTGAACTCCTTTCGGCATACCAGTAGTGCCTGATGAATATAATACAGCTGCTGTATCTATTTGTCCTTGAACCGGCGTCGGTTCAAACAGATCCACATCGACATATTTGGATGCTAAGCTTTTTATGGAAACCACACCCTCGCTGTTGTCTTCCAGAGTGAAGTACGTTTGTATGCAGTCAAAACTTTTTAAGACGTCGCTGTATGTCAACCAAAACTTATTTGAATAAATAAAATANCCTGATGAATATAATACAGCTGCTGTATCTATTTGTCCTTGAACCGGCGTCGGTTCAAACAGATCCACATCGACATATTTGGATGCTAAGCTTTTTATGGAAACCACACCCTCGCTGTTGTCTTCCAGAGTGAAGTACGTTTGTATGCAGTCAAAACTTTTTAAGACGTCGCTGTATGTCAACCAAAACTTATTTGAATAAATAAAATATTTAGGTTTCACTACGCTTAGTTTGTGTTTTAACGAGGCTGCAAGAAAATTATAAGGATTAGTGAAAGTGTTTTTGTTACTTGAAAATATAATTACGCGTTTGTTAATGGATAGATGTAGCAATTACTTTCTATTATGGTGGAGTTTAATTAATAGGTAAAAGCTGAGAAAAGAGTGAGCGAAATAGAACTTTAATTTGAGTTCCTCCATAAAAATAGCAATAATTCTATCCTTTATGAATTACTGATTTTTAAGGACTTATAATTTTACCCAGAACACCATAAAATATGGAAGAGCTATAAAATTCTATTAATTCAAAATTATTTTGTTCCCGATGGGGAAATTATATTTGCCCCAGTAATAACAATCCAGAATAACTAAGATCATAGTGATTTAATTATTTCCTGGCGACACTGGTAGAAAATACAAATATACGACTAGACGATTTCTGCTTGATAATAGTCTTTCCAACTATCAATCAAAACATTATGGTATTCTGCTCACACCTACTACCACTTCATCCCATCATTTATCTACTTAACACTGCCCTTGATTCCCATCATGAGTCCTAAGAATACTGTGTGTGATGTACCTACCAGCTTGGATGGTGTTCTGGCGTATTCGCTAGTTCAATACTTGGTTAAATTTTATCAGTGCAGATGGATAGACGAACTCACGACCCGTTTGGTTGTAGCCAGGTTCCGAAGCCCATAGATGTAGCAAACTGATTGCCGTCATCCTCTTTCATACATAAGTTTGAAATCTTAATTATTGTATTGTATATATGGTAGGCAGCGGCTTGGCTCTGCCCCTGGCATTGTTGACGTCCATGAGCGACGGTGACCACTTACCATCAGGTGGGCCGTATGCTCGTCTGCCAACAAAGGCTATAAAAAAAAACTATTGTAAGATATTTGGCTCAGCATCAATTATGGCGTAAGCTTGGGAAACGCTCATCTACAATTAGCTGAGATGGTGTGGTGCGATTACTTGTTCTTTTTCAAAATACTTGCTTAGCGAGCCTTAAGCGGCAGGTTGCGCTTTAGTTGTACCCCTGGTACTGATTACGCTCATGGGCGACCGTTGAGTGGGCCGTGCTCGACCGTCATTGACACTAGTAAAAATGTCGGATTAAAAGGTGAGAATGATGCTTAATGCTGATGCATAATAGTGATTTCCTCAGCTCATGATAAATTATTCTCGAAATACTATTACATCATATAACTAACTGTCTGGTCTTGAATTTACCTTTTCCAACTTTCAGATCGTAAGGTGTATAGGTGGCTCCAGTCAATACAATTGCAAGCAAAGTCTGAACAAATTCATTGTGTTTTTCCGACCCGAGTGCCACAGTATCTCCTCTTCCGACTCCAAGGCTCGTCAAAGACGCGGAAAGGTTCACAACATACTGTGCGATTTCTTTGTACGATAGTTTTTCACCTGTATCAGCATTTTCCTGAAGAAAACACACTCTGTTAGTTGTTTGTATAGTAGGTACATGAGTGTCGTCTCTTGCTAAATAGGCGAGTTTGCTCAGCTAATCTAAGAAAAATAATCGCATGAAACAGTAAGAAAAATACTAATATTTAATATAAGGAAGCTTTTAGATACTCACTATTGCAATTTGGTCATTCCACTGTCGGATATGTTCCAACATGAATTGCCCAAAATTTAAATGTGCCGGTACTTGAACGTTTTTATCACCAAACACAAAATTATAATTATACGGCATTTTCATGTAGATTTTAAATTACAGAGAAAAGAAATAGAATACTGGTATTTTTTTTCCAATTAGAAACGACCTGAAACAAGTTATTGACGTAGAAAACAAAACATGTCTCCACACTTACGAAAGAAGCGTGTTTCTAATGCACAACTGTAAATTCCAAATAATGTTTCACGAGTAATTTAAACAAAATTTTTATCTATGATAATCTTATATTTATTTAACATACATACATTACCCAGTAATTGTTCTTTTCTGAATGTATATTTCAAACCAACACTCTTTTAATTTGCATGTCAAATATCACATAATCATTTTGGATTAAACACAGCAAAGTGAGCTACTGAATTTTATTTTATTTGGCCGCGGGATTGTAAACTTGTGTAAAAATCTCTTGTTGCTATGCATGTCCAAATTTAGTTTTCTGGTATAATTATTTTCTTTTGTATACTATCCACTGATCTACTAAGCATAGTATAACCATTCTTATGTACAATACCGTTATACTGTACTAGACGATAAATATTGCGCATCGCTCTTTCGGACGAGACAAATTTCAGTTTAGTAGAGTTAACTTTGCCGCATGAAGCACTAACAGTCCGGTATTAAGACCACACGGTATTGCAATTATACAACGACTGATCAATATCACTTAAGTAATGTACGACAGAGATAACGCTTTCCGAAACCGAAATTAGGCCAGTCTATTAGCGGTAGGCAGCGGCTTGGCTATACCTCTGGCATTGCTGAAGTCCATGGGCGACGGTAACCACTCACCATCAGGTGGGCCGTATGCTCGTCTGCCTACGAGGGCAATAAAAAAAAAATCTTTTTCCACAGACCGATGTACAAAATTTATCACCGGGTACTGTACGAGGTATTCTAGAATGTTCCAATATAGAGCTTGGGCTATCAAGAACAAGGATTGAATGAAACAGTTTCTTTACTATGTAGACTTTAATAATAATTGTGTCAAGAATTAAAATCAAATGGAGAACTTTTCTCATTTTATGGGACGGAGTCATCAGGGATACGACGCAAATTAGCTGACATTATATGCTTACGTAGCTTGTTTATAATATAATAGTTTTTTTTTGATATAGTTGAACTGTTATAGATAAATATATGCACCGAGTTTGGGCAACAGTTTATTTAAATGGTATACCTTGAAAGCATCAATCTTGAACCCCGCCCGCTCCTGCATATCACACGACTTCCACGGTCAATACTATTCGTTAAAAAATCGGTGGAATCATTTTCCCTAAATGAATTATATTTGAAATTAATTTAAGGTCCACAACGCACACTGATTTTTAGAGTTGATATTCGTTTTTATAAATTCTTTTTATACAGTTTTTTGTTTTTAATATTGTATTTTTATATGATAAGTTTTTTTTTAATTACCCTTTCTGTGCAGACGACTCTACGGCCCAACTGATGGTGAGAGGCTACTGTCGCTCATGGACGATAGTTATGCCATGAAAGTTGTAAGGATATTCCTTGAAATAGCGGCAACACGCAAACCTGTGTCTTCAGTGTCAGCTCAGCTCAATCACGCTTCCAACTGATGACTTTTAATATATCACATTTTATGAAGTATTCACACCTAGAAGGGTGACTTCCATAATTTTCTTTGATGAGATTTATGTTGAATTTTAATATAAGTAATTTTTTTCCAGCTGTGTAAGCCAAATAAATAAAAACGATGGGTGTCAACTTACTAAAGTCGTCTACCGTCATCCTGTCCGTCACTGCACCGATAAACAGTCATGCATTGAAGGGCCTAACTGTCATACAATAAAATGAAGACTTTGACCTCAAGGTCTCAAGATACGTCATAGCATAGTTACGATGACCAGGGATTTTGGTAATCACCGATGAGACCGCTAACAGCATATCTAGTCGTGCTGGACTACTGAAGGCTCAAAGACTATTTCAACTATTTACAGATTAAATTTATTGATTAAAATTAGAAACTAGTTTGAAGTGCTAGTCAACTTCAAATTGTATCCATTTGATTTTATGAGAAATCTTAGAGCATTGAAGTTTTGTACGATGTACGCTCAAGTCATTGGAAATTCAACTCGAAAGCAGTAAATTACTAAGTGAGGTATCGATTGTTCTCGGACAATAAAGGGCACTGCACCGAGATTCATTGCGTCGGATATTTATTGGAATAGTTTTTAATGTACGTAACATTTATTGTTNGTACGCTCAAGTCATTGGAAATTCAACTCGAAAGCAGTAAATTACTAAGTGAGGTATCGATTGTTCTCGGACAATAAAGGGCACTGCACCGAGATTCATTGCGTCGGATATTTATTGGAATAGTTTTTAATGTACGTAACATTTATTGTTTCTTGCTTGTTAAAAATAAATGAGTTGCTCACTGCTGTAATATGAAAAAGTTTCATATTTTAGTACGTGTCACACACAGCTTTTGGGTACAGATATTTTATGATCACTAGTATTTTTTTCGTATTTCACTGTCTAAATTTTCAGCATTTTGTACACAGAATCTAACATATTCCAATTATTCGGTCTAGGGAATAGTCCATAAGCATAATGTCTGTGGTATTTGGATATACAGCGTTTTATGTTTAGCTGTTTAGCTAGAGAACTCTAAATTGCACCTTCCTTTAGGATAAGACCTCCGGTGCATTCGTATCTTGCGATGCGGTGTTCGAATCCCGCTGGCAGGTACCAACTTTTAAAAAAAGTATACTTCACAAATGTTCACGATTGACTTCAACGGTGAAAGAATAACATCGTGTAATAATAATCGAAACCCGCAAAGTTATAATTTGCGTATTTACTGGTGGTAGGACGTCTTGTGTGTCCGCACGGGTAGGCACCACCGCCGTGCCTATTTCTGCCGTGAAGCAGTAATGCCTTTCGGTTTGAAGGGTGGAGCAGCCATTGTAAGTGCTCCGCTGAACACATAACATCGGGTGGGTTGTGAGCTCGTCCACCCATTTAAGCAATAATTTTTTTTCTTAAATAAATTTGCTATAAATATTATTGAAATGTTTTCGTGTTAGGAATTATTTTCAAATCATTAAAATATTCTTCTTCTCAAACTTAATTTGAAATGACCTGCCAAACAACTAAGAAGAGGTCGAGAGAACTACAAAGCAAAACCGACAATTTTAAGACTCATATTATTTATTCATGCTAGCATTTCTAATACTATAGATTTCGGTAACGTTTCCTATACGCCCTGTATACTACTATACTTTGTCTAGCTATTTGTAAGTCATAGAAACATACAAAATAAAATATAAAATTGCTTTCCAACACACACGTAATACTTAAATCTCAGTTATTGATTTCTATCGAAATGTACTTATGTTCATTACTTATCTATTGTCAACGGCAATAATTATAATTCGCTAATCGAATCATTAAGATTGAACATCAAACGGCATAAATTTTAACGCACGTAATCTGTTCATTGAGAAACATATTTATCACAAACTCTATATCTATTGATATATGTCGACGCTTGAAAGGCAAACGTGACTAAGCGACAATGCGTGAATAGACTAATTTAAAGTTGAAATTATACCTGAAAACAAAATTTATTTTAACGAATCTAGCTGTAGTCAGTAGAATCTAGCTAGTAGCTATAGGATTGAAATGATTTTAATAGATCTAGAAATATATATATATTTTCGCATCGAATATGGTTATTGCCTATCATTTATGTACAAAGCAGTTATTGTCGCTTAGTCACGTTTGCCTTTCAAGCGTCGATGTATGTAAATAAATATCTTCTCTCTTGTTCATCAATACAACTTATATATCTTTTCGCGAAATAGCGATTTAAAATTGTAACCGCATGTTTTGGAACGAAGTTCCTTATGGGACGATACGGAGGGATACCCTAACCGGGAAAAAACGTCCGTAACGTAAGATTTTTATTAGTAATCCACACAGTGTACAACTTAACTTTGTAATAACGTACAAATAATAACATATTTTTTTATCATTCATTGACCACGATCTCAGAGCGTTCGTTTGCGCAATACACTAACTCTTATGCAACCAACCGTGAATGAAGTGTACCACAATAAGTTCGCACGTTACCGAATGACCGTGGGTTGTTGTGAAACCTCCAGTTTTATTTTCTCTATACCTCGAATAGAACTTAAAATTAATATTTTTATAATAAGGAACTTCGTTACAATTTTTGCCACGTACCATCCGGCTTTGGAATGAACTCCCCTCCACGGTGTTTTCCGAGCGCTATGACATGTCCTTCTTCAAACGAGGCTTGCGGAGAGTACTTTATGGTAGGCAGTGGCTTGGCTCTGCCCCTGGCATTGCTGACGTCCATGAGCGACGGTGACCACTTACCATCAGGTGGGCCGTATGCTCGTCTGCCTACAAAGGCAATAAAAAACGAAAAAACAAAAAAAAAAGACATAACCCACTGAGTTTCTCGCAGGATTTTCTCGGTGAGTCGCGAATCCAATACGGTAGTAGATTTTAGGAGTAGCTAGCAATTCTCTCAAGTTGAGCCCGTGAGCTGATCTGATAGTCCACGTGAACTTGAAATAGCCCCTTAGGCTACCAACGATTAGGTAGGGAAAAAAAGATATGACAATTCTACCGTTCCCGCTTGAATAGAATTAAAACTATGACTCCGATCTCGTTTCCCAAAGTTGGCGATGCCAGTTATGTTACGTTGTGATCCCAGCGGTTATATTGCCTCTTCTTCTCAATCGTGTCACTTTTGATAGAGTGGTCGTAACCGTTATGCAGTGTTGGAGGGAGCAGACTTGATGCGTTTCACGATCTCCCGCCATCTCTCACTACTCGAGGCCAATCTGCTGCTCTCATTTAGAGGACCTCCCACTGCAGTTTTAATTTGGTCGGTCCACCGCATTATGACCTCTCGCGCGGTCTTGTACCATCCACCCTTCCCTGTACAACAAGGCGCTCTATGGACTACGGCCATCTCCTCGCGAAACTGGTCCAAAGAAATCCACCGTTTGAGACTGTACTATGGCAAACTGACGCTTGTACTATAGTTACTATACTTATACTATATAGCAAACGCGCTTGATGCCGATGCCTATGAGCTCTGATATAGTGGTAGGGCCGTGAGCTCGTCAGAATATTTACAAAAATAAATAAAATACAAGCTTCACAGATTGCCATAACAGGTACTGTTTCAGATGAAATATTGGGTCTCTGGAATACGGCGAGGTAAGAATAAAGAAAAAAACATTTTTTAAGCTTTATTTCTGTAATTTTCACATTCATTTGGCAGTTCATTTCGTAGCAATACTATTTAGAAATATTACAAAAACCATCTAAACCTCTAATACAAAGTGACACCCTATTCTCATTTTAGCAAATAAGCTATTTGTTTAACATAAAGAATCAATGGTACAAAACATTTATCATGAGTTTATGATCATAACGCCCATGCTACTGCATCGATTTTTACATATTGTATTTGTGAGCATATTTACTTTTTTTGTTTTATAAATACTAGTTTATTAGGTACTACAAAATGTTAGTATTTCATTCTTACTAGCGATGTACATATTTATCATGGCGGACTCATCATTTTAATTTCTATTAGTATAAATATGAAAATCATAATCATGTTATTCTTATACATAGATAGTTCAGAGATATTATACCTGAAACTATAACAATCTCATACGCGCTTTGATATTAAAATGTCTTTTTAATTTTAGGATTCCAATGAAACTAAGTGGTTATTTATTTTCTCAGGGAGAGTTTATTAAATACGAACAGACAAGAATACCGTTCCCGACCGCAATTTGAACTGTGTACCTGGTAAAACTCGTATCGATCCGGCGATAATTAGGAAGACATTAGAATACAACACGCGTAACGTTCTTTCCTTATATTCTTGTGTGTCAGCCTTAAATGTTATTCTGTCTGATTACGATATTAACATACGTATTGTAGTCATAAAATTAAATGGAAACTAAGAATTTGAAATAGAATTAAGCAAATTGAATGATAAGTAATACAATTTAGCACAGTAAATAAAATAGTTGGTGCTATAACATTTTTAAACTCACTAAGACACTTGACATGTAAAAATGTATGTAATTAGGTACGTGTAGCGGCCGGACGTTGATGTAAATATAGTGCAATTTGATAATAATTGTTACCCATAAACATAACAAAAATGTATATATATAACACTTTAATTTCTCCTGGACACTATGCCGATAGGATGGCCCGGCATTTGGCAGCAGCGGTTATTATAAAACAAACAAAATATATAAACGCAATATTTATCCGTAAATTTATAATAATGTATAATAATATTCGCGAAAAAATAACACCATTCTTTTACTTTATTTTTAATTTTTAAACATGATCATGAATTCAGTTTATTTTACTCTGACTCACAGCGCAATTATCTGTTTCATAATTGCAGTATTGTAATTTCAAAGTGCATGTAAAGAAAACTGTTAACATTAAATTAAATATTTGTATAAAAACGTTTTTTTTTTCATAACATTTCATGTGAAAATGTCGTGCAAGATGTTTTATTAGTCAATAAAAAATTGTCTGACATTTGGATGATCATATAGGACGCTGGTCGCACATTTAAGCCTTAACTCTGTTCCCAATTTATTATCAGTTTATTGGAAACGCTGCGTATTCGAATCAATTCCTGACACGATTTCATTAAAAAACGTTCGTTTTAATTTATTTACCAACGTTTTTGACACAGCGCGCAGTGTAATACAATTTCTTTCAACGCGCGGAGCCTACGGTCTCGAGGGAACGGGAATGGCGGTTGACAGTCCTCGCGTTTTATGTGATTCACGAAACACTTGCCAGACACTGACCACGTGTTTCATGATAGGCCATGGTGTTCATGGTCTCTATGGAATCCGACCAAACGAACACCGGGTGGGTCGTCCCACCTATTTGTGTAAAGAAATTTAATGTGAAATTACGAAACCAATAAATAGTTTTACCTTACTAAGTTAATTATGTTTTTCCTTCACGTTAAAGTAGCCGGTAATACCACCGGTCGTTGCCAGTCGGACGTCTTCGGGTTAGCGCCGCGAGTTTGGTTATAGTGTTGACAGAACGAACGCGGGAACCCCCCTACTCTATTCGTGTTTTGATCGCGAGCGGAGATCGGACGTCAGTTGAGAGAGTGCAAGTGGAGTCGTTTATTCTGGTCTTTTGGTACCGACATCCTCGGGCCGGTGGCCCGCCATCAAAATCTGCGGACTGCCAATACCTCGCTCACCTCCTAAGCGCGAAATCCTCATATTAGAGGCTCAGCTTCCCCCTCCCGATAAAAAAATCGGTTGTCTGTAAAATCGGCTTACTGACGATAGTTGTACGTGACAACGTCATAAGAAAATAGTGATGGAATGGTTTCTTTTTTCAATTATCGCAATTATCGTTGCTATAAACAATTGACACCACATTCACTTTTCACTGAACTTCATACTTGACGAAAATATGTAAATGTTATTATTGTATAGCAGCTGTCCACGCGGATGCATCTCTCACTCAAGTAGGAGAGAGACAGATGTCGAACGCTGCCAAACGCGGAGGCCGATTGTGCCTCTTTGTCGCTCGTTGCGCGCTCTCGCTTGCACTTCAAGCCTCAAATGGAACGCCTCAATGAGTCATGTTTTTTCGTGCGTGCAGCCGGCTCCATCGAATTTTAAGACGTTGTCACGTCAAAAAAGCCATTAATTCCATACAGTGAGCTACACCCGGTTACGGTACGACTATGGTGCTCGGTAACCACTTTACGCCAAGTGAAATGTGAGTACGTTACCCCATCTTTGCAATAAAAAACTCCGTTCCAAAAATCGTCTTACACCCTATGGGTAATGCTAGAATGAGATTTGATATATTGAAAATAGTATTGTCAATTTACGCAAATAATTGAAGATTATCACGTTGTGCTAAAAGTAATTTAAATGTGAATTGTGAAATAATATACGTGAATAGCAGCAGAATAACTTTGTTATCAACGTATACTAATTCCAACAATATAAAAAAAAAAACAATGGCTTGGAAATGTAAAATATTTTACAGCTTCACACTTTAAATTACCATCACAAAATTAAATATTCTTACTACTCACAGAAGTTTATAAAATTGTTTTTATCAAGAAAGTATACTTTGCCTAAAAACTTTGAGTAATACAAGTCCAACTATTAGGGTAAATAATAGGCTGTTTGAATGGAGATCGTTGCTTGCGCTGTCGTCGTCATCAAAATCTGAGGAAAAAAAAAAACGATTGTATGCAATGTGAAAATCAGAATAGACCAACTGAAAAGGCTTGAACGTGAATAGCAGCAAGGCTAGATATTTTCATAAAAATGTGTCAGTGCTAGTACTGCTTACATGAAATGTAATGAACATGCCCGTACTATGCACGAAAGTTTAGAAATTTTTAACACTGAACTAAAGAAAAGCGTATTAAAATAGTAAATTTCGTGGCCCACTGTGATCCACAGTTAAGGAAGAACCGTGATAAAAATATATATTTGATTGAATAATTTCATTTCGTAGCATTTTGGCCGTTTACTCACCAAAGTCCCTAATTTGCTCTCCATAAGCCTCCCCTTGAAAATTTGAAGTGATTGCGTCACTGTTTTGAATCATTTGTGCATCGCCTGTTAAAGCAGCAATGTTAATGTTACATATTCACTACATAAAATAATAAAACAACTGAACGAACAAAACACCACAATACCTTTTTTCCTTATTGTTTGATTATCTAACACAGTTCTTTGTGTTGTAAACGCTGACGGCGGGGCTGGAATTTCTGCAAACATAAATTTTGTCCGCTGAGAGACCTACAAATCTACAAACAACACTTAATATCTAAAGTCAATACTTTTAAAATACACGAACGTTTTATCTTCGAATCCCCAAGACTCGTAAAATAAAATAAAGGTTGTTTTTAGAGACTGCGTCCTTCTCTTTAATGAGGTCACGATTTCAATACCTACTGTGATGTTTATAAGTCTTACCATCCAGCTTAATGATGCCATCGGTCTCTCCTAGTGAATTCTTTGCAATACATTTGTAGAATCCAAAATCTTCCTTAGTTATGTTTCGTATTTTAAGCATCATAAATTTGCTGTAACCGTTGTCCATCGGGAACGCTTCGTATTTTCCACCTACAATTTCCATTTCTGCTTAAATATAAAACCTGAACTATTTGGGATTAGAACTAAAGAGCGAAGTGTGAAGTTTGAAGAAAAAAAATTACCATTTTGAAATTTATAACAGTTTCCAGTGAGAAGATCATACAAATTAGGCATTTGTCTCTTAAAAACGACTCTAATTATCTATAGTTGCTTAATTAGACTTAATTTTTTAGCGCAATACCTATTTTTCACCTCTAAAAAAGTTTGCTTTAAAATGTACGTTGCTCGTAAAACTTATTTAAATAACAGGGAATTATAATGAGTATTTAATATTTGTATATGTTAATATATCTTTTTGAATTACACAGGGCACATTTATTTCTATCTATTTCCATTACGGTATCATAAATCAAAGATACAATCAATGGATGTCTCCCTTGACATGAACACGTGTTATTTATGATTTTATGATAAATGTTATTGTTATGTATTCTGAAGCCAGAGGTTGAAAATGGAATTTTAGTAAATTTAGTATCGGTTAATATCGTACGCACGTAACCTTAATTTTTAACTATATATTTCTAATTTCTATTTTAAAAAAAAATTTAAATTATCTGATATTAAAAAAAATAAGACACTAGAAACATATTTTAAATAGGTAACAAAAATTATTTAAAAATTAAATTTTTCTGCTTTGTTTACCGGAAAGTAAAAGTAGGTAGTTTTTATGGCATAATTAGCTCAAGATCAGTATAGTGAGTGACATGCTACTATCGAAGTATATAACTAGTCAGGTCATAAGTATTGTCACACAGTAAAAACTTTTCTTTTAGAATGCTGGTCACAAAAAAGTTTATTGAATTCGAATCTCGAATTGTTCATGAAAATAAAAATGTATACTTTTAGAATTTTACTCATTTTTAAATATGGAGTGGACGCTTAAAGAAGACCGTGTTGCAGTTATTGCGTTGCATCGTTGCGGTTACGCGCCAATTCAAAGTTTTAACATACTGAAAAATTTGAATATAACCAAAAGATTCGTTTATCGTACCATCAAACGATACAATGAAGACTCTAGTGTAGATGACAGGTCAAGAAGTGGTCGCCCTCGGTCTGTTAGGACTCCAGCAGTGATAAAAGCTGTGAAGGCGCGAATTCAAAGAAATCCCAAACGTAAGCAGAAACTGTTGGCCCTTCAGATGGGGTTAAGCAGAACCACGGTGAAAAGGGTGTTAAATGAAGACTTAGGGCTTCGGGCATATCGAAGAAAAACAGGACATCGTTTGAATGCTCGTCTAATGGACCTGAGACTGAAGAGATGCCGCGCTTTGTTGAAGCGGTACGCGGGAAAAAAATATCGGGAAATTCTTTTTTCGGATGAAAAAATTTTTACCGTAGAAGAGAGCTACAACAAACAAAATGATAAGGTGTACGCACACAGTAGTGAAGAAGCGAGCAACCGTATTCCGCGTGTCCAACGAGGTCATTTTCCATCCTCGCTCATGGTATGGTTGGGAGTTTCTTATTGGGGCTTAACAGAGGTACATTTTTGTGAGAAAGGTGTAAAAACGAATGCAGTTGTGTATCAAAATACAGTCCTGACGAACCTTGTGGAACCTGTTTCTCATACCGTGTTCAATAACAGGCACTGGGTATTCCAACAAGATTCGGCGCCAGCTCATAGAGCGAAGAGCACACAAGACTGGCTGGCGACGCGTGAAATCGACTTCATTCGGCACGAAGACTGGCCCTCTACCAGTCCAGATTTGAATCCGTTAGATTACAAGATATGGCAACACTTGGAGGAAAAGGCGTGCTCAAAGCCTCATCTCAATTTGGAGTCACTCAAGACATCCTTGATTAAGGCAGCCGCCGATATTGACATGGAGCTCGTTCGTGCTGCGATAGACGACTGGCCGCGCAGATTGAAGGCCTGTATTCAAAATCACGGAGGTCATTTTGAATAAACTTTAGTGTCATAAGAATCTATGTTTTGTTAAGTTCATTTTGGTATATGAATGGTTACATAATGAAGAAACTTGTTTCAATTATTTTACATTAAACATATGACAGAATTTATGAACTGACTAGGTATATACCATGTGACATGAGGTTGCAGTCCAAAATTATAATTGTTTTTAATGCCTTAATGGGTGAACGAAATCGTGGCCCACCTAGTGCTATGTGGTTAATATGGTCCTTAGACATCACAAAGTGGACTGAAATTCGGAACGGTAGTCCTAGATCGTATGATCACAATACGCCTTACCATCCGTGCTCAGCTTAAGTATATGATAAGAGTTCTTCATTTTTAACTTTTACTAAATTAAGCACAAAAATTTAGCTTCCTTTTTCATCGAACACGATTATTATACGTATCTTTCGTATGGCCTCTTTGTCACTGAATAAATTATATTAATATACATTATTTATATTTGCGACAGTTTGCTTTAGACGTTTATTTTCTTTACATTTTTCGTGATTCATGTGCTATAAAAAGCCTTTTATATTTCTTGTGACCAATAATAGCAATTCTTTACATAATATGCGTATAAACACATACGTAAATACTTTTTTTCTTTTACTTCATGAGCTAATGGAAAGTAAATTTTTTTTTTTTATTGCCCTTGTAGGCAGACGAGCATACGGCCCACCTGATGGTGAGTGGTTACCGTTGCTCATGGACTTCAGCAATGCCAGGGGCAGAGCCAAGCCGCTGCCTACCGCTTAATACTCTTCACAAGCCTCGTTTGAAGAAGGACATGTCAAATATAATAAATATCAACAGTTTCCATTATATCAGAAAAAATATTAAAACTCTATTAAAGTTGAACTAACTGGCATTTTGTTATGTTTCAATTAACATTGATATATTACAAATTGTCTCACCAGAAATGATCATGTCCCCTCGATCTGTTGTCCAATAGTTAATTGAAGATGGATACGCTTCTGTGTGGCATTCTAATGTTACATCCTGACCTATGTATGCTCCTTCCAGTTGATTGGGAATCGAAAGCATCGGCGGAACTGTGAAAGTAGGGCAATTTGTCATAATTGGCATAACTGTGACGTAACAACTACAAATTTAAAATTCCGAATTCGACCTTTGCTGTATCGAAAAACATATTTTCTTATTGTTTTCGGTACAGCATACTGTGTAGCACAATTAAAGACGCGGTTCATTATCATGTGCGAAACATGAGGAGGTAGGTATTCTCAATTTTTCTGGTTTCAAATTGAGAGCAGGTAATGCGAAACTAGCAACTAAGCAATAACCTATAATGCCTCGTATAATAAATTAACATTATTTTTCGCTTTCATTTTTCTTATTTCCTTTGTAGGCAGACGAGCATAAAGCCCACCTGATGATAAGTGGTCACCGTCGCTCATGGTTGTCAACAATGCCAAGGGCAGAGCCAAGCCGCTGCCTACCATAAAGTACTCTCCGCAAGCCTTGTTTAAGGAATGACATGGAACGCACTGTGGATGAACGCAGCGGTTCCAGATAATATGGATGAACTCTGCTGCGATGGCGGGAGGTGCGATGATAAAAAGGAGATGAGGGGATCATCTCGAATAATTCCTCAGAGCATTTCCCATGGAACATACGGTATAAAACACAAAGAGAACCGAAGTCCCTCTTTAGACCCAGGGGTCCCAAGTGATCCGTGAGAGCGGGATATCGACAATCCGAACAGTCCGTTTCTGTATGGAGTCAAATGGAAGTAACTTGTATTTGGGAGCCTCGGCCCATAGGCGAGAGCAAAACTCCACGCGAGGCCGGACTTGCGTTTTATAAAGCGCAAGTTTCTGTCCAGGCGTGAAATACCGCTTCGCTCTGTTGAGGATTCCCAATATTTTAGAGGAAAATTTGGCTTTACCTTCCTAATTACTTCAAAATTGGACATCGCTCGAAATATCGACCCCCAGAATCCCTATACTCGCGGAAAGCTGCAGGGGTACTCCTTGGAATTGCGGCGCTATGACAAAAGGGTCCTTCATCCTAGCAAACGTGGTCACGTTATTCAAATATTTTTCATGGGAAAATTATGCCTAAAATGTCAACGAATTATGTATGTTGATAGTATAACACTCACATTGTACCATGAGCATAATCCTCTTGCTAATTGAAGGTGGCACGCCATTAGAGGCGATGCACAGGTAGGCGCCCATATGTAATCGAGACACCTTCGTTATTGTCAACGTTTCTCCGTCAACAACACTTACTGTCAAAAAAGATACTGCATTATTATATTATAATTAGAACTACTTTTACGGTTGCCAACTGAATAACACAATATTCAAATGTTGAGGAATAATAATTTAGTCGACCGTGACTACGAAAACAGTATAATGATAGTAAAAAACGCGAGATAAAACCGTAAAAATAATTTTAACCATGACTACGACTTGTAGAAGCCGTAGACAAATATTATAATACTATCTTGAATTATCATTTCATTGTTTTTATTAGAAGTTAATAGGCGATGTATTCGCATTGTTTTATCATAATACGAGTACATAAGATTTATTATTTAGTTATTGATAAAAATTTACCAAAATTGTTATAAGTAATTAAAAGTGATAATATTTAGTGTCTTAAAATATTTGTAAGAAACATATATTTTTTTACTTTTTATGAGTCTAACATAGAATGTTATCAACTTTTAAAAGAAATGAATTACTAACTCACAGACACTGATTCGATATGCCTGAAGGAAACGAGAAATATTTATGAGGTTAAAAGTAGACGAAGGAACAAAAATAACATTTCCTTTGTAAATGAAAGCACGGTTACGTACTTTATACAACGAAAACCGCGTTATATATCAAGCAGATTTAGTTGGCAGTCAACAGAATTGCCGAGTAAACTTCGCTACGAGACTTTATGGATTTGAAACGTTAGTTTCAAAACTATCTCCGCGTTATAGAAAATAACGAAGCTGTCTAGAACAAAGTTACTTCTGGAAATCTATGACACAAAAGTGGTGTAAAACAGAATAAAATTGTATTCTCGAAGTGTGAATATCGAGTTTGGATTTGATACGAATCATAGTTTTGACCTTTTGTATTTATTTAATAGGGGTTAAGGTAATTTATTAATTTTACCTGATTCTCCGTTGTAAGTGAAATCTTGTCCATCTTCCCTCCTCCACATGACGTAAGGCTCCGGATACCCGGATGCACGACAAACTAAGGTCACGTCTGAACTCTCCCGGACCACCATATCCGTTGACGTCATATTATCGATGATTGATGGTGGAACTAAGTAAACCGATAGAAGGCGCCTTAAAATTATTGTGTTTACAGCCATTGTAAGCTACATTAAATTAATTGAATCGACTTTGATTGATTACCGTATTGTTCGTGTGTCTTATTGTTTTCGAGAAAAGTAATTCAATTTTATTAATTATATAGGTAGGCAATGGCCTGGCTCTGCCCCTGGCATTATCGTAGTCCATGGGCGACGGTAACTACTCACCATCAGGTGGGCCGTATGCTTATCTGCCTAAAAGGGCAATAAAAAAAAACATAAAATCAATATTTGCGAAAAATGGCTTTGGCATAATTCTCACTCAATTCATCAACACATAGTCTCTGGAATTGTACTATGGATTCTATTTTTTTTTACTTTTATAATCATTACTAATATAAAAATTACTATGATTAGTTATCTTCCAGCAGAACCAAACAGAAAATAATGAGTAATTATCTGTAGGACATGAAATTTTTCCGTTTTAATTGTCAGTATCAAATAAGATAAGTATGTGTAACTGATAATGCTCTACTATTGTCTAATACGTATACGTACCTACGACTTGCAAGTAGCCTTTTCTAAAATGCATCGGGTCCGTGTTAACCTGGCACATGTACCAACCGCGATCGACCTCCTGAACGTTTTTAATGTGCAGATACCACGAACGGTGGTCGTTATAAGACAGGCTGATGCGAGAATTCTGCGTTATTATATTGTGATGAATACTTAGAATAGTTTGGGTGTCCATTCGCACCCATGCCACCTACGAAAATCCAAAAAAAAAACATGAATTAATGAATCACGAAAATCATTATTGTTTCTTATTTTCATGTCCGTGTCGTTTTGTAATTCAACCAAACGAAATAATATACTGTTTGGACAATTGTTTCTCCATTCGTTATAGCTGTCTTTATTTAGAATGTTGGTATAAGGATATGTAATATAAAACAAAAGTGTTATTATGATTTTTAAATACCTTAAAACCTCTCAGGTTCTCAACGACGCACGCCAACAGAGCGTCGCGGCCAATAGTGACCGTGACATTCGGTATGGGCTCCGCGAATCTTGGGTACATTGATTCTGAAAGAAGCAGTTCAATGAAATATTCCATGGACGACTGGTAAACATGTTTGTTCTAAAAGTTTGATGGCAGCGTTATAGGGAGACGGTGCCGGCGCGTCTGCGAGCCGATCTTTGTCGCGCAGCCAGGGCTGCCAAATAAGTTGGTCGTAACGCAACCAAAAGTTCCGGTAAGTGCCTACTTTGTATTAATTAGCTGAATAACGTTTATTGCTTTCACATACCTACGTTTAATATGAGACAAATTATATCGCTTTTGCCTCTCCTCTCTCTCTCTCGAGAGCTCCTCGGTGTTTTGTTCATAATACAATATTTGTAGTTAAAATTAAATTAAATCCAATATATATAGTCACACTTTAATTCTACAAATTTTTAATTTTTTATTTTTCATCGATTACTAATTTGCGATTAATCATAAATATAGGCGAGTTATAAAATCAACATTTTCTGCAGTGAGATAGTGTTTGGTAATAAATATAATGTGGAGTCTGTGCTGATGTCACTTTATTTTCATTTTAGATCGCCCGACCGCTCTTACGGTGATCTGCCCTGTAGACCTAATCACAGAATCCTTTGGAGTGTTTTTACTGTTTTACTTCTTTAGTTACACGTAAATACCTAAAAAACGTCATAAAGCTTGTAATTCGGCACTCAAAAATCTAAGTGTACGTAAATTATTTCAAGAAAATGTTTAAAAACATTATAAGACAGCTTAACGATCAGTGGCGGGCTGACATTTCTTCTGTCTGTTCTGTCTTATGCAAAATTCGGATGTGGGTTGTTGAGCGACAGGAGGTTTTTAGTCGGTTCGACTTCGACATGCCCCGCCCTCCATCCCCAATGGATGGTGGAAGTCCGGCAATTTCTTCCAGCCCAAAAAATAATGCAGCCTAAAAACTATAGGTTGCAATCGATTCGTTGATTGACAAGTAAAGTAAATACTTCTTTAAACTTAAGTTTATAAATGGATGGAATGTAAATAATTTGACGTTAATTTTTTTAGGCTTAGAAGCTTATAATGGATTTCGTCAGTTTTTATAAATACTCAAGTATTTCTGTGCATTTCCCACCTTCATACAATAACGCCACAATAACGCAGCATCAAGCTTGAACACTTTTTTATATAAGAAAATGCGTAATACCTATCTTAATTTTTTATATTTGGTTTTGATATTTCAAGTTAGCCTTAAAATATAAGGAAGTAACAACCCTTAAATTAGGGTCACGTGATTTATCCTCAGTCTGCCAACGACAAATAGCGGTTTGTCGCACTTTTGTTGCTTCAATTAAAAAAACAATAGGACATACATCTAACAACACACATTCGACTATCTGAGAAAACTATAAGTATTTTAAAACTATGTTAGGGACATTTTTAAAAACTAGTGGTCCCGCAGTAGTCGAAATTTGACTTTAATCAATTGAAATTTAATGTTTAAACATTATTATGGTTCTATTGTCATAGTATATACTTATATAATATAATCACAGATTTCGCCAAAACTACACTATACGTAAATAATAATAAAGACAAACAATATTCATCTATTTTCAATTTGACCACAGACTTAAAACACTAACAAAAGTTTGACAATTGACAATAAACAAAGAGTATATTTATGTATATGTGTTGTGTCAAATACATGGTAGTGTGTGTAATGTTTTCTTTATTGATTTAATGTATCTTTTATGCATTATTTAAAAAAAATATTAGCACTGTGCACTTTTTCTCTATATTCTCTATAAGTGTGGAAAATTTCATACTCCTCCGTCCGCGCAATTTTCGTAAAAAGGGATACAAAGTTTTTCCTTCATGTATTAATATATAGATTATATATTAAAATTAAAGTTCTGAAAATTCTTCTACAATGTCGAAAACTGTGAAACATTGTGGTTCATGGTCCATTTTTTTTCTTGTACTCTAGTATGGGTGGACGAAATTGACGGTCGACATAGTGGTAAGTGGTAACTGGAACTCGTAACATCACACTTTTGTATTTTCATGTATACATCGGTCATTATCCGGAGTGTGGATTACATTGCAAGTCATCGCAGATTTTTTTAACTACATTGTAGACGTAATTAAAAATCCCTTCTTATAGTACCTGCCAGGTAGCTGTTCTATTAATATTTTTATTTTTTTTATCCACCACATTGATTGATCTGTGTGTTGTTTATTAATAAAACGATATACTCTATTACCAGGATAGAAGGGCGTTTTTTTTTCAAGAAAAAATATATTTTCAGATTCCTTGAGTTTCGATCATTTTTGCAATTAAAACTTTTATAAAACACACTTACCATCTGGAACTTCTATAGGTGCTACTGAGACAACATTCTGCCCACTAGGTAACTCACGACCTGCAATTCAGACAGACAGTTTCGCAAAATTTGAAAAAAGGGCTGTTGTTCTAAAACAACTTCTAAAAGTTGACAAAGACATCGTTAATTATTATTAACAAAACGAATGTCAAATTCAGATGATAACAAATGTTGAAATGACAAAATACTGATAAGCTATAGATTATTATAATACTGTATGAAAATAGCAAAGTGAACGTAACGTATTTGCTCATATGGTTTGACATGTCAATATTTTTTTAGAACAAACCATATTATAGAATATCACGTAATTAATAACAGGAAAAGAAGCAGGAGAAGCTACTAGTGTTTCTCAAATAGCCTATTTATTGTAATTCTGAATAACATTTATTCAGTATAAATTAAGCTGTTATACTCGTTGAATTTATCTGATACTAGCGACCCGCCCTCGCTTCGCTTCGGAAACATTAAAACACACATGAAACCAAAAAAATAAAATAAAAAAAAATAAAAAAAAGTAGCCTATGTTCATCAGGGACAATGTCGGCTTCTAATGGAAAAAGAATTTTTCAAATCGGTCCAGTAGTTTCGGAGCCTATTCGAAACAAACAAACAAACAAATCTTTCCTCTTTATAATATTAGTATAGAAGTCNAATCGGTCCAGTAGTTTCGGAGCCTATTCGAAACAAACAAACAAACAAATCTTTCCTCTTTATAATATTAGTATAGATTGAAAAATCGGTTTCGCCTCTTGACATTCTTGTTATATAATCGCTTAAAACTCGGAAGTCGACAAGCACCTTTGACAGCTGCGTGTATTCGCCGATTGTAAAGCCAATATCTATTTTTTATTGAAGTCCTAGATAGACGAGAATAGGTGCATATTCTCCATACCTCACGATGAGTGTTCGCTGTCGCTAATGGAAATAGATAATGATAGGATCGCAGTCAGGCTGCTGCCCGTCGCTGACGATTATTTCTATACCTCGTTTCTAGAAGGACATGTCGTAGTGTTAAAAAAATGTCGGGATCGTTTCAAACCATTCCTCAGAACACTCCCAACGGACATGCGTTACGAAGTCGTCGTGGCCTAAAGGATAAGACGTCCGGTGCATTCGTATCGAGCGATGCAACGGTGTTCGAATCCCGGCAGGCGGATACAAATTTTTCTAATGAAATACGTACTTAACAGATGTTCTCGATTGACTTCCACGATGAAGGAATAACATCGTGTAATAAAAATCAAACCTGCAAAATTATAATTTGTGTATTTACTGGTGGTAGGACCTCTTGTGAGTCCGCACAGGTAGGTACCACCACCCTGCCTATTTCAGCCGTGAAGCAGTAATGCGTTTGGTATGAAGGGTGTGGCAGCCGTTGTAACTATACTGAGACTTTAGAACTCATATCTCAAGGTAGGTGGCGGCATTTACGTCGTATATGTCTATGGGCTCCGGTAACCACTTAACTCCAGGTGGGCTGTGAGCTCTTCTAACTATCTATGTAATAAAAAAAGACAGAAAGAGCTAAAGTCCCACCTTATACTCAGATATTCCAAACAATCCGTCTTAATAAAAAATGTAATAAAAGTAAAAAACTTTCTTAACCCTTTTGACTGCCATTTAGGTCACCGGTGCCCTACGCGGTGCACTGGAGTAATTATCTCGATTTCTGTTACTAAGTCATCCGGAATATCTAATAGACTCTGGGAAAGACGAATCCGAAAATACTGGGAATGAATCTATTTCTAACAGACTTAAACATACATTAACAAACAAAAGGAGGCAAAGTCAGGCAATCCAGGTCCCCTAGTAACAGAAATCGACATAATTAGTTCAGTGCACCACGTAAGGCAGCGGTGACCTAAACGGAAGTCAAAGGGTTAAGTTTCTCGAGAGGTCTGTTTTAATTCTTTACATTGTAGGTTCGCTCTTCCACACGTTCTTGTTTTGTTTCTTCCAACCTAAATTATCTATTTGATAAGATAAAGCATTTGCTTAAACAAACATAATACCAGAATTCGTTAACTATAAATTCGGCGTTCTAGAATCATTTTGTCCTAATTGGAGCGAACAATTTGTTTATTCTATATCGTAGTTACCTATATAAACAAAGATAATAGGGAGCTCGTGAATTATTCAGCTGATATCGTAAATTTAAACAAGCTTAGACCTGAATGAGTTACTCCTATTATTAAATATCAGATATCTAATTATGGTGAGACGATGATTAATAGACTGCTCTACTTTCCTCATCGGATAAATAATATTCAAAGGCCGCATTTTCGATGCATGACCAAAAAAGAAATCCATTACAGCGTCGCACCGCTGCGTTCATCGACAGTGCGTTTCCAAAGATCTTTTTTGCCACGTACCATCCGGCTTTGGAATGAACGGTGTTTTCCGAGCAATATGACATGTCCGTTCAAACGAGGTTTGCGGAGAGTACTTGATAATAGGCAGCGGCTTGGCTCTACCCCTGGCATTTCTGACGTCCGTGAGTGACGGTGACCACTTACCATCAGGTGAGCCGTATGCTCGTCTGTCTACAAAGGCAATTAAAAAAAACTTTCATTTTCGTTTGGTTTTAATATTGGTTTCGTAAAGTTTAAAATTATCGCAGTTTATATTTCGCTCTTCGGCTATTTGGGCCGGTGCCTCGACGCATTAAACGGTGATAGATTTTGTCGAAGGGTTTGTATATACCATTACGTCTAGCGTTGACAGACTCACGCCGTAGCGACGACAGGATTGTTCCATTATCGACGTTGAGATGAATAATTGACACTGCGCTCTATGGATGTGGCGATATTGTATCGACTTTATGGTACGCTTTTTCCGTAATTAAACGTGTCGAAAGCTTTATGACTTTAAAAATAAATTTACTATTGAATTAAAGGAATGGTTACAGCACTGTATTAGAGGCGAACAAAAAAATTTCGAATTTGCATGATGACAAATATTATAATTTAAAAGACTGTATTATTAAAAATTTATACACTGTTTCTCTTAACATAGGCTATTCTGTAGTTTATCTCAGAAAACAACACAGTTTAGTGAATACTAGTGTTTCAGATAGTATTGTCATGTATTTTGTGTAGTACCTATAGAAACTTAAAGTTATTTTTCAAGTATAAATGATACAAAAAGTTGCTTAGTTTCCCAATTTGAATAATTCGTTTGGCCTAAACACCCGTATGGTACACGCCAATACTGTTCGCCCATAAAACATTCAGTTTTTAATAAGAACAGTCAATTATTAGTTTCGTAGCTCACAGTGTGTGGGTGCTCGTAACTTCTCAAGCCCCGTTGACACGGGGTCACTGCCGGGGTAAACATGCCGCTTCCAGCCCAATTGCTAACTTAGCCATAAGTGGATTGAATTCCGGGGAAATTCAGTCTCATCCTTTGCTAATGCCTCTCAGTGGACCACTATTATTGTTATATTCATTTACTAAAGGATATTTTTCTGATGCATTACTTTATTGCTATTTCTAATTGAATATATAATTACATTTAATCTTTTAATTAATAAAATTATACGTAGGACCCAAAAAGTTAAATTAGAAAACGTTTTGTAAGATATAAGTGGACGCATATATTTTTAGTTTGTTATTTCGCATATTATAATGTTTCAACGGCAACGGCCGCGTTTTAATTATCTGTAAAGGCAAAGAGCAACCCGTCAATTATAATTTAAACTCAATGTTGGTAATTACAAAGGCGGAACATATCATTACTCAATATTGAATTCATAAAGGTTTGAGTATGATACAAATTCTATTTACAAGTTATTGATCTCCGCTTTTCATGAGTTTCATTTAGACAGTTATAAATCAGAAAAAAATCAGCCAAATATAATTGTCTACAAACTAAGGAAATCCAAATTGAAACTAGGTCACGAAATTTCAATGTGTTCTAATTTATTTCGACACATCATTAACACAATGAGCTCATATTCATGGATATCAAAATTAATCACGTAAATGTTCGCATCCGCCACACAAATACGATAACAAAAAATTCACGATATTTCAGAGCACTATGTTATGTCCATTTTCAAATGAAGCTTAAAAAAATTCACAGAAACGGACAGCAGTTTGATTATTTCCTTTGCACATATTCATGACCCATCGTGGCCAGTCACCATCAGGTATGTCATGTGCATTTGAAGACAGCAAAACGATGATTTAAATGATTACTTCAAAATAGGTGAGATATTAAAATTCATCATTTATCTATAGATTTTAATAAACAAGACGTCAATCAACTTGATTGCTATTATTTAAAATACAATACGCTTCATGAAATAGCGATCCCAATAGCTATTTTGAAAACAAAGCAGTGCATTATAAATATAACAGTAAAAATCAAATAAAGGATTCCCAAAATAACATTCGATTTTAAACCCGATAATTTGATGGTAAAAAGTTATTGCCAAGGTTTGAACAATATTTTATTCTGATATTCCGTGATTCCCAGATAATTATTAAAGCTTAATTAATTATAATTAAAGCTTTCACTCCGGACCGCTTTTACGAGTATATGGAATTCAGAGACTGTAGATATAAAATAAAATTAGTTTTAAATTTTAAGCTTTGTTTACGTCATGTTTCCGTGTAAATGGGCCTAAGTTATTCCTCTTTATTGAGATTTTATTAGAATAATTCCACAAGTATTAATAAAAAAAGGTCATTGACATTTATGTTTCATTAAATATTGGCATTTTCATATATTATAGTATAGTTTGTGATAATTTAAAGCGTCTAGTAAAATGATTCCTTCTTTGCAGTAAGCGAGAAGGATTCATTTGTCATGGTATCGCAAAGAATTTCCCTGCAAATTCCGGGGTGTAATGGAATTACCATGGAGTCAATGTTCCAAGCGGCGTCGTCGCTTGGAAGGTAAAATCTAGATATGTAACTTCTAAAATGTTGGTTATCTTCAACAAAGCGAGGAGTTACTTCACTTCTGGTCAAAGACTTCATTGTCTAGTACTACTCGTGTGCTTGGACTGGGGGTCTAAAGAAACACTTCTGGAGAAGTTAATAGTGATGCTTAATGGTCTTTAATTTTAAGTAGCTTTGAGTTCATAGAGACGAGGTCCGTTATGACCTGAGTTTCTTTCACGGACAATGTTCTGAATAATTGTCTCAGATGATTTGGCCTTTTCCTTTTATGATCACACCACCCTACGTTTTTAAATAATATTTTTGCAACATACCGCAGACGGTATGTTTTGTGTTTCTTTGAATGAAGATTTAAAGGAGTCGTGAGCGGTAGATTACGGCATGGATGCACCAATGACCTGCTGCTGTCCATGAGCGTCATTGACTACTCAAAAATCAGGAGGATCATGTGTTTATGTACTATTGAAGGCAAGAAATCTCTCTCTAGATTCAGCGGCTCAAAACGATGTGTGAAGTGGATTATCAACATATAATAGATACAACAACTATACTGGTGGTAGGACCTCTTGTGAGTCCGCACGGGTAGGTACCATCACCCTTCCTATTTCTGCAGCAGTGGGCAGCGTGAAGCAGTAATGCGTTTCGGTTTGAAGGGTGGGGTAGCCGTTGTAACTATACTGAGACCTTAGAACGTATATCTCAAGGTGGGTGGCGCATTTACTTTGTAGATGTCTATGGGCTCCACTAACCACCTAACACCAGGTGGGCTGCGAGATCGTCTATCCATCTAAGCAATAAAAAAAAAATAAAAAAAGAGCGCTCTCTATCTTTATGGAACTTAATTAAGGCAGGTTTTGAAACCTCGTTAATAGAAGGACATAACGCTCAGAGAATAACGTGGATTTTATTTTAGAACCCGATAGTATATGAGTGATCTTTGAATACGGGTCAAATCAAATAATTTCTTATATAATTATTAGTAATATAAAATAGAGACACAAGCAATGACTGGTCTCAGAAGTTGTTTACAATGGATCCAGTTATATCTTTAGCGCACTACCCGTCTCCGGACCAAATTTCAACAGATCGTTATAACTACGTAACATTCAGCTCTGGTATGACCTCCAGTCCTCTTATGTTATCATATAAAAACGAGGCTTGAAAAGAGTCTGGCAAGCTGCGGCTTGATTGTGCTTTTGGCAATGCTGAAGTTATCCTTTTGTGGGCAGCAAAATCCCAGGCAGTAAACTCTATTTCCTACTTCGGTTGCTTGCAAGAAACTGTACATTTTTCATTTTTATTATTATTCAAGAACAATCGCAGTTTCCTTGTGGTAGTTTTAGCCTCTATGCCATTCACATCAAATACAAAATGTATTCGGAGCGTAAGTAATCAATCTTTGTCAAAAAGGTTATTTGTATACATCGAATTCTGATTTTTCGGTGTTCATCAATACTTTGTTCTATTTCAACTGTATTCGGTAATATTTATATTATACATACATAATGTTCATAGAAAATATTATGTTCTATTCCATCTTAAGTAGGGATTGTATCTAGTATGTATTTATTTGCTTTTCTTATGAAGTTTTGGTTACTTATCACATTTTAATACTATTAATCTATACTAGATGATGATCAAGCTTAGCTCGGTTTTTTTTTGATAACGCCATCTTGTTGTGTCTTTAAAGCGGTTACTTGCCCCCATTTAGGAAAAGTAATATTATTATTCGCCAATAGATGTCGGGAAGAGTTGATTATGGAAAACACGAATAAATTTTTTTTTTCTGAAAATAAATCGTAGCTAGATCGATTTATCGCCCCCGAAATCCCCTGTATACTAAATTTTATGAAAATTGTTGGAGCCGTTTCCGAGATTCAGATTATATAATAATATATATATACAAGAATTGCTCGTTTAAAGGTATATGATAAAATAATAAGATACAAGAATAAAAAATGACAGTTTGAATTCAAATGCTGGTTAAATACAGCTTAAATCACCACCAACCGTTATGAAATATTTTCATTTATACGGACGTCCTAATTTATACGGAGACAAAATACATCGATAACTGTCAGGGTTGGTCGGAAGATGGCCTGGACTGCGGAAATCCGTCGATGCGTCACTGACGACGGGGTCGTGTTTGTTTGTGATTCTTTCCCCTTAAGTGAATTATGTTATAGAGACACAAGTCCTCGTCAGGGAGACCGCCCTCTGAATACATCTCGCATCTGAAGGAGCTTACGATTTCTTGATGCAAGTGGCCGATTCGATCTGTTTGTACAAACATACAGATTTCTCTGTCCGCTCTTGTTTATCGTTTGTATATGTTCAATTTACGTGACCTAATTTTCAATAAATAGCGGTTTACGATTCAACGAAATAAAAGCGATTCATTAACAAATCGTTAAAAGATTTATTCGATAAAAGAGTAGTTTAAAAATTTACGAATAAATTAATTATATAGATAGAACTAAAATGTTTAAATCGATGTTGTTTGTTAATTTTTTATTTATTGGTAAGTACTGGTGTTGGCCTTACTGGTGGTAGGACCTCTTGTGAGTCCGCGCGGGTAGATACCACCGCCCTGCCTATTTTTGTCGTGAAGCAGTAATGCGTTTCGGTTTGAAGGGTGGGGCAGCCGTTGTAACAACTATACATGAGACTATAAACTTATATCTCAAGGCGGGTGGCGCATTTACGTTGTAGATATCTATGGGCTTCAGTAACCACTTAACACCAGGTGGGCTGTGAGCTCGTCCACCCATCTAAGCAATAAAAAAAAAAGTAATACAGATACATAAAATCAGTACCAATGCTTTGCGTTTTACCGTCAAAACCATAATAAATTCGTAAATATGTATATTAAATTAGGTATGTATTTATATTTATATTGAAGAGAGTTACTACACTTAATTCTAAATTTGTACCGACAAATTATGGACTTCGATAATTAGAAGAAGTATCATATAAAAGTAACTCAATTTAATATTACATACACATATTGTTGTTTTTTTCATTTCTTTCAAGTTACAAGTAATGGTTCTAGCTTTTAATTAAAAATGTTTGTGTATGTATTATTAAAAAGTTAAAAGTAGAATTTACAATGTTCAAATGGTTTCATGGTTGGTGTTTTCTTAGTTCGTGGGTATTTGAAAAAAATAGAGTTTAAACCTCAGTAACACTTGTCTGTTTAGATTACGCAAATGAATTTGAATTTATGTAATTCTTTTGAGAATAAAGAATATCTTTAACCCGAATTTTGAATCGCAAATTGAAAATATTTGATTTATATTATAAAATAATTTTTACAACAACAGTCCAAGATTTATTCATGATCGTTTTCCGTTGTATTATTAGCATAACGTCCAATTATGGTTATAAATGTTAATGTGCAAGTTCATTCGATGAGTAAATAAATAATTTATAATATTATGATGTTCCATAATAATCCTAATTTAGTATTTTAGTAGAAATTAGTAGTTAATTATCTTGTGTTTAGTATTTATGTAAATATAAATTAAATCACTATATAAAAATGAATACGGAAATATAATATATCTATTGAGAACTTATAACTATTAATAGGATATATTTTAATTGAGATGTACCATACCTGACTCCTGAAATTCATATCAAGTATCTATAACTTCATTTTAGTTATTCCAAATCTAAAATGGCTGTAATTAATTAATCAAATTTGTTATTATAGTTTTTAAGAGTAGAATCTCTATGAAAACTATAGTTTTTACACTTTCTCACGATATTCTGTGTGTACGGTATGGTACATACTTAACACCTATATTCATTTGTAATATAAGATTTGATGCTTTTCACCTCCTTTTTACTTCAGCACGGTGCTTCTGTCTGTGATTTTAATTGGCTTTCGTCGCTTATGGACATCAGCAATAACAAGGGAAGCGAAACGGCACAAAACGATGTCTTAATTTATCTATCCAAGAATATTGATAATGGTTTCTAAGTTCGGAGCATTATCAATGTTTTATAACGTTTCTAATAACAAAGCGATCATGCAACTCAATTTTTAAACAAAAAAAACTTTTACTTAGTTTCGATCGAACTCAATAAAAATGCTAATTGCACTATCAGCTCACCTGTCGTTCCGCAGCAAGCGGTCAATAACGCTATCCATACGACACAGTAAAAATGTATAAAAAATGTCATTTTGTCAGATTACATAAATTACTTAGGAATGTTCGTAAGATTACGTAGATACGGGTTTAAGTTCATTTATCGTAGAACGCGTGTAGCGGTTTTGTCGGTTGTGATCGGCGTCCCATCGCGGGGTCGGCTACGGAGCCACTGCCGCGGGGCGCCGCCAATGCGCGCCTCCCTAGCGAGATAAACAAGGGCGAGAAAACCGGGAACAGACAGACAAGCAGTCTCGATATACGCTAGCCTTTTTGGGCGGACTCCATTGCATCGTAATAATTGGAACAAGGATTATGTTTAATACTGAAAAATATTTGTAGAATGAAATGATTAGTCAACTTTTCGTCGAAATGTACACGCCGTAGTTCAATTGCATAATAATATTACGTATAAATCAGACTACGTAATAAGATCTCGATATGCTTGTGTGTACACCGTACAATTTGCTTTAAGATTAATTTCAATAACATATTAATAAATACTTAAGCATATTATGTAGCGGAGTGAATTGAAATGAATGAATAATTTACCAAATTAATTGGACTCTTTCGATTTCAATATTCTTTTGACAGATGGATGTTATTTAAGATGAAAACCTTGACCTCTTAAAGAGACCTACCTGTACATAGCCCAAATAATGGTGAGTAGCCGTTGACGCTCATGGGTGTCCGTAAAATCAAAGATAAAACTACACCGCTGCACTCACTAGGGTCTCTTTTCTAAGGCTTGGTATTTTCCACGACAACGACAATTTATTTTAAATCATCACTCCGTTCTCTCATATTTCGTAGACCCTTACACGCTGTATTACACAGACCAATTTCGGAGTCATTGATCTACACATCCAGTCGTCGCTATTGTCATTGTAAATGAAACTATAAAATGAACGAATAAAATTCTAGTTTTATCATATTCTCGTATCGGTGATCTTAAATCTACAAACCACGAACTACGACAATAACATGTCTGAGAGCGGAATGTGTATTGTTACGGGCGTTTCATATACGATATGCGATAGTGTCACGACACCCCCACGCTGCACTCTCGGCCGCATCGCAATAATGTACTTCTTAAGTGTGGCTTGCCTTTTACGACTAAGAGCTTTAACACTAAGTTATCAACATTTGTGTGTTGATTTAAGCTTCTGAAATATCTGTTTCTCTGTACAAGTAATGTTGTATGGAATATACCTGGTGCCATTTTCTTCTCCGCCTAGAGTTTTTCTCCTAATAGCCGAAACAATAAAAAAAAGATGTGTGGTGTCGTGGGACACCGGATAGGAATGAAGTGCCTTATTATAAAAATATTACTGGTGGTAGGACCTCTTGGGAGTCCGCACGGGTAGGTACCACCACCCCGCCCATTTCTGCCGTGAAGCATTACTGGTGGTAGGACCTCTTGTGAGTCCGCACGGGTAGGTACCACCACCCCGCCTATTTCTGCCGTGAAGCAGTAATGCGTTTCGGTTTGAAGGGTGGGGTAGCCGTTGTAACTATACTGAGACCTTAGAACGTATATCTCAAGGTGGGTGGCGCATTTACATTGTAGATGTCTATGGGCTCCAGTAACCACTTAACACCAGGTGGGCTGTGAGCTCGTCCACCCATCTAAGCAATAAAAAAAAAAAAAAAAAAAAAAAAACTTATATCTCGAGGTGGGTGGCGCATCTACGTTGTAGATGTCTATGGGCTCCAGTAACCACTTAACACCAGGTGGCCTGTGAGCTCGTCCATCCATCTAAGCAATAAAAAAAATAAAATAAAAATTTTAATTTTAAGTTCCATTCGCGGTATATAGAAAATAATTATTCGGGTATACTTTTTTATTATGATTTTTTTGTTGATAAAAATAATAAAAAACTACATTACAAAGTTATCAACTATATTTTATTCACAATGATTTATAAAAAATATATAATAAAAAAATATGTTATTTTTTGTACGTTAAGCCGTACACTGTGTGCATTACTAATAAAAATCTTACGTTACGGACGTTTTTCCCGGTTAGGGTACCCCTCCGCATCGTCCCATAAGGAACTTCGTTCCAAAATTATGTTTGAAACTTTGCCTCGATCCTCTACGGATATTATTACTGTAAAGAAATTACGTTCAATAATAAGCCAATTTGTTGAAACTGCGTACACACGTCCCATGTAACCGGATTACCATTAAATGGGCCATGAGTTAAAATAAAACTTTTAAAATTCGTTTGAGTGAAAAAGTTTTGATGTCTCATTTAATGTTTGAACGGATAAGACCGTTACTTGTCGTACCTAATTACTGACCCAGTCCACAGTTTAGCTCGTACGCACAATAGCATGAAAATTTATGAGGAAACCTACATATTCTTCTGAAACGCGTTTGTTCAGATCAAGTAATGGCGCGGAGGTCAGCCGGCGCGTCGCCGTCGCGCCGTTGAGCCGTAGTTTCGCAGTTTGTTCACCCCGAAATATAGGATAACGACATTTGTTACGACTGCTTGGATCAGTTCTTTAACATGCTCTTGTTCTATCGGACCCCTTTATAATTGAATTGCCGATATAATGTACCCACTACAATGTCCACAAGGCACAGTCTATCGATTCTGCATATGGTAATGGACTAAGTTTGAACTCAACGCTGTGTTGGGTTCTTGTATTCATGAGATATCTAAGTATATTATTTAAGCTCTGTCATTATGAATGAATCAGCATTTTCATGTAACTATTATTGATACTGCATTTAGAAAAGTGAACTAAACTATAATGGATGAAATCACATAATTTTCAGATGACATTAAAAAGATTATTGTCTCATACAATTGTTCGTGATGATGAACATGAATGTTAAATGACTTAGTATTTTCCTCAATTTTCACGAGTCGTAGACAGAATTTTTTACTAATTTTACGGTTATTCATCGACATTTGAATGTTGTGCAATATTGAACATCACGCATAGAACGTTTTCCGTCAATGACCACGATAATTATTACCTAAGTTCAAAACATCGGAAATAATAGAACCATAAAAAATGCAAAATTAATGCTTAATGACTTGCGTTCAGAGTTTTTTTGGCGAATTACAATATTATCGAAAATAACTGAAAATAATGAAGACACCTGTCCTACACATTATTTTAAAAATGTTGAATGACTGGAACTGTGTCTATTTTGATCAAATGTCGAGGGAAATCACTTCACATTGTTGAGGAATTGGCAACGCAGACATGGCCTAGCCACGTAAGAGAGGTAGGATTAATTCGAACTAACATCTAAACTTAATGGAATTTACGTAAATAGAATTGAAAATTGAACGCATACAATGTATTGACGCTGTAGGTAGATAATGTAATGATATCAAATTTCGGTACATTTTTATTGATTTATGACATTATTTAAGCTTGTTTCTACAAGTTCATAACCACAATATTCCGACTGGCGGTCTTCTAAGCATTTACTGGTGGTAGGACCTCTTGTGAGTCCGCGCGGGTAGGTACCACCACCCTGCCTATTTCTGCCGTGAAGCAGTAATGCGTTTCGGTTTGAAAGGTAGGGCAGCCGTTATAACTATACTTGAGACCTTAGAACTTATATCTCAAGGTGGGTGGCGGATTTACCTTGTAGTTGTCTATGGGCTCCAGTAACCACTTAACACCAGGTGGGCTGTGAGCTCGTCCACCCATCTAAGCAATAAAAATAAAAATAATAAATAACTAGCACGCGTTTGATGTAACATCTCCGCTTTGTAGTTGGAGTCAATCTTGTTTTATAATATTAATTATTATATTATTAACCCGGGTAGTAAAATTGAGCATCAACAAAAAGTGTATTGAATTCAATTATCACGCCTCGTCTAAATGATACTTTGCATGAAAAGAAAAATTCAAAGAGTTTTCCCATTATGGCAATAAAGTATGTACGTACCTGGTAACAGATAGCAATCACATTTAGTATTTTTTGTAAGAGGATTTTTGTACAACTTTCCCTCAAATCACTGTAACTAAATATGAGGCCAAACTCTATTAGCAAATGATAGGTTTGAGTTTTACATTTAGATTATTTTAATAATTTTTTTATTGCACAGATGGGTGGTCGAACTCACAGCCTATATGGTGTTAAGTGGTTACCGGAGTCTATAGATATCTACAACGTAAATGCCGCCACCCACCTTGAGATATAAGTTCTAATGTCACAGTATAGTACAACGGCTGCCACACCCTTCGAACCGAAACGCATTACTGCTTCACGGCAGAAATAGGCAGGGTGGTGGTACCTACCCGTGCGAACTCACAAGAGGTCTTACCACCAGTAAATAATAATAAATTTACATGATAATTTAAAATAACTTACCTATATTAAACGGAATATAACTCTGGAATAACACAAGTGATGTATTTACATACAATTTATTTTCCAACAAACAAGGCCGCCAATTTATATCACCGACTATTATTTGTTTTATTAGCTTACTCTGTACATATATTATGGTGTTAAATAAAGTTATATATATATTTTTTTTTGTATTGTGTTTCTCGAAATACTTAAGATATTTCGGTATAATGAAGATCACGGACCTATGCCAAGTGATCTTCATTTTCTACTTGCAGAATATTTAAGTCTTCCTGCAAGAATTGACGGACTATACGGCATGTGTTTAATATTGCGGCTTTTTGCATGGTCATGTACGTGTTCTCTGCTATGTCTAATATTTTGAAAGATTGGAGTAGGTGTTTAGGTATAACGCCTGTACTGGATAGCACCAGTGGTACAACGTAGACTTTGTTCATTTTCCAGATTCTTAAAATTTCTTCCTTTAATTCTGTATATATTATTATTACATATTTGGCGATTCCCTTCCAATATTCAAGAACAAAATTATAAAAAGTTGTTGTTGAACTTCAGCCTCAGCCTTGGTCTGAGTACTCGGGTATTACTGTCCTTGTTGTCTTTCTTTTGTTTTTAATTTTTTATTATTATTAATAGTATTGTTAAATCTCTATTGATATATTAATGTAATGCATGCTGTGTTTGCCTCTAATTAGAGTTGCAGTTATCAATTGCTCTATACATGTCAATGTTATTTTATGTCTTACTGTAAACCCTGTCGGTAATCCTTAAATAAATAAATAATAATAATAATTATTATTATTATTATGTATAAACTTATGAATTGCAAAGTTTCTATTTTTGCAAATTAATTAGTGGGCTTATGTTATTGTAACTTAAGATTGATACCTGTTGATCGCCACCTAAAGTAATTTGTCTCGTCGAACTTAATTTTCATACTCATCGGTTTTTCCTCGGGGGCGTCACAGATTCGCGTCACGTTCACTCCATTAGCTGATTTACCATGGGAAGAGGCTGCAGCCAATGCTCGGAAGAAATGTAATACTTCCTTTTATTTTATTTTCTATTCTGATTTGATATTTAAACGTAGCTGATCCCAAGTGGCACGTTGAAATACTTTCATATTCATCCACTGGTCTTGATTTAATATAATTTAATTTAATAGCAATCATTGCAACTTTAAAACAAATTATTCTATTAGTTTTATGTGATTGATTGTAATTAATTTTATAAATTGATTTAATCAATGTTTGAATTAAAATATGGGCATAACATCTGCCCACAGAAATGATACTAAATGACGACCACGACCGCTCTAACAAGGGCGATACGACAAAGGAAAAAATAAAATTTTACAGCATATTACCATATCTAAATAGTAAACATATACGTTTATAAATCAACTTAGAGGCAAAATAAACATGATCTAGGATCCAAGCCATGCTAGACCAACTGCAGTAGTTTTCTTAAAAATATTCTTGTCACGAATGTCCGGGTCAGTTTGTAGTTAATTCAGTGCGAGTTCGTGTGTGTAATCGAACCGTAGACTTTATGAAGACTCAATATGTGAGTTCACAGCATGCCGATAAGTTTATTTTTATTTTTTTTATTGCTTCGATGGGTGGACGCGCTCACCGCCCACCTGGTGTTAAGTGGTTACTGGAGCCCATGGACATCTACAACGTAAATGCGCCACCCACCTTGAGATATAAATTCTAAGATCTCAGTATAGTTACAATGGCTGCCCCACCCTTCAAACCGAAACGCATTACTGCTTCACGGCAGAAATAGGCAGGGCGGTGGTACCTACCCTTTTTTTTTTTTTTTTTTTTTTTAACACTGGGGAATCCATTTACGGATACCCGGTCCGGGGGGTAACGAACCGGGTTATGTCGGACTCCGGCGCCTCCTGAGAGGAAGAGGGGGACGAGAAGGTCCTCCACCTCCCCGAATCCCTCGCAAGAGACTACGCCTTGAAAAAAGCGCGCGAAGCACTTGCCCCGCAGAACGACTACCGACTAAACCCCATCGAGCTCCACCACACCGGCTACACCAGACCTACGGTACCGCAGTGCGCGCCGAAAGTCCGCCTTCGCCGGTACCCGTCCTGATGATAAGACGGGATTTCATCTCCGGGAAAATCCCGAAGGACGTCATTTCGGGAGATACACCGTGAGCGGCGCACAGGAGCCACCTTGCACCGCCCCTCCACCGGACCGACAGTCGAGTACCGGGCGCCCCCGCACCCGCCACCTGACAGTCCCTACGGGGGCTGAGCGGGAGCTTCACGCCCGCGCCGGCCATCCCGCCTTCTGCGCTGAGGTGCTGAAGAGGGATCCCACTCCCTTTCACGCTCCTCAGCCTCACGGGACGCCATTACCAGGTCACAAAACCTGGCCATGGCCTCCCACNAGAGGTCTGCCGTGATCAATATAAGTTTTTAAGACTATAATAAACAGCATATATTATTATATCAATGGCAGATCTGGTCAATTACTTTCAAAATTTTATTTTTTTAGCATTTTCAAAGTGGTCTGCCACAAAGTAAAATGCGCGATAATGGTCTGCCATTCTTATTTTCCGATAATAATAATCATATATTTTCAAAATTTCAAAATCGGTACCTGTCCTACCTGAGCGCTCGGCGCGTCGACCACTTTGAGCTTAGTGAGTCCCCACCTCATGCATGGTAGGTATAGGGGTCTCAATGTACGAAAATTCAGGTCTGGTCAAATACATACAGGTAGATCCCACGGGCTCTCGGGCTATAACGTCGTAATGTCGCGTAATGTCGCGAAACAGTAATGCGTTTCAGTTTGAAGGATGGGGCCACCGTTGTACTGTACTGAGACCTTAGAACTCATATCTCAAGGTGGGTGGCGACATTTACGTTGTAGATGTCTATGGACTGCGATAAACATTTTTTTCCCTACCTAAGCTGATAGCCTTGAGAGGCTATTTGAGCGTAACCTTAACTAGTAGGTGAGCTCACGGGGCTCAAACCTAACACGAACGACGTTGCTAACACGAACCCTAGCAAGAGCTATTCTTCGCAGAATCTACCACCGGATCGGAAACGCGACCCACTGAGAAGATCTGGCGAGAAACTCAGTGTGCTGTGTGGGTTAATTTACTTGTCGAACCCGTCGCAAGCGACGGGTTCGACGAGAACGACAACCGGCGCTTGAGGTACCTAAAAGCACCGTTAGTGGATCTGGAGGATCCGAAATGACGTGTTTTGGGCGACGTCGATTGCTTTCCATTCTGTCCGCAGGATCGGGAATGTAGTTACCGGCGGCCACGATGAGAGGGTTCTCGTGTCGTGCCGCTTTATCGAAGTGGGCTCCGGTAACCACTTAACATTAGGTGGGCTGTGAGGTCGCTCATCCATCTATACTTTTTTTTAAAGCTTAATTCTGTCGTTAAGCAGTACTGCATTTCGGTTTGAAGGGCGGGACAGCCGTTGCACTGAAAAACTGAGACTTAAAACTGATGCCTCAAAGTGAAAGGGGTTATTTACGTTGTTAATAATATGTATGGGCTCCTGTGAATAGTTGACACCAGGTAGGCCGTGACCTCGTGCACACATCTTAGCAATAAAAAAGGGTATGTACTATAAAATGTATATAATATGATAGAAAATTAGTAGCAGACCTCGAAGAGGCTGGTCCTTCCATACCCTCATATTCTGTTTCATCCTCTAGCATTGCTCGTCCTCACCTTTCCTAAATAATATCGAAAATAAAACAACAGCTTTAAAATCCATTATGCAGTTTCAGTGTCGTCTAAATGGCAGGATATTGTCAATAGTGTATGCATAACAAATCTATTTTTCTACGTCTGATAGCCGACGTCACTTAGGGACGTAACTGCGACTTATTTTATCAATACGAGTTCAGATTTGACATCATTTGTGTTTTTGCTTAGCTTTTTTTGGTTAGAATTAAAGGGCAGGGGAGTTCAATGGTTAATCGATTGCAGATATCACAATAGACTGCTATGAGTTGTCCAGCCTATCCGTCGAACCGGAATGCAGGAATTGTATCAGGAATAGACACGACGGTCGTGCCTCTTGTGCTGATATGGTATTGCCCCCTAAGTCTTGGAAATAGTTTGTGAACACAATGATGTGATACCGTATTTAGAAGAAAAAAAAAAGGACACAAAGTACTTAGTTTAGCGCCATTTAGGACACACTGAGGAATATGTCAAACTGAATTATAGCTTTTGGAAAAAAAAAACGTATTTTAATTTTAGTATAAAATAAAAGAAAATTTCCTGGATCATCCATCATTCTCCTGTCCTTCTCCAAGTAACCTTGGGTCGGCGCAACATGTTTTCTCCTTCCATACTCCTCTATCATATACCACTTCTTCGCTCACTCCCCTCTTACACATATCGTCTTTCACGCAAGCCATCCATTTCTTCTTAGGTCTACCTCTTCCAAACTTCCACATTTCCTCGTTTCCACGTTTACTGGTATCAGTCGTTTGAAAATGTTTTTTGCCACCATACCATTGAAAATATTGACTATAAACTATTTCTGCAGGTTAAGTGAGAGAAGCCAATTGAAGATTGGTTTAAAACAGAATAAAGTTTCAGAAGAAGGGAAAACGACAACTGTATTTCGGGTTGAATGAAATCGAAATCAACATTCCCTCTTGCAGCATCCAAAACTAAAATGATATTAAGTTTTCAGCTGTGTCTTTATGTTTATTGTCCTTTTGTTATATTCATGGAATGTGTGTGTGTGTGTATCTCAATTATCGTAATGCTAGAAGGCATAAAATTTTCTATAATAACTAATTTACGTAAAAATAAAACAAAGAGACATCGCAGCCCCAAATTAAATCTTATGGGTTATATACCCATAATGTTTATTCGAGGAAACGATATAACACAAAAAATCTATACTTTAAATAATTATTTATTTAGTCTGTTTTCTTTCCTAAAATACGACAGAAATAGGCGATACTTTGAATTGCATGTACAATTCGCCTTACAAAAGTATAGCCGTATTTTAAGAAGCAACCTTTGACCAAGCAATCGGTATTTCTGATTACTTTAAAACAGCCATGTTTCAAATGTGCTAATTATCAATGGACGAATGTAAAAATATTCTTGCTGACGTTACGCATCAGTTAATCTGCGTATTGGAATTTCCATTTTAGAAATATTCAGTAGCCTTTGTGTAATTTTCTAATATATATACATACGTTGACGTAGTTTCAGGGTTTTTTTTACAAGAAAATGTTTAGAAATCATTAAATTTGGAAAGACTTGCTGTGGTTTTAATGTAAAGCTAGACAATGTTTGAGAAAACTTCGACAATACTAAAAAGATATATTAGTAGAAACACGATGGTAATAACTTTTGGTGGTTTCCAAATTTAAGAACAAAATGGAAACTTTCATTCTTAAACAGAAATATTCATACTTTTTCAGAATACAGGATATCAAAATATAAAAAAAAAAAAAACGATTCGTACCTACATATTACCACGGATCAATATGACTTGCTTGTTATTCAATATGAAGGGTAAGGGAGTTGTTTATCTGGACGTGATTCTAATTATCTCGACCCTGCAGTAAAGATTCAACAATGTAATATTTCAAATATGGTATTATATAAGGGCGGCGGTATTAAGGGCAGTTTCAAAATAATTAAAACGTTGATAAATTGTAACTTAAGATGAGGATGCGTATAAATATAAACTTAATGTATTAATAGTTAACAAAATAGTAGAGACTGGATGTTTTCGTAGTGTTTTTTAAAAACAGTTCACTGATCTCTTCGAAAATCTAAATGATGGAATCGATAATGTGATTTTATAAAATATAATCTTTCGAGTGTATTTGAATTTTGTGTGCAGTCGTTAAGCATTCACCGGCTATTAAATTGAACTAATAAGTACAAAACTTCCTTTTTCGAGGGAAACACTGTGGAGGGCGATGGCGACATTGAGGGGATTTTACTTTTTCAAAGGAGGCTTGAGGAGAGTCCCCCGCGTTGAACAGTGACTTGGATGTAGCCCTGGCATTGCCCTTGTACACAAGTGACGATAATTATTTACGATCAGGTCCATAAGCCTGTTTGCATTCAATGATAATAAAAAATATGTTTTTGAATACAAATGTAAACAAAGGTAAACAAACAAAACTTTACGGTATTTCAAGTCCATTTTTAATTGAATACGGAATGAATTGACTTGACCAGTTGACTACTGACGGAAAGAATATTTATCTTTAAAATTATCATGAAAAACCGGTTGTTTGAAGAAGGGTTACGGGTTTTTGTAAATTAATTCAGTTTAGCTGTTCAAGGTTTGATATTTGTTATTGAAGCGTGTCTCGTTTTTCAAACCACACCCATTAAAGTGAGTGCCGTAGAAAGTAAAGCATAAAGAATTTAACAAAGGTTCTTGTAATATGAAATAATTTAATAATTCTCTTTTATTTTTGTTCACACTAAAATTTTTAAATATTTTTATTACTTTAATTAGTTATTAGTTTTAAGTATAGTACGGTGACCAAGTAGCTCTGTGTTCTTCATTATGTCTGGAGTTGGGTCTAAGGGAAGCTGCCTACAAATTTTTTATCAAGTTTTTAATTTAACTTTTGGGTCTAACCGTTATTAAATAGTCTTAATTAAGCCAAGGCGATTTTACTTCCGAGTACTACTTATTTCTCGAGCGCTATAACATATCCTTTTTCAAATAACACCTGCAGACAATACAAAACGGTAGGCAGCTAATTGGTTGCACCCTTCACATTGCTGTCATCAATGAGGACGGCAATCACTCACCAGGTGAGCCGTATGCTCGTCCGCCAACGTATGGCATAAAAAAAGGAATTGCTTAAGTAGGCAATGGCTTGACAGTTGACAGTACCCTTGGCATTACTAACTTCCCGAAGCGACCTCTCATTATTAAATGAGCTTGACTACCTAAAATATCAATAAAAATGGCACTACTAAAATATATCATCCAGCTCGAATGAAAATAATAAATACTGTGAACATGACATGTGTAATCTGAGCGTCTTGTCCATATATTAATGTAATGAATAGTAACTAAATTGGGGTCAAATGCGGGTTGAATCATAATTTTATTGGGCGCGACAGATCCAGTCTTATTTTGTGTCGTAGTAGAGAGTTTGTCGGCTGTCACGAAGGAGTCGCGTGCGCGTCAGATTCCTCGCCCACTAACACTTGTGTCTTTGCTGGTAATTTAATATTTTCTTGTAAATTAATGTAGATACTCGTATTGAGATCTTCAATTGTTGTTTATAGAACACGATACAGATTTTAATATCTGTTGATATACATTTATTGCTTCTGTAAAAATCTAAAAACACGATACAATGTCAATACATTTTGCAAGATGAGTTCCCTGTTTTATGACCCGTGGGTTCATTTTGATAACGTACCGCGAGTATACCAACTGCTAAGGTTTAAAAAGAGAGAAATAATTGTTTAACTCTCTCTCTAAGATTTTTTATTTTTATTGCATATATTGGTGGATGAGCTCACAGCCCACCTGGTGTTAAGTGGTCACTGCAGCCCATAGACATCTACAATGTAAATGCGCTACCCACCTTGAGATATAAGTTCTAAGATCTCAGTATAGTTATCTAAGATCTCAATAAAGCTCTCGATGGAACCTGCCCGCATTACTCGTAGTTTCAAACAATAACGTTAACTTCAAATATACGATTCTCTCAGTTGTTACCGCTAAGCGGATCTAATTCAGTCCCTCCCGTGGGTCCGCAGGTTAAAAAGTCCCCACACGCGACAGCGTTACAGATGGGATAGAACCGTCCGTTTATAGACTTTATAGCTTTAGTTTTTGCCGATTAGAGGAACTTCCTTTCCTGTGCTAAAGATAACATACCACACTACACGTTATTGATACTAGGTATTTCGTTATTTATTATTAATATACATCATGGGTTTTTTATTGTCATTGCAAGTAGACCGCACGGTCCATCTAATATTGGGTGGTTACTGTCGCTCATGTTTTACGGTAGGCAGCGGCTTGGCTCTGCCCCTGGCATTGCTGAAGTCAATGGGCGACGGTAACCACTCACCATCAGCTGGGCCGTATACTCGTCTGCCTACAAGGGCAATAAAAAAAAACATGGACAGCAGCAATGTTAGAAGCACATTCAAGCCTACCGCTTTATTGATGGGTGATGGGAGAGATGTGTAAACGCTTCACTTTCCCCCCTTTGCCTTTTCATGGGTTCTGTCTCATGCGAGGTTCGGACCCGGGTTGTTGAGCGACAGGAGGTTTTAGTCAGTTCGACTCCGACATGCCCCGCCCTCCATCCCCAGTGGAGGAAGGAAGTCCGGCGATTTCCTCGTGACCAAAAAAAAAACCGCTTTATTGATATTATTGTTCTTTGACATGAAATTCATTATTATTATTATTTTTATTTCCCTTGTAGGCAGACGTACATACGTCCCATCAGATGGTGAGTGGTTACCGTCGCCCATGGACTACAGCAATGCTAGGGGTAAAGCCAAGCCGCTGCTTACCGAAAATATCTGCCTATTATCGAATGATATAGGAAGATAGTGTGCTTGATTCATACAAAATCGTTCTAGAATGAGACTGAGTGTCTCCGTCGTATCTCCGGTGGGCGGATAACAAATACTTGAATCAGTCTCGTCTGGCAATGGTCTCGCGTTCGGCGACCTAACATTAGCAGCACGAAGTGCCTGCCTGATTGGCTGTATGTCACTGTTCAATTATTCATTGCCCACTCACAATAAGCAGTCTAAGTGCAATATCACAGCACCTACATAGAACTGGTTTTCGTACATGCACTATGAAATCAGCTTTTTTTTATAATTTACCTCATATTGTTGGTTGATCAGATCAAATTCTGGTATCAATTTTTCATCCCTATATATTCCCAAATATAAGATGGAAGACGTATAATATAGGTAATATAGGTAAATTTTTTATACGTATAAACGTATAATAGGTAATAAGTATAATAGGTATTATATAATAATAATAGGTATAATAGGTACATAAATTGTCTGATTAAGAGTTTTTAAATCATATGCTGTTTAATATATGTTTTTGAAAAAGGAATTATTTGTGGTTAGTTGAATAATAAGAAAGATTGAATTTTAATTTATTTTTTAAGAAATATTTAATGGGTGTAGACAGAAAAACAAACTTACGAATCGTTTGATGTGAGGAGTCCAGGGACCAGTGCAGCATGAATACCTTAGTCATAAAATAAGATCATAGATGAGCTTTAAAAAAATGTCAAAAATGCAGTGTAGCTACGAAAATAAAACACTACAAGGAAAAATATTATATCGTTTTTATAACGAGATTTATTGATTCTGAATGATAATTTGCTTTCTAAAAAGTTTTTTAATCACGAAAGACAAAAAACATTTACGTAGTTAAGATGAAAAATACATTAGTTTTCCGGTAAGGCAGAAGGCGTACAGNATGAGCTTTAAAAAAATGTCAAAAATGCAGTGTAGCTACGAAAATAAAACACTACAAGGAAAAATATTATATCGTTTTTATAACGAGATTTATTGATTCTGAATGATAATTTGCTTTCTAAAAAGTTTTTTAATCACGAAAGACAAAAAACATTTACGTAGTTAAGATGAAAAATACATTAGTTTTCCGGTAAGGCAGAAGGCGTACAGGTCAAACGCCCGGTACCATCTACATAAAGTATCATTATATTTACATTTGATTATCACTTTGATTGTCTCCCATGGACTCTGTATATATTAAGATAAGCATTAATATTAAAGGTGGTTGCATATTCAGTGACCTCGGCCAAGGACCGGTCATTCGGCGAGTCGGGAATACACTCGTGCGCTATGAACTACGACACTTTTACATTACTCGCCACACACTAGCGATCAGTCGCAACGTTATTTGTCGGGTTGTCATAGTACTAACTAGCCACCATTAAAACATTGACTGCGACACTAATTTTCATTTGTTTTTAGATCAAATTCAAGGGTTTGTTTAGCTTCTAGTAAATTTAATGAAACACCATATCTATGATGGTAAATAGCTTCGGAGGTAACGTAGAAAATACATTTTTTCCGACTTTCGGTAGTATAATGTACGCCTTATGGCTGAAAGGAAATGTTGATACACGATGGGTTCAACGATATCTGTTCCTAACTACGGTTCAGTACAACATCCGCTGTCGCACTTTATATATTATGGATTATTCTAGGAAACACACATAAATTCATATTAAATCTTAACGCTCATGTGCTTAACATTCATTGAGATCTATAGCTAAGTTACTAAGGTTAACATTTTTAAATACTACGTAATATTAGAATAGATCCTATTATACTAATATCATAATACCAAATAGAATCATCGATCTATTTGAGTTGCCTTTGTGGAGAATTTGGAGATTTACGAATTCGCAATTTTGTTGCATTTTATATATTCTAATGAATTTAAATTCGTCATGATTGATTCATAGCGCCAGTAGACAATTCAGAGGCAACAAAATTTATAAGCTCAGCGAAATAATATTGTGAGATTGCCACCGACTTGTTTATTGTATAATATAAATATTGAATACATGAAAATTAAAATTAATAATACCAAACAGAGAAGTGCGTAAATTCATATGATTTCTTTGGCTTAGTTTACAATTAACTTTTTTAAGTTAAATTAAAATATGTGTGACAATGTGACGTTTTTATTTATTTACTAAATGGTTGGACGAGCTCACGACCCACCTGGTGTTATGTGGTTACTGGAGCCCATAGACATCTATGTAAATGCGCCACCCACCTAATGTGAAGTTGTATTGAATTTTTAAAGTTAAAAGTAGTCAAACAGTATCGGTAACCGATGTCGTTTGTGGGTTCTGCTAGCAGTTTTCATAAGGAAGCCGACGTAATAATCGCCCTGTAATTGGTAACAATTTATGCCCAATATCCTCAAAGGCATGCCCGAACTATTAATAATAGTTCTGACGAGCTCTTTTACTATTTTTTCTTTGTTAACTATCTATGCCATCAAGTCTATTGCCGATTAAAAACGATGACTCATAAACATGTGCTCACAAACGACTTCCGCCATGTAGAATTATTACTGTACTATAAAAGTAAAACTGGCAAGAATTATAAGTCAGCGTAAACAATTAGTTTTTTAGAAATGTTTGTTGAGAAGCAGCTGTATTAAAAAAAAGGGGATATAATGAAGACGCTGTCACTAAACGTGGGAGATCTATAATATAATAAGTAGAGAGCATTCGTTCCCTAAGCGCAGGACTTCATTGAAAACAATAGACAACGCTCTGCATACATATTATCTGATTAATCATATAAGTAAGTAAGCAGATACCCGTGTCACCAATAAATTAATTCTTTGATCACGCAGCCCACCCACATGGATGTGCTAAAATTATTTTTGTACTGGCCACTTCAACATAAAAAGGCTGATTCACTATTTAATCCGTTGGCTTACATTTTCAGCGGAAGTATATATTATGTATGTGTGAGTGGCAAATTATTTGCAATGTCAATAGTGGGAAGTGTTTAATTTAACATGCCTTGATCAATGTTACTCTTATATAATTTCGCTTAAATGGCATTATTATTTTATTATTATTTTATAAATTAGCGATGATTTTTTTTAATAGTATAGGTGAGTGAAAGATCTCAAGGCCCACCTGATGATAAGTTACTATCGCAGCTCTTATATATGTATAATTAGATCCTTAAACGATTCTAATTTAAGTATAAAACTCTTTTATGCAGCAGTATCAAAATTTGTAGGTATATATAAGAATATAAGACGTAAGACACTCTCTACTTCAATGATATGGTTACGTAATCAGGAGGTCATCTGATTGCGTATCGAATTTGGTATTGCAACTTTTCCTCACTGTTCGAAGGTCCAGTCGAAGATTCATGACGAGGTGTTAAAAGAAATGTATGCTAAATATTAGAATACTTAGTCTAAATTAGACTAAGTTAAAGAGAATGGTACAAATGGATAAAATCAAACCCGCAAAATTATAATTTGCGTAATTACTGGTGGTAGGACCTCGTGGGAGTCCGCAAGGGTAGGTACCACCACCCCGCATATTTCCGCCGTGAAGCAGTAATGCGTTTCGGTTCGAAGGGTAGGGTAGCCGTTGTAACTATACTGAGACCTTAGAACTTATATCTCGAGGTAGGTGGCGCACTTACTTTGTAGATGTCTATGGGCTCCAGTAACCACTTAACACCAGGTGGGCTGTGAGCTCGTCCATCCATCTAAGCAAACAAAAAAAAAAAGAATGGCTCAATCTATCGTCATGTGGGACTCGTAGACGGGAAAACAGAGAGCGGGTATAATAATGAGTGAATGACGTGTGTGGAAATTATGTTTGATTCGGAAAAACTAAGATTGTTTTAATCTTTTTTGTACTGTCAAAATGTTGGAGTATGTACATAACTAAATTAATGTCTTGATAATCTCAACACCATATCACTAACTCACTTTATACAAGCCTATTTTATCAAGTATCAAAGAAAAATAAATTTACAGTAATACCTTACTACTCATGTTTCTAAAATATCTAAAACGTGTTAAATTTTAAAATCCGAACACCAGAATCGTACTAATTCATGCATTCTTAAATCAAGAAAAAATTTCACCACATGACAGCAAATAAACATTCAGCTAATTATGCGCTGTTCAGTTTTAATTTGAAACCGGCTTTTTTCGCATTGACGTCAGAGCAAGCTACATACATAACATTCTCGTCGTGTATCTTGGCCATAAAAAGTAATCTTTACAGCTAAAATCACATAACCGGTCACAGTTGATATTATANCATGCATTCTTAAATCAAGAAAAAATTTCACCACATGACAGCAAATAAACATTCAGCTAATTATGCGCTGTTCAGTTTTAATTTGAAACCGGCTTTTTTCGCATTGACGTCAGAGCAAGCTACATACATAACATTCTCGTCGTGTATCTTGGCCATAAAAAGTAATCTTTACAGCTAAAATCACATAACCGGTCACAGTCGATATTATACTAATAGCGATAATATTTACAAACATAGGAATCTCAATCTATTCTAGAAGATAACTAATTAGTGATTTAGTTTGAAATCAAATCAAATCAAATCAAAAAAGTTTTATTGAACATAAATGAAAGTACATACTTGTTGAACGTCAAAAGAACTACCGTCAATTCACAAGAATTAGCCTCCGTCCTGAGAAGAATTGGCAAGAAACTCAGCGGGCATGTCTTTTTTTTTATATATTTTTTTTTTTTTTTTTATATTTGATTTTTTTAAATATTCATTTTTACAATAAGTAATTATAACATAACAATTTTATAGGTACAATATTGAAATGCCCGGAGCGAGCAACTCATTCCCACTTTGTGCAATCTTCTAGATAATCATTGACTTTATAGTAAGTAAGCTTTATTGCACAGATGTTCTTTAATAGTTTTCTTAAACTTATGTATATGTAGGTTCTGAACATTTTGTGGGATTTTGTTGTACAGGCGCACAGACAAGTTAAAGCTTATCTTTTACCATTTGGATGATTGAGCACATATTTCTCACACTTCGATCCTTATGATTTATAATCTTCCCCCTCTAACGTCTAATTTTGATAACCAAACACTTATCGCGTTAACAGTGCTAGGAGACAGGGATTGTAGACATCTTGACCCAGAAATCAACTGCTTAAGAAGTCTGTTCTTGTTCTTATCAGGGCATTTAATTCGTATGCGATAATATGTCTAGACTTTTTCATGCAGATCTGCAAGAGCGTCATCAGCTAAGTTCATTTGCGAAGGCAACTAAAAATAGAAGTTTTAGATTCAATTAATTTGCCTTACCAAATTGCATTTTAACTCAAATTGAATTTTTGACTGTACACTGTCATACACGAACCTAAAATATTAATATGAAAGTAACAATTGCAATAAGGTGCAAATTCATAAACTACTTCACTATAAGTCCACTTAACGCTAATGTGTACAGTACAATGTACAGAACCATAATATTAATGTTTGCAAGAAACAATAAACAGATAATACATTGCGAATTGTGTCAACTACATCGTTTTCCCACGAGTGTCGTGTTGACTCAGTGCGCTTCATGGAGAAAGTGCATTGAGTTGACGTCAAAGGTTTCACATTACGTACTCTCTGGTATATCTACTTGTATTATACGATTCACACATGGGTACTGTGATTAATAAAGCCATTGTTGTTGCTATATGCTCGATGTGTGGATGTGAATATAATTACTACACTGCAGATACTAGCCGATATTTGATTTTTGCATTGGACCGTTAAGATATAATTGTATCCGCATCTTAGACTTTGTTGATTATTTAGCAATTCGGTACGTTATAGCTAAGGAATCTACCTATATTTAAATAGGAGAAGACAAAACACTTGTCAAACGACTTTTTTAAGAGCTGTTGACGATCTTAAGATTTATCAATTAACAAAAAGGGAATAGTGATTGAGATTTTTAATGTAATGATTTTTAATGTTGAGTTGTCAGTGATTATGGTAAAATTTTGATTATTAACTTAGTTACAAATCTTTTGGGTTTCGTTGCAAAAAAAACATGTATCAATATGTCTACCTGTGTATCACTGACATTTTATTTAGCCTAAATATCGGTACATATGGTGTATGGAAAGTATGAAAAAATATTTCCTAGAGGTGATACATAGCTCCTCCCGACTCGGCCAGGCGGGCTTAGACCTAGTAAGGTATCCCTGGACACCAGCGACATCGGCTAGGTGGCCTGCCGGGCTTCTGTATCGAGATGGCCGACGTCAGAGCCTTCGTCATTTGCCTTGAAGATTCCGTCAGTCGGGCGTCCTTGGAGAGAGCTGTGTGTCTGGTTGCAGTGTTGACTGCGGTGACCCTGTTACGCCGCCCGGGTTCTGACCTCGGGGGAGATCGGACGCTTAGTACAAAGGAATCGTTTAGTAGGTATAACCCTAAATACAATCCTTGGCCTCGCGGTCCCCTCCGAACATCTGCGGACCGTCCAGTCCAGTCCGTCCAGTTTGGCCCGCGACCCAAAAAAAGAGGCGATATACTGCATGTAACTGGGCGATGAAAAAAAACCTAACCAGTGGAGTGCTACTTATCATCCTCCTTGCGTCGTGTTTCTCAGTGCTGAGGATCGTGACCTTTACGGGGCACTGCTGTTTAGACTACTTATCATAAAGATAAGTAAACACGCCACATTAAATGGACTCAAGTTAGAATTATCTCTTAGGTTAAACAGGAGTTTTATTTTTAGTATTACCGATGTTACTTACAAATGTTTAAAGGTTACGTTTAGAAAATGTTTATTCTTGATGTCCGCAATATGTTCATTAAATGACTGATGTGTGTCTCTCTGCCTTACCTACGAAAACCTGTAGTCACAATTATATAACAATAGTCCAATTTGCCGCGATCCTGCAGAGCTATACTCAGTTACACTTGACATATCATAGGTTTCTTAAGCTCAGTTTTTTGAATCTATACTAATATTATAAAGAGGAAAGATTTGTTTGTTTGTTTGTTTCGAATAGGCTCCGAAACTACTGGACCTATTTGAAAAATTCTTTTTACATTAGAAGCCGACATTGTCCCTGATGAACATAGGCTACTTTTTTGATTTTTTTTTTTATTTTTTTTTTTGGTTTCATGTGTGTTTTAATGTTTCCGAAGCGAAGCGAGGGCGGGTCGCTAGTAGTCTATAAATCTAGTTTACAACAGTTTTAAACATACGGTATACAGTCAAGAGAAAATAGAGTTTGTACTTCTGCACCTCTCTGCTTCTGTTTATGTTACGAAGTAATGAAATTGAGAATAGCAGTATACCCTACGTCCTGTGCCAAAAAAAAATTTTTTTAAAATATATTTTTTTAAATATATTTTTTCCTTTATTATTATTTTACTAAATTACGGAAGACTGTAAAACATTCGAAGTTTCGAATTACGAAATGACTTAACTACGTACGAGATTAAACTGTAAAACTGACTTTTTAACAGTTTTGTGTAGCTTTCGAAAATCTAAGATACCTACACAAATACACTATTGTCCTCGGTATTCTGATTTGTTTATTAAGAGAGAGAGAACTGAAATGGTGTTGTCACAGACGATTTTCATAACAAATCGTAATTCCTTATTGCACATAAAACCATAATCAGCTTACATTGTCTTACCCAAGTCTGTGTTTAGAATATTAAAAGAAAACCAACACAAAAGATGTAACATGTAACAATATCTTATATGTACTTCAATCATTACGGAACATCACGTATTTTTCATCATTAAATGCTTCCTTCTTGGCAGTGAACCACGGTAATAACTTCGACGGAAATGCCATTAACAATGAAAATTATCATTATAAATAAAACTGCTAATGAATGAAAATCGTAAACTCGTTGAGTTCATATCATTTTTTCATATCATTCAGATATCGTTCATATTATTAGATAGAAAGAAAACATAGTGGACAAGTTCTGTCATCTTCGTCAACTGATCAACGAAAACTCACGATTCAACTACTTCCTGCTTGAAAAAAATGTACTGCACCGCTGATTCACGGATACATTAAAAACGATGGTGATTAAGCTACGTGGGCCAGTGGGTTTTCATCAAAGTTGATACGCTGAAAATGAATCACTTATTATTCGGTTCAACTTCAAAATTCAAGCTTACAATTAAAAACCTAACTATCTTCGCTATTTATGTTATCAGAAGTACGTATCAAGTATTCTTGTTCTATTAAGATTTTGAAATATTAAGTGACGTTTCCCAAGCTGAAAAGGCAGTTATGTGGAATTTTAACACTAGCGACTGCGATACGCAAAATTAGTTTATTACTTTGATCAATATATTATTATGTAGATAGGAATGGTTGTATTTGATGTATTTACCAGATGCTGTGTTGATTGCGTAATGAGTTATTGTTGCGTATGCGGGCAATTGGTTTGCAAGCTCGTCACGTTTCTTTGCGTCGGAAAATGATCAACCCTAGATGTGCACGTAACGCAGGCCAAAGGAATGACGTTAATTCGTACTCTAAGGCCGGTTACAGTGCTCCACCGACCGTCTGTGCGTACGTTCCGTCCTGACGGTACGCATTAACCGATCGTCAGTTTGCTTCATTCAGTGCTCTCCTGACCAACAATCTGACCGAATTGGTATAGTCGGTACGCAAAAGGGAAGCGTTTGCAAATAGCTTAATTGCTGCTTATTATTTTCGAAAACGTTTAAGGAACGTTCAAGTTTTTTGATTATTTCAGAATCTCTATCAAGTTTTGATGAATTATCAGCACATACTTCTTGCCAGGCCTTTAACTTGGCATCGCGATCTTTATATAACACGTGGCCTTTGTCCCAGAGCGGTTCACGAACTTCGGTGATTGGGCGCTCGGTGTCGATATATTTGGCCACGTTCAATACGAAATCGCTTTTTTTGATGATGATACCCACATCCGTACGGTCGGTCCACCGATCGGTGCAGCACTGAACGCGTTCATTTGTTTCCATTGCGCGTCGGTAGACCGACGGCACGCATGCGGACGCGCTAGACCGACGGTCCTCGTACGCAGTGCGTAGCAATATACGCGTGCGTACGGTCAGTCCAGCACTGTAATGATTTATGAATTTTCATATAAACGACAAGCGCGACTGACGTACGCACAGACGGTCGGTGGAGCACTGTAACCGGCCTAAGAGAATTACAATATGTCGATTAATTATCATTTACATATATTTATTGAGTACGAGTGATTTATATCTCAGGTTAAGTTAAATGTGTAACAGAACCAAATCTGAAATGTTATTTACAAATAAAAAAATACTTGTAGGCGAATAGACATCTTATGAGTATGTATATTCATTTAAATGTTTTTCATAATTTTCGCCAATGAAATGAGTCCGAGGTATGACCTTTTTTGTTTTTAAATTTCACGGAAAACCCCTTACTAAAGTATTGTGTGTTGCATGTCTATCGAAATATTACCAAATGTAATTTGGTAGGAATTTTTGTTTTTTCTGTGTTATCTTATTCGAATATAAGGGGTCTCATTAAGAAAATATATATCAGTACTTTTACTGTTACTGTGTATATTACAGTACTGTTACTGTAAATTTACATTTTCTCTAATTTAATTTCAATATTAAAATGCTCAAAATTTTATTTTAATAATTAATTTACGATACGCTATGAAATAATATTTAAATGTCCCTTGTCGTTATTTATGTTTTTTTTTTTGTGAAAGTTTCTAGACAGAACACTCAAGATTGAGGACTAGTAATTAGCATCAAGCGTCAATGGATGGAAATAAAATGTCAATGACATTGTTTTAAGTCTTTGAACTGAGTTTCGAATAAATAGGGTTTCTCGGGAATATCTGTTGGGCCGTTTACCCCGTAAAATACTATGGATATACGTAGATGTACTCCGGAGTCTTGGTTTAAAATTTAGAGAACGATGAACAAGATCGTTAATTTTTTCAAATTAATCTTCTTCTATCTTATCGTACTTTCGAACTAATCTTTCGAATCGAATTAATATGCTTTTGTTTTTTTATAAAATTTACTACTGGTGGTAGGACCTCTTGTGAGTCCGCGCGGGTAGGTACCTCCACCACCCTGCCTATTTCTGCCGTGAAGCAGTAATGCGTTTCGGTTTGTAGGGTCAGCAAGCCTTTGTAACTATACTGAGACCTTAGAACTTATATCTCAAGGTGAGTGGCGCATTTACGTTGTAGATGTCCATGGGCTCCAGTAACCACTTAACAGCAGGTGGGCTGTGAGCTCGTGTACCCATCTAAGCATTAAAAAAAAATCGAACCATATATTATTATTTAGTAATAATTTAAAAAGTACTAAAATATTATATGAATAAAAATTATTATATCATATGAATAATGAATGACGAAATTTTTATATGAATAAAACATATACAATTTGAAATATTACGGAAGATGAATACGAAAAATCACAATTAAACATGATTTAATATTAATCGAATAATCAAATTACCCTTACGAATTAATCAAATTGCGATCACAACCGATATTAGTAGTTTTATAATCATAATATGGTTTTCTTAATAGTTCTAATAGCTGCGTTCGTGTTCTTTTCGTTTCGTTCGTTTCAATTTAAAGCTTTATTTTCTACAAACGAAATCTTAACATATCGTTGATATCGTTGATCCTTAGTTCAGATTAGATTTTTTATTTATTTTATTCAAATTATTTAGGAATTTACAATACCTTTAAATTCACGATATTTTTTTGCTATTAAAAATACGTTTACATAATAAAGGCAAATTGAATAGCAAAGATGTCTAAAGATTACGATGTATACATACATATTTTATACATATGAAATCTTAAATTTTTCTGGAAAGCGTTTATCAATTTGCAGTGCAATAAATTTGTTTTTCGTCTTCATTTAGTGTCACTAAACGTAACCACTACATTACAAGGAACAATTGTTCTAAATGAATTTATATTGTAACGTAATTTGAAATAAAGATACTTTTTTTCGGCATAGATAATAAAAATTATAGGAAACTAATAAATAATTAATGAACGAACTCATCGAACATAATTAAAATGTATTAGAGGTAAATGTCCGATTTTTAACATTCCAGCATATACATATGAGTAGCTTAGGACGTGCACTACTGGGGTCGTTGACGTCAATCCAACACCACGCATGCATAAATGTATTAATGATATTGATATGCATACGAGTTGCTAAATAAAGGCAGGAGAGATGCTGTGGCAGGTAATACTACGGCTATCCTCAAGTAGGCTATATCAAAATACGTTTTATTTTGTTCAGAGTCCAACTGTAACTCATTAAGAGATACAGAAATAAAACCGAAAAAATATCGACTTATTTTTTAAAATAAGGTGGTAATAAGGATTGTGTATTAATTTTGTAACTTACTTCAAAAAAGGAGGAGCTTATAAATTCGATTGTATTTTTATGTGTGCTACCTCAAATCAGTTATATAGGTTGTGATTTTGATGAATCTATATTATTGTTAGTAGAATGCTGGTATTTCTCATGTAGTCCTATTAAATTTTTATCAAGATCTTTTAACTTGATATTCTATTTTATTTAGTTCTAGTCGGTTTTCTGTTTAGTTAAAATTTTATATTATTTTGATTATTTTTTCATTTCTTGGTTCGTTTTTCCAATCGCGACCGACGATTGTGGCTTGGACTTCGGCATTGGGTGATAAGCTTTAGATGTTTGGAACAAGCCGTAATAACGAGCTTTACCATAACAAGGTTCTGTTGTTTGTCGATGATACCATTTACAGTCAGTTACAATAGACTACATTGACGTCACAAAATGTTGACCGATATTTTTTATAACAGATTAACATATCTGGTTACATCCGCTAACAATGACTTCGAATTGAAATACATAAATACATATTAATATGTATATCGTTACCGCGTCATTAATGAGTTCATCAATAATTACATATTTAAATTTTGTACAATATACAGTATGTAAATAATAATATGTAGTAATTCTAGTTTAATACAAGCTAAATTTTTTTTATTACCTTAACTATTTTGAATAGTGTTTATTTTAGTGAATATTATTTAATAACAATAATGTCTTCAGCGATAGTAAATATCATAACTATAATATCAATTTGAATAAAACAGAATGTCAAAATTTACTCCATCCATAACTCTTCATGTTTCCATGTAAGTCTAATATAAAATTTCAAAATACGCTCAGTATTTAACTATGTATTTACTTTTGATTTGTATTTTCGTCTTCACGCTTTCAGAAAAGTCTCTAAAACGTTTATGTAAAAAGGGTCTCATCCATCTCAAGCGCAGGTAGCACGCCGCGTGGTCTCTCCCTCTCAGCTCGCCCCGTAACCTTCACTGGGGGGGAGATCGCCTCCTACAGGGGAGGAATTGGTCGGCCCTGCATGTGTAATAAGTGGTGTGACTGAATAGTGTGTGTGAATATCAAAACAACGGCTGGATCTGCATAGCGGCATATCGTCTCTTCTCGTAGGTGTCGTAAAAGGCCTTTAAGGGATTAAGTTTACTGGTTGTAGGGTTTTAAGTAAGGTCGAATAGGTACGTATCATCTTCCTGCTTAGTTTTCTGGTTACGAAGCAGAAATACATTCCAATGTGAAAGGTAGGATAGCCACTTTATTGGCCACTTATTTGGCCAATCGAAACTTCGCCCTGTCTCAAGGCGGGTACCGGTATTGACTATGTGATATCTATGGCCTCAAGTATTCACTTTAGACCAACTGTTTCACCTATCTATGGCATATTAAATATTAAAAAAGAAACAAATCATAGAATTATTATTATTGAAATAAATAAATTTTATTCGTGTCGTGCGTTTTCCGTGTAAATCAATTTCCATGATATTCTTTTAGAAATGAAAGTTTGTATATTTTACCTTACGTAACTAACATTACAAATCTATTGTTCAAATAAAGATATATAAGGTATCGACTCTTGTCACAATAGATATTTAAAATTCATCACTACATACATAATAATAGCATTTGTACCACAACACACATGTCTTGTTAATATTTCGAAAAAAAAATCTTGTTAATAATCGAAAAAAAATATTCTGACAGACATTTTACGTTCGTGTACTTATTCGAATGTACTGAAATTCATAAGTGCATGATAACGCCGCAAAATTATAATTTATGTAATTACTGGTGGTAGGACGTCTTGTGAGTCCGCACGGGTAGGTACCATCACCCTGCCTATTCCTGCCGTGAAGCAGTGCGTTTCGGTTTCGAAAAAGAAAGGCTAATAATCAGTTGGGTCGTGGTTACGTAGGTACCCTTGAAGAAAAAATAATCTCAAATTGTTTTTTTTTAAATTGTATATGAGAATAATGTTGAATAAGAGAAGTGGAGTTCACCGACTGACAATATGTTAACTCTAGGCCTGTTCACGAACGCCTTTAATAAGTTATGTGATCTTTGATAAGATATCTCTACGTCTTTTTTTTTAATTTGTTTTCCGTCTGGCACGTCAATGTAATGTTAATTATCATAATTACATTACAAACGTTCACATTATTTAAAAAATAACTGTGATTGTTTCGTTAAAAAGAAAAAAAAAAATAGAGTAGAGTTCATTTCGTTTGTAAGCACCCGCACTATTATAAATCGAAGTTTAAATTTTGATATTTTCATATAAACGAATTTTTTTTATATTGCTTAGATGGGTGGACGAGCTCACAGCCCACCTGGTGTTAAGTGGTTACTGGAGCCCATAGACATCTATAACGTAAATGCGCCACCCACCTTGAGACATTAGTTCTAAGGTCTCAGTATAGTTACAATGGCTGCCCCAACCTTCAAACAGAAACGCATTACTGCTTCACGGCAGAAATAGGCAGGGCGGTGGTACCTACCCGCGCGGACTCACAAGAGGTCCTACCACCAGTCGCTCCGCTTGAGCAAAATGCAAAAAATATGTATTCGGTTACTATAGTAAATTATAAAATGCAGCTTGGAAAATTTAATCCAGTTGACCCGTAAATGGTGCTCGATAAGATATGTAACTGCGCATTTGATAGATACGCTTCTATAATAGAATTCTGCGAATGAAATGCATCAATGAAAAGTGTTGTTTGTGAATTAGTTTAGAACATAAATCAAGCTGAGCAGCTTGAATTATGTAACTAGCTATGTTTTTTTTTTTTGTTACTTATATGGGTGGACGAGCTCACAGCCCACCTGGTGTTAAGTAGTTACTGGAGCCCATAGACATCTACAACGTAAATGCGCCACTCTCCTTGAGACATAAGCTCTAAGGTCTCAGTACAGTTACAACGGCTGCCCTGCCCTTCAAACCGAAATGCATTACTGCTTCACGGTAGAAATAGGCAGGGTGGTGGCACCTACCCGCGCAGACTCACAAGAGGTCCTACCACCACTTGATTTTTTTAGAAATTCCATTTTTTCATATACTGTAGAATTTTGGTGGTCACAAAACAATAAATAGATTTTTAATTTGGATTAACTATTGACTAATATATAAAAAAATCCTTTTTTTTCGGCCTCCGTGAGTCGTATACATAATTAGAATTACTATCATGATTTAATCGTTTATTATCTTTACGGATTTCTTTCGTTTATAATGTACTAGCGACCCGCCCTCGCTTCGCTTCGGAAACTGTAATTTATTATTGATTTCTCCACTATTTCATGGATGTTATTATACATATAAGCCTTCCTCTTTAATCACTTTATCTATTAAAAAAACCGCATCAAAATCCGTTACGTAGTTTTAAAGATTTAAGCATACATAGGGATATAGGGACAGAGAAAGCGACTTTGTTTTATACTATGTAGTGAAGTTGGGCGCCTTACCCGATACCGCACAAAGGCTTTTTCTATAAATGTTTGGACACACAATAAAACACACAATTAGCTTAATTAGTTGGACACACGCAGTACTTTTTTGTATCATTCTTTTTATAAAAAAAATAATCAAATGCTATATTTATTGGATTTATTTATTAGATTTAATCACAAAAAAGGTATTTTCTTTATCTTTTCCGTATTTATGGCATAATAATTTTAAATACAACGAAATGGTAGTTTGTCTCTATTGTTTTTCCTTGAATTAGTCTTTTTGTATATAATTAATTAAAACAATACAGACATGCTCCAAGTATTTTTTTATGAATGGGGGATTACTGGCGGCCCAGAGGCCTTCCCAGTTTTACCAGGACAGCAAAGGTGAGCATGCAAAGGCTCAGCCAGGAGGGGTGGAATTTGCTAACAGCTGCCCGAGCGCCTCCAAAGGAAACCTAACAACTCAAAAGTAACTGCTTCGCGAATGAATCTAGTACCGGATCGGAATCGCGACCCGCTGAGATACGGCAAGAAACTCAGCGGGCTGATGCATGAGTTAGGTTGCATGTCGAACTCTTTACCGAGTTCGACGAGTACGGTTACCGGGGTTACTAATCCTAAACCTGCTCCTAGCGTTAGAGATGAAGGCGTCTAGTGCAAGAGTTATTGGATCTAATAGATCCGTAAGGACGTGATGATCTAAGTACGGGGTCCATAGCAGAGTTGTCAAAGTTCAAATATTTAATGAGAATAAACTTTTGAAACGTGCCTCACCCATTCAAACTTATCTATAACTTGGTACCTAATTGTGGTTAATCTATTTTTTATCTATAGATAATTAATAAGTCGAAATATCCCAAAGGCATATCTTAATGAAGTATGTCACGGTCAAGCGCCGACGGGGCGCTACCCACGTAACTGATAAAGGGTCGCGGCCCGTCTACCAACCCGTCTGTAACAGTCGTCACACGCAATACTCACACGATCATAACAATATTTAACCTGCGGGTCACTAATGTTTCGTAACGGGAAGTCTTATGAAAATGTCGATAAGCTAATAATGTGCACCGATAACACGTTGTTTGCATGGCACGCTTGTATTTCTTAATTATGTATTAATTATTTTTATAATTTCATTGGAATTCGTCTCATTGGTCTAATAATAATTAGTGATTTTGTGATGGGTAGCGCGAAGCCTGATCGGAGAGTTTGACTGGTTCATTGTGGAAGTTTTCGTAGGCCGGCACATTTTAGACGGGTATATTCTAATGACTAAGTGAAAGTGTTAATTGTCCGGGGATTGTATCATTGCATTATCGAATGGCGTCGACTACGGCGGCCATCTTAGTACATTCAATAAGTAGTGAACGTGCCTTGGCTTTGTGATGCCTGCGAGCGACAGTGACTGCTTATCATCTGCTGGACCGTATGCTCATCTGTTTACAAAGGCAAAAAAATAGTTATTAAGCTACGGACGCTAAATTTTAAATCGCATAAGTAATTCTGTTAAAAACTTAAAATTCATCGACCTCGTGATTTTACCTGAAACACGTATTATATGGGATAACAGTATTTTTTATATTTTTTATTGCTTAGATGGGTGGACGAGCTCATAGCCCACCTGATTGGAGCTCATAGACATCTACAATGTAAATGCGCCACCCAACTTGAGATATAAGTTCTAAGATCTCAGTATAGTTACAACGGCTACCCCACCCTTCAAACCGAAACGCATTACTGTTTCACGGCAGAAATAAGCGGGGTGGTGATACCTACGCGTGCGGACTCACAAGAGGTCCTACCAGTGAAAAGAGTAACCACCAGAGTAAATAATTGCAAACCCCGATTGTCACATTTCTTTAATACTACTACTGGCTTCAAACGGGAACCACACCCGTCATACAGTACACTAGATCCTTAAGCACCAACACACGCTAGACAATCACACGCCAGATTAAATGACATTAAAGAAATAGTTATATTCATAATTATATCGACATTATAAAATAATAGGCCATATTGCGTCACGGATACCTATTTCCTTAACGTTTACACTGGGGCTATTTGATTAGAGATGACTGCGAGCCAATTTTTTTTTAACATGAGCCGGTTAGTCATTTAAAGAAAATATTGTTATTAGTTATCGGTAATTTAAAAAAACCCGCGCAACTTTACATAAATCTGTTAATGTAATGTAAGTTTACGAATTTATATTTCATTTTACTGTTACACTGTTAGTGTTTTCGTCGGCTTTAGCGAGTCGTAGACATAATTAAAGCTACATATTTTTACGGCTTAATGTCCGGTTTATTTTAATATTTCTTCGACACCAGATCGAGCTACAGTTGAACGGGATCCAGTGTTACCGTACATCAAGGGAGTCACGGAGAGACAAGGTTGGAACATAATATGTGTGTATTTAGACGACTGTAAAATTTAAACGAAAGACATATAAGAAAGACTTTTATATAATAGCATTTTTTTTACTGGCGGTAGGACCTCTTGTGAGTCCGCGCGGGTAGGTACCACCGCCCCGCCTATTTCTGCCGTGATGCAGTAATGCGTTTCGGTTTGAAGCGTGGGGCAGCCGTTGTGACTATACTGAGACCTTAGAACTGTATCTCAAGGTGTGTGGCGCATTTACGTTGTAGATGTCTATGGGCTTCAGTAACCACATAATACCAGGTGGGCTGTGAGCTAGTCCACACATCTATGCAATAAAAAAATAATAAAAAGAAGCGAGGTCGACAGGCGACAGTCTTCTGTGACCACGAAAACTGTAAAGTTATTGTAACTGTATATTATTAAACTGTAATGTTAATTTTAAAAAAAGAGATTAAACCGTAAAAGTAGATTTATTTATGATACACTTGTATTTAAAAAAATCGTTCTGCGAGCCATATAATTTTGAGATACGCACCGCGGTTTGTACAGCCTTGGTATAAACAGCTCACGCTGCTAACACGCGACTTGAACATTCAGTCCACATCGTGACAGCCCGTTAAAAATAGCATAACAGCAGATTCATGTAATTGACCCGTTGTAGTCGCCACTTTGCATGATTGTCTTTTAATTCGATCGGTGTCATTCTCGTGTGAAGGGTGTGATGAGAAAAACTTAACACATTCACTAAACTGTTATCTATCCGATTGTGGTCTCGTTCTGACTACTGATTATATTTTTACGTAATTAATTGTTCTGCTTAGTAAATTCACAAATGACAGTGAAGTGGTATACGTGTTTTTATTAGGTTATATAAGAACACGAGGTAAATGACGAAGACGAAGCCTTAATGTTTTACAGGCTTAGGACCGAGATTTTTTTGCGATTTTTGCCAAAAGCTATTAAATGCATATGGATAAAGAATTACTCAAGTAAGCTAATCCTACTTTTATTTTTTTGATTATACAATTATATTGTCGAATAGTCCCCCTTCAATATATTATAGCTACTAGCCTAGATGGGCCATGGGGATCCGCGTTCCTTACATATTCAATAGAAAACTTGCGGTCAGGGGTATTCTACGCTAATTTTGTTTTGGCAAAGTAATAGTATCCACCCACAGGGACCGCTCCGGTTCTTGACCTGTTAAGCGGCCACTGAAGTTGTATAGTGAAGTAATCATAAATACAAACATTGTGAATTTTATCATCATGTCTCTGGGTGGTAGCATTCACGTTACGATGCCTGCAGCCCAGAAAAAAAGTTATGTGATTGTTACACTCGAATTGAGATAAGACGTTGAATTCTACAACGGCTGTTATAATTAGATTTCTTGATGGAGGAAAAGGTAGATTATGTGCTTTCAAATAATGCGGGATTATGACATAACTTTACAATTAATACTAAATTATTATAATTAATACAATTAATACTAAAGGTAGATACGATACTGTTATGGGAAAGAGGTTGTCGCGTAGTGACTTAACCACAGAATAGATAATTAAGGTATTAATTTATCTATTTCGTAGACTTAACAATACGATTGAAAGATATGAAAGTGTATACAGGTCGTGGTGTAGTGGTTATTGTCTCGTGTTTGTGTGGCCACACAAGAGGCAAATCTTGAGGTTTTTATATTTAGAAAGTTTGTTATTGATATATTTTATTATATTTTAATGAAACCCGTCTTTATAGCGTTTTTTTTTCTCGACTACATCCTTTTTTCAAGTAAGTCATTTAATGCGATTTAAACTCAGAAACACGGTTAAGAACATCTTGAACACTGTCTTCGGAAATTTTATTCATTTATTTGTTTACATTTCTCATTCCGCAATCTGGGCACATGCAGTGATATAGTGTCTCAGCCGCAAGCGCCAATGGAATAATTACCCGAGCTCGCTGATAACCCACGTTGGGGTTTCCTGTGAACGGTATCTATGTATATTTTTTTTACCAAAAAATAAGAAGGATTGCGTATATATATCTGGTTTTTTCCTAAAACGTAGATAATTATTAGGTTAGTTTCACATACGTTATCCTCTTGGTAATCCCAGTTGTTCGAACACGTAGTCAATTAGAAACATATTTTTTGTATACATTCTCATGGTCTTTGTCTTGGCTATTGTAGATAGACGAGTGTACGGTCTACCAGATAGTAAATGGTCACCGTCGCTTATGGACGTCAGGTCTACCTGATAGTAAATGGTCACCGTCGCTTATGGACGTCAAGGCCTCATCAAGTCAAGTCGCTGCCAATTTCTTTCAAATTTAGTATATATTTATTAATCACTTATGTTTACCGCTCGTTTTTAGCTTGTGATCGCCTCTTTGGTCTTGTCTTTAGTGAGTTTGACATTCCAAGACTTCCGTGTCCGATTTCCGTTTGGATTAAAATCTTGGCTAAAGATGGGATACGGGACGTTGTTGCCTAAGTGTGTTTCCAGTACCCATAACACAGGAGAAAATTCAAGCATATAGCTATTTAATTTGGAACATTATTTCTTTGTCTTCTTAGTCACATGATCGAAAATTACTATACCTTTTTTACAAGCTTTCAATATATTTTCGATTTCTGAATGTATGTTTGTTTAGGTCACTCATTTTACGCGTTAAATTAAGACAACTTCCTCTTACCCTACGGAATTAAATTTGTATGGACATGAATCGACAGCCAGGAATAACTCAAGATATAAAAACTGTAAAAGACAAAAAAAACGGTGCCCGTGCAACTTGGTGCACGTAAATGAAGTGAAACTTCTTTTTCTAGTTGGTTTTCTTCCTTTTTCATCCTTAAATCAGGTTGCTCTTGTAATAGGGAATGCTGTGTATAAGAGATGCGACATCTTCACCATTTATATTATATATATTTTAAATTATAGATAGAAAAATAAATATACATGTATTTTTTTAATACTTCATTAAAATATTGGACCCTACTCGTTGTTAACGTTGGCGCTGGCCTGTAACAGGTATGCTACGCGCATGCGTTCGAGTGCCACGCGTTCACTCTCGCTCTGTCTCTTTCTAGTATGGTAGCGTTAAACGTTTAACGCAACCTTGTTGGAAGTCGCATTAGAAGTTTCACTTCAAAAAATCACAGACAAAAAAAAGGTATACGTATGTTATTATAATAACCCATTCTAAGTTCACCATGACATGGCTACTGTCGTCATGATTGGAGAGCTGATGAAGGAATATTTCACGATCAACAACACGGATGCGATATTTGTATTCGATAATGATATATTAGTTTCGAGACGTTCTAATGTCTGCCCTGACCGATAGTAGACCTTGGTTGACTCCATACCGTGACTTAGATTATTCGACGAGATTGGATAATTAGGAATGGTTTGGAATCTGTCTTGGAGTAGTATTTAGTAAGCTTGAAGCTTAAATAAGTGGCGCATACTTCCAAACACTCGTGGTGAAGCCGCGCCGGAGACTGTGTGGCATCAGGATGTATTAAACACGTTATCGTGAACGTATCACCTCAAGGTTCCTTTTGTGTATTAGCTCAAAGAGGATCTTCAGATAATTATATAAAAGATATAGTCACGGTAAGTACTGCTAAACGAAGGATGTTCCGAATTATACTGTAATAGGCTTGCAGTGTATACAATGTCCACTACTATCGACAATACGTTGTCTATTTAATCTCTAAGGTCTTCGCTGCTGGCTAAGCGTACATGGCATTAAGTAGAGTCAAATCGCTATAAGTTCTCCTTGTTAATGATCTGTTTAACAGATAAAAGACCGTGCAACAATGATGTATTAAATGAAATGAACAAACAGACTTACAAACATGTCCACAAAATATTAATTGTAATTTTAAATCAAATCCATCAATTTATTTATAGTAGATTATATAATTTAAATTAAATAATCTATACACGAGTTCTCGACTGTTCTCGATTTATTGGATTGGCAAACTGCTCAGAATCAATTATAGGTTTAATAACCTTGCTAATAACATTAAATACGCCCTAACTAGTTATAAGCGGTGTAATGACATCGCTTACAGTTTTATCAACAAAAAGTCACCCACCCACCTTATCACGAAATAAAGTTATTTTTATACAAAATGTAGATTATTGCTTCTGTAATTTTATGTTAGTAAGGAAAATAATGTTAAGGTATTAGTTTTGATTATGGACGGTCGACGAAGCTTCCGTACTAATTTTGAGGGGATGGAGACCCTAGCTAACGTCCACGGCCAGCTCTTTGAGCCATTTCTGTCGGTCTACAGACCGTCGAGACGGTTCGTGAACCGTGTTCGATGAATTTTCACCGCCTGGCGTTACCACATAGAGTCGCTGGATGGGAACCACGCCGCTGGTGGCACCTTTGTGGCTGCGGGGAGGACAAGACTAAGTACACATTAACTCTTTGCCCTCTCTGGAAGGAATAGTGTCGTATTTAGTCGCTCAAGTGAAACCGGACTTATCGTTGGCGACCGTAATAGCTGTGATGCTCGGTAAAGACTGGTCCTGGAAAGTCGACTTTCTCGCGTGCATCGCTTCAGTGCCCTACGGGCCGTTGACCGTGATGGCTGACGTCAATTCACTGACAACTCCGCCGATTGACTTCTCAGGGTGACCTCGCGTCTGCCTGCAGTTTTTTTGATGATGGATGCCATCTCCTACTTCTCCCGCAATTTGTAGCGGGCGAGGCTCGAGCAGGGGAGTCGTTTGGTGGGTTGCTCATCTCAACTTTTTCATTCGGAACCGGGGACCCTACCAAATACGCCGCGTGGGTATCACAGAGGAGATTGGGACCCGGTGAAAAAATGAGTATTTTTTTCTTTTAATTATACTATTATATACTGTCTTTCTTTTTTGTAATAAAATATTTTCTACTACAATTAAAATCACACACTCTTATTCCATACAAAGCAAATTAATATTATGTTACTATCATTATACACATCTAGGTCTATATAGAATCGTAGCTGCCGTTTTATTGTAATTAATTCCAATGAAATTTTTTGTTCAAATTAACGAGAGCATAAAACTACAGTGATATAATAATGTCACTTTAATCACATTTTTTCCGAGTGTTTACCTCGAATGATTATCACGGTACAGTAACATGGAGATTTATTTTTACAGGGCTATATGTTATTTTTAGTTTGTAAATTAATATCTTCTCGATAACTAGTTGCATAAATAAACAAGTTCATTGAAATTAAATGTATATTTAAAGTCGATCGTGGTCATTGATACAACGCTTACTGCTTTAGTAAATGGTAAATGTGACCCGCTCTTCCACTCGGATAATAAGAAGTTAATAAGTCGTCGTGGCATAAAGAATAAGACGTCCCGGTGCATTCGTGTTGAGCGATGCACCGGTGTTCGAATCTCAGGCGGGTACCAATTTTTCTAATGAAATACGTACTCAACAACTGTTCACGATTGACTTCCACGGCGAAGAAATAACATCGTGTAATAAAAGTCAAACCCGCAAAATTATAATTTGCGTAATTACTGGTGGTAGGACCTCTTGGGAGTCCGCACGGGTAGGTATCACGACCCTGCCCATTTCTGCGGTGAAGCAGTAATGCGTTTCGGTTTGAAGGGTGGGTCAGCCGTTGTAACTATACTTGAGACCTTAGAACTTATATCTCAAGGTGGGTGGCGCATTTACGTCGTAAATGTCTATGGGCTCCAGTAACCACTTAACACCAGGTGGGCTGTGAGCTCGTCCAAACATCGAAGCAATAAAATAAAATAAAAAATGTGATTAAGAATCCCGTCAACGTACGTAAATAAATATACATTTTTAAAGTCCAATTATAGGAATGGCGGTTTTGGGATCAGATTCATGCTTACAATCGTAGTGTTAGATTACTACATTACATACACATACAAACGTTTAGTTATTTATAGTTATTTTACACGAATCGTACTAACTTTATGTGTTTTTAATTCACTTTAGTTTATGTATTTACTTTAATAAGTAACTCACCGGAGAGTACACGTATCGAATCGTAAAATTTATTTTACTTTACTGCCTTACGCACCGAGTGTCATGGAAATATTATCTTCAACAAGTTTCTGTAATCAATCAACACTTAGGTACACTGTACACAACACAGTCACGATAAACTAAAAATAATTTTGTCACACACTGAGGCTGTGCAAATGATATACAAATATAAATACATTTCACTGTATGCCAGACGCTAATTGGAGCTGAACTTTTAGCGAGTTGTCAAATCCTTTTTTGGAATTACAATGCCCGAATAAGACCCAGAATCTTCTTTACTTTTTGATCGCAATCTTAATAGATGGAGTCGGCATAATATGATTAGTGTTTTTTTTATAGACGAGTGGACGAGCTCGCGGTTTACCTCTGTTAAGTTATTTAAGAGAGCATTGAATTCATTGACATTATCATGTGAATGCAGCTATCCGTCCTCTATTATAAGGTTGAAGTTTAAATAAAACGGTGCAACGCATAAAATGGTTACTAACAGGGTCTCTGGTCTGATGATGTAAGACCGATGTCTTCATACCTGCACGTATGAATTAAAGTTAAATTAAATTTTTTTTTTATTGTTTAGATATGTGGACGAGCTCACAGCCCACCTGGTGTTAAGTGGTTACTGGAGCCCATAGACATCTACGACGTAAATGCGCCACCCACCTTGAGATAAGTTCTAAGGTCTCAAGTATAGTTACAACGGCTGCCCCACCCTTCAAACCGAAACGCATTAGCAACGGCAGAAATAGGCGGCGAGGACCACCTACCCGCGCGGACTCCCAAAAGGTCCTACTACCAGTTAAATTAATGTACAAATATCACAGTATATTTCGTGTACGTTAATTTCTTGATTTCGAATTTAATTTTTGATGACCCTTGTTTTAATTACTACACGTATGTATATCACAATAATTAAAGAACCCAATTATCAAACGCGTGATTTCGCAATGAATATAATTGCATCATTTAAAATTGGTTTATAATATTTATGTCGATATGTTAATAACATTCTGATAAGTATTCAAATTCGTATTGAATTTCAACACCACAAACTGCTAATCTAGCACTATGATTATTGGAGGTAGGGTTTCAATTATGAAATATTTATAGTTCGATGCTTCACGTTCAATGGACCCAATCTAGAATTTCTGCCTGTATTATGGATATTGAAAATGTACACGTAAATTCTCTTATCGTGGCCCCCGCTAATTATATATCCGACTCAGGCCACGGGGCAACGATAAGCTGCCGTCACCAGAAACACGTTTTGTCCTATTTCAGTTCAATTAGAGGACTAGGCTTCGGATCTCATCCTTCTGCAGCGTACCGTGAGGTAGGAAGATGTGTTTTCTACGAAAATGTTTACCACTGCATTAAAAGATGTGTTCAAGGTTATGAACTGGAATGCCCTTTCATCAATTCTTCTTCTTCTTTCTTTCCTATTACTCTCTTGTCGGATCCAACAGATCAACAGATCCGCGTGCTTTTAGTTAGGCTCTTCAAGCAGCGGTCACTGTTCTCAATGAACTCCTCGATTATGGCGAAGAATTCAACTGGCGAACTATCCCATGAACACAATCCACTGAATTTGTCGCCGGATCTTTTCAGTGGATCATGATTCTGAACCGATGGTAGATTCTGCGGAGCACTGCTCTTGCTACGGCCAGTGTTGGGAAACGCTGTTAACTTGAGCCCCATGAGGCTCACCTATCAGACACAATGTAGCTGGAATAGCCCCGTAGGCTACCAGTGAACAGATAGAGTACGTATACGTACGACAACGATCTACAGGCTAAATGTGAATGTTTAATATTTATTTGTTTATCTATTTGGGAAACTAATATACAAACATATAACATTTAAAAAAATAGCCAAAACAATACCCAAATATGTTTCCACCATCAAAATCACATAGGTAAGTAGAGAGTGAACAAAGAAAAAAAAAAGAGAAACAGAAAAAAAATGGTTACACAAAAAACAGACGCAACGCAATACGCAGTACGCGTTATCTCTAGTCTGGCCATAAATACTGTTACTAAGGAAAACAAAAGAAAAATATGGCAAATAACATTTATTACTTTTACAGTGTGTTAGTTTAATTTACATAAATATAAAACAATTTAAAGTATAAAAAGCTTATTCGAAGTGGTTTCCATTGGCTGCAATACAGTCCTTTAAACGTTGAGGCCAGTTATCAATAGAAGCGCGCACTCTTTCCATGGGAAAATTTTTCACTGCCAATCGTACGGATTGTTTTAGGGACTCCAAATTATCATGGCGTTTAGAGCAAGCCGTACTCTCTAAAACTGACCATAAATCATAATCCAGCGGATTAAGATCGGGACTAGACGACGGCCAGTCTTCAGCTCTGATGAAGTCCGAAACGTTCGTTTTCAACCAAGACTGTGTAGACCGAGTTCGATTTATGACCTGGCGCCGAGTCTTGCTGGAAGGACCATTCTTGATTATTAAACATGGTGTTGTTAAGGGGCTTCACTACCTTCTCAAGAATGGTATCTTGATACACTTGTGCCGATGTTTTGATACCCTTTTCACAAAAGTATGGTTCAGTCACTCCTTCATAGCTAATACCCCACCAAACCATCACTGAAGTCGGATAGTGCCCACGTTGCACTCTGTCGACTAATTGGGAAGCTTCCTTAGAGCTTTGTGCATAAATACGGTCATTTTGTTTGTTAAAATGTTGCTCAATTGTAAAAATGTTCTCATCCGTAAACAAAAATTTTCTATGACCTCCCTTTGCGTACCGATTCAGTAGTTGTTTCAATTCTACCACCCTATTCTCTTTTAAATTATCAGTTAAGAAATGACCAGTACGTCTCTTATAGGCTGCAAGTCCTAAGTCATATTTTAAAATACGCAACATGGTTCTAGGTGCTATCTTCATCTCCCGAGATAAGATCTTTTGCTTTCGGACAGGATTTCTTCGAATTCTTTCCCTTACTGCTTTGACCACCTTTTTCGTACGAACACTACGTGGACGGCTCGATCTTTTTCTGTCACAAACAGAGGAGGTCTCATTGCACCTATTAATAGCCCGGTACACAAACATTTTACTAATACCAAGCGTATGGAGAGTTTAAAAAATTGCATTTGGCTCCATACCTACTTTGTGTAATGCAATCACAGCGATTCGGTTCTCTTTATCACCCCACTCCATTTTAATATCGCAAAATATTGTACAATGTATTGGCGCCAAAATGAGAAAACTCAATGAGCAATCATATAAAAATAACAGATTTCAAAATCCAATTTTGTTTATTTTTAATTGTAACAGTATTTATGGCCAGATTAAGTATATAATATCTTTGACATAATAATATATTATATGTATGAATATGGATACCAACCAAGTTTTTTTTACCTTTCAAAGGTTTTTGTTCAACAGTTTAGTTTGTAAGAAGTAAATAAACAAATTCAAAGTTCGGTACAGAAACCAAAAGATATTCATAACGTACTGCAGTTTTTTTTTGTTGCTTATATATGTGGACGTGCTCACAGCTCACCTGGTGTTAAGTGGTTACTGAAGCCCATAGACATCTACAACGTAAATGCGCCACACACAACGGCTGCCCCACCCTTCAAACCGAAACGCATTACTGCTTCACGGCAGAAATAGGCAGGGCGGTTTTAACTTTACTACTAATCATTTGTGTAATAATATGTAATAGGAGTCCACATTGTGGGGATAAAGTGCTCGCTCCAGGAACAACGAATTCATTGACATTTGTTTGTATATTTTTGTGTCTTGAATACAGTAAGTACCATTACTTTCAACGAATTGGCTCACATGAGGTTGTCTTAAGCGTGGATTATAGCCGTTGACGTCAGCGACATCAGGGTCGGCTTTTAAAACATTACAATTAGGTATGTATCTGTCTTAAACAGGCTTGCGCAAAAGTTTTATGTACCAAATTTAGTACATAATAATGATTTCAATTTTATGATTTATACTAACGAAGTTCAAGTAGGAATATAATATTTTTATCAGCTATTTTTAGTTAATTTTTTACTCATCGCTATTCATATTTTTAATAGGTTTTTGACATAGGTAGATTTTTAAATTGTAATAATATACCTTGCGTTCTATTTATGTTACTTAATGCCAAAACATTGCGTGTTCAACGATCGCGATTTGAACAAAAAATAAACGATAAATCACCGAGTAACAATGAGCAGTTTTTTTTTGGTTCGTTGTTGCCAAATACCAAAGTCGTGACACAATACTCGATACGAACAAACGACGTTGATCGGATAAATATGTATATATTGTTAATTTTTTTTACGTGATTGAAGCAACAATTGCAAATGAATTTCAAAGAGCTGTTTCAACTATGTGACAGTGTCCATGTTTTTAATAAGACTTTTGATGTATCATAACTAGTTTGTGGATTGTTTTGTAGAATCAAGAAGTAGGTAAGTAAAAAAAGAACGAAGATTTTCATGAAAAACGCTTCGTACCACTTGTCTAAATGTGTTATAAACTCATTTTGCAACGGCATTCGAATTACTAAGCTGTGATACCGTTTAAAGAATAGACTTCATTTTAATATTTGCGACTAAATCGAAGAGACCTCATTTCATTTTTAAAAATAAAAGAAAACTGATCTTGTGGAAAAATAAATGTTATACAGGGTGTCCCAAAATTCAACGATAAGCCGGTACCGGTGCGGTTGTATGGTCGGATCAACTACCCATGAAAATTATAAAAAAAATCCAGCTCTTTTTTTTCAAAGTTACATTATTTTTTTTGAAAAATGTTGTAATTTGATACCTTACACCTTTACGATTAGATACTGTGATTACAAATGTGAACATGTCCCCACATTTTGTTTTGTATTAGCTACCTAAGTAACATAACTATTAATTGCAGTTCCAAATAGGACTAAAACATTCGTAGTTTTTAATATAAAAATAAAATAAACAGTATTTTTTCTTCAAAGGAGAAACCCCATTCTGGGCCTAAGCGTTACACGAATGGGATATGTACCAAAAAAATCGTCTATTTTGCTTGATTAACTTATTGAAATCTTAGCTTCATTGACAATGGCCAAGTGTAGAAAATAAGTTGAATTAAATTTTTTGTTTTAAACAATCTTTGTAAACATCTGCAACACTTATTTCAATATACGTAACTAGCTCCACAAACGTGCGGATTAGAATTAGAGCATCCATAAAATAGGATCGATTTAGTGGAAATCGAGTGTAAAAAATAATTAATACTCTTTTGCTTTAGGATAAATGACTGTTTTTATAGGTATCTTAATCAATGTAAATAGAGTATGGCCATCGAATCGTGACACAACTATGTACTTACAATGGCGGCAATTCAAAATATCTACAACTGATAACGTTAAATATAGCATGAAAGGGTAGTTTTGCATTTTTAAATTAATGTGACTATGCCATAGAAAAACACAAATGTATCAAATCGTGTTATGTTATCTTTAATGTTGCCAACTGAAGATATTTTGGATTGCCGCTATTTAGTTGTGCCATGATTCGCTGGCTAGACTATAAACTTAATCTCATTGAATAACGTAACGTAAAGCACCAAAATCTACTAACAAAAATCATTAAAAGAAATAAATAACTGTGCCATTTAGTTATGACACGAAATCATGTCGGCAACTGCGGCAATTCAAAATATTTTCAACTGGCAATCTTAAATATAACATGAAAAACTCGATTTGGTACTTTGAGTTTTTCTATGGTGTAGTTACATTAATAATTTTACTGGTGGTAGGATCTCTTGTGAGTCCGCGCCTCCCGCCCGCCTATTTCTGCCGTAAAGCAGTAATGCGTTTCGGTTTGAAGGGCGGGGCAGCCGTTGTACCTATACTGAGACCTTAGAACTTATATCTCAAGGTGGGTGGCGCATTTACATCGTAGATGTAATTTTTTATTGCTTAGATGGGTGGCGCTGTGAGCTCGTCCACCCATCTAAGCAATAAAAAATTAAAATAAAAAAGGCATGAAATAAAATGAAATGAAATGTGATGAGATAATATGGGAGCACGTAATGATTTATATTTTATATAAAAAAGTTATCATATAAATATCGTTTTTCATATAAAAAAGTTTTCATTAAAATTAAAATAAGACTGACCTAAAGGTCTTAGTTACCAGGTCATAAAATCCCTTAAAAAATCATTTCGTGTGCAGCGCGTTTCGCATTACCTACGTTGTTTTTAATTTTTGGCTTTCGTTCGTTTTTCGTTCGTAAACAACCTAATGCGCAATTTCTCGTAACAGGTTCCATTTTTATTTTCAAGCAACCTGTTGCTGCAACAGGTTTCGTAAAAAATTACTCATCTTTAGTAGGAAACAGCCTCAAAAACATCGTTTTTTATTAAAATATCTCGAACAATAAACATAACCTAAAATGTAAACATTGTCTGATTTTACCAATTTGGCCATTGCTGAGAGACCTGAAAATTGGGCTCATGAAACCTTCTTAGGTATTGTAACTTATGCCCAAATTCTAGCACTGTAACGCCAGGCCCAAGTTTGTATGGATTTCGGGTTTGTCCTTTAACTTTTATTCAACTTTGACCTGCTACTGTGTAAAAAAATGTATGAAATGTACTATGGCATGTTATTACAAAAGTTAGCGCAACTCATCACAACTCTAAAATGGTGCAATACTATGACATTACTTGTAAAAACTCTAAGGATTCTCTTATCAAGAAACAAAAAGGATTATTTAGTTTAGTTTTTGAAAACATTAAATTACCTACTGTTCAAAAAAGGGTTTTGAGACTGTTTCAATGAAAGTCATAATGAGAAATTAAGATATTTAATAATATTTATTGCGTACTTAAATTAAATGCTCAAATTGTTGACCATCTACGTCAACACACGCGTGACAACGTCTTAAAATGATCTTTTAATGAGTCTCGCATATTCCCGTTTGTTCCTATCTTCTGCAGCCTCCAAGATTCTTTGACGCAGTTCATCAATTGGTGCAATTGGTTTGGCATAGACATTGCCTTTCAGGCAACCCCAGTAAAAATAATTCAGTGGATTTAAATCCGGAGAACGGGGCGGCCACGCAATGAGACCTAGACTACTGATCCATCGTTCTGCATATTCTAGGTCCAAATAATTTCTCACTGGACCTACGTAGTAAGCTCCTAATAATAATTTGTTATTGATATTAAATTTAATATTTTTCTCGAAAATAATTCCAAAAATGAATAATTTTGATTGCACAATTCGTAATAGTAATTGTTTTTAACTTACCCACTTAATTACTACCAAATGTTTTTTGTTGTTTAATACTATTGACAACTTTGTTTGTACATATTATGTATGTTTTATTTTACTCGTAATCTTATTTTATGGATAATTTTATTGTAGCTAGTACGCACTTAGTTCCGTCTCTTCCGTCACTCATTTCCTTGCAATTGAACCGGACTATATAGTGATGCGCTGAGTTTTAAACCTTGCACTTAGGACTCGTATCTAACTTATAATATCTCGAACTGTGGACGTAAATATAATCGCTTACATAATTATTAGATATATGTAATATGTGAATGACCTATCTGACCAGCATTGTGTTTTCACTATTTGGATCACACGTTTTTTTAAGATCATCATCTGGCTGGCCGTTTGAAATTATAAATTTTGGTATTTTTTCCTAGTCTCCCGCTACTGCCCATTTGTCATCTGCCTGCAGTATTAGTCTCTTTATTATTTTTTCTGCCTACCTTACCTAGTCTACCTAATACTTGGAATTGTATCTTGGGGGGTAAGGAGGAATGCGAACCCGCACTAGCACCGCAGGCATAAACCATTTTTTTAAATAAAATATAATACGTACTTACTTGATATCCACGAGAGGCTTCAACGTTGAAGGAATATCATCGTATAACAAAAAAATAACAACAACAATAAAATATAATTTTCGTAATCACTATACAACTGGGTCACCTCAAGTCTTAAGGCGAGTGGCAGCATTAATGTTGCGATGTCTCCGGTAACCAGTTAACACCACGTGAGTTGTGAGCTCGTGCGCTATAAATAAAAAATAGATTTGACAAAATTTAATATTATCTTAAAAGCCAGTTCCTATCAATTATACATTGCGAGGGTTAATTAAACTGCCGGGTTCCCCACAGACACTGCCCGCTGAGTTTCTCGCCGGATTTTCTCAGTGGGTCGCGTTTCCGATACGGTGGTAGATTCTGCGAAGCACAGTTCTTGCTAGGGCTAGTGTTAGCAACGCTGTCAGGTTTGAGCCCCGTTAGCTCATCTAATTTTTAGGTTACGCTGATAGTCTGTCAAGGCTATCAGCCTTGTTAGGGAAAAAAATGCCGGGAGATCTCTTGTGCTGACTGAGCTGTCATTGTAGGCATATATGATGTAGTGATTTAGTGTATAATGATGATTAATTTAATATATAATGTAACGAAGCACAATCGAAAGAGTGAATCCCCTGACCTGTTTCAGTGATGTCGCCTTGGTCATTTCCGTGCTTCGAAAAGGTCATGGCATGAATCAGTGAACAGGCGGCAGTCGATTAATCAGTTAATAGGACATTTAATATGGTTTTGAATTTACGTCAAACAAAAAATGAGGACCAACATAACAATTGACCAACTATTTTGTCAATAATTGAACACTGAATATTTCAGTCAAGTCTTTAGTATGATTTAGCTTTGTATCAAATCTATCAAGTCTTTAGTATGATTTACCTTTGTCTTTACATACATTCCTGCACAGTACGTAAGTGTAAACTTACGTAATTCGTGTGTTTGATTTTTTAATTAGGATATTTATATGTGTTAATTATTTGCGATTCCCGGGTCTGTATCTAATTCATTTAGTTCATTAGTCATATTTGCTGTATGTGAATGAGACAAATCAACCAAGGCATAACTTTAATTTTAAAAATTAACCGAACATGTTTTTGACATTTTACTTTCAATGTTTATTTAAATAATGGTCACTTTCTCTCAATTCCCGCACCCAGGCGTTGTGCCAATCGTACAACATACGTCTGTAGGTATGCGTCTGTGTAAAAAAATCCTTTATAAAAAATACTCATTGTAGAAAATTTACAAAATCACTAGATAATTATCCAGAACACGAGGGCAACTAAAACGGTTCTAACGTCGTCAGGGTAATTTGTGTTTTATTGACTAAGTGCATACATATGAGTATTTAACAGCTCAAATGTACTCTTGGCTGAGCCTTTGCTCGCCCACCTGTCCTGGTGAAACTGGAAAGGCCTTCGGGCCACCAGTAAACTTACAGTCATAAAAAAAAAAAAAAAAAAAAAAGCTCAAATGTATCGTGCCGTCTAAATATAGTCCTCTTAATTTCTTTTCCAAACCTGTTTAAAACAATTTACATTTTTTGTTTCGATATCTAAATTCGTAAATCGTTATGTGAGTGTTTAAATTTGCAAATGCCATGGTTAAGTTTTGTATTTTTCTTGCGATTTCAGCGTGTACGTTGCCGTCTCTAATGTTCATTTTTGCGTGTACCGGGGTCAGCTTATGGTACCTACACGCTGAGCCGGTTTGGCTATAATAAGAATAACCGTTATAACATCGACGGGAGAACGGGATGTTTGCGAGAAAGGGAGAGGACAAACAGCTTTGTAAAACCAAGCTTTGGAGTTTGGTTCCCTGTACGCCAAATGCATAACTCATTAAATGTATATTATTATATTCAGTACCTATAGACTTTTCGAGAATCGATAACATTTTGAATAGAAACAAAATAGTGTAAAGGAAGTTGTTACATTGTGTAGTTTTGTTTAAAGCACGTTTTGTTAAAAGAGGTTATGTTGACTGAAGAGTTGTGGTCACAAGTAAGTACCTTAATTGATAATATCAATTAAATTTTAACAGAAAATAACGAATTAATGGATAATATTGTATCATGCGTTTTAGACGTTTAATTGTTTTCAATAGTCATGATTATTTTCAATCGCTTCAAAATTCCTTACCTCTATTGTTGTTCTAATCTTGGTATGGCGCGAAATTATATTTTTCAACCTCTATGAGACTAGATTTACATGAGGTAAGTAAGTAAGTACTGTTAAAGTCTAATGTGCAATTATGTTGTGGCTTAAAACATGTTGACAAGTCAAAGGCAAATAAAAAAATATTTTCGAATTCTTTTAGTTCAAGTTTCAGTCAAAAAAGATATACCTGCATTTATCTGCTGAAATTTAAGCTGATTATAATAATATGTTTGATTATATGTTTACCTACCTACGTACCTTACGTACAGTTAAATAAACACTGAGAAAAATACTTAATAATAAATACAAAATTCCCAATAGGAGATGCTAATAAGGTATTTTATGAAAGTATCTTATAGAGGTTCAAGTTAGTTGAAAAAAACCTAAAAACTTTGTGGTTTACCCATAATAAACTAGTCCTATGTAGATCAGTACAATAATTTCACAGCTATAACGATAAACATAATATACATATATACAACTTTTTTATAGAAATCATATCAGTACCGTCAGGAAATATATTTTGTAGACACCCATAATATTAAAAAGTTGATGTAAATCAATAAAACTAGTTTGGTCGTGCCCTAGCGTGTTGTTATTCAAAGTTGCTCATAGAATAATATATTCATTAAATACTGTTATTTTATTTAATACAGTTTTCTCAGTTTTAACACACGCATGTGTTCATATTGTTATTTATTGCAAAATATATCATACAGGATTATTGTCAAGGCAAAAAGTTAGATCGCGTGGGCTGGCAAGCGGTTGAAGAACTATAATACACTTGGGAGTCATGCTTTCTGGTAGCCAGTCTACGCTGTCAACGCATTTTTAAAATCTCGCTATCATAGAAGAAAGGTAGAATTTTTTGCTATTAGCTCGACTTTGAACAACGAAGTAGCCATTCATTCTACAATATTGAATGTTTTGTGTAGCCCTGTTTCTGTTAGCACCTTTCCGAACGCCTCCTGGTTATTAAACCCGCACTTACATAATTAAATTAAACTAAATTAATTAAAACAAATTAAAAATTAAATTTCGTAAGGCCAAACCCTGCTTTTTAAAAGATATCCTGATTCTCGCGTCTCTTTTAAACGCTTCAACGCTTTTGACGTTGTAAGCACTTCAAGTAGTCTTGATGAACCTTAAGTATGTTTTTTTTTGTTGAAATGGGTCCTGAAGCTCACAGCTTAACTGTTGTTACCGGAGCCCATAGACATCAATAACTTAAATGCCGCCATCCACATCGGATTTCTAAAGTCTCAGTTATAGTATAATGACTGCTTCTTCCTTCAAACCAGAACGCATGACTGCTTCGCCAGAAGAAAGTAGGGAGGGCAGTGGTAGCAGTGGTAGCGGTATTGGTGGTGGGCTCGCTCTTCCACCAGTAACGTACGACTATAGCATGCACATACATAAACGAATGCATCCTAGACGTCTTGCCACGTGACTGCTGAAATAATAATAGATGTCTCAGTTAAAACAAAAGAACTCCCCGTCGAAATTGTCGATTACAACGAAGAGTTCGATGAGCGAAGTAACCCAGAGACACAGTCCACTGAGCTTCTTGTTGGATCTTCTCAGTGGGTCGCGATTCCGATCCGATGGTAGATTCTTCGAAGCACAGCTCTTGCTAGGGCTAGTTAAGTGTTAGCCAATTCCCAATACCCTTTTACGCTACCAGCGAATAGGTAGGGACAAAAAAAAGTGGTGATGTTACAAATAAAATTACGCATAGAAAAAGAAACAACAGTACTAAAAACAATAAAACAAACGGGAGAACTTGTACGTTGCTTTGTCACCGATTTGTTTAATTATCAGGCATTGTCAATTCAATTACACGTTAGCGTGACTTCACTTTTATTCAACGCAGTTATTCGCACCTTTTTTTACTCTATAATTAGTATTTACGCGTAATTTTTTATTACGTAAAACACAATTGTTATCTACTCATAATGTTTAAAAATACATAGCTTAATCATGTAATAGAATCGTTTCTTTTTGTTTTTGCAAGTCGCAGATACGATTAAAACAGTTTTACTGTTTGATTTCGCCTTTAATGTTATCATTTTAAAATTCCGGATATATGAATATGTAAATTTCTCGTAATCAGGTGCAACAGCCCTAAAAGTAGATTTAGTGAATTCAAAGTAAAGTTTGTTCGAAGTGAATTTTAGTTTTTATCGTTTGTACCTAGAAAATATAGTACATAATAGTACATAGGTGTGTATTCATTCCTTTTTGTATTTCACTAATTCTGTTCGCGGTCACCTTCACTTCTTTTTCACGAATATGTTTGAATTAGAAATATATACTTTTACAATTTGATTATTGAATTTATGTTTACAGTGTAAACCAACGTAGCAATATACATGCATGAGCAATTGTTGATTTATTTGAACGATACAAGAATGTATAATAACATTAGAAATAACTTTTTATTTACGCAAGATAAGCATGTATCGTAGGAGTATATTTTTCAATATTGCTTGTGTTGTTTTTTATTTAGAAAAAAAAGTTATTCATAAAATATGCGTGAAAAAAAAGAGTGGAGAATTTTCGTTGTTATAATTAATGAAAATACAACGAAGACTATCTATAATACTAATACTACTACTAACTACTGCTAATAATTGGGAATATTAATATGGGGCCGGATAACCAACCATGCGTGGATTTTTCTCAGTTATCAAGTTATACAGTTATAATACATTTCAATTTGAAACGTTTCTCTTTGATAAAAATGGAATATATTCATTATATTTTCCGCGTTTGTCATCAGTCGCAGTTTAATATTAGGTACTTATTAGTTTGGCAAATATTGGGGTGATAACAAATCGATAGGCGTATTGTCTCTCTTGCTCCGAAAGTATGATATAAAATGGATGTTAAATGTAATAAACATTTCTAATTTATCCACTAAATATGTATTGAACGCATATTTTATACCGGGCATATTTTATATTGATGGGTACAATGAAATGTCCTCGTTTGTCACACAAAAAATCTGGTGATCAAAGCAATGAAACAGGGAGCAAAAAACTCGCCCGGAAGTAATGAATTTCATAGAATGTATTAAAATGGTTTTAGCACCAATTTTTATTTAGGTATGAATTTTGATCTGAAAATATGTCCATGCCCATGTGTCCATAACCGTAAATGGTTAAACAGTAGGTACACGCCAAGAGCAAAAAGCTTGTTATTTTTATTCAGACAAGATTTTTACAAAAAGTCCAATTTTTTTACAAGAAATAGATCAAGGCAGCATTCCAATCTCTAGATGATTTTCATAATATTGTATGTGATATAGTAAATGTTTGGTATAGCCTACTTCAGTCAGTTAAAATTGTCTTTGTAGAGATATATTAAACATGGGCGCAGGATCTAGATACTGGCTTTGGGAAGGATCTAAATATGTATACACTATGCCATGTTCTCTAAACAATATTTGTATTTATATAGTAAGATTCCATAACTGGCTTGAAAACTTAATCAACATAACCGAAAAGAGCTTCATTAAGGCTGAAGAATAACTTTCAACTGCTTTCGATCTTAATCTATTTGTCTTAAGCAAGCGCTATCGTCTCTTTTATGCTAAAAGACAATATGTAGTAGTTGTTTGACATATTAGGCATATTTGCGGGGTATTCTAAGGGCCACCATAAAATATTTATTGTTTAATACACTTCACGATAGAGGCAGTGACAACTTTTATGAAATTAAAAATGCTTGTGTCACATAATCAGGGTACAAAAATTAAAATGATTTGGTCAAGTCGAGAGGAACTTGGTATATCAATGTTGTCTTTTTAACAATATTAGCCTCAAGCTCTGAGCTTCAAATTGAAACTTGCGGCTTTTGGTGGTAAGAGTATGCGGTATTTAAGACGTATTTGAATTACGTTCAGATTATTTGTAATCACGTAAAATATATATTTTGTGCGCATTACTGAGGTAAAAGTGGGTCAGGTCTTTGTAGTAGCCGCCAGTGGTGCAGGGAAAGTCATTCAAGCGTGGTCAAATCAAAGTTTCTTTTTGCAGTCAGGTCCACGATCGCATGCGCGAAGCGCAAAGTACGTCAGTGTTGCGTGTAACTCACGTTCACTTCGGACGCGCGATTGGCGCTTGTTTCCATACTAGTTAGTCGTTGTTTGCAAATAAGTAAGCGAGTGTGTTTGTGTGCTGGTTTGCGATGAGTGACGCAGGGGTGGCTTCTCGAGTTACGAATCCCGTCTGGCTCTCGTCTGAGCTACCCGGACGACTTTACGTGCGGGCTCTCCGACAGTACCAGAAGCTGGTCGATCTGAAGCGATTACCTTCGAAAGACAAAGTAAGCATGTACTGCCTTTATGCTCTTCATTTGCTCTGTCATATCCCTTCTTACCTGTTCCATAACATTTATGAATTATTTATTAGTATTCTTGTAGTGTTGGCTTTATTATATTTAAATTTGCGTTGGTATAATTGGGAGAATTTTATGTAGTAATTATTCACATTTTTTTATAGTTTCTGTGACTGAAATTCGTGTATAGTTGTTTGTATATTACGCCCTTTTCCTCCTAATTATAATAATTTAGCTCGACACTTAGATTTTTGGAATCTTTTGTGTTTCACAAATAAGTAAATGACAAATAACAAAAGACAAACAATAATAAAAATTCAATATTTATTTGCCTTTTCTATCCAATACACGACTGACTAATAAGTCTGTATAGATTTACAGGTCAAATTTTTATATAAAAAATTAACAAGACAAAATATACATTTGTCTTATTTTGATTTTGTGAGGAAAAATTCGTTAGCTTAACAGGATAATTAAACAAGAGTGGAACATTTGCGGGCTGGCTATTGCAGTAATATTTACAACATGCTGCTTTGTAAATGGGTCACGTTTTTATCGCTAAACTTTTTTAGAGTCTATTTTTATCGCTGCAGACGTTTTAAAGTTGAAAGGGTTTTGTGTGACCCCGAAACAAGGTTGTAGTTATGTGGCAATGTGACCTCATCGTTCTCATTATTTAGCCGCCTCGTGAGCGACAACGCAACATAAACCTTTTTTTTAATAATTAGAATAAATGGGCAATTAACTTGCGTCATATGAATAAGTTATTTGAGCCCGCAGATAGACTTTAAAACACCAACGCCCATTTTGGTATATCATGGATTTGGAATAACTACCGCTCTAACCTAGAATTTGGGATGTAACTAAAAAAAGCAGAATGGTTCGGACATTATGTCCTGTCACTAGTAGGCACTTTGTTCATTTCCACAGCTTATTTGATCTGATATAGATCGTGAAGTGATTTGTAGATAATATGATGAGTTCAATGTAAATCCAATGTTTCCAATTAATTTTGTAATAGACTTTGACTATTTGTCAAACAATGTTAGGTCGTTATTATATGTACTACTGAGAACTACAACCGGTTTGTTGACAACTTTGTGATATTGTGTACACACACATACGTATGTAGTTTAAGTCTCTGCTTGGTCATTCCGACACGCAGTGCAGTTTCAAATAGTAATTTGAATTTCATTTTCAACTAATTTTAGTCGTGATGCAATTGTTTAATTTACGCACTGCTATTTAACATCATACAAAACTTCTTTTATGAGTATATAACTTAGTAGTTATTTTCCATTGTGTTTTGATCGTGGCTTTAAGCCCACTTATTCGTCTACTAGTGACAGGAATACTACACCAAAGGCTCCGGGCTCGATACGCGGTTGGTTGAGTTCTTAGCAGACTTCATGCAAATGGGTCTGATTCTATCTGTTAGGTCTGTTGTTTACTGGTTCCTACGTCATGGGTTCCGGATTTGATTCCCTATCAAAATAACTATGTTTGCTTAAGATATCAGGAGAAGGGGGTCGCAGTCTACTTGTCTTGTCTGTTGGAATGTCTACGATTCCGGTAGCTATAAAACCGGTTGAGTGTGGAAGTTTTAAGCATTGTATAGTAGTTGTACTGGCGGTGGAGCGTATCACCGTCTGTCCTATTTGTGCAGCGAAGCAGTCATGCGTTCCGGTATTAAGGGTGGGATAGTCGTTATACAAAATCAAGTTGAAACTTCGATCAGAAATAGCAAAATGGCCGACGGCCTTTACGTTCTGACATCTATAGGATCAGTTAATCATTTAAAGTCAGATAGACGATAAATTCGTTCATTCATCTACGCTATGATAAAAATAATAGAAACAGTACCAGTTACAATATGAGTCGTTCAATATATTTATATTGTTGCTGGATTATTTGTAAAAACAGCTTTTATTTGTGATCATTTAGGTCAATACAATACATTAGTTCGTTTCCAATAATAATGGCGGCACCTAAACTGCAAGCGACTGCTTCCGGTCAGATCCACTTCCTGTTGAAGGTCGACCGCTGCGCAGCGATCGTTGCACTTCTTGATTTATGACTTTAATTTTAAAACATGGCAATTGTTATGTCTGTTTTTTTAACTGTTCCCTTTTGAGTTTCATTTTCGGCGGCTATACCTACATCATGTCTGAAAACGAAATAAAAAGCACATCTTAATGTTTTTGCTGTGGAAAAATCGATTACGTAGCCCAATTTAAAACCCCTTCTGACGATGTCAACATTAAATCCCTTTAACTTCAATGGAGTCTGAGGATGTTTACGGAAGCAGTTGCTACATGTGTGTTTCGTTGGTAGGTAATGATCCAGTGGTCGCTCTAACACCTTATTTATTCTTTATTGTACACACAGTTAATAAAATACAATAATTGCGAAAACTTATAAAATGGCGAGCTTAACGCAACAATTGAGTTATCTACCAGCTAACCTTATCCATTCCTTTGATATCAATGACCGATAGTAGCACGTCACGTACGGTCTTGTTTTGATTACAGCTTTGCGCACAACAAAAATCCCAATTTCTGCGACAGACTGCCTAGATCGAGCATCGATTGAATTCTTCTGCAAATTCGTACTGTTTTTTTTTATTGCTTAGATGGGTGGATGTCTGGATGTCTCACCTGGTACTGGAGCTCATAGACATCTACGATGTAAATGCGCTACCCACCTTGAGATATAAGTTCTAAGGTCTCAGTATAGTTACAACGGCTGCCCCACCCTTCAAACCGAAACGCATTATTGCGTCACTGCAAAAATAGGCAGGGTGGTGGTACCTACCCGTGCGGACTCACAAGAGGTTCTACCAACAGTAAGTTCTATCACCAGATCTATCGGATGCTCGCTTCTAGACCAGACAACACCAAGCAAAGCATCAGACAGCCACACAGATTTTAGTATCAAGGGCGCATATTAACAAAATTCCGACATTTTCGTGTTAAAAATGGAGATAACCACGTTTCGCGCCATATTCATATTTACACTCTGCAGGTATCGTAACAGTGTAGCTGTGCGTTCGCATAAGTGGCCTGCGACATAAGGGTATCAATGCTAACTTAATGTAGAGGCGACGAGATGATGTGCACCTCTTCATTGAAGTGTATTTGAGGAAAACTCCTTCAAAGCGCATGAGCATGAGAAGAGGGAGACGAGGTCCGAACGGCTTTCGATCTGAGGCCGATTTCCTAGGTCAGGTCACAGAGCCTCGGATTAATTCAGTGTCCCTCGTGCGAGCTTTATTTATTTGTTGATGTTCCTATTGTGAATATAAAATAAATATACATCTCAAATGTATAACAAAAGAGTTTTTATATAATAATTTAAAATAAAGCGCTTATAAACCAACACATCTGACAACGTACTACATAGATATATTAACAAACAACTTATAATAAACAGGATTTATATTATATTTAGCTTAAAATATTTATTTATTTTTATAGTAAACTAAATGAAGTCTTTAGAGAAGGTGAAACAAAATCATTGTGAAAGACTTTAGTCTTTTTCTTTTTTCTAATGATAATCACAAACATTCTTTATTATCCGTCTCAAAAACTTTCAGAGAACATACATATAGTTATCGATTTTATAAAATATAAATGTTTATGCACTCTTATACTTATTTTACTTCTAGCACACTTCATTACGATTCCTCTTTCAGCTCTGTGTAATTATTAATTAAAATATGTCTTCTATAAAAGCTGCGAAGGGACCCCATGTAGTATTTTATCTGTTACTTAGCTTATTTATTTAGCTTAGCTTATTTTTGTGCGGGGTTTGATATTTATTATACGATGCTACTCCATCATCGTGGAAGTCGTTCGTTAAACATAAATAACTTAAATACGTTTTTCGTTACAAAAAATTGGTACCTGCATACGATATTCAAACACCGGCATAGTCACGTCGCTCGATATGAATACACTGGGCGTCTTATTGTTTAGGCTAAAACAGTTTCTGAATTATCTAAATTGTTTAAAAGTCTAAATTGGTTTCATTAAGTACATATATGTATATATCCAGAATTTTTTTCTTAAATAACTGGCTTGAACTCAGCCGGATTAAACGAGAACTTCGCTAGTTTATGTAAATTGTACACGTTTATATTCACTACGCAATTATTATCGTTAATATTTATTGGAGTTTTTGTATATAAATGTAATTTATGCGTCAAAGGCGTGATTACGAATTCGAGCAGTAATTTAATTTGGGAATATTTTAGCTAGGTATGTAATAAGAAGGAGTTATCTCATTATAGTTTCTAAATTCTTTGATAATCCTTTGAATATGAAAAAGCTACGAAGTAAAGTAAAAGACAGGAGTTGAAACGGCGAAAATTGTGAACTCTAACCACAGTTTTCAAATTTGAAAGTGTCATTTGCGATTTTAATGTAGCTTTAATTAGCTATTAGACTTTGGTTTTCCTTCAATATTTAACATTTTCGAATTAATTTTAACATTGATAAAGGATGTTTATAAACGAAATAGAGTTGATGTAATATAGGTGTGTCTTTGATTTATAGCCATTTATTTATAGGTTAAGCTATTATGCTGACTTATTGAATATCTAAATTAGTAATTTTGTAATTCTCCGCATATTACGGGTATGTTCAAAGAATAAACTAAAAAAGAAACCAAGGCAGTTAAAAGTCATGTGTGCTTAAATTTCAAAACACTTCGATTGATGATGGTTTTATGTTTCCAAGGTATTCATAATGTGCGCTTCTATGTATATATCGACGGTTGAAAGGCAAACGTGACTAAGCGACAATGCGTGAACTTTACAGTAGACTAATTTAAAGTTAAAATACCCGAAAATAATTCTATTTTAACGAATCTAGCTGTAGGATTGAAATGATTTTAATAGACCTAGAAATAAAAATTTTTTTGCGCATCGAATATGGTTATCGCCTATCATTTATGTATAAAGCAGTTATTGTCGCTTAGTCACGTTTGCCTTTCAAGCGTCGATATGTAGTCGTTTAGAAAAGTAAATTTAATATTTAAATTTGCTAATAAAAAAAATATATTTCCGATTTAGTGTCTGAATTCTCGCCTTAATATACAAAGAAAAATTAGCATCCGCTCCACTTTCACCGGCGTGTCCGACGCTTCATAAATAAACATTATTCTTTGCTCTTTAGGTCGATTGACATGTAGGAATCTTTAAAATAAATATTCTAAATTAAAAAAAGACCACACTATCCGAATAATTTCTAGAAAATTCCAATTTTTTTTTATTGCTTTGATGGGTGAACGAGCTCACAGCCCACCTGGTGTTAAGTGGTTACTGAACAACGTAAATGCGCCACCCACCTTGAGCTATAAGTTCCAAGGTCTTAAGTACTTAAGTATAGTTACAACGGCTGCCCCACCCTTCAAACCGAAACGCATTACTGCTTCACGACAGAAATAGGCAGGGCGGTTATACCCACCCGTGCGGACTCACAAGAGGTCCTGCCACAAATAAAATTAATTCATTATCAATTCCATATATACACCATAAATGATATTCAGGAACTATTTATTAGTGGTAATTATTAATAGTACTGATTGCACTTTGTCTTAATGAAAAAAATCATGCATACATATTTGTATAGCAATCATATCCGTAAACCTTACCCTTTTTAGCTTTATTTCGATGGAGGGCGAAATTTTGAATATAATAGCAGAATGATTCGATATCCATGTATATCTCCATAGCCCCACTAACCAGACTTCCTAATTACTTCACAACCAGCTGCCTACTGTTACGGTAATGACTGTGTCCAATTATAGTTATATGTGTGCAATATAAGCATTTTAATATACAAATCTTATACAATCATGACATCAATAGTACAACAGACCATTATATCAAGGGTTATCGTGTGTTTATAAAATCGTATCTGCGAAAAGAGCGTGCTGTCTATTTTTGAGGAATACAATAATTATCACCACGCGGCAAATAAACGCGCGTCATTGTTAGTATTAGCTTTATGATGAAACAATTATGTATGTAGTTTTATTCTATCAATCAGCGGGCGATTTATCCTTTGGCCATTTTATTGTGAAGCACGTTCCTTCGTCGCTCATGTATAAAAACGTGACTTGCTGATCATAAATAGCGTTTAGAAAGAATTCATCTATTTGCTTCAAACATTTAATGTACTTATATAACTTAAATAGTTTCTCCGTTTGATTGCTTAGAGAAACAATTAAATTACGAATCGACCTTTGTTCTATTATATTATATATTTTATGAATTGTAATTAGCTCACAATTACTTTGTAAAATTATGAAATTCAGTAGTGTGATGTAATAAGACACAATCCGAAAATTTAAAAAAGAAGACCACCGAGAAGACGCTTCCCTTGAAACACGTTGCGTATTTGAATATTCTAGGGTCATAATCAATTTTGAATGTCTCAAGAAATCAATTTGTTTACTAGATCGTGACGTCACACGACATTAAACCTTTTGGAACGCTTTTGGACACATGACCAACCACGTGATTTCTTTAATCTAAAATACGTTGTTTAGTAATGGAACAAAACAATAAAACAGCCTTAATTAATTACTCTAATCTGCCTTGTGTACACAATAAATCACTAATATGTTCATGTTTTTTCTTCTTTTGCGTACGTTAACGAATTCTATCAATAAATGCAAAGTAATTAGTTTAGTTATTGAATAAGTAACAGATTTATCAAGAACCAACAGAATGTAGACATTGAAATGTAAGACAGCCTATTTAAATAAATAAATTTTCAAAAGACATGAAAGTAATTTTAGAAACAACTTTAATACTTCATATTATCGTGTAAAAATACTTATTAAATGTCATAAAAATCGAGATGAAAATGGTATCGAGGCAAAAATGTCATTTTCGTTTTGTCGGACTTAACATTAAAAATATTAATCTAATACATATTTATCAGCGTAATATGTTTTGTAAAAACTAAATTTATTTATACTACGGTTTGCGAGAAATGTTGACAATTTATATATTCAGAGGCTATCTCTAATCGGCAAGGTTGGCGCTTGTCGATGACGCAGTTTTGATGTTGAATTTAAATCAGACTTCCTCCCATATAATACTTTGATTTTGCAAATAAAATATATTTTAATTTACGGCTTCTATTTTTTGTTTTTTTTTTCTCTATGTCTACGTCTATGATTTTAGTCTGGGTGTGAGTATGAGTTTATGTTGTATGTATGTATGTATGTATGTATGTGAGAATCGGAGTTATAAGCCTAATTTCAGTATTCTGCATATCGATTCAATTGCAAAATATATTTTTTTATTGCTATATAAATATTTTCTGTCTAGATTTATTATTTAGGCATGACGGAGAATTCCTCGTTCTTGGATCGAGCTTTTCTACTCGGTCTCTTGTCCTCTATGATTCCATTGACTATTTGTTTTCGTAAATTGTTAAAAGGGCAAAGTACAACGGGGTATCAGCAAATTTCAAAGCAATTAAAAACCAATGTTAACTGAGTTCCCATTTGAAATATGAATGTATTTGAGATTGATATTTTTCTTACAAAAACCCACTAAGTTTCTCGCCGTATCTTCTCAGTGGGTCGTGATTGCGGTCCGATTGTAGATTCAGCGAAGCACTGCCCTTGCTTGGGGTAGTGTTACCAAATTCTCTGAGGCTGAGCCCTGTGGGCTCGCCTACACATTTGGTACAGTTAGTATAAGCCCCTCGAGATTATGTAGGATAAAAAATCAATCCAAAATATGTAACGTGAGTGAACCACGGAACTTACCTAGTAACCTTATACACGGACACACGGAACACACGATTGCTTTGCGTCAAAAATAAGCATGACAGTTGATATCAATCCGCGCGATTTCATACTTGATTTAATATTCATTTGAATGTGCTGAGTTTTAGTTTTTATTTCTTCAAATCTCGGGCTGTTTGTGGGTTCTAGTACATAATGTATGCCTGGTGCCTTTCTGTGCGAAACTGAAAGTTGTGGAGCAGCCATAAAACGTCTCATCATCGCCCGTACTGTTAACAATATCAAAATAGTTGGTAGTCAAAATCAGCACTTACTGGGGCATATGATACCTGCTTATCGTATTTTCTTCTCCACTACCTAAACTGCTGCTTCCCCCATGATAGGCTTGTATAAATCTTATATCATTAATCTTGTTAAATTTTGAAAAAAATTAATACAATTGAGATCTTAAGTCAAGGTGGGTAGCGATATTCATATTGTGTTTTCTCGGACACCAGAAAGAACATAAGGTGGTTTAAGCAATGAATAGTTTTTTCAGATTTCATCTTCTTTTTTTTATTGATGAGCATACGGGCCTCGTGATGTTGGGTGGTTATCGTCGCCCATAGTCTTCAGTAATGCCAGGGGCAGAGCCAAGCCGCTGCCTACCGTTAAGTACCCTCCATAAGCCACGTTCGAAGAAGGACATGTCATAGCGCTCGAGAAACACCGTGGAGGGGAGCTCATTCCAAAGCCGGATGGTACGTGGCAAAGAAGATCTCTGGAAACGCACTGTGGATGAACACAGTGGCTCCAGGTAGTTATGGATGAACTCTACTCCGGTGGAGGGCGGTGCGATGATAAAAACCAAGATGATGGTATCATCTCAAACATTGCCTCAGAGCACTCCCCATGAAACATACGGTATAAAATACAGAGGGAACCAAAGTCCCTCCGCAGACCCAGAGGTTCCAAACGATCCTTGAGAATGGGATTATCGAAAATTCAAACGGCTAGGCGGCTTTCTTCTGTATGGAGTATCAATCTCAGATACTTATCTTATACATACTAACAAGATAAATTAGAACTATTTCTGCCTCGAAGCAACTGTTTGGTTTTCAGGATAGGACACTCAACATTTCAATCTCATATCTCAAGTTGGACTACGAGCTTAGCAAATGTTCAACATCAGGAAATACGAGAACTTTTGCCCACTTTTTTAGATAAAAAAAAAGATATAGAATTTATGATTTGAAGTGAACGTCTTATAGCATAAAGTTGTTCCACCGTTTCTAAAAATACAGAAACGAAATATAATTTATTATTACGCTAACACGTTAGCTGGCCCGACTATTTATGATCATCTCGAAATTAAATTTAATTAACACAATCTACCGTGTTCTCATGTGAATGTGTAATCAATAACGATCGACTTGTTAATACGCACCAGTTTGTCTTGCCTTTTACATCATATCGGATAATACCGGAAGTGCGTTGTTTCCTTGTTTGTATTTTAACTTGACCCAACTTCTCATTCTGTCTCGATCTGTGCAAAGTTTTAAGTCATATCGAATAAATTACTAGAAAATAAATATTATTATAAAAAGTATGTAATTTAATTTTTTAATTTGTCCTTGATGACCCGCATGGTTCTATGAAGACACTGAAGCACAAGGTCATCTCAAGGGGAAGTACGAAACCCACAAAAGGGAATAGATTTTTTTTATTTATTGCTTAGATGGTTGGACGAGCTCACAGCCCACCTGGCGTCAAGTGGTTACTGGAGCCCATAGACATCCACAACGTAAATGCGCCACCCACCTTGAGATATAAGTTCTAAGGTCTCAAGTATAGTTACAACGGCTGCCCCAACCTTCAAACCGAAACGCATTACTGCTTCACGGCAGAAATAGATTGTATTAGATACAGAAACTGTCCTAATCATCAAACAGGAATTCATGATTCCTTCGCGGTAAGAATAGGCACGACGCTGCTACGTAACTGTACAGGTTTATATGTCCTATCAACAGTCCTGATGAGTTGTAAAAATACTGTACATATTTCTATTTAAGGTCTATGAGTAAATTTATTAATAATCGTTTTTTTTTTTTTTTTTNTTCCGTTCAAAAATTCCGTTGTAAACGGAGCGCCAGACTACCGACTGTGTTTACTGTTTTTGTTAATTTACTGAATATCGGTAAGGCCATTTCTACTAGAAAAGGTCAAGTTTGTTTATGAGTTATCAAGCTTAGAGTCCAGAAACAATTTACTAATAATCAAAATCACGCGTCACGATTATTTTAATTCAGAAAGCTACACCTCTGTGAATAATTTAATCGTTTGAACTTAAGATACCACTGGTTTTAATTCGAAAACCAGTTTAATCCATAAAATGATCTTATTATAGAAATATCTATACATACATATAAAAGTTGATTACGCGTAGGTAGGCTCCGGTCGAGGTCACAACGGTAATGGATATAATAAAATATTGTAGAAAGAGATAAAACAGTTGCAAGAACTTGATTCAGTCTTAAAACTGGATTTGAAAAAAAGAAAACAAAGTCATTAGAAGACTTAGGCTTATGTACCTGCGTAGAAAGAAACGAAGCGAACGAAAAGCGTTCTTCTTCCTATTCGTACACTCTTGACAGAGTGGTCGTGGTCATGCATCAGTCGGATCCTGCGATACCGATGCTCTCGCGATGAGACGCCATGTGGCACGATGTTTCGCAGAGTGAGAGCAAACATTTATGTTGGAGTGAGTCACAGATTTTATGAGATCGGTCCATCGTGTTGGAGATCGTCCGCGAGATCTTTTGCCCTCGACTTTCCCTTGCACCACCAACCGCTCAATGGAGTCCTCATTACGAGTGATGTGCCCGAAGAAATTGAGGATTCGTAATTGGACTGTTGACTTGATTGACTTAATTGGATTGGACTGTTGAAAAGCGTTACTACGATACAATAAGGCCCTGTCCTGGTAAAGCTGGAAAGGCCTTCGGGCCACCGGTAATCCTTCCTTCCTATAAATAAAAGGTTTCAGAAAGCCCAACCTAGTTTATGTATTGTAGCAACTAATTCAATTTACAATTGGCCAAATTACATTGATAGCAAATGTACGTCGTGTATGGTTTTGGCGCCACATTACACATGGGCCACAAGGCATCCGACGGACCAGATGGGTTCATTTGGGTCGTTAGCCGAACACGTCACCGGCCTTCATCAGACGGTGCGTCACCACGCCCATGTAATCAGTCGTCCTGTATGGCACGATTTAATATGATCGGGCACATTTTAATCACAGTGTTTTACGTTCATATTTTGTGACACTACGACATTTGGTCTGATATCTAATGTGGGTAACATTGGATATCGAAACGAATGCGTGCCTTTCAAATTCAATATTTGTTATAACTAATATTCGTGGGAAGCCTCAATGCCTAGATTCACTTTAGACATTACATTTTCTTTTAATAACACTAAAGCTCGCTTATAACTAGCTACACAAATAAAGAAAAGAAAATCGGTTGACAAACAATGGAAAAATGGTACTAAAGTGCTTCGTATTTAACTATACTTTTTTAAGTAGATGGGTGAACGTGCTCTCCGCCCACTTTTTTATTTATTGCATGGACGGGTGGGTGGACGAGCTCACAGCCCACCTGGTGTTAAGTGGTTACCGGAGCCCATAGACATCTACAACGTAAATGCTGCCATGAAGTCGTCGCGTCCTAAAGGATAAGAAGACATTCGGTGCATTCGTATCTTGCGATACATCGGTGTTCCAATCCGGCTGGCGGGTGGGTACCAATTATTTTAATGCAACACTTACTTAGCAAATGTTCACGATTGACTTCCACGGTGAAGGAATAACATCGTGTAATCTATATATATAAAAATGAATTGCTGTTCGTTAGTCTTGCTAAAACTCGAGAACGGCTGGACCGATTTTTCTAATTTTTGTCTTGAATGATTTGTGGAAGTCCAGAGAAGGTAGATATATATGAAAATGCTTGGAATTAAATATAAGTGCTCCTAAAACCAAGTGCACTTGATGTAAAGTGATTGCTGGAGCCCAGAGATTTTATAGTGAGGTCGAAGTCTCCATTTTATCCCAAGATCTGCTTCGTAATAACTACATCCTATTGTGACTATGAAATAGGATGAAACGAAATTAATTATGTACTGAATGTATGAATAATGTGTTTACATATTTGTTAGTTGGCATCGCGAATAAATTAAAGTAAAATCTATCCTCTCTACGATTATCCTGCATTTTGAGATTTTACTTAAACCTTGAAAAATAGGTCAGAATAACGGTAATTTTAATGAACGAAAGACGTGATAATAAATTCATAGCAAAAGGCTAAAGGCTGTAGTTTGACGTAACTATTTTAATAACCTTCAAATTAAGGCCAATAGTGATACATGCACAATATCATGATATTCGAATTTTTACTCTAGATTTATAAAGGTAAGGTATATGAACCCATCAATCTGATTTGAGTCTGAACATAAATGAACAAGATAAAAATAAAAAATGAAGAAAATAGAAAATGAATAATTTGGGGGTTTAAAAAAATCCAATATTGATCTATATACGAGAAAAAAAAACAAGCAGTATGTCAGCAATATACATAGAAAATATGACTGATCGCAGTCAAGGTTTCCTCCGGCAGTTCCGACAAGCTAGTGAAGAAATAAATTGGTAAATTTCTAATTAAAGGATATGAGGACAAATTTCAAAGTCGAGTAGATCAAACTTCAAAATACATCACATTACATAAAATATTGTGACGTTGGAAAACCAATAAACGTTATCACAAAGTATAAGCAGATCTTTATAGACGTAATGTTTCTGCGTCACATGCGTATGTACGAATGTCTTATAGTAATCGGTATATCTTATAGTATTTGCGCAAACTGTATTCTGCGTTAAACAATTTTGAAGACGTCTTGAAAATTTAAAGAAAAATTCCACCAAATTTTCGGGTTATCCATAGGTTTTAAAAAGAATAAATCGTTTTGTTTCCACTCTTTTATTTAAATTTTGCCCTTTTGAGGGTGTTCAAAATGTGCCATTGAAATGCTGTTGTGGTTAAATTATATTCCTTTTCATGGCCGTAGATGGACAGCCGAGCTCATGGTCCACCTGATGATACCTATTATCGGGAGCTCATACTCATCATGTCGTTGTTGTCGCCCCTCACTTTGAAACATGGGTTAAAGTCTGATTGGCACTAGGATAACGGCTATCTTTCAAACCAAAGCTCAAAGCATTAATTTATAATATTGCTTAATTAAATTGCGGCTCATTTACCTATTAAGTTGGAATACATTTTTGCAACACGGCGGAGATAAAGTACGCGGAGATAGCAATCTGGAACCCACAACATATCCTTCCAGTATCATTAATTTGGGTACCGTTGAAAAAATTCAATGAATTCCATTGTGCGAATGTTGTCTTACTTTTCTGTGAGTACATAGAGAGAGAGAGGACAGAGTGAGACTTATCAATCTTATCTTAAGAAGTTAAGGATTCACCGTGCGCCTACTGGGTACATTGTGTTGCTCTGAGAGGAACTTGGAATTATAGGAATTTGGACTTGTGACCTTGGTGTAGGTTTAAGAGGTCCCTGTCAATGACCATTACGTACATTCTCCATTATCTGCATTCTTCTGCCAACCTAACCAAATTCGATAGGAACCTACTAGTGCGGAGTAGTGCGGTTTTAGTTCTCGACAAGAATAAAAAGTTAAACACATATGTAATATGAAAGTAAAAATATCTATTATTTTTTTTGGAAAGAATTACAGCTATTTTCCTTGTTGTTCCAAAACTTTATTGTGTTTCTGTTTCTCTTAAATATATTTTAGTTTAATATAAACATACAAAAAAACTCCGTAATGAGGGCAGTGAAATTATAATGAACATGATTACGTGTTCTGTAAGCTTTAAAGCAAACATAGATTACGCTACTGGCTTATGTAACGCTAGTGTAAGAAGGACAAAACAAGTGCACGTGCTGTTGAACGAACGAGGTTAATAAACCGACTTGTATTTACGAATCCCCTTGAATTTTCTGGAGGATGTTTTAGAATAACAATTTTTAGACATTTTTTCACAATGAGATTACGCACCTTTTTTGTCAATATGAAACTTGGATGTACAGTTGAAACAAAAAGTAAAAACTTTTTTGTTTTAAATATTATACTTGCTTTCTTGTTTATTATTGGTTTACTAAATGTAGTTGTTTAGCAGGCAATTACCTGCAATGGCAGTCTCATGTTAAGGGTGTCTGCAGATTTTTAATAATGATCCTTTACAATGGAAAACAAAATTGTTTAAATCTTCTGCATTGAGGTTGGCCATGGCATGTGAATAAATTTGTAATGCAGACATCCAATAAACATAAGAGAAATATAATTAAAAATATTTAGTTGAAAAATAAAACGAATATAGTTTTGAAGTAAATATTTCCTTAAAATATGTTCACACTGTAAGGAAGCTAACTGTTCGCAGTAATAAACGACAAATAGTAATTATGAGATATCACTGAGAGTCATGTGGCATTACTAGATTCCCTTAGTTTTATCACTAGCTGCACTGATAGACATTTGTCATTAACAAATTTATTGGTGATGGTTTTACGAATTTTACCAATTCACATGTAACCAATATTGTCAATTTATCGTTACCTAAAACACTGTTTGTATTTTTATGTACTTTTGAAAAACAGCCATCAGTTTATCTCAAGTGATGCGCTTATTAACAAACAGACTTTTTAAGCATGCACAAATACATTTACTGCCCTTGTTAGATGTTTGCACGTTTCTTTAAATTTAAATATGTATCGATATATTTAATTTTAATAATATCAAAAATTTTGTTGCACCTGCATTCAGTTCGAGATTGTAAACAGTTTGCATCGTAATTTAATGGTAATATGAGTATTCGAATACATTTACGGACCATCGCTTGTGCACTACGCGTGTACGTGTTCTATGGAAAAAAATCTAGATAAATATTAATAGGCAACGTCTCGATAAATTTAAAAAAGTTTCGACACTTTTGTATAATGTAACTTGTGACGTGAGTGTTAGCCTTGCCGAGATGCGCCCTATTTCGTAACCTTTGTTTCACAAAGCCGTGGAACAATGAAAGTCACTATGCCAACGCCTTTGCTTCGACCTCATTATCAATTAAAATAAATAAAATATTTATAATTTAAGACATGCTCATTCTTTATATTTTCGAATGGAAATTTACCATTACAATGATAAGAGTTTTAAAAGCACTATGTTAAAATATTGTAATCTAAGGTTCGTTGAAAGAACGTGCATTACTTATATAAGAATACATTATTAAAATCACGTATTGTGTTAGATAGTATTTAGATAACATTTTCATGTTCATAGTATTTGTATTGCAGAAGAGGCATTCAAACAGATACTGTAATTAAAAAAAATGAAAAATTGAAAGAATTGTTAGGACGCTGTATGTAGATGTAGACGTTAGGTGGTAGCTGAAAGTAATTTTAAATGAAAAGGTCATGCATATTTTTAGTCTGGTTTATTGATAAAGTAATTGGGTTAAGATCCAGCTTTTATTTTAAGCTAATAAGTCTATTTCTACGTCGCTTTACCGTAATTGTGGTCGTAATGTTTTCAGTGACCATTTTTAGAACCGGACGCCACTCCTGCCTTCCGGATGCGCGTCTAATAGTTACGTGCAGAGGGCAATCCATGGTAGCGTTGACTTGGTCAGTCCAAATTCTGACCTTTTTTTTTCCGGGCCGGGTGCCTAATCTCCTACGAGGTCCCCGCTCCTAGGGCGCGCGCGGAACATGTGGGACTTGACGATCTGCAAGGCGTTGGAAGCAGACCGCGGGCCCAAGGAATTTTAGGGCCCTACCCACTAAACGACTCCCCTGCACTCTTACACCCGACATCCGATCTCCGTCCGGGGTCAAAACCCGGTCAGAGTAGCGGGGTTCCCGCGGTCAACACTACAACCAGACACGCGGCGCCACCCCGAGGACGCCCGACCGACGGGTCGTCGAGGCGATGGTCGACGATCAACGACGTCGGTCTCCGCGGTACGGCAGCCCTACCAGGCCGCCCGGGCGATGCCGCTGGTGTTTCGGGATACCCCGCTGGGCCAGAACCAGCCTGCCGGGTCGGAACGCGGTACATCGCCGACTGGGTTGCTCTTCCACAGTATGTTCGGCGACGACAGCGACGACGAAAATGCGGACCGCATCGCATTCCGCAGCCGCCGACGCGTCGTCCCATCCTCCTGGTGCGTCCAAATTCTACCCTGCCGTAAGGTCTGACACCCTCTTCTCTACCCTGTACCATCAGGCGCTAGATAGAAACATGCCCAGTGACACAATATGCACTCGTTATTGCGAAATTCAGTCCACGATATCCCGAATATTTTTCTCGAGCACCACATTTCCAGTGCGTCTGTCCTGCGCTTATCGCTATCTTGCAGGGTCCGGGTTTTTGCAGCGTATAAATACAGGGGTCACCAAATATCTAACCAAACTAATAAGTGCGGGTTGATAAATCAAATGAACCATTATGTTTGGCGTCAATAAATTTTTGTTCGATGTATTTATTAACATAATATATTGTACGTACTTAATCTTTGTTTGCGGACGGCGCCGACGCGTCAGATCTACACAAACAAAATATTTCGAAAATCGGTTCGAAACAATTGGCACGTATTTGATAAGTTAGCCGAGCAGGATATTTATACAAGGACAGAAGGATCGACTTCCCCCTTCCGTTATGTATCCTGAATTTTGATTTACTTGTCATGTACACATTAAGTATTCAAGTTTAGGTATCAACCATTAATACTAACGTAATTGAAGACTATAAACACTTAATGTATGATTGTATGTATGTAAGCTATGACACAGATACTGAAATTATTTCTTGAATCATGTTTTCTGAAAGGCGCGCACGGCAAATCACGATGTCATCGGATTGAATCTAATCTTAAGGATCAAACGGCACTATTAATTTAAAAGCTTAAAGGTATCTAGTGCCCATTGCCTGGCATCTTTTCTACTGGTGGTAGGATCTCTTGTGAGTCCGCGCGGGTAGGTACCACCACCCTGCCTATTTCTGCTCTGAAGCAGTAATGCGTTTCGGTTTGAAGGGTGGGGCAGCCGTGGTAACTATACTGAGATCTTAGAACTTATATCTCGAGATGGGTGACGCATTTACGTTGTAGATGTCTATGGGCTCCAGTAACCACTTTACACCAGGTGGGCTGTGAGCTCGTCCAACCATCTAAGCAATAAAAAATAAATAAAAAATCGATACAAAAATCTAAAAAAATACACTTAAATTTTCACTTGAGCGTAACGGGGTTTCACTAGTAACTAATATAAATAAAAACGAAAGTAGTGACTACGCGGAAACTTTCATTCTTATAATTCAATAACAAAAATAATCCCAATTATAGTATCTCGAGCATTCATTAATAATATGCTACGCTTAACGATTGTTTCACCAAAACTTTTGCCATCATTGTGAGTCATAGCTTCCGTTTCACATTTTTTGGAGTTACTATTTACTCATTAATTACTCATCGAACATAATTGGTCATCACTTAATAGTCTTCTGGGAAGCATCAAATGGTATATTCATAACATAAATGGTCAAAATTGTGACGATAATTGTAAAATAAACCTTTCTTTATAGTAAGCGCAAAATTTGCTTTGAGTGCAATTCGTGGTGCACTTATTCGAATGAAAGGTTTTGTCAAAAGTCTCTTTTGTACATGAAGTAGTTCTTAGTTCTTTATAGTATGTATATTTATGACATCACATGCAAACATCAGCAATTTTGGTGAAGATTTCGAATTTAATAATCTACTCTTAAATTGCGTGATGCACAGCCATTTTCTGAAACTTCAAAAGCGTAGTTTGAAATATGTGCGTGCATTAAACTTGACATTGAGATTATCTTCGATTACTCTAATTTTCCATACACAGAAACGAATCTGTTGTTTCCCAGTGAATGAACTTACGTACTTCGAATTTGAATGGAAAACGTTCTCGTATTTTCCAGCCAGAAACATCCTTTCATAGGCACCTTGGCCCTGTTTAATGACCGGAGTTCGTTTATCCTCGAATCACCGTTCAGTCTTCCGGTTCGGTCTACACTGGACTCACTAGTTTGTATTCGCGATCACAGGTTTCCGCTTGCCGATATTATTAACATTTGACCCCGAAATGTACGGACTCAAACGAATGTTTCGATTACATTACATTGTACATGTTTGTGTTTACGCTCAATAATTCGATTAACTTTATTAAGCGATACTTAAGGTAAATTAATATTAATATTTAAATATGTTAAAAGATTTTAGCAGCAAAGTAGGTTGGGGGCGATAATCATAATTCGACGCTTGAAAGGCAAACGTGACTAAGCGACAATAACTGCTTTGTACATAAATGATAGGCAATAACCATATTCGATGCGCAAAAAAATATATTTCTAGGTCTATTAAAATAATTTCAATCCTACAGCTACTAGCTAGATTCTACTACAGCTAGATTCGTTAAAATAAATTTTGTTTTCAAGTATTTCAACTTTCAATTAGTCTACTGTAAAGTTCACGCATTGTCGCTTAGTCACGATTGCCTTTCAAGCGTCGATATGCTTGGAACAAGAAAGTGAATTTTATCTTATAAGAAGAATCTAAATAAAGAGTTGTCATGAAATTGTAATTTTTTCTCTCAATCCCCTTAAATTAAAACGGATGACTCCAAGGGAAATTATGAACATATCCGATGGTAGTTTCATTAATGCTCGAAGTTCGTACCGAATTATAATCTAGTGAATTATTTGCTGTGTATTTGTTCTTTATTATACTCTATTGAATTGTCATTTGTTTATCAAACACATTTAAAAAGTGTGTCAGTCGAAACATTTCTGTTGATATTTCTATTCATAAATTGGTATAAACGAGATTAAATTTGTCTGCGCGTTGGTCAAGATAATTTATGTAGAGAATAGTTGAACATCTCTAGCTTGCAGCTAGTAAGTCATGACCGGAGTCCTTAACCACAACGAGTAGGATTCACCCGTTTTAAGACTTAAGATGGATATTTCTATTCTCTTAGAATACGGCTGTCTTACTTATCGAATGCATATTTATTTCCGCATCTGGGTAGAACAAGACAGAACGGTTGGCATCAACCTATTGTATTCTTACATGATCGACCGGGCAAGACTCAAGTCAAAAATTAGCATGATAGTTACGTTATAATATTCCGAAACTATTCTTGATGAAAGATTTAAATATTGTATATAAACCAAGTCATTTTTTTTGTCTTTCCCTATTTCATGTTATAAAATAACAAACTCTCAAACGTATTTTTGAAGCTGTACGTAATTCCAGCTGCAAGTATGAATCACTTGTATGCGGATAAATAAAATGAATACATTTCAGTGTAACTATTGCGAAGTTTGTGAGGCTAGAGGCAGCTGTGACAACAATACACGCCAGTAGATCTTGCAGAATTAAACACGCTGTGCGTCACCGGCCAATTTCGAAGCAACGTTTAAAAACAATGAGTTTATAGGATTTCTTGGTTATTTTTTTTTTAGAGTTCACGGCCCTCGGTATGTTAAGTATTTACCTCTCTCTCTTCCCAGCTACTTATCCCACATGGTGCTAGGGGTCAGCTTTCCTCACTTTACTCCTCCACTTCACTCTGTCTTCGACATCCTCGTCAGCGACATTTCATTCCCTTTTGTCCTTCAGCACTACATCCTTCCGTAACTATTTACCGAAGCCCATAAATATCAATGTTAATGTCACTGAAGTAGCTTGCGACATAAGATTGTCATTTCAAGTGTATAACGGTTGCGCCATCCTTCAAAGCAAAACCTATAACTGCTTTGCGGCATAAATAGGCAGGATCGTGCTATATACCTGTGCGGGCATATTCGCCCTTGCGCCAGTAATCATGCAAAGTTTCACGCAGGCTTTGATTTTAATAGCATAATGGCCGTTCATCGTGAAGTCATTCATTCGCAAGCACATGTAGATTATTAAACGTTACAAGGTCGAAGAATACAACAAAAACATTTATTTTAAAAATTATAAATTTAATCTTTATCGTATTCATTATGTTATGGCAGTGTTGTTATATATTTTTTTAAATTTTAGTTCTTTACGTCTCGTTAACTTTTAATAGAATTAAAATCTAGAAACCTCCGAAACGCTTTTAACTTTCTGTATATCATCAGCCTATAGCAGTCCACTGCTGGACATAGGCCTCTTCAATTGCTCGCCACTGAGCATGATTCTTGGCTTCAGTCATTTAGCTCCCGTCAGTCCCCTGCCCAGATCATCACTAGACCGTATCTGAGGGCGTCCTGCACTGCGTTTTCCAATTTGCGGTCTCCACTCAAGAACGCGTTTACCCCAACGGTTATCGGTTATCCGGCAAATATGGTCAGCCCATTGCCACTTCAGCTTACTAATTCGCTGTGCTATGTCTATAACTTTTTGTTCTCTGTCGGACCTTGTTCTCTGTCAGATCACCACGTTCCGGATTCAATCATTCAGAGAAACTTCAAGCTCGTTGAGCGACTTTAAACTTGTGGACCAGCCCAACCGTGAGTGTCCATGTTTCCGCTCCGTATATCATGATAGGCAAGACGCACTGATTAAAGACTTTCGTCTTTAGACTCTGTGGAATAAACGGTGAAAATACTTGACGTAATTTCCCAAACGCCGCCCAGCCCAGCTGTATTCTTCTGCAGGCCTCGTTCTAAAAGTTGTTTTTACCCAGTTGTAATGTGTGTCCGAGGTAAACATTATTTTGAACAACTGCGAGAGAACTACCATATATGGCATTTGGATCCGGTTGAACATGTTGGTTAAATATAATTTTAGTTTTATCCAAGTCCATCCGGAGACCGGATGCGCTTAGAAGAGTCAGCTAGGCTGTTCAGCATCTGTTGCAAATCCTGCAACGCTTTGGTCATGACGACGACGTCATCTACAAATCTGTGAAATGTATTCGTCATTTATGTTTATGCCACGTCCTTTCCAGTCCAGCATCTTAAGGATGTCCTCCAATGCATTTGTGAACAATTTGGAGGATATAGCATTCTCTTGTCTCACTCCTCGATGCAGAGGGATGTGTCCAGACAGCCAGTTCTGGATTTGGACGGTCACAGCCGCGGCGCTGTAAAGACATTTCATCGTTTGGATATATCGCCATACTACTTGGCAACGCTGCAAGGACTCTAGAACTGACCAGATTGCGATAGAGTCAAAAGCCTTCTCATAGTCCACGAAAGCTAAGCACAGCGGCTGATTATACTCATGGGTCTTCTGTATAATCTTCCTTATTGTGTGTATGTGGTCTATGGTGTTGTATCCTCCTCGGAACCCGGCCTGCTCCGGTGGCTGAAATTCGTTGAGACTCCGCGCGAGACTATTTGTGATGACTCTTGAAAATAACTTGTAAATGTGTAACATGCCGATAGTTAATTATAAAGGTTCCATTTTTTGTCCCGAGAACCCTAAAAATTTATGAACCTTAACGGAAAAAATGGAAAACGATGTTAAATAATAGTAATAAATTAATCGGAACAAATCACGCAAGGTCATCCATCAGGCCTTAAATTAGGATAGTGGGTACTAGTGGGTGGGTACTAGAGTCTGACATAAATACATACATATTATGTACATTTATACGTTTAAATATATACACATTTAGAAAAAAAACACCCAAACAAAGAGCAAACAAATCTGTTCATGGCACGAATGTTTGCCCGATGTGGGAATCGAACCCACGACCTTCGGCGCAACAGTCAGGGACGTTAACTCTTGCACCACCGTTTCAGACAAAATTATGTAAATTAAAAATCTTTCTCAAAGCGTTCCTAATTGAGTTTTTAAATGTTTTTGCGCCTGCTACACGCCCTCGCACTCAGAGCTTAGTAAATTATGTCATAATAAGTAAATGAAAATGAACTTAAAACGAATTAGTTAAAATAACGATTGCGATTGCGATTGAACGATAAGAGGCTACGTAACGAATTAGCCTCTTAAATTAAATAATATCAGTGCGGGTTTCGTTGAAAATTAAGAGTACGAGAGACCTTGACGCGTCTTTGTCTGCAATTTTAGCATTTTCTCCTCAAGATCATAAACATTTTTAAAATACTCTTTTAGATTATATAACTATATTTTTTTATTGCCCTTGAAGGCAGACGAGCATACGACCCACCTGATGGTAAGTGGTTACCGTCGCCCATGGACTTCAGCAATGCCAGGAGCACAGCCAAGCCGCTGCCTACCGTAAATGATATAATGTAATGTAATGTATAATGTATAGCTCTCCATCTAGACTATTATTTAATTTTGTAACTACATATTTCTGTTATTTCATCATGTAGGGCCAAGCAAATACAACTTTTCTTCATAGTGTTATTTATTATAAAGCGCCATACGATTCTCATTAAATCCATAAATGAACCGGTCTGAATCTGAGCGTTAATGTGTCAAAAGCAATACTTAATATTTTTTCACAAGAATGTTGTACCTTCTGTGTATAGTTTAAATTTATCTTTACCAGGCAATACAATTTTCCATTAAAGAAAAACTTCTAGGTGTGTTACGAGATTTATTGTATTTTATTTTCTTCGTATTTTCGGCATTACTAAGCAAACTTTAAACTCAATAAGATTTGTCGGTGTCGTGAAATTACATGAATTTATATTTTGATAAAAAGAATAATTAAAGTGGTAATTGTGCAAGTGTTTTTCATTCATTTTCTTATTTACACGAACATTGACGTGTATGTGATCACGTGTCTCGTTGAATGAATGATTCAAAATACACAATAAAAGTAAAATTTAACATTAAAAATTGTTTTCTGCCTACGTACAGTCTTACAGAGAAACACAGCTGCAAAAAATATCTTAAAAAAAGCAACACGGGTCAATCTAGAATAGCTACACTGCCTTTATTGAAGATGAGAAGCATTGGAGATGAACTAACTGGTGGTAGGACCTCTTGTGAGTCCGCGCGGGTAGGTACCACCGCCCTGCCGACTTCTGCCGTGAAGCAGTAATGCGTTTCGGTTTGAAGGGTGAGGCAGCCATTGTAACTATACTTAGACCTTACAACTTATACCTCAAGGTGTGTGGCGCATTTACGTTGTAGATGTCTATGGGCTCCAGTGACCACTTAACACCAGGTGGGCTGTGAGCTCGACCACCCAACTACACAATAAAAATAAAAAAGATGCAAAATGCGCTGACGAATGACTTTTACGATTAAAGATTACATTATGTAAAAAAAAGCCCGATTACTAATAACTGCGTAATAATTGGTGATAGGTCATTAATAATAGTAACACTAAATTTTACATTATTTTAATTATTTTTTTGCTTAGATGGGTGGACGCGTTCACAGCCCACCTGGTGTTAAGTGGTTACTGGAGCCCATAGACATCTACAACGGGAATGCACCACCCGCCTTGAGATATAAGTTCTAAGGTCTCAGTATAGCTACAACGGCTGCCCCACTCTTCAAACCGAAACGCATTACTGCTTCACGGCAGAAGTCGGCAGGGCGGTGGTACCTACCCGTGCGGACTCACAAGAGGTCCTACCACCGGTAAAAATATACACAATAATACACGCACTCGAGTGAGAGCGAGCCCAGGGCACGCTCTATTAGCTGCAGTTAAACATATTTGATCTGTATATTACGAAACGCGCACGATTTTGCCTCTAGCGGTTCGTGTAAACATTGGAAAAATACGAGAAACCGTCATTCAATACATATTCAGTGCACAATCAGCTCGTCTTTAGTCATAAGCAATGGAGCTGTTCCGAATTGTATGCTACAAGATATATATTCCACAATATAATCTACAAGTAACATAAGGTAGGATAGCGATTACACAATTCAAGTGGGTTACAAGATTTTGGACAGATGCAAGCGTAGAACAATATATAGCGAGATGAGCCACACCGAGTTATGTGGACGAGAAAACTAGTCAGTCAGACTTTTAATCGACGGGAGGTGTTGTGAAAAACGGACGTTTGTTAAGTCCAGGGCTCGAAGTTTCTGGTGCTTATTGTATTTATTTCGGAAGACGCGGAATGCTAAGAGAATTACTGCACACAAGAAATGGAAACCTCCATTAGGAGGACATTATAAAATCTCAATTGATCAGATTCGTGCTTCATACATATAAAATAAAGGTTTCAAAATAATTGATATATAAATTAGATTACAAGGAATTTAGTACGAAATAATAAAATGCAGCGAACGGATTAAATTATATTACGTAATTCATAGATTTCAGTACATAAGGGTAAACATAAATGATCTAAATATTTCTTTATTAACGTAGATCGGCCATTGAACTCACAGATAGACTAATATCTATTATCAAATAAGTTATTAAGTAAAAAGTATACATATATGTACACAGTAAGTAAAACTTAAATATCAAGAAGCTATTTAAGAGCAAAAAAATACTTTTCCCTACTCAGAGGATATTAGACCAAATAATAAAACTATTGTATTGTTATCGGTTCTTGATTATATGCGAATATGCAAGTTAATTTAACGTTTTGAAGTTAGTGTAAATTACGTTAGAAGATTCCTTTAGATAGATAGATAGAAAAGACATTAAAAACATGTTAGTAAAAATTGGAGGATATCATAGTTACTTCTACAAAACTGATTTAAAATACTGTACAGTACAGTACAGTACTCAGTACAGTAGCCACGTTGCATAGAATATGCTTCAAGCTCATTTAAAATACAGCAAGCGAGTTTCAATGTGCTGCGGTTGGCCTCTAAACATATAGAAAGCATCTATCAAAGCGCATTAACTCCCGACAATGTCTACGTAAATAGTGAAAACATAGCCTTTAGCAATACCTAGTGCTGCGACCCTGACCTGACCTATGTTTTACTGCACTCGAGATTAATATAAACGTTATTTGTCAAATGCCACAGAATGATTTAAATAATACGTGAACGGAATCAGTAATAAAATGCTATATCGTTGCTGAGTTGCCTCAATTTTAATTGAATAAAATAATAGTGAGATTAATATGAAGGCGCCCACTAAATTCACATTTGTTGGCATTTTACAAAGTTCACAAGCTTAAAGTCGCTCAGCAACCAATGGATAGGGCTATGCTTGGGAATCCGGAACGTGGTGATCCGACAGAAAGCCAAAGTTATCGATGTAACACAGTGGAGTAGTAAGCTGAAGTGGCAGTGGGCTTGTCATATTCGGTCGGAGAACCGATAACCGTTGGGGTAAACTTGTTCTTGAGTGGGGGCCGCGAATTGGCAAACGTAATGCAGGATGCCCTTACGCTCGGTGGAGTGATGATCTATGCAAGGTGGCTAGCAAATGCTCCATGAGACAAGCTAAGGATCAGGCTCAGTGGTGTGCATTTGGAGAGACTTACAACAGTGGACATCTACCTAGCTAGCAGCAAAAATCTAGTAACAATGATTACTTTCAAAATGATGTAATATAATATATAAGGTTTCCACCTTTTACAATAAGATACAGATAATTTACCTGATAAAGTATAAATTTAAATAAAACTTTGTTGTCCTTATCCCTTTTTATTGCGTCATTTTATCATTGTCTGATATCAATCATCAATTTCCATTACAAAATAATATTTAGTGGGATGGTGAAGTTACTAAGTAAGGTATACGAATGAGCAGGCTATCATCAAAACTTGTTATGCAGATAAAACAAATATCTCTTTTTTTTTCTCACTGTTATTGCTGACCATTATTAATAATAAGCAAAACAATAATAGACATTAAAGAAATATGAAATACAACTGTCCAATATCGAACGTATAATTTGTAGTATTCATATATTTACGAATATGTTTTTGTTAACAAATTGCATTAAAATTTAATCCCATTTCGTTTTCGGGTTTACAGACCCTATAGCCTAATTTAATCGCTAAGATGAAGTCTGTCGAATCCTTACTTTTTAAATAGGCAACAGAAAAAACAGTAGTTGACTTAGATATTTAAAATCAAGATGGTGAATCTAGCTTTTAATATCCACAATCAAATACGTAATGCTGGTAGATTGTCGAAATTTATTCATTCATCTATGATATTTACTAAAATATTTACCTATCTACTTAAAACTGACCTAAAAAACCTAATTTTTTAATGCATTTTTAATGAGTATATGGGGAATAAATAGGAGATAAGGTTTTACAATTAGAATTCAGGAAAGAATGTATAATTGTCATAGCCCCGTTAGAAAAATAATTATTCATCAATGCATTAAGGTACATATTATATATTATTATTTTTGGAACATTAATAACAAAATTATCTTCGTTTGTTGAAATGTGTTGTAAAAACTTTTGTAGTTTCGAATTATCTCTCTTTGTGTTACCAATGTGAAATACACAATATTTTAATTGTGTTCTCACCCTGACCGTTAGTTAAATAATATTAAATGTATTATTTAATGTTCCGTTTTGTAATATGTATATCGTAACACCTGTCACACTTGTGACCTACTTATAGGTTATTTGTCCTTGCATAAATGGAACAGTCGAATAAATAAGCATGTCAATATTTATTAACTGTCTATGAATTCGTCTTCAAAACTTTAAATACTCATCTATACAGTTTTGTGACTACTGCTGTAAGAACGAGGGCGCCTTTTTTGTTTTCTAGAACTATCGATATTTATTCGTAGAATCGTACTCTACATCTGACTGTGGCCCCGTCAACGACATCGATCACTGTCGTTATTAAAGATTTACCTATGTACATTCAAAGTCATACACCTGCTGAGATATATTTTAAATACAGCACTTTAGTGCCCCTTACATACATTAGAGAAGTTGGATTATAAGAGAAAAAAAATACCGGTCACACATTTTTCAGTAATTTTTTGTTCTAATTGATTTTAATTTAACTACAGTATGAATTTATTTTAAAATATATGAACTATTATTTTAATGGGGCTAATTGGATCAAGCTGCCTCCATTGAATATGAGCATTACTTTCGTTGGATTTTATAATATAACAAACGATAGGATAGATATTTTAAGCCTAAACTAAAATTATTATAACATATTTACTAACCAAATTCCTTTGGCATAATGAATATACACTCATAAATTAGAACAAATGACTTACTCGCAATTTGGTCAGTTAACGTTTTTGACTTAATTATTGTACTTCAATTGGTAAATATTATTCGGTTACAGCAGAACTACTAAGTAAATATTCGGATAACAAACTCAATTATCTTACTAGTTCAATAAGAAGGTATGACCGTTCTCAGTCTCTGAGAATAACGACAAGAAAGTTATATTCTCATATAATATTATAAAGAGGAAAGATTTGTTTGTTTGTTTGTTTCGAATAGGCTCCGAAACTACTGGACCGATTGGAAAAATTCTTTTTCCATTAGAAGCCGACATTGTCCCTGATGAACATAGGCTACTTTTTTTATTTAATTTTTTGTTTCATGTGTGTTTTAATGTTTCCGAAGCGAAGCGAGGGCGGGTCGCTATATTCTCATAAAATGCTCAAAATTTCTACATTCCTCACTTTACGATGATGATGTTTGATGACAAATTTGAGAAATCTTTTATGGGTACCACTTTATTTTTATTGGGAACTTATAATGAAACCAACAATTAACTTCTCTTCGGTATCCAATGTTTACGCAACCTCATTTCGAAGAAGGTATAAAAAGAATTACACAACTGCACTACAGTGATTTAATAATGGATTGAACCGATTTCTGTTTCGGCATTTAAGATTGCGTTTTACACGTATTACTTATTACATGATTAATCATCTTGCTCTCCTGTCTCATTTAACGTACCTTAATACTACAAATCAATAACGTTGTCAAGTATACAACAATGACCAAAACAAATGGCGTTTCAAAATAAATTAGAATGTAGACGTCATGCTAGAAGGCAAGTCAGGTCGTGAACGGTGGTACTCGCTCGTTTAGAACCGACATTCAGCTTGGATAATGTGTCTTCCTTCCCATTGCGTCACGCGGTAAGGACAAACTGCTTAAGTCATGGCGTCACGAACTTTCAGGACTACTGCGTGAACGTCATTGTTTTGTAGCCAAATATTTTTTGTTACGTAAGCAATTCATACGTATGTATAGTTCTGAATGTACGTCACATATGCAAGTAATCGTATCTGATATTTTTTATTGATAAAGTTAGGATGCTTCTAGTGCGAGCATCGAAAATTTGTACATTATTAGTATTAATTATTTAAGGAGGCACCAGTAAATAATCTTGCCGTGAATCGTGTGTGCATATTACTGTTAAGGCTGACAAAATGAGGTAAACTTACCATTTACTGGTTGTTTACTTATTTATTGGCTGATTGCCTAATTTATGTAAACCATTTCGGATATTCTCTCTGTTTTTAGGAAGTATTGTTTGAGTACCCTAGTAAGAAATGTTCAGGGTCAATGAACAAAAAACAAAATTATTACACATTGATGGAAAATAAATTGCAAGTATTTGATGCTTAGCTTAAAAGCGGAGTATTTTCGATCATGTCAGCATATTAGAACAAAAATGTTGTCTTGTATTTGTTACAAAAATAGTCTTTTGTTTTTTAAAAATAATTAAGTATTTTGCCGGTTCTTTACGGTGCATTTTATTGTTTTTCAAATCGATTAAAACAATAGTATTAATTAAAGGGATTTGCGTAAAACATATTTCATTCATATATCCAACAACAACAGATTCAATAACTTCGATTTATCATCAACTATTGATCGAATATATAATATTGAACTTCATTAACTTAACATACACGACTCGTTCTCTAGATTGCTGATCAACTAATGCATTTTATGTAGCGTGGAAAATGTAAGCATTAGGAAAACTGAGAAGCGCGGGTGGGTGCGCGGGTTGCGGTTAAGCCTACGTCACAAGAAAGTCGAGGTCTCTATAAAAGCGGTCGCCGTCCCTCCCATTGATATCACTCGCAAGCCAGCAGTTGTTAACGTTCGCTCGTTTGCTCGTTACTACGCGCTCTACTCGCTCAATTGTTAATATCATTCGTGATCGCACCTTGTTCGCGCGCACTCGTACGATATGACCGTCACTAGCAAGATGAACAGTGTTTCCCGTCAATCAATGCTGAGCCGTCTCGGCCCCGGCGGATTACTCTACGCAGCAAATAAAATTTTAGCGGTACGTCATAGAAACGTGATAGTGTGAAAATATTGTGAAAGTGAAACTCTCTCCCGCAATTTTTGTGTTCGATACAGTGTTTTAATGTGTTACCTTTCATTGTCCTCAGGTTGCTGTGCCTTCTAAAGAGGAAGACCGCTGGCATACCAAAGATGGTACCCTATTCAAGCGTTGGCGTCGCACCACGCCGCCCGTGGAACCCGTTCCCACGCCAACTCCTACGGCACCTCCTGCACAGCCTTCGGAACTGTTGAAGTTCTTAGCTATTGTAAGTTGATATCACATTATCTTACGATAGTTTTTTTATAAAGCCCTTTGTTCTTAAAGTTTTTTGTAGACGTTTTATAAAATTCACATTAAAAACGATTTCATGTCTCAGAGTATCTTTGAGGTCCGGTTACTAAGTAACACTAAGCGCATCGAGAGCTCGTCGAGAGATTCAGTTATTAATACAATAAAAGTATCAAGAAGGGAACAGAATACAAAAATGCATTAATGAGGTGTTTACATTACTTTAATATTATTATTTTTTTGTTACAGAACGCTTTGGAACTATCGGCGCCAGCTTCAGATGCGTTACTGAAATCTCGTTCGTCAGAGTGGTTCCAGCTAGCAGGCCATCCTGGATCATTAGCTCCCGCTGGACCCGGTACAGTGTGGAAACGTCGTGCTGCGGGCGACCACCCCGGCCACAACCCTGAACGAGATGCTTACGAAGCCCTTGCAGCTTGTCCTCATATGCGTGGCGTTATTCCTCGCTACTATCGTGAATTGGAATACGACGGTGAACGTTTCATTGAACTTCAAGATCTTCTTCACGGCTTTCGCAATCCTCATGTCATGGACATTAAAATGGGAACCCGGACATTCCTAGAAGATGAAGTCAGCAATGCCCATGCACGTGCCGATCTTTATGAGAAGATGGTCCGTCTAGACCCTAACGCACCCACGGAGTCTGAACATGCCGCCCGAGCTGTCACTAAGCTCCGCTATATGCAGTTTCGTGAACAACGTTCATCTTCTGCCGAGCAAGGTTTTCGTATTGAAGCAGTCAAGTTACCCGGCGAACCTGCCTTGACCGACCTACAGAAAATTCGCGAACCCCACCAATTGGCCGCTACAGTGGCACGTTTCCTTGGGAATGATGAACGAGCACGAAGGGAGATTGCCTCGCGTCTTAGAGAGATCAGAGATCATTTTGAACGTTCGGATTTCTTTAAAAGCCACGAAATTGTTGGCAGCAGCATCTTCATCATTTACGATGATGAACGAGTTGGAGCTTGGCTCATAGATTTCGCAAAAACAAGGAAAATCCCGACAGGCTCGCAAGTCAATCATCGTGCACCGTGGCAACAAGGCAATCATGAGGAAGGCTTCTTGTTTGGGTTAGATAGATTGATACAAACTATAGAAACGGCAAAACTGTCTCCTCAAGGCGATGAAGTTGTGGAAGAACCAGATGTATCACGTTGAACAATAAAGGCGAGAAGACCCTGGTCTCGCCCCACGGTCGTTGTCACCGTCCACTGGCTGTCACGCCCTGTACCGTTCTTGGTGCGTCCGAGAAAACGCTTGGAGTTGTACTTCTTGTAAATGTGCATAATAAAGAGAAAAGCGATAAAACGCCTAATGTTTGATCTAGTCTTTAATTTTATATTATTTTAGTAAGAGAATAAATTGTATCCTGATTTTTACGTACTTGTTTTATTGTTCGAGTCCAAAAAATGAAATATTTCTAATTAAGTGAAATTAACCGACCCAGTCAGTCAGTACCTATGCTTTAAATATGCTTGTGTATATTTAAAGCATACGTACCTTTTTTTTCACTTGCATTACTTAGGCAGTGGTAGGTCCCTCGATTTTTTTTTTATTTTTTTTTATTGCTTAGATGTGTGGACGAGCTCACAGCCCACCTGGTGTTAAGTGGTTACTGGAGCCCATAGACATCTACGACGTAAATGCGCCACCCACCTTGTGATATGAGTTTTAAGGTCTCAGTATAGTCACAACGGCCGCCCCACCCTTCAAACCGAAACGCATTACTGCTTCACGGCAGAAATAGGCGGGGCGGTGGTACCTACCCGTGCGGACTCACAAGAGGTCCTACCACCAGTAATTACGCAAATTATAATTTTGCGGGTTTGATTTTTATTACACGATGTTATTCCTTCACCGTGGAAGTCAATCGTGAACATTTGTTGAGTACGTATTTCATTAGAAANGTACCTACCCGTGCGGACTCACAAGAGGTCCTACCACCAGTAATTACGCAAATTATAATTTTGCGGGTTTGATTTTTATTACACGATGTTATTCCTTCACCGTGGAAGTCAATCGTGAACATTTGTTGAGTACGTATTTCATTAGAAAAATTGGTACCCGCCAGCGAGATTCGAACACCAGTGCATCGCTCGATACGAATGCACCGGACGTCTAATCCTTTAGGCCACGACGACTTATTAATGCGGTAGGTGTTATACAAAAATTGAAACATGTACATACCTCAATGTCTATTGGCTCTGGCTACGAAAGTACGCAGGCCGTGAGCTGTGAGCTCTCTAGTCACTTCAAGAAAATATATTTATTCGTTTTTTTTTTTTTTTTTCCTACCTAAGCTGATAGCCTTGAGAGGCTATTTCAGCGTAACCGGGGCTAGTAGGTGAGCTCACGGGGCTCAAACCTGACGACGATGCTAACACGAACCCTAGCAAAAGCCGTGCTTCGCAGAATCTACCACCGGATCGGAAACGCGACCCACTGAGAAGATCCGGCGAGAAACTCAGTGGGCTGTGTCTGAGAGTTAATTTACTCGTCGAGCCCTTCGTCGCAAGCGACGGGTTCGACGAGAACGGTGACCGGTTTATTCGTAGTGTTAGGAATATACTTGAGACGATAATCAACAAGCAGTAGAAATAAAAGCAGTTTGCAGATAGATCTTGTGATTTTTTTGAAGCTTGGTCAGTTCAAACTTTTGACCCTATTGTGATTTCATGATTTGAATACAGATCTCGAGTTCCTTCTCACCCCGTGGGAATAGTATATCTAATAGTCAATTCTAACAACTGATAATTAATTTAAATTCATTTAATTACACAAAACCTCCAAGAGTATATCTTTTTTAAGAGTACAAAAATCGTAGGTCCCTAGCAAAGTCTAGATTCAGCGACTATGTTAATGAGAAAACCTTGTCCAGACAGAAACTGTACCGAGCAGGTCTTTTGTCGACGCTTAGTGATTTAGACATGGTTCTTCTAGGTGTTCTAGGTACTTCTAGCCATGGTTATGTTATTTTATATGCTGATTTTAAAATGTAATAAAATGAATTTGCCACTTATTACAAAACGGGCAAACGTAGAGCTTTTTGCAAATTCTTCAGTGGTGAAAATAAAATAAAACTATTTCAATCGAACTAGTAGCGCCATCTATAGATACAAGATGAAAATAATTCACAATTACAGTTTTGTGTTAGTGCAATAAATAAATCCATGTTTTATTAATATTTATTAATATTAAATGTAGTGATAAGATTATATTAATTAAAAGCATAACATTATCTATACATTATTCCAAAACAATAAAATTAGTTTTAATTTTGGATCTTAGACATACAAATGTCGAATTTTTAAGAGTATGGTTTTAAACTATGTATGTATTTGAAATATTCTCTATTTTTGTATACGAGTTAAGATTTACAATTGTATGCGTTTATTTTATGTTAAAGAAAAAGAGATAAACTCAGTAAGATTCAGATTCAACAAAAATATGTTAAGTTTCTGCTATCTGACTGAATTGTACCAATTTTCAATTCACAGAATAAAATAATTATCACATTTCCCAAACCCCTGGGTGTACTTAATCACACGAGAGATGGAACGTTTAGTAATTTAGGTCACTTAATTTATTTTGTGTGGAGGCTCAAAAACAGTTTACAATTTTTTTTAATTAGTTTTAGAGTTTAGTTTTCTGAAAAAGCTTGAGGAATAATAATCTGGTTATGGCAAATAAACAATTTTTTAAGGATTATATACCTTAGTTGTATAAAATAAAAAATAGGAAGAAAATCGTGAAAATTTGACAATTTTAGTCAATTTGCAATATATTATTTTAGTGAAACTTACATTTAAAAAGTCAAAAATTATCTGTTAAGGAAGCATGAATAATCTATTATTAGAATCAAATATAAACTAATGTCAAAGTTAAAATATATAGGTGGTATTTATTACTAGAACTAGTCAAAATACATTTGTTTAAAACGATGAGTGCAACTTGTTTAACTCAGGCGAGTTTCGAAAAAGTCGCAATGAAATTCAAATACACTTCAATAATATTAATAAAATAATAACTAAGTGTCGACCATACATAGGTTCTTCTTGGCCTTAACTACTCTACAGTTATTGACTTTTGTAGCAAACCTCAACGAATTCAAAGTTTCACTAAAGCACTCATCAAATTGATTGATATTGACCAACATAAGTGTCTTAGAGTTGCCACCAAGACTAGGCATTAATAAGTGAGTCAATTTGGAATTTCTGTAAGGAATATGCATCTGATTTGTTTGGAGGGAAAGAATAACTTTAGATAATTCAGACAAAGACCTATTGATATGTTTAGTTTCATCCATTCTTTGTGTTGTCTTTCCACTTTCAGACCCAGCTAAGTCAACTAGATTTAAATTACTAGTGTACTTTTCCTTTCGCTTCTCATTTATAGCAGCTATTTTAATTTGAGCCACAGAATGAGATCTGGAGCTGCGTTCATTGTTCAATGTTGCAGCAGTTTGTCTGTTTCTTTGGGCAAATATCATCAGCCTGATGAATTCGTGTGAACTTTTGACTTCTTCTTCTTTCAAGTTTGACACATATACATCACCACCCTTTGAATTAACCATTTTAATTTCATGATTTTCCTGGTCCTTGCTGGAATTGAGTAAATCATATATGACTTCATTGTAAATCTCTAAAAATGAAGCTTTTATTGTAAGTTCCCAGCCCATTCTTTTCAAATCTTCCATGCATGTAAAAATCATGTTAAAGGCTCGTGGTATAATACCATACTGCTCGGTTCCACAACCTCCTTCCATTGTATATGTCTTGCCTGATCCTGTCTGTCCATAAGCAAATATGCATACATTATACCCATCTAAAGCCGATTGGACCATTGACGAAACTTCTGCAAAAACATCTTCCTGAGATGCATGTGGAGTAAATATGCCATCAAAAGTAAATAATTGTGGTTTTGTTTTCCTGGCTGAATTAAGTAATTCTATTTTTTCAACTTCTATAGAACAAGCATCAACAACATTTAGATTAAACAGTGGCTTTGTTATTTCAATACTTAGAGGTGGTCTAATTCGGCAGTATACACGAATGTTACCCTTTAAATCTTGAATAGCATTCCTAAGGTCTCTCTGCTCTTTATACATTGATGCCAAAATATTTTGGAGAGCTTCAGAATCAGTTTTATATTTGATAATATTTTCCTGAGCTTCAGTAAAATCTAATTTTAGTTTGTCATATTCAATGCATTTTTTTTTTAGTTGGTCAGTGAGTACTCTTAGTGCTTCTGCTTCTTCTTGTAGGCTGCTGTGGCGTCTTCTTAAAGAATTTAAATCTGTCTGAACTTGATCTAGTTCAAAAGATTTCTGTTTAAGACTAAATGTAACTTCCTCTAGAAGCTTTGTCTTACGTTGTAGATCTTCGTTTTCTGTTTTCATTACATCAAAATTAACTTTAATTTCATCATACTCTAAAGTTTTAACACTTAAATTGGCCTTAAGAATATCTCTTTCATTGCTACAGCTTTGGAATGTCTCTTTGATCTTTTCATATTCATCTGAGACTTCTAAATGTTTGTCTTTTAAATCAGTAAACTCACTCTTCATTTTTTTATGTTTTTCTAACAAGTCATTGAATCTTGCTTTGAAGTCATAAGGAGGGATTTTCGGAGCCACAGTTGATCTTTTTTCAACTTTTGTCACATTATTCAGAATTGTTGTTGATGATGGTGCAGTTGCAGATCTCTTAATCCGAGGTGCAGCAGCAGAAACAGGTGGGCCATTTCGTAAAGGTCTAGTATGATTAGTGATTAAATTTTTCTTATCAACATCACTGAGACCATTAGCAATAGTTCTGGATATGGGCCGATTATTAAATTGTCCAAATCTATTTTCTTTTGATATTGTTGGTAGTTTTGGTATCTTGGACATCTGAAATTCGTATTTTAATTTCATGAAACAAGTTTTAAAATTAGGCTAAATTGACTTAAAATAATCTTGAAGTTATCCGTTTAAATTTTATAGTCATGATTTGTATTTTGAAAGATACAATTTTTAATAACAATAATACTACTATATGATTAAGAATGGCTAGAAGAGTTCTTTATAAGTTGATTTTTCCAGTCAATTCCTTCGTTAATTGACCTGCTTATTTGTTAAAATCATTGAGAATACACTATTTTAACTTTATTAGCCTAAATAGGTAAGTAATATTGTACTGAAGTTAAAATAATAATAACATTCATATTGCTATCAATTTCCAAAAAAGATCATTTCATCAATTTATTACTAATGTTTTTATTTTACCTTTACTTTTTTTGGAGATATTTTAGTAGAAAACAGTAAATCAGCCCGTTATCATGAATATCACTCAAATTTTAAACGAATCAAAATTGTACTGTTAGATTATTTCGATATGAAAACTACTTCCCATACCATGTACTATTACAGAAATAACGTTAACCAGTGTGTAAATCGTACAGTTAAACTTAAAGACATTAATTATATGAAGAGTACTTACTTTTCTAATAGTTTCCACTGCGGGACATAAATTCAAACCAATTGTTTGCAACCGATATTAATTGAAATTTGAAACATACAGACAACGGCTGTTTCATTCAAAATTCAAAAATGACGCATCAAATTATTGCTAGTACAAAAATACCACTTGCAAAGAGGCTGGCTGACGGAGATGGGACGACAGAGAGCAGCACTACGTGTTGTGATAGCGACACGCTGCGAAATATATTTTGACCAATCATCTAATATATAAAATTCTCATGTCACAATTTTCGTTCCCATACTCCTCCGAAACCACTTGACCGATTCTCATGAAATTTTTTATGCATATTCAGTAAGCCTGAGAATCGGCTACTATCTATTTTTCATACCCCTAAGTGATTAGAGTTGTCCACCCCTAAAATTTTTTTTTTTATTTGGACTTTTTGTTGTTGTTATAATGAGGTATTATGTGGTTGAATGAGGCTTTGTTATTTTTATTATATATTCCCTCATCGTTCACAGCACTACATACCTCTTTCACTCATTTACCACATCCTTACACACTTACAATAAGTTAGTTTTTTTTCTACACTAGAAATTCCCTAGAAATCTTATGTATGGCAAAACAATGTTTGCCGGGTCAGCTAGTGAATTATAAAAGTCTTGTCTTAGCTAAATATAATCCTGCCTAACTTTTCTGAGTATAGTACTTAAGTTTTTATTCCTGGACTTGCTTTAGTGAATTCACGTAGTTTTAGACAGGTAGAAAATTTGAAATAAATGGCACTTTACGATTCAGTAATTAAACAAATACTAAAATCTAAATAATCTGGATGCAGACACATCAGGATCAGTCGTGATGAAGCTTGTAGGAGATCAATGTCCAGCAGCGGACGTCTGGGGGCTAAAAGCGAAAGAGCGTTAATCTATGGAATCTCGGAATCTCTTTCCATCAGATGAGCACTGGGTTTGTTCATTTTTGCAATAACAAAAGTCAGAGATTTACTATTAAAATAGCACTTGTAAGCTTAAACCTTTATTCAATCTAAATTAAGTTTAAGTCGTCGTAGCCTACAAGATAAGACGTCCGGTGCGTTCGTGTTGAGCGATACACCGATGTTCGAATCCCAGGCGGGTACCAATTTTTCTAATGAAATATACGTACTTATCAAATGTTCACGATTGACTTCCACGGTGAAGGAATAACATCGTGTAATAAAAATCAAGCCCGTAAAATTATTATTTGCGTAATTATTGGTGGTAGGACCTCTTGTGAGTCCGCACGGGTAGGTACCACCACCCTGCCTGTTTCTGCCGTGAAGCAGTAATGCGCTTCGGTTTGAAGGATGGGGCAGCCGTTATAACTATACTGAGACCTTAGAACTCATATCTCAAGGTGGGTGGCGGCATTGACGTTGTAGATGTCTATGGGCTCCAGTAACCATTTAACCTCAAGTGGGCTGTGAGCTCGTCCAGCAATCTATAAAAAAAAAAAAAAAAAACGTATGCGCGTAGTCTCGTTCCACTATCTTTTTGCTGTCTTCTGAGTGGTGGTTGCTGGTGGATGGCGGAATAAGACAGAAAAAATATTTAATAATTTCTCGAGCATTTTGTCACGAAGAAATCATAGATGCGATTTTAAACAATTATAGGCTAAGCCTCTGGCTATTATGCAAGACTTTATCGCCTTGTTTTTGTAAATTTTTCATCATGAAAATTGTTTGCGAGCATTTATTTAGTACGTACGTACCTAATCTGCGTACTTTCTTAAAAAATCTGTGTTATTTTAACATTACTACCATTGAATCGATTCTAGTATCTGCCGTAGTAAAATGCCTATGCCTCGTAATGTTCATAAGCCACAGTGACCTCTTACTTACGGTTGGTCTGCGGCTTATTTCATTTTCAAGGCAAGAAAAATTCAATTACCAGTGATAGATACCGAGAAACTTTATACGAGTGAGATGGAACTTAGTAAAGTTGTTGTTAGTGAGTATCAATTAAAACAAGGTATTGTCACAGCACCATCAACGAATTATATTTTCGCACAATTAGCGATATTGGTTTGAATAATAAAAAAGAAGAAATTTCGTGTTTCAAGTTTTATTGACACGGAACTTATTTCAAAATTATTATTTTTTGTTTCGGGCAATATTTTGATGAACGTTCTATTTGGTGGAAATGAATTAATTTTATTGGATGAACCTGCCATGCGCTTCTATGCAGCGATGGAGTGCGTATTTTTCTGAACCAATGACAGAGCAAAAAGGATTTCCTTAATTGTCACGTATAACCAATAGGCTGAGGCGTCAAGTGATAAATGAAAACAAAGCCAAATCACAATCACACTAAATTAACTTTTCTTGTTTCCTTTACGCGTAAGGTGTATTAAATGGTATTAGTGCGAAAATGTTTACTTAAATGTTTTGTGCACGTGGTCCGGGCAAGAAATATTTTAGACGTTCGAACTAAATTATAGATTCCGGCAAGTGTTTGTTCTTTTGTCAAGATATCATAAAACAGACTGCATTGTTAACCTGTTTATCACTATTGACGGACATACTGCGAGTTTGGAAGTGGCGGTAAATTCAAATTTTCTTCTATTTTAACCATTGGATCATGTAGTTCACCGACTTCCCTTACTTCTGTACATTTGGTATTAAGTGACTTGTGATGGGTAGTCCTGAAGAAAAAATAACTGCCTGTGAGGCTGTAAATGAAAATGAAGCTCGAGATACTATAGATAAATCGGAGCTCAATACTTCTGATATTACGGAATCTACTGCGAATGAATCAAACGAACAAATTTTAAATGACGCCAATGCTTCAAAAGATAGCGACACACCTGGTGCTGGAATTTCAAAGAAAGCAAAGAAGAGATCGCGACATGGCAAAAAAGGTCATACACCCTCAAAAGACAACGTCGATCGAAATGTGGTTCGACGAGTTCATTATACTGGTACGAAATTTAAACAAGGTCGTAAAAGAGCACAGAGCTTTCCATCAATATCAAAATTCTTCCTACCTCATAAGAGGCCACGTAAAGAAACATTCATTCCTCCCACTAAGTTTCTACTTGGGGGGAATATTTCTGATCCTTTGAACCTGAATAGTTTGCAAGATGAAGATGTCAACAGAGCCATGAATGCTGTAACTCCAGAGTCGTCACCACTGCCCACTCCACCTCGACATAAAGCAAAAATTGATGTAATAATTCCTCCGAACATTAGAGATCCACTTAATTTAATGGAGCCCTTAGATAATGAGGAATATGAAAAACGATTGGAGATGCAGCAACGCAAACCAAAGAAGAAAACTAAAGTAAGACGGCGTACAACTGACAACACTTCCCCAATAAAAGAAGTGTCTGAAGAAGAGGTCACTGAAAGCATTAAGGTACCACAAACACCTGAGGCATCAATGTCTGCACAAAACCTTCGCAAGAGGTCTTGTAGTGACAGTGAAAATTCATCTCAAAAAGGAAAAGATAAGAAGTTACGTCGCATGGATTCATTGGATAAGATTGTGAGTCCAGTAGTTCCACAACCAGGGGCTTGGATGCGTGCACGACCACAAGCTCGCCCTGCTCCGCCAGAACGTCCGGTATCACCTCATCGCACAAAACTCAAAAGTAATTCTGAGGGAGAGCCGCAGCTACTAACTTTTCATCCTAAAAATTCAAGATACCAATATGGAAACTATGATAGGTATGTTATCCACATTAAGATGTTTTACTATTATTTTTATTAGTTAAAATGAGTTTAGAGCCAACTTGGACCCCTTATTTTTTACCATTGCTCATAAACTATAATGCTCATAAATATAGTGTATGTTACAGTTGCTTTGAGCCTTAATATTAAAGTTGCCAAAAGATGACATCCAATTGTAGTATTTGAATGTAAAACTAAATCTAAAGCACATATCAAAAAGATAATGATCGAACAAAAATGCAATTCTAATATCAAAATAAATAAAAAACACAATAAAAGCAATTACATGTTTGCACCCATAAAAATGTAAGGATCTAGCACGAAATGTAAAAAAAGTATGCATTCAAATAAAGTGACTTATTAAAGATTACTGTGAATTTAATACTGATATAAAAAAAGACTGAATTTTTTTATTTGATGGGTAGGTTTTTTTGGTAATAAATTCCTTCAGTATATGGACAGTTACAACTTTATATAATTTAATGAAAAATAATAAAGCTCCTACAAAGATAATTAAATGATATGAATACTTTTCTTGCAGGTATTATGGTTACCGTAATCTGAATGCAATGATGGACATTCGTCTCCAAGTCTTTGAGATGCATAGGCACCTATTTCAAAACAAAGATGTTTTAGATATTGGCTGCAATGTTGGTCATATATCTATAGCTGTAGCACGGACATTTGGTGCTCGATCAGTTGTGGGTATAGACATCGATTCTGTTCTCATTGGTGAGTATTAAATGTTGCTAGAAAAAGTAGAATTTCCACAGCATGCAAAAAATAAATTAACCTAAACTCTTACTTCAGATATATCTGGATAGTGTCACATATGCTTATATGTATATTACAAATATTTTGATAGAGCTTTCCGAATGTGTAATACCAGAATTTTCATTACACACTTTGTTTAATGTTTCTTTGTAGTAAGTAGTTCGCAGAAAAGTGTGTTTTATCAAAACCACCTAGAGCTTGTTATTCTCAAATAATGTGTTATCTTCAAGTTGGCCTGACATTAAATATGGAAATGCTATTAATAGCCACACCCATGTAAACAACTGGAATATGGGACATGGTTTTTATTGCTTTACTTTGCAGTGCAGTTTCGGGCTCCTTCGTACGATAGTAAAAATATACGAGCGACTTTCCGGGATTGTCGAATCAGAGGAGAAGTAATGCGCAAAAAAAAAATTAAAAAAAAATACTGGTTCTGGAAAACTTAATCTTAAAAGAAAAGGAAAGCTTAAGCTAATAATGTTCTTAAACAGTTTCTGGATGTCTTGAACATGTACTACATGAATTCTGCAATCCAAATCAAGTTTTTAACTTTCTTGCAATTGCATAGATATCTTACCACTCAAATAACAATCCACTAAGTTTCTTGCCGGATTTTCTCAGTGGTTTGCAATTCTGATCTGCTATCCGATTGCTAGGGCAGATATTAGCAGTCTCCAGTGCTGAGCTCGCCTACAAGTTCAGTGAAGCTAGCATAACCCCTCAAGGTTACTAACAATAGATAGGCAATAAAAAAAAAATGTGTGCGTGTACTAGTGTACACACGTAAGAAGTGAAACTTATTTATGGCCTTATTTTTCGAAAAATGATCTACATGCAACTTTCTAGAAATTGGTTAAATAAAGTTAAATTAGATAAAGTTTAAACAAAAGGATTTTATTATCATAGACATGAATACAAAAAAGTTAAATTAGATAAAGTTTAAACAAAAGGATTTTATTATCATAGACATGAATACAAAACAGATGGCGCGTAACGGAAAAATGTGACGCGTAACCGAAAAATGTGACGGTAAATTTTTTTCCAACGCCGATAAGGAAGTTTCACTTCAAAAACTCAAACAAAACATGATCTCTTTGTGTCAAAAATAGGCAGGACAGCTATACTAATCCGTCCAGGCTCTCTATAACAGCTTTAATGAGTAGATATGAGCTCACACATGTATACCCTGGTAAGGGTACGGTAGTAATTTATAGATATCACAGAGAGACCTTTATTACTACTATACTTAAGTATGCTATATTATATATGCTACTATACTAACTATATTTAAGTATGCTTCTTAAATTGTTTTACAGGTCGAGCCCGGAAAAATCTTCAGTCTTTTGTAGCAGTTCCACCACCAGAACCACCAAAGACAGACAGCGATAAGAAGACTGATGTTGAAGATAAAAAAATCGACTGCAATAAATGTCATCAGGAAAAATGTGATGACTTTTGTGAACAAAAGGAAAAGGCTGATGACCCCAAGAAAACCATACCTGGTAGAAAGTTAAAGAAGCCAAGAAAGAATAGAAAGTCTTTTTATAAGCATGAACAAGGACAGAGTTTCTTCCCAATGTCAATGTCGATGTTGTATGGGCCTATAAGAGATTTATTGCCAGAGCTGTTGACATTCCCACATAATGTAACTTTTAAACATGTAAATACACACTTACTTTATTATTTTTACAATTACCCATTTGATTTCTTTTGTTGTTCATTTCTTATGTTGTAATAGACAGTTCATAGAGAACTATTGAAAGAAATTGCTTAAGAAATTCTTGATGGAATAATCAAACGTATACCATGTAACTGTTAGTTTTTTGTGTTTAAATGACATCTTACATATAACATTTTTAATGTTTTAAATTAATGTTTAATTGATTTAAAATTCTATTATCCTGAAATCTATCTAATATAATTTATCCAAAAGCACTTCCATTTGACTCTTATAATAACTAATTACTGTTTAATTTTTCTAATCAAAGATTGGTGACAATATGCATGGTTTAATAGGACTAATATTTATCAAGCTTAAGTTAATACACAGATTTTTTTTATAGGGAAATTATGTTCCTCGTGAAGACTTAGCTGTAGGTTCTGGCGAAAGTCCTCAGTTCGATTTGATTTTGTGTCTTTCGACTACAAAATGGATGCATCTTAACTGGGGCGATGCCGGCTTGAAACGTGCGTTCCGACGTATGTTCGCTGATCTGCGCCCGGGCGGGAAACTAGTATTGGAAGCCCAAAATTGGGCCAGTTATAAGAAGAAGAAGCGTTTGACGGTAAATATTTTTTACTTTGTGCTGACGCATATGACTATTTTTAGTAATAGTAATAAACTTTACAAACTTACGTCTTGTAATAGATAACATGAGTGTGGCTTTGTGGTGCCAATTTATATCACAATACACTCTACAGTATTACAATCATTACTGAGCCATTGCCAATCGGCATTCTGTGCTTGTATGGTTTCCAGTCTGAAGGGTGGGACAGCTATCATGCCAGACGAAAATAAATGTTTTATGCATTTCTGTTGTGGTGTACCTATGTCCATCGGTAAAGACCGTCCAATCAATCATCCGAGTATTCATGGTTTGATTCTAGAGTGTAGGCAGGCAGTTGTAGATCTAGAGTGCTTACTGGTGATAGGTCGTCTTGTGAGTCCGCACGGGTTGGTACCACCACCCCGCCTATTTCTGCCGTGAAGCAGTGATGCGTTTCGGTTTGAAGGGCGGGGCAGTCGTAACTATACTTGAGACCTTACAACTTATATCTCAAGGTGGGTGGCGTATTTACGTTGTAGATGTCTATGGGCTCCAGTAACCACTTAACACCAGGTGGGCTGTCCTAGTCCAGCCATATAAGCAATAAAAAAGAAATTAAAAAGGGCACCATATTTCCTAAGTACCTAACATGTCTTTGTAAATTAATCTATCAAACAAGGTGTGAAATTGTGTGCAAAAAAATTATATCTGTATCAATATTGGAATTAATTGGAATTGGAGTAACTTGGAATTAATATGACGAATGATTTAGATAAATGGGTAGGGTAATGATTATGCGAATGTTACCTCATGGTGAGTGGTCGCATTTGTGAGATTCGTAACTCTTTGGTTATTTATTAGACGGGTGGCTTGATATTAGTGCGTAATGAAAAGAAATTGAAAAAACATTGTTTTGTTTACAGCCTACTATATATGAAAATTTCAATTCCATCGAGCTGTTTCCGATCAAGTTTCGAGATTACTTGCTGTCGCCGGAGGTGGGGTTCAGCAAGTGCTGCATATTAGGTGTCCCGCAACACGCAAGCAAGGGTTTCCGGCGTCCGATCCAACTGTACATAAAGGGAGATTTCACTCCGAGCAAGGCCCGATGGTCGGACGCCTATGTGCCCTCGTCGCACCACCGGCCCGAGGCCGAGCAGCCGCGTCGCACTGTGTACGCGCCCGTCGAGCCCGCCTACCGGCCCAGCGACGACGCGCCCTCGTGCGGCGCCGCCACGCCCTACTCGCCCAACCTCGACTGCTGCGCGGACGATTCGCCCTTCTACAACCCTCGCAGCGACTCGTACGCGCCGTCGTACCAACCGCCGCGGCCCACGGTGTACGCGACGCTGCCGTCCCCGCTGGGCAGCGCGTCCCCGGCGCAGTCCCCGGCCGCGTCCCCGGCACCGCACGCGTCCCCCGCGCCGGACCCGCTGACGGCACGCGGCTTCCCGGAGCCTCGCCCTCACGACGACTGAGTGCCGTAGATCGGTTCTCGTCTTCCGGACCCAGGAATGAGATAGTGCTCAAAAATTTGTTAAAGGTTGTTGATTTAGTTTTATTGTTATAGTCGCCAACTTGTGAGCGAATTTCGGTCGGATGTGACTCGGGGGCCCTCTCCAGTATTGTCGGCGCGCCAGCTAGGGACCTGGTCCGCGCTCTCTCGTCTTGTAGTTTCATTGTATCGTTCACATCGTATTGTACCGTGAAGCGATCTGTATTTGCTCGTATGGATCATAATGTAGTGTTGTTGTAGTACCGGTGAGAGTTCAGGGCGCCCGAGTGCAGCACGCCTCATTGCTGGGTTCTGTATTGTGCCCTACCGCCTTTGAAGATTTTGTGTAAATATCGATTTAGAGACTAAGATTATGTTTCTATAGGCTGAATGTATTTTATAATATTATACTCGCGCGATACTGTCATACAGAGTTTTATTTCATCTTGAACCTAAAATGTGGATTTAGGGATGATTTGTTCCTATTTACAGCGATACCGTTGATATTTCGACTAAATGGGGAGAAGATAAGTAAGCAACGTTTAAAAACTACGATGTACTCTTTGAAGATAGTGATTTTTCCATAAATGAAAATTATTATTCAAATGTGTTAAACTATTGCTGTCGACCTCATAGTCTTTCGGAACAAGCGACTACGCGAATTCTGCCATTGTCCATATTGAAACGTGAGATTGCATTTTTCAATTATGTTGTATAACGATTGTCTCACATTTTAATTAGAACACATGACTGCTTCGTGTATGAAGTTGCCAGGATGACGCCGATCTTCCGTACGGGTTCACCGTACTATACACAAAAGTGCATGGACAATTTCAGAGTAAATCGAATAACAAGAGAAATGGCGCCATCTGTGTGTTCGAAGTGTATTAACTTTTTTTTTTCAAACCTGATGACCTTGCTAACACGAACCCTAGCAAGAGCCGTGCTTCGCAGAATCTGAATCGGAAACGCAACCCACTGAGAAGATCCGGCGAGAAATTCAGTAGGCTGTGTCTGAGGGTTAATTTACTCGTCGAGCCCTTCGTCGCAAGCGACGGGTTCGACGAGAACGATGACTGGTGCTTGAGGTACCTAAAAGCACTGTTAGTGAATCGGGAGGATTCGAAATGACGTGTTATGGGGCGACGTCGACTGCTTTTCATTCTGTCCGCAGGATCGGGAATGTAGTTACCGGCGGCCACGATGAGAGGGTTCTCATGTCGTGCCGCTTTATCCAAGTGGATGTATTAGCGGTATTTACTTATTACATGGCACTGGTAATCCTAAAAAAATAATGAATATTCTATCTTTTTCTTTTTTTTTTGGTCATGAAGAAATCGCCGGACTTCCGCCCTTCACTGGGAATGGCGGGTGGGGCATGTCGGAGTTGATCCGACTAAAAACCTGTCGCTCAATAACCCACGACCGAACCTTGCCTGAGACAGAACTCATGAAAAGACATAGGGGGGAAATTGAAGCGCTTAGTGCGGAGCACATCTCTCCCATCACCCTCCCCTTCGGGACGCCGGACCAGCGGTCGTCTACGCCACGACCACCAGCCCTTTCGATCGGCAGGCTATCCAAAGGCCGTCTAAATGGGTTTTACCTTTATGTTATCAATTTCATGATTATTTGTACGTGGTGCGTGCTGTTACCCTCCTATATGGCCTAAGGGACTATCCGTGCTGCGAAATATCTATAGCAAATAACTCAAACAAGATTTATTTTCTAAGCAAAGCACATTATGGACTTACACAACTGATTTAATAAGTTCGTCTGCGGTCAAATCGTAATACAGCTGTTATTAGCTTGTAAACGTCTTTCCGTTCTTAAGACCAACTATTCCGACCGCAAAGTACGTAGCTGTGTGTGCGATATTGCGTGAAATAAAAAAAAACCATTAATAAATATAAATTTTGATTTTTAGTCTGCCGTCCGTCTTGAATTTGAGATGATATAGGTAGGTATTTTTACTTGCTATGGGGACTAAGCCGATTAAATTTAGTGTTTGAGACGAGAGTTTTGTCTTTGTTTTATAGTACAACGGCTGCCTCAACCTTCAAGTCGAATGACACAAAATAGGCCGTACCACCAGCAAATATTCAAATAATATTTTCTCCAGGTCTCGGTTTTTGTCAGACGATATAATTCCTTAATTGTTGAAGTCATTCGTGAGCATGCGTGGAGTACTTTTTTGTTTAGAAAAATTTGGTACCCGCCAGCAGGATTCTAACATTGGTACAGTCACAATGCACGCACCGCGCGACTTGTTATTTTAGGCCATGACGACTTCGGAATTTAGCCGTAGCATTTTAATAATAGATTTTCTAAAGTGAAATAGTTTGTTTTTGTCAAACCTCAATGTAAGATTTATATTTGTCCAACAAATTTTCAAGCAAGGATGTTTGAACTGGTTGTAATTGGATAATTGTGTAAACAAAACTAAGAACCTCTTCTGATAACGAACATAAACCTTGCTTGTGTTTAGCTGTAGTGATAAGTGCGGTTCGGCCATGTAAATGTCAGAAGTCACGAGTAACGAAAGTTTTCTGATTAGAAGTCTTATAATAATTGGAGTTGTTTAATTTTGCTCTGCAGAAATAACTGTTTTCGTAGTAGAGACTAATATTGTACGCGCTTACAACTAAAACTAGGTCGAAGTTCGGGACCCTCACAATGAAACTTGACTTAAATCACGTGTTGAATGGCTCTCGAATATCTTGGAATTATACAAATAGTGGAATGTTTTATATCCCTGTTTCGGAGACAGTTTTAGCATGCTGTGCGCTTTAGTACTTATTTATTGCGGTTTATATAAAACTCTAAGGCTTCTCAGATTTACTTATTAACCTGTAATATATTCTAGTGGAGAGAACTTCTCCTGAACAAATTGTGTTTAGGCTCGCAACACGTTTGACTCGGTTCCGTAAATATTTACTTAGTAAGCTCCCCCATACGTGTGTAAGCAATTACGCGCCTCGACAAACGTATTTAACGATGTAATAAATCAAATTATTGATGTCTCTAATTTCCAAATCATCTTTACGTGGCGTTTCCAATGTTTTGCGATGTTAATTATCACATTGTTATTTTGAAATAACTATTTGCGACTTTACGATTTTATATACAAGATTTCAAAGAACGAGAAGACGCGAGATACAGTCTGATAGCAAAAACGTCGATTGTTAGACGCGTATTTCCAAATAAAACGAGTTCGACCTTCAGATGGAGTTTCGATATTGTTCTCTAAAGGGTTGCCCTGAAGCATTCCTAAAAGATTCTTTCTTTACTTTCATTATGAAATGTAACGAGTTCGAGCTTGTTCAAAAGTACGTTCCTAATGATTTAATAAAAAAAGAAGACTTTTTGCTTTTGTTGGGTGCCAAGATCTAGCATGTTAAACTGCCGCTCGATAATTGGATTTCTATTATAAAAGAAAGAATTTCTATCTCTATTATAAAAGAATAAGGAGAAGGTACATCGTTACTGCACGAATTTAAAGGCTAAAGAACCCACATGAGCGGTTTTTATATTATTATTAAATAGGATAAACAATTAGCAATCATATTACAAATAAAATATTACAACAGAATATGCCTAAAATATAATACGTAATGGTATCGTTAATTCTACATGCACTAATGAGTTATACATAGGCGGCACTGAAAATTTCGGGAATTAACGAAGTGACACAACATTATTATTTAAAAATGTATTTATTGCTTTTCGAAGTATTCTCCGCGAAATTTGACAATATATTTTTTACATTTGTCCTAGCAAGAGCAGTGCATTGCTGAATCTACCGCCGGAACCAAATCGGGACCCACTGAGAAGATCTGGCGATAAATTAAATCGGGAACACATCAGCCTATTAACAATAATACTTAGGAGGGACGATTAATAAAGAAGTGGAGATGTAAAAAAAAGTATTACTTTATGTCCAATAATTTCGTTACTTTATAATTAAGAAATTCGATTCTTAAATTACAAGTAAATTATTGTTATTTAATTCAAAACGCCGACACACATGTATTTAAATTGTTTAGTTAATTCAAGAATACTGTGCTGGGAGGAAAATACATTAATATCCAATTAACAAAACTACAGCATACTTAAAAACTCCATATTTTAATGAAACCACCTACATATATGCAAAATCAATCAAAAAGCTGTGCAAAAAGTAAAACTTTAGTTTCCAAAGCCCGAACAATTGAAAAATTGTGAATAGTTTCGATCGCCCTAGATATTGTACTGACAGTGAAAAAAATTATTATCTCATTTATTTAGTTAATTACATAATAATGTATGTGAACTTAAATTGACTTAAAACTTGATATTTACAGTTATTGTTGGCACTTGGAGCTTTTTGCTACGGCAACATTAAAGTTAGATGCGTATTTGGGAGTACAACACATATTTCGAACTATATGTACCTAGGCGGCACTGAAAATTTCGGGAATTAACGAAGTGACACAACATTACTATTTAAAAATGTATTTATTGCTTTTCGAAGTATTCTCCGCGAAATTTGACACATTTTTCCAATGGATGGAACCAATCATTGAAGCAACCATTCCATTCGGAAGTTGGGGTCTCCAAAACGGCCGTTTTGTAGGCGTCCACAGCTTCAGGTGATGAAAATCTCTGTCCACACAATTTATTCTTTATTTTAGGGAAAGTATAGAAATCATTAGGGCTTAGGTCGGGGCGGTACGGCGGATGGTCTAATAATTCTATGTTTTCTTGCTCTAAAAACTGTTTTGTTCTGTGCGCGGTGTGAGAACTCGCATTGTCGTGATGGAGGATGATGCGCCGGTTGCAGTTCTCTTTACGGAGTTCAGAAACGACCTGTGGCAAACAAATGCTAGCATACCATTCTGCATTAACCGTTCTTTGTCCCTCAAGAGGAATAGTCGTAACATGGCCGGTTTTGGAGACAAACGTGGCCACCATTTTTTTTGCAACACTCCNCGTCCACGGTCGACCGACCTCTCCGGAAGCCATATTGGTTGGACGCGAGATCCGGCCCAATGTTCTCGAGGTGCTGAACAAGACGCCCGGCAACCACACGCTCAAGGAGCTTACCGGCCTCGTCCAACACTACTATCGGGCGATATCCGGAGGGCTCGTCTCTAGGGCGACCGTCCTTCGGGATAAGCACCAGCCGGCCCGTGCGCCCGCGCGGACTCACAAGAGGTCCTACCACCAGTAATATAAGAATTCTGTTTACCTTAATTCTGTTCATTTCTGTTAAGTTTCATTAAAACTTAAAATCCGAACTATGCGCGTAGATGTTTTTTGACAGCTCGGCTAACTACTTTTTTCTTTACCTATTCGGTGGTAGCCTAAAGGGGTATTCCAGCTTCGCGCGGATGGGTAGGAAATTTTTAATGAAACAACATAAAACTGTTTCAATAACATACATTTTTTACTGGTGGTAGGACCTCTTGTAAGTCTGCGCGGGTACCACCACCCTGCCTATTTTCTGCCGTAAAGCAGTAATGCGTTTCGGTTTGAAGGGTAGGGCAGCCGTTGTAACTATATTGAGATCTTAGAACTTATATCTCAAGGTGGATGGCGCATTTACGTTGTAGATGTCTATGGGCTCCAGTAACCACTTAACACCAGGTGGGCGGTGAGCGCGTCCACCCATCGAAGCAATAAAAAAAATTACAAAATAAACAAAGACGTTTTCATAATTTGAAAGCTAATTCTAAAAATATGAAAAAATTGTGATTGGTTATGTTCATAAACAAATAATAAATAAATCGGCAGCATTATTATGATGATACATTATGTAGTTCTCGGGCTGCTTCTTCGTACATAATTCTTCATAAAGCAGCTTATAATTAAGTAACCAAATAACAAATACTTAGTAATAAAAAAGTAGCTCTTCAGACAGTTCTGTTTATAAAATAATTGTAGAATTTTAAATATTTGTATGTAAATATTAGCTTGCTCTACAAATATTTAGAATTAATTAGGTACAGACGATACGTAAATCAACATTTTTTTGTTTTTGAAATAAATATTGAAGGATCGAAAAGAAACGTAGAAGCTATGTATTTTTGGGATATTATAACGTAAATTTTATAATACTACTAGATAAAATGCATTTTTTTAGTTAAACTAAAAAGCGATTGATCAAATGTACTGTTTGTTACCTATATAAATATAAGTTGATTGTTAGCCATGATACTACTGTCTACGGGGATGTCTATATTACACAAAAAGTATATTTTATTACTTGATTTGTACCAGTTTGCAATACCGTGAGGTAAATTCCCTTATCATTTAAAGGAATGAAAATTGATAATTTTCTTAATACTTTTAGATTTCTACCTAATCTTTTTAAAGTTTTACTGGTGGTATGATCACTTGTGAGTCCGCACGGGTAGGTACCACCACCCTGCTTATTTCTGTCGTGAAGCAGTAATGTGTTTCGGTTTGAAGGGTAGGGCAGCCGTTGTAACTATTCTGAGACCTTAGAACTTAACTTAAGGTGTGTGTGGTGCATTTACGTTGTAGATGTCTATGGGCTCCAGTAACCACTTACCCCAGGTGTCTTAAATTATAGGAATATAATCCTTAATTAAATCACATTATATGTATTGTTATTTTGATCGCCCTCTACATAATCACGCTTTTTTGTTATTATTGTAAATTCTGTAGAATTGTTGGTATTTCGAAATTAACTCGTACTGTGGGCCTGCTTATCATTCATTCAGACCAATGAAAGAACAACTAATATACAATAGACAGCGCTCGGATTCTTTGACCCTTTCGTGGGTTTCAAATGTCATTAAAATATTCAAGTATTATTGTTAATATTTGGCTATGTGCTCACCGAATGTTAAACTTTCCGTAGTTTTTTTTTATTAGTAACGATTTCACTGAAGCACACTGCTAGCAATCGGTTAACTGTGCCACTCTACATCAAATTAAATTGTGTGTGTGTGTTGTTAAATTTGTATAAGAGTAAACACCATAAACATTACGTAATCGTAAACACAGAAAAAGTACTTTAAGTCCAAGAATGAATAATAACGCTTATCGAAACTTTTGAGTAACAAAGATTTAACATCGCATTTAAATAATAATTGAATGTGTAGACTGTGCCCAAGTTAGGCCCGTTAGGTATCTCGCGAAAACTTCTCGCTGTGTATGAAAGTTGGTAAATCAGCAAGAAAATGCAGATTGAAGGAAAGCTATTTTCAACGAAACGCTCCGCATCGGCTCAGAAATTGGTTCCTCTTGCCGGTCCGCTGCCCGGAGAAACTTGCTACGCTATAACCTATTTTTATTATTTCCTTTCTTCTTTTTGTTTCGTAATCGATGTTTTAATCTGTATTGCAATTTATATTGCAAAGTTTTGTTTTGTATGTTAAAGTCGATGTATGTTGTGTGACACAAATCGTTAAAAATTACACATTCATCATTCACGAAATATAAAATTAACGAATTTAATAATACGCATGATCCTCAGACATTTAATATTACTACAAATATATTTATACAATCTCTGAAATATGTATACAAAACAAATCTCATTTAAGGCTTGTACAATTCACTTGATTACACGTGCTTAAATTGAGCAATAAATCTGCAAATATTATTATTCAAACACTTATAATTCTTTCGTGTTTGAGGAAAATGAAAAATGAAATTGTCCCGACTCAATTCGAGCATTCCACTTGGAACAGACCTTATCTTTCTACTTTTATTATTTTCCAAGTCCACCCGTAATATTATGCGAGATGGCAGTACGGCAGATGGATCAAAATATATAAATCTGACGTCGCATATTTGCGTCAAACCTAGATTAGAGATACTAGCAGATAATTTTTGTAGCAGTCAATCGTCATAAGCACGATTGTGTTATACTTTAGCGTGAAGTGTATAAATGTACATCGTATAAAGTATGAATACAGATGCGGGTGTAATAGGCGCTTTGTTTCGTCACCTCCCTCGCATACGAATTTATTAGCCTTTACGGTTATCACGGAGAGCCTCTCACTCGGTGGGCTTTTGTGAAATTTTCCGCATTCCGTTCCCGCGCCATGCATAGCTCGCCGCGCTTCCGCCGGCGGCGGAGCAATCCCGACGTACCTACATGTTGGAAACACAACTACGCCTCTATTTGCCAACCTATCTTCTTTTATTGGTTATTTTTTACAATTGGTTATATTTTTAGTATTCGTCTGAAAACTTGAATCATTTGAAAATATAATTTAAAAAAAGGGTAGGTACTTATCATGTAATGAAATTGAAAACGTCTAAATAAGAACATTTTACTGTTAGGAATTATTACATTGGGAAATCAACTATAAACTGGATTTTTCGAGTATTCATCACATTTAACTACCTCGTTATAAAGCGTTAAGAGCAGAGTTAACAGAGTTGTACTTTTACAAATAGCCGAAGTATCAGCGCCCCATCCACGTGCGGTTTCCGAGTACTAACATTCTGGATTCATGAATGTTTTATTGCTAAGGCGACGTGGAGTTAGCAAGAAAAATGCGATGTCATTCATTCACGCTCGTCACGGACACTAACTGCGTGTCCTCTGTTGTTTGGATTTAGTTGGGGGAAAATGTGAAGTCCCCTTTGTGTATGTAGCACCAACAATGTTAATTCAAAATATTTGTATTCTCTGCGCTTTTTTTTTTGCATAATTTCTCGATTTTTTTTTTCAAGTTCTGTACAAGTGATTGACTTGTGTCTGACTTGATCATCATCATAATCACTTCGTTTGAAGTCTTCACATTTTTATAACACGATGCTATTCCTTCATTGTCTGTATTTAATTAGAAAAATTGGTGGTGCCTTATTCTGGGATTTGAACATTCGCATCGCTCAATATGAGAAAACCAATATTATAATACCAACACCATAGGCAGTCCTAAATATTAACAGATTTGCTGATCAGCGAAATCGTACTTAATAGCTACAAAATGTATCACAAAGGGCAAAATACCAAAAGTCCGAATAGAAAAATGAAAGCAACCAAAAATATATTTCACAAAAAAATTATGTTGTTCTAGTAAGGGTATTGTAAAAAGGAAATATTTTATACCACCTGCCAGGTAGGAATGTAATATACCTAGCTATTAAACAAAAAATTGTAGTATATTTGTGGAAATTCTACACAAATATATTATTTTTTCTATATTTTGTCCAAATAATGTTTTTTTACTAATCGCTGATAGCCTCAAGGGACTATTCCAGCAACGCGCAGCTTTGGTAGGGTCATTCTGAGAGAAATTACTAACTATATTAGCCTCAACAAGAGCAATGCTTCACTGAATTTACCACCGAATCGGATTCGCGACCCACTGAGAAGATCCGGCGAGAAACTCAGTGGGCTGTGTATGTGTGTAGGCTAAGTTGCGAGTCGAGCTCTTCGTATCCGACGAGTTTGGCGAGAGCGATGACTGGCGGATATATTTTAGTACCTAATTAAACAATTTATGGACGTCTTGTGAGTCCGCACGGGTAGGTACTACCACCCTGTCTATTTTTGCCATGAAGCAGTAATGCAATTCGGTTTGAGGAGTGGGGCAATCGTTGTACCGTAAAAACTGAGACCTTCAAACTCATATCACAAGGTACGTGACGACGGCATTTACGTTGTAGATGTCTATGAGCTCCGGTAACCACTTAACATCAGGTGGGCTATAACCTCGTCCATCCATCTAAGCAATAAAAATAATAAAAAAAATATTGAAATTTGAATCTAAACTAAAAGTACCTTATAAATAACACTAACTGTTCATTATGGAAATGATTTTAAATGAATATTTGTTTTCATCATTTTATAAAATTTAATGTTATAACATATCCACATACAAGCCAACTTAACTATAAATTTATTTAATGTTTCATCAGATTTCTCCGCTAATTTAATATGCTTACTATAATATCTTTCCCCAGAGAACAGCTAGTCGAAATTATTTCATTATGTAAATGCTCAGATATTATTTTAGGTCGCCAACGAATTCAATTAAATACGAAAGCTTCGATGACAATTTAACACATCCATTATTATAATTTTTTCACATTAACACGTGTTTTTGTTTTATATTTATTTTTCATTCGTTGAGAATACATTAAAATTCCAGCAGCATAATGTCTATTTGTTTTGAAAGCAAGTAAAGTGGACGAATTCAGGAAACATAACGAAGGAGCCTCTCCTCCGTTCCTGGCCACTGTTCACTTGGCCGACCTCCAGAGCCTTGATTTAAATGCGCTATTTATCGGGACTACTAAAACACAGTTTGGTTTGACCTCATTACATGTAATACTGGGCTCTTACCGATACATTTACTGGTATTAGTATTCATGACGTAAAGGAAATTAATTGATATTAAGCGGTTTTGTATTTAAATCTGTAAGCAAATTCTGGATAAGTATTTGCCACAAATTCATTAGTTTCAAAACATTTAACTGAATCAGCCCGTAGAAATCTAATCGAAAATTATTTTGTCTATTGTTTTATATTACAAATCTTACACGATGAAATATTTAGTACATTGTCTCTAGTACGTCTTGTTTTTTAACATTAATTTGTACAGAGGATTTTTTTAGATTTGGCAACGTATTTGGCATAAAAATAAAACTGAGGGCGAAAATTTATTAAGGAGATCAAGCAACAAAGTCGATTACAAACCTCGCTCTTTCAAGATTTTTATTCCTGAAAATGAATAAAATTAGCTTTGTAAAGTTATTTCATAAATAACGTTGGATTTACATTTAACTAAACGTGCTCCGCGATTCCACCCGCTTTTATCTAGAATGAAATAATAATTTTTAATTTATTTATTGCTTAGATGGGTGGACGAGCTCACAGCCCACCTGGTGTTAAGTGGTTACTGGAGCCCATAAACATCTACAACATAAATGCGCCACCCACCTTGAGATACAAGTTCTAAAGTCTCAGTATAGTTACAACGGCTGCCCCACCCTTCAAACCGAAACGCATTACTGCTTCACGGCAGAAATAGGCAGGGCGGGAGTACCTATCCGCGCGGACTCACAAGTGGTCCTACCACCAGTAATTACGCAAATTATAATTTTGCGGGTTTGATTTTTATTACACGATGTTATTCCTTCACCGTGGAAGTCAATCGTGAACATTTGTTGAGTACGTATTTCATTAGAAAAATTGGTACCCGCCTGCGGTATTCGAACACCGGTGCATCGCTTCAACACGAATGCACCAGACGTCTTATTCTTTAGGCCACGACGACTTAAATATTCTTTGTACCTGAAAATAGAAAAGTTTTATCAGATTCTGTTTTGGAAATAATTTGATTTATTGTCTTATTTATATGTCCAGTGCTCGAAACGAAATTACAATCATAATATAAACACATTTCCAATAATAACGCTCAGTATTAAATCAGTAGAGTAAATGTAGTGCTAAAGTCAAACTAACAAAGATCAATACAATCAATGTATATCTCAAAACTATCAAGTCTCTGATTTAGGGACACTTTAATACCAAGTAACCATTCTTCTTATTGTAACTCAGTTCAATGTACAAACACAGATTTCTTATATTATTATGTAGTATTGATTCTGACACAAAAATAGATTGACTTATAATAACAATTTTAGACTTACGAAATCCTCTCGTGTACATTGTTGTGAAAATTTTCACGCTAATATAATGAGAAAATATTTACAGTGCAATATTTCATGAATTTGTTTTTCTATTGTACAATTGATGATCGCGTTGGCTGAGATTACATGAGATTTAATATCTTATTTTAAAATGTGTACACACACACATTGTTTTAAAGAGCACATTAAATTTAATGACCAAAACGACCAAAGGATCTAAGACCATAAGTAATGTCTTTAACTAAGTTTTTATTGCTTTCCTAGAAGGGAATCGTCTCAATTACTCATCGATATCAGCAATGTATTGGCCACAGCTAAGCTTGTGATCTCTATGCTATTCGATAACCACTCATTTCTAGGTTAGCCGGAACCTCTAATGCAATACAACAACAACAAAAAACTATTGAAATATAGCTTATTATTATTTTCATTTACCGTTTTAAACTTTGGTTTTTTTTTATTGCCTTTGTAGGCAGACGAGCATACGGCCCACCTGATGGTAAGTGGTTACCGTCGCTCATGGACGTCAGCAATGCCAGGGGCAGAGGCAAGCCGATGTCCTTAACAAATCACCACTTTTCGATTTCTGCATGTTTGTTTTTCTTTGCCAATTCGTGTTTCCCACTGGTAGAAGTAGAGGATTAGAAAGTTATTCAGAAGAAGCCATTAACAAGGAACTGTTAAAACAGCCGTAATCATACACAAAGTCGATGGTAGAATATTATGAACCGTGAACCGATCGGTTCCCAGGAATCGCATTAACTTCGGCAACCGTCAATAACGTCCGCTCTTAAAGTTTACGAAGTCCTTAAATTATTTTAACACCGTTATGTTAACAACACTAACAAATTTCTTTATAAGGAAAATCGTTTGCGGCCGAACCCTATGAACTTTGCTCGTAATATTAAATGCTCCCATAATTTAGGGATCTTAATGTTTTCTATGTTCAAAAAATTCATTTTTTTATCGTTCAGAGCGAATTGTTATTGTTTAAGAATTTTAGAGGTTGCACAGGAGAAAAAAACTAAACTTGTTATTGAATATACTATCCGATCGCAAGGAACTTTTTTTTACTTTTTTTATTGCATAGATGATTGATCGAGCTCACAGCCCACCTGGTGTTAAGTGATTACCAGAGCCCATAGACATCTACAACGTAAATGTCGTATGCATCAAATAATTCACCTTAATAACACCTTCACAAACACACCTATATTAATTACTCGAGTTTATTTTTAAATTGTAAATCGTATATTTAAGGGAAATAGCGAGCCATTCCCAACATTAATATCTATTAGATCAAAGAAAGAATTAATTATATTATTCAACTAGGTTTCACTAATTTCAAAATTCATAAAATCTAAATAGTATTAAAACGATTTATTATTGCTACGAAATACAATTGGTAAAATCCCACCAAAGCTCAATTGAATCGTTTAATCCGCTTTTGACTGGATCCGTTTTTATTAAAGCAAACAACGAAATAGTTGAAAAGTTTCCTGCATAGTCAATTGATTTATAAAATATTATTATTTATTTATCAAACATGTTAATCCCTTCACTGTACGATATTTAAAAAAAGCTATAAATTTCCTATCGTTCATTTTTATTTTTGTTTAATCTTTCATTTTAGGTCCTCATTCGCAATCATTGTCATTGTTTCCATCGATTGCATTTCATCCAACCGTCACATAAAGTGTCAAGTAGTCAACGAAATTATTTGATTGGGAACTCTGCAGCCAATTTTGAGGTCTTGGTTTAATCTTAATACTCGAAGTCTTAATTGTATATTTGTAACTACTGTGTCTTAACTTAGCCTAGGTTTCAAAAATAAATGTACGTTTCGCGGCAGAATTAGACAGTATGGCTGCAGCGGTATATATTTCTAAAAATATTAACTTCAATTTTGTAATATTTTTTGTTTGTAATATTGTCTTAAAATTGAAATAAACGTCTTTGTAAATTAAGTATATATTAAGTTTTTAAACTTGAAACAAATTCAGAGTGAACATTAATAGCTAGCATGTAGGGGATGATACAAATAATGGAACTATGAATTTATAGGTAAAATAATTCTAACTGACTAGTGAAGGCTTCAATAAAGTTGACTCGTCCCGACCAACGCTAAAAGTGTCTTTGAATAACGAAGGGGTTCTTTTATGTGAAAGCGGGCCTGAAAGGAAAACCATTTTTAAATGATGGGCCGGTACTATCTTGAATATGCGGAGACTGTCGCATCATACAACATCATTAGACTACGAAAAGAGAGCATTGGTTTGAATAAGACTTTTAATCTACCTATGAAGGCGGTTTGATATTTCAAGCTTACTATACGGAACTTTTACGGCGCTCCATCGACTTCATTAAATATTACGTCGATGAAACTTTGATGTGGAATACAGGTTAGTTTTGAAGAGTTAATTTTAAGTCTCGTATAATTAACTTCGGCATAGGCAAAAGGCTCTTTTGGTTTATTAGTTCTATTGCATAAATGGGTATTCTTTTGGCCATTTACGCCTAGTGTAAAGTGGTTACGAAGCCCATGGACATCAACCCACTTAGAGGCATGAGGTCAAGGTCTCGATTGTATTGAATAATTGCTGTTCCGACTTTAAAACCGAAATACATGACTGCATCACAATAAAAATGTACAGGATGGTGTTACCCATCTCTACAGGCTTATAATACCTACCCTACCATTAGTAAAAGCCAGTTGGTCGGCACAGAACGCTTTTATAACATTCAAAGAACCTTGCTGCCCATTCTCTGGTAAATGCTTTAGTCGACTTTTAGGACCCCCACAGATAGATTTCCAGATATTACCTAAATGCTGACACCATACCGATATAAGTCAATGGAATCTACGATCAAATGTAGTTGTCCACAAAATGTCTGACATAGAACTAATTCCCACTATATTTTAATCCGGCAAAATACAAAAGAACCCAATTTACATAAAACGAGGCTGTTTGTTCATACGAGATCTATATCCGCTTTAACATTTAAATTTTAGGATTCTGTTGGTTCCGGATAGTTTTGTTTTATACTTTTCCAATTCAGATTTCAATTACAATTCGAGTTACTCAATTCGATGATACATACATACAGTATTATTTTCTTCCAAATTTAACCTGTAACTCTTAATGCTCGTTGCTTAACGTCTTCTGGGGATTTAGTGTCATCAAATAATTAGATTTTTTATTTATTGCTAAGATGGGTGGACGAGCTCACAGCCCACCTGCTGTTAAGTGGTTACTAGAGCCCATAGACATCTTTTTTTTTTTATAGCAACTAAGAGGCAAACGAGCAAGACGGGTCACCTGATGGTAAGTGATTCACCGCCGCCCACGGTCACCAGCGTTTACGCCAGTGCGTTGCCTACAACCTAAATGCGCCACCCACCTTGAGATATAAGTTCTAAGATATCAGTATAGCTACAACGGCTGCCCTACCCACCAGAACGAAACGCATTAGTGCTTCACGGCAGAAATAGGCAGGATGGTGGTACCTACCCGCGCGGACTCAGAAGAGGTCCTACCACCAGTAAAAATGCCTCATACATAAACTGCTTTGAAATGAAGAAGTCTATTCTTCGAAGTGCGACCTAAAAACAAAGAACATGCTTCTTCCTAAGCGGCACTTAGCATGCTATTAAAAGAGTTTCAGCACGTAAGGAATCCCGAGGCGTTTGTGAATATTCATAATGCTGTTCAACAAAGTTGGCTAAACTTGCACGAAGTTTTGGCTATGCTCGTTCTGTTATATCACTCATGACTCGCTGAAATAACTAATTCTAAATCTCTTGCCTTTGTGGCATTGTCCATTTGCATTTCGATAGTATAAATTTTGTATCGAGTTCTTTTTAATACGCTTTTATTAGCTTCAGACGTATATAATATGTATATAGGTATATGTTTGTAACGGAATCTTTGAACATGATTTTGACCCCCTTCAAAACGTCGGAATAACCCGAAATTAGGAATACTTATTAAGGACCGATGACAATTCAATATTTAAAAAAGAATATTGAAAAAATTTAAATTCAACTAAAAAATAAAAAATTAATAATAGTTTAAAAAAAATACGTTTTTATAGAAAATCCAACTAAAAAATAGAAAACTAATTTTAATAAATTTGAATTAAGAATAGTGTAAGAAAAAATGATTTAGGATTAGTGTAAGAAAGCGTGGGGTGCTTCTCAGGATATTATCAAAATAACTTTTCTACTCATATCTGTTCATAAAATATTTATAAGTACTTATTTTTTCTATGAGCGTATTTTGTTAGTTTTTTTTAAACTATTATTTATTTCTATTATATAAATAAGAATTCCGTATTCCGTTAGCGCATTTCTTGAGTTTCAAATAAGGTAAGATTAGAACGAAACATGAGCACGTGAAGGAATATAACGTTTCTCCAAGAAAGAGCGGTACCGGGATGGAATATTTCTCGTCGTACAGCTGGCTACACGCTGCAATAGTGGAGGAACATTCTGCGCGCATCGATAATTGGAAATTGCATACAGTTTTCATCTGTGATTTTATTCATACTGCAGCAACATAAATTGAAAAGTACGAAAATATTTATGAATATATGTTAAGCTAGGTATCTTGATTCTATATTCTTTTTGTGGGTGAAGTAACAAATATTTTGTTCTTTTTTACGTTTTATATTTTTTAAACTATTAAATAATCACAAACTGTTGTTTTGGTCAAAGAATCTGCAGTAAAATTCGCATAAATATCTATCTATATACATAAAAATGAATTGCTGTTCGTTAGTCTCGCTAAAACTCGAGAACGACTGGACCGATTTGGCTAATTTTGGTCTTAAATTATTCGTGGAAGTCCAGAGAAGGTTTAAAAGGTTTCGATAAATATGAAAATGATCGGAATTAAATAAAAATAACAATTTTGATGTTCCTTTGATGTGTCCCCCGACGGACGGATTTCTTTTATTAGTTTTAAGTTTATTTCACACAACAGTTTAGGTCTTTTATTTATAGATTGAGGTACTACGAAGTCTGCCGGATCAGCTAGTTATAAATAAATGTTATTAACCACACTGTTATTATACAGTAAATAAATACATATTTATTTATACAGTGGAAGATAATAAGTGGGAGAAATTACATTAACATTAAAACATACATCATATAGTAGTTACTAAACCTTTTTTGTTAATTTGATTCAAAATAAATTATTGCGGCGAAACGTTAATTAAATTAATTAATTAAATATTATTAAAGGTCACCTTTATTTAACCTTGTTTTTCAAATAAGATGTTTAAGTGTTATTTCCTGCAAATCTTAAGCCATATTCTAAAATTAAATGCTCATAATCAGTATTTAATTAATACCTAATTACAGGCGCTTTTCAATAAGATTCAAAATATTTCGTAATATTTATGTTGAATTTAAATTCGACAATTTTGAATCTTAAAGCATACGTTGGTCCCAAGAAAACCGCAAATTTATCAAGCTACCATTGAGGGATATTCGCAATTATTCAAGTTTAATACCTCCTGATTCTCGACATACAAGCAAATAAATTGTTTGCGTTATAAGAGCACTATTTGTAACAACCTACAATGTTGTGTAAGCGTCTTAAAGCCATCAATGATTCAGTCATTTTTTAATTATTTCATTCTCATACTTTGCCATACTTTGCTTGCTAATTGGTTACATCAGTTCACAAGTCTCTGTTACCACTCACCATCAAACAGGCAAATGTTGGCCTGTTTTAAGAGCAAAAAATCATATTTATCGGACATATTGTGAATCCGCACTGGTAACATCATTCGGCCCTTACCTGAAGCATGGAACAATGTTACTGCTAAAATGAATGTTTGTTGACAATCAATGAACGTTTTAACTTTTTGCAAAACACTAGCGTTTGTACTTATACAGCCCATTTTTTTACCTAACTACATTATTGTGAAAAAGTATTGAACTAAATGTATTTTTAAAATACTTAAGATAAAAGAGATTTAAAAAAATATATATGACTATTTTAAGTTATTTTTATTGAATAATTCATTTTAAAAATCTAAATATATTAGCTTGACGAAGTATGGAGGAGGCCTGTGTCCAACAGTGGCCGTTTGTATGCTGAAAGAAGAAAGCAAACATATAAAAACTAGTTTAAGCTAAATATAAACCAAAAACCATTTAAATTAAGAAGAGAAAAAAAAAACAATTATAAATAAATAATATTAAATTATGTATGTTCCAAAAACGTCCTCTGATACCATTGGGATTCTAATTGAGTTAGTATTCTCCTGTATATTGCATTTATCAGAATTGCACTTCAACCGCTAACAAGATTTAGGGGCAACGTGGACGCCGTAACATTTCTACCTATAGGATAATTAGTATCGCTACCTCGCGGCGTCTCATTTATCGTACTCCAAGGGGAGGTGGGCCAGCCAGTAAATCTACCAACCTAAGAGCTCTTGTCTTTGTAAACTTGAAAATCTAATTACATTTACAGCTCTGCTTAAGTTCGCCTTTCCTGTTGAATTTGCATTTCTTCTTGATTTTTGTTTTCAGACATAGATAAGACTCTGTTTGTTTAGGTGAATTTTATCAACGCTTTAGTGTAAATTTTCATTAGAGTTTCTTCAGTATCCTGTGAAGCAGCGCAGTGGGGTGTACATTAGAGGTGTGTTGAAAGCGAATGTTTGCCAAACCGGTTTATATGCTCGAATAGGCCCAATAAAGAGCGTCTCAATGTTGTAAAGGCGTTTCTAATGCTTATTTGCATTCAAGAAGGCTCCCAGAACGGGCAAGCAAGTATACGGGAACGACTCTGAAACGTCGGTACCCGGTTCAGAGCGTTAGCCAGAGAGCTCCCTTGGTAGTGATTAGACGATGCTAATACCATTTACTTTCCAACTTTCCTGACTCACCGACCGTTACGGGAACGTCTACCATTTATTTTTGAATGTTTTAAAATTATCTCAAACGGGAATATTTCTTCGAGTTCCGAACTTATATTTTTGGAATTTGAGTTGATTAATTTTTATTTTTTATTTTATGTAATTTATACCATACCTGAACTGCGAGCTTCTTTGTTATTGTTGTTTTGTTATCTAGTTGACCGTATGAGTGAGGAAAAGGAACATTGCCGAAATGTGCAGCTCCTAAGGATGAATTAAATGGAATGGGGGTCCATTCGTAATTAACGTAAAACTTCACACTCATCATTTCTGGGAGAAGTGTAAATGCAATCTGCATAAAGACCATAGCCTTAACGAGCACAAATTATCCATCTCACCATCCGCTCTATTATTTTCGAAGTGATAATAGTAAGATCCATGATTCTACCACGCCGCTGTCCTGTCTGGCGCATTACTAACATAGACTTAATAGTGTATGAAGTTGTCGTGGCCTGAAGGATAAGAAACCTGCTGCATTTGTATCAAGCGATGCAACTGTGCCGGTGTTCGAATCCCGCAGACACCCGAGTAAAAATGAAATTAATTTTTTTTGATAAAAATAATAATTTCAAGTCTATCGCCGAACCACCGCTGCACGGTGTCCGCACCACAACGCTGAACCACCGCCGCACCACCGCCATTTGGCGGAAAATTCCGCCGCACGCTTCGAAAGAAATCTCCCAGCACCGCCGCACCACAGCCGAAGCATAGCCGAACGTTTCGAATTTTTTACGTTTACATTTAACAAACACTGGACGTAAAAAACGTTTACATTCACACACACACATATGTATGTATATGAGAATGATATGTCACTGCTGTAGTGCAGCGGTGGTGCGGCGGTAGTGCAGCGAACCCACTCTTATTAAACAGTCGCGGCTATGGTGCGGCGGTGCTTCGGCGATTAAAATGCCGTGCAGCGGTGTTTCGGCGGTAGAGCAGCGAACCCACTTTTACGTAAGCAGTCGCGGCTATGGCCCGGCGGTGCTTCGGCGACCATAAAAAAATTCAAATCGTCACAGTCATAGTGCGGCGGTGCTTCGGCGATTAAAATGCCGTGCAGCGGTGTTTCGGCGGTAGAGCAGCGAACCCACTTTTACGTAAGCAGTCGCGGCTATGGCCCGGCGGTGCTTCGGCGACCATAAAAAAATTCAAATCGTCACAGTCATAGTGCGGCGGCGCTTCGGCGATTAGAATGCCGTGCGGCGGCGCTTCGGCGGTGATTCGGCTAAATTCTGTTTTTGCTCGGGCAGTTACCAAAACTTTTAATGAAATACGTTTTTAGCAAATGTTGACAATTGATTTCTACGGTGAAGGAACAAAATCGCGTAATAAAATGAAGCCCGCAAAAATTAAATTATAATTTGCACAATTACTGGTGGAAGGACGTCTTGTGAGCTCGCACGAGTAAGTGGTAGTACTTACCCTGCCTATTTATACAGTGAAGCAGTTAAGGGCGGGGCATTCGTTTAACTGTAAAAACGGAGACTTTAGAACTCATATATATTAAGATATTACTGTGAATTGTCAATTGATGTTTGCAACTATGAAAATAAATGCACTCACCGGAGCATAGTTCGCATTAAAACTGCAGCTATAAAACTTAGGAGGGTAGTGGAGTTCGTGGTCGGACACGCGGTGAAACTTGCACGGCGTTACGACAAGTAAACCTGCAGTTAAGTGTTTACTTCGCACATTCCGAGGCATTGTTCCGGCAACTTCAGCACATAAAATCAGTGTGACCTCTCTATTCGTGCTAACGTAGTGAACTGATGCGTTTCGTTATTATCATTAAAATATATCTATCTATCTATCTATCTATCTTCTATCTATCTATCTATACTTATATAGGTATTTATAAAAATGAATTGCTGTTCGTTAGTCTTGCTAAAACTCGAGAACGGCTGGACCGATTTGGCTAATTTTGGTCTTGAATTATTTGTGGAAGTCCACGAAAGGTTTAAAAGGTAAATAAATATGAATATACTCGGAATTAAATCAAAATAACAATTTTCTTTTCCCTTTGATGGAATTAATTTGATTGAATTTTAATGGAATCCCCGTCGGACGGATTTCTTTTGTTTGTTTTAAGTTTATTTTATACAAAAGTTTAGGTATTTTATTTATCGATTGAGGCACTACGAAGTCTGCTGGGTCAGCTAGTACTTAATAAATTCTATAATACTCAATAAATAAATTATTAAATTCTTCTAACAAAATAATAAAGTTTAATAAAACTAAAATAATACGTTAAAAATAAAACAACCTTAAAAACAATTAACGAGAAACATATCGTTATATATGACATATATGAAGTCGTCGTGGCCTAAAGGATAAGACGTCCGGTGCATTCGTATGTAGCGATGCACTGGTGTTCGAATCCCGCGGGCGGGTACCAATTTTTCTAATGAAATACGCACTTAACAAATGTTCACGATTGACTTCCACGGTCAAGGAATAACATCGTGTAATAAAAATCAAACCCGCAAAATTATAATTTGCGTAATCACTGGTGGTAGGACCTCTTGGGAGTCCGCACGGGTAGGTACCACCACCCCGCCTATTTCTGCCGTGAAGCAGTAATGCGTTTCGGTTCGAAGGGTGGGGTAGCCGTTGTAACTATACTGAGACCTTAGAACTTATATCTCTAGGTGGGTGGCGCATTTACGCTGTAGATGTCTATGGGCTCCAGTAACCACTTAACACCAGGTGGGCTGTGAGCTCGTCCATCCATCTAAGCAATAAAAATAAAAAAAATGATGTCTATATCATTTTTTTTATATCTATATCGTTTCTCTAGAAACGTATTATTTGAAGAAAATTGCCTGATTTAAATTCTCCATAACATAAACATAAACTGTTAAGTAGCGAAGGAAAATTTGATTGTAACAAGAGGCGAGTTGCTTATGAAATTTGTATTAAATAACTTCCTTTTAATAATAAAGTAACAAAGTTACCGCATTTTATTAAGATTATCTCTTCCTAACAAGGAAACCAATACGTGCGATCACGTCAGACAAAATTGTGAATCTGTGCGATCTTACTTAGACCTAACTACTAGGCTGCACTAAAAGTATCGGGAATGGAATATTTCCACTGTTCCTGTCATATTAAAATATTTTTAATTGATAACTCCTTGGTTTTAAAAATCTAATACCATTTATTTATTTTAAAAAAGATTCTCGGTCTTGTCACGAGGTTTTGTCAAACTTGTTTAGTCGTTGAGAAAATGGAATTGACTCGAGAAAATTCAAGAGCGATGATTTATTATGAGTTTCAAAGCGGTTTAACACAAAAACAGTGTGTTGACCGGATGATTTCTGCATTTGGTGATAAAGCCCCATCCAAAACCACAATTTATCGCTGGTTTGCTGAGTTTCAACGTGGACGTGTCAAGCTCAGTGATGATCCCCGTCAAGGTCGTCCAAAAACTGCAGTCACCCAAGAAAACGTTGATGCTGTGCGTAAGCTGATTGAGGAAGATCGACATNATCCCCGTCAAGGTCGTCCAAAAACTGCAGTCACCCAAGAAAACGTTGATGCTGTGCGTAAGCTGATTGAGGAAGATCGACATGTGACATACCGCGAAATTCAGGCAACTTTAGACATTGGCATGAGTCAAATACAAATAATCTTGCATGAACAATTAGGTGTAAAAAAGTTGTTTTCCCGATGGATACCGCATTCGCTCAGTGAAGAGCAAAAAGCGGCTCGCGTTACTTGGTACGTCAGAACTCCCGAAAGATTCCACGCAGGATCCTCAAATGTTGTATACAACATTGTATCAGGTGACGAATCCTGGATATACGCGTACGAACCCGAAACAAAAAACCGGTCACGAGTTTGGGTGTTTGAAAATGAGTTAAAGCCAACAAAAATTGTTCGTTCACGGAGTGTTGCAAAAAAAATGGTGGCCACGTTTGTCTCCAAAACCGACCATGTTACGACTATTCCTCTTGAGGGACAAAAAATGGTTAATGCAGAATGGTATGCTAGCATTTGTTTGCCACAGGTCGTTTCTGAACTCCGTAAAGAGAACTGCAATCGCCGCATCATCCTCCATCACGACAATGCGAGTTCTCATACCGCGCACAGAACAAAAGAGTTTTTAGAGCAAGAAAACATAGAATTATTAGACCATCCGCCGTACAGCCCCGACCTAAGCCCTAATGATTTTTATACTTTCCCTAAAATAAAGAATAAATTGCGTGGACAGAGATTTTCATCACCTGAAGAAGCTGTGGACGCCTACAAAACGGCCATTTTGGAGACCCCAACTTCCGAATGGAATGGTTGTTTCGATGATTGGTTCCATCGTATGGAAAAATGTGTCAAATTTCGCGGAGAATACTTCGAAAAGCATTAAATACATTTTTAAATAGTAATGTTGTGCCACTTCGTTAATTCCCGAAATTTTCAGTGCCGCCCTCGTAACCTAAATTCCAGAAATTAATCTCTCGTCTGCTTCTATCATCTGATTTCAATTATTTCAATATACTACAGATATTTCACAATTAAGACTAATTTCTGGAAGATTACAGAGGTGGGTGGTTTTAAGTGGGTGTGGAGTGGGAAATCTGGAACTTCGAAGATTAAGGTGATCAAGGATGTGGCATTGACAATGTCTATGAGTTGCGAAAAACACTTGACACCAGGTGGGTGGTCCATGAGTACGCTCACTTGTGGTATTAATTAAATTTAAAAAAATATATAAGAAATATGTTGAATGAGAACGTGGGAATAATGTTGCTGAAACTAAAGCTACAAATTTTCTCCTCCTGAGTGGCCTAATCTAGTCATAACACAAATACTGTCGCAAGGGCCATCTATTAGATGTGGGACTCCTAAAACTTGTATAACTCACTTCAGAAACTCTGTTCTTGTCTAGTATTATTAATTAAATGGTTTTTTTTTAAATAAACGAGTATTATAAATTCGTTTCATTGACTATTGAAAATATTTTTTAATAATTTATTTCATTACGAAAACTACAATACATTCTATCCAGTTGATACTACTTTATGTTCCAAAATTTCACTAAGTTTGTATTCTTTTGATTACAATGAATTATTCTGTGTGGAAAAATAATAACATTTTTTTTTTATTGCTTAGTTGAGTGGACGAGCTCACAGCCCACCTGGTGTTAAGCGGTTACTGGAGCTCATAGACATCCACAACGTAAATGCTCCACCCACCTATGAGGTATAAGTTGTAAGGTTTCCAGTATAGTTAAAACGGCTGCCCAACCCTTCAAACCGAAACGCATTACTGCCTCACGGCAGGAATAGGCAGGGCGGTGGTACCCACCTGCGCGGACTCACAAGAGGTCCTACCACCAGTAATTACGCTAATTATAATTTTGCGGGTTTCATTTTTATGACACGATATTATTCCTTCACCGTGGAAGTCAACCATGAACATTTGTTGAGTACGTATTTCATTAGAAAAATTGATACCCGCCTGAGATTCGAACACCGGTGCATCGCTCAACACGAATACATCGGACGTCTTATCCGTTAGGCCACGACGACTTCAACTATATTTTAAAGCTTAGATGGGTGGAGGAGCTCACAGCCCACCTGGTGTTAAGTAGTTACTGGAGCCCAAAGACAACGTAAATGCGCGACCCACCTTGAGACATAAGTTTTAAGATCTCAGTATAGTACAACGGCTGCACCACCCTTCAAGCTGAAACGCATTACTGCTTCACGGCAGAAATAGGCGGGGTGGTGGTACCCACCCGCGCGGACTCACAAGAGGTCCTACCACCAGTGGTAGTGGTATATTCATTGTTCCTTTCTTTATTCATATTAATTTTTTTTTTTTTTACTTTATAGACTGATAATGTTAATGGTCGTTTGAAGGTTTATTTGCCTGATCACTTACTTAGCTTGCCAATGATTGCTACAATTATTCACGTTGCCGCCTCCTCCCTCCATGTTCCGGTCTCGGTCACTCCTGTAACGGCCCCACTTAATCCTGGCACCCTTAAACGACATTTTTACCCTCACTAATAATAAATCATGGATCCTTTAAGACCTTAAGTCGCTTTTCTGAAGATCAAACTTTATTAGAACTGCAAGACTTAAAAGCAAGCATCGAATACATGAAGATGGGAAGTGCATAATTTTTTTTTATTGCACAGATATGTGCACTGTCAGATCAATCAGAAAGACTAAAATAAATGAAATCAACTCTTCGAAGATATGATGTTCGGTATGTATGTTTCGTATTCCACAAATCTTTCGCAGAGAAACAACATTTACGCATTCAGTGAACTATTTGTACTCACAACAACACTCAACCATTTGCTTCCAACGAACTCTCGGCTAAGCTTTCTCTGAACAGAAGGCCGCCTTCTGAGTCCGCAAGGGCTGGTACCTATTCTGCCCATTTCTACCGGGAGTAAGTGATGCGTTCCGATTCAAAACTTTACACTTGCGTCTTAGACCTCATATCTCAAGCTGGGCGGCGGCATTCACGCTACGATTTCTATAGGCACCGTCAACTATTTAATACCATGTGAACTCTGACCTCGTTTAGCCATCTACATAATAAAAAAGATCGCGATGGCCTAGATTTACAATAAGGATAGTAGTGCTTTAATCAACTGAACCTCTAACTGATTCTTTGTTAGGTTTGTTTGCATTTTCATTCCAGAAGGCCGCATCGAGACATTCATCAACACGGTTAGTTCATCATTGTTACGGTACATGCATACTTGGACCGAACCTTGAACTCAGAATTTCATTTAGCAAATGGATTTCGTCAAAACAACAAATTGGAGCCAAGATATTAATCCATAAAGCCACTAACACTTTCAAGGGAAGTGAACAATGTACGGTAAAGTTCTGAAACAACGCAGGCTACCTCCAAAGCAACGAAATAAGCTCTTTTATACAAATTATATCCCTTTGTTTCAAACATTTGTATTTTTTTTAAATCAAAATGTTAGCTCAAGTTTATATTTATGTATATTGCTTATGTTGCAATTGTATATTGCATATATATAGCTATATTGTCGTAGACTAGAGCTGACCGTTGGAAAGCATTGAATAATTGAAATTGTCAATAATGTTTTATTAATTTAACATGACAAATTTTAAAGTGTACGTTCTAGAGTACACACACTTGCATGCGTTGGGTAATTAATAAGACTTTTAACATCTTATTTTTAAACCTAAATGTGTACAATATGTTATAAAACTAATATTAACAAAAGAAAAAAATACAAATATAAAGAATGAATCTTAATTTTGTCGTAAAAAAAATACAATTTTTTCGTTTTTTCTTTTTAATTATGCATGATTTCTTTATTTGTCAAGACATTGACGGAAAAAAAAAAATTCGTATAATTTTTTATGAAACATAGTATACCTAAGATTTCAATAGATTAGCAAATTATTAGCTCAATCGATTAACAAAAATAAGAAAATGCAAACCAATTACATAAAGCGACTGTGCAAAATATAAATAAATTCAAAACGGGAAATAAGTGGGAAAAGACGCTGGGTGTTATTGATTGAACTCGGTTTGGCCGCAATATGGAAAAGATTTGTTGAGAATAACGCTTGAGCAGATAGCTCGAGTGGCCATTACAGATATCTTGAGCTCTCAGGAATGGAAGGAGAACGCTCTCACCTACGCCGTGTCTTGGTGCAACGTTCGCTACACAGTGATGGCTGTGCTCAACCGACCAGAAATATTAAGGGGTGTGGGAATGCACTATGCTTTTAGAAGACTATCATTGAAGTGAGTAGTTTCCTTTCCTCTCATTTTATTACAGTTTGCAAGATGTTTAATTTAAATTTGCTTTTGAACGTATTCGCAACGAAAGGCAATTATTATAATTATTGCTTACGAATTGATCTAAATATTAATTTCTTTGTACCGGATAAATCTTGTACTTATCTCACGTCGTGTACAAAAGCGTTTTTTGCCTTCTCCGAACTACAAAACAAACTACAGTCTCATAAATGTAATGTTAAAAATGATTATATATTCTTTTGTTTACATAATATTATTAAGCGCCAATTTTGAGTCTTGTTTTTTTTTTTCTTCATAAATTGAAAAATCGAAATTCTGAATTAATAGTATACATATATAGCTAAGCAATATACATAGGACTGTGTTTGTATAAAACAGAACTGAATATAAAATAACATGCATTTTGTGGAACGTCTACACATTTATCTCTGATCTGTCGATATATTATTTTGGCTACAAATGCAAATTTAATACAAATAAATATTTGGGGTCTTGGGGTCGACATTTCGAGCGATGTCCAGTTTCGGAGTCATTTGGAAGGCAAAGCCAAGTTGGCGTCCAAAATGCTGGGAGTCCTCAACAGAGCGAAGCGGTACTTCAAGCCTGGACAAAGACTTTTGCTTTATAAAGCACAAGTCCGGCCTCGCATGGAGTACTGCTCCCATCTCTGGGCTGGGGCTCCCAAATACCAGCTTCTTCCATTTGACTCCATACAGAGGAGGGCCGTTCGGATTGTCGATAATCCCATTCTCTCGGATCGTTTGGAGCCTCTGGGTCTGCGGAGGGACTTCGGTTCCCTCTGTATTTTGTACCGTATGTTCCATGGGGAGTGCTCTGAGGAATTGTTCGAGATGATACCAGCATCTCGTTTTTACCATCGCACCGCCCGCCACCGGAGTAGAGTTCATCCATACTACCTGGAGCCACTGCGATCATCCACAGTGCGTTTCCAGAGATCTTTTTTGCCACGTACCATCCGGCTATGGAATGAGCTCCCCTCCACGGTGTTTCCCGAGCGCTATGACATGTCCTTCTTCAAACGAGGCTTGTGGAGAGTATTAAGCGGTAGGCAGCGGCTTGGCTCTGCCCCTGGCATTGCTGATGTCCATGGGCGACGGTAACCACTCACCATCAGGTGGGCCGTATGCCCGTCTGCCTACAAAGGCAATAAAAAAAAAAAAAAAAAAAGATGTCGTTCAGAAGAGTTTTGTGACTGCCAATGGAATACAAAGTCAATAATTCGTTTTTCTGATTTACCAATAATTGTCCAAAAGTCACATTGCCGGCTTTGATAATAGTCGACTCATATTATCCTGCGTATTACCACCGCAAAGCGAAACTTAAAAAGCTCTTGAAATAACAAATGAAACTTTAACTTCATATGTCCAGGTGATTAGCGACATTTGCCTTATGATGTCGATGAGTTTAGATAAACACTTAACACTTAGTGGGCTTTGAATTAGTTCAAATCGAGCAATAAAATCTGTTAAAATCAGTTAAACAGTCTGTAAATCGAAAAATAAATATTGAAAAGATTTTTGAGATAAAGAGTGTTCCAAAAATATTGGGGATAAAAAGAAACAAAAAAAAATTACAATACAGACTATTAAAATTTGTAATTTAACCTTTTTGTAAAATTTTATTATGATTTCTGATAGCTCAGTAGCCTTCTTAGTGTCACGAAGAAAAGGTTGGCAAGCCCGAGCTCAATCAGGAGGAATGGGTTTGCAAACAACTGTCCAAGCGCTTCCGAAAAAAGCCTTTCAACTCAATGTCAGCTACTTCTAACCTTCTACTACCGCTGAGAAGATCAAGAGAGCAACTCAGCACTATTTCAAACTACTCGTACTGAACAGAAAACTGAGATTGGTTGAACAATAAAGCTAAATTGTGATTTACGGGTCATAAAATTGTTATTATTTACGGTCTAAAATGACGCGTTATTGATAGTAATTCGGCATCCTAGTGTTCGGCGGGTACGGAAGTTAAGAGTGATTTGAAATACTAGATGTGATTTCATAAGATTTGGTGTAGAACTTAAATATTCTTGCTTACATAAATTAACGAGAATTCAATTAGCATATCTATGGGTTTTCTTTAACTACAATCTCCGAGAAATAAGAATAATTTATCTTTTCGTATTTTTTATTATGGCTTCAGTACGGGAACATTGATTGTGAGCATTATTATTCGTTTCTAAGTTACATAATTAAATTTTACTGTTTAGCTTTATATTCCACTAGCTCTTCCCACGACTTCGTCCGCGTGGAATATTTACTTTGGCATAACGCAAAATTTTACCCGCCTCTTCATTTACGTAGAAAATGAAAATATTTTTGAATAATAGAATGTTAAGGAGCTATTTAAGGTACCAAAATCACGCTTTTTAACCGACTGCAAAGGGGGAAGTTATCAATTCGACCATAATTTTTTTATCTATGTATATTCACCGATTTCTCGAAAATGCTTGAACCGATTCTGATAATTATTTTTATATATATAAATATTGTTTAGGTACATGAACTAATCGATTCCAGCGTACGATCTAATTCTAATTCATTGAGAACAGGTGAACTCGCGGGAATCGCTATTTTGCTCACGTTCGATATCCGATAAAAGTTTCCGCCACAATCACCTAAGAGCCCAGCTGTCAGGGAATAACCGTATATCGGTTTTGTTTCCACTGCGTCTCTGCGCACTTCGTCTGCATCACAACGGAATTTATCATAATGTTTTTGCCTAAGTTCAATCCTGAAACTTAACTAGGAATTTATCGATTTGACGATTATTCCACGACTGCTTTAAAATTAATGATATTTTTTTTTTTATTGCTCTTGTAGGCAGACGAGCATACGGCCCACCTGATGGTGAGTGGTTACCGTCGCCCATGGACTTCAGCAATGCCAGGGGCAGAGCCAAGCCGCTGCCTACCGCAGATATAATTGTTTCGATCGACATTTAAAAAGCCTGTTTAAAGGGCTAAGGTGGTATTGACCTTTTGAAGGATACACAACATACACATTGATAATATTATATAATTAACATTTAAAAATTAACGTTTTCATTTTGTCATTCAAATATTGATGATGAAACAAAACTTGCCGAAATGATGCCAAGCTTCCTCAGTAGCTTTATATAGACTCAAAAGAAAATAGTTTAACATTAGCGTAGTAGTTTATTGTAGTTGTATTATACCATTGCTGCATTCTGAGTAATGCTGCAACGCCTGCAGTCAAAATAAGCTTCGCTTAAAAATGGCGTGAACTGCAATTATGTATGTACTGAATTATACATTTTTGTGTAGTATGTAATCACTATTTTACATCTAACATTATAGTCTCAAAAATTAAATAGGTTACTACATGTTCGCATAGCGTCGACTAACCACGAGTAGCATTTCACGTTAATTCGGTCGACTTTATGTACTCGGCTTGACAGTAAATAGAAAGTTTAAGTAATTATGTCCACCGCTAACTCCAGTACACATCGTTAACTCAGACTAACTAAGCATGCTACCTAAATACAGCCATAAAATTTTAATTGGCGTAAATGCCTCTAGACAATGGACTGTTAAGGGTCATTGTCAACCCTGAAACTTTTAATGTGAATTATTTCAACGTTGTTATGCATACGTCTTTTTTTTACTTGTCGTTAAATATTAGGTTACACGTGATTTTAGTTTTTTTTTATATTTCTAAGTAATAGCAAGCTTATGGCCAACCTGATGACATGGTTTATTTACATACAGCGTTTGTTCTAATAGAGCACATTATGTTCTTGGTAAACAATTACCGCTAAGGACTTTGTTCTAATGTTGTTTGAAGTAACGGTGAAAGAGCGCAAGGGGAGTCGTTTGGTGGGTAGAACCCAAAAAACATTTTCGGTCCTGCTCCCAACGTGCGGACTGTCATGACCCACATACCACGTGCGCCATCCGATCGGCTCTCTGCCCGAAAAAAGTCATTAGCTATACAAACGAGAGTTAGACCTCATGTCTCACAACGGGTGACGGTATTCACGTTACGATGCCTACAGGCTCCGGTAACCACTTAACACGAGGTGGGCTGAGAACTCATTCATCCGCCTATTCTATGAAAAGTAAAAGTTTGTGTATTACCCTATAAGTATGTAACTCTCAGTAGTCAGTGGCACTAACCTCTGCGCCACCGGATAAATCAAAGTTTTAGCAGTTGCTTAATTTTAGAATTACTGATTCGTAAGAAACTGCTTTGAGATTTTGTGCACAGTAAAAAATCCTATAATAAAAATAAAAATAAAACCCTTAATAATTTAACGAAACCTAGGGCAAAGCTAACAAGTTCATTCTACGTTAAACTCGAAATGCAGAATATTTTTTACCTCCCACCTATTCTAGTAACCTCGAGGGGTTATTCTAGATTCACTGAGCTAGTAGGTGAGCTCACAGGGCTAAAGCCGGGAGTGTTGCTAACACTGGCACTAGCATTGCTTCGTGGAAGGACAGGATCGCTACACACTGAGAAGATCCGGCGAGAATCTCAGTGGGCTGTCTATGGGTTAATTTATTCGTCGAGCTCTTCGTTGCAGGCGACGGGTTCGGCGAGGACAGTGACCGATGCTTGAGGTACCTACAAGCACCGTTATTGGATCAGAAGGATCCGTGATCTATGACGTGTTTAGGGTGATGTTGACTGTTTACTATTCGGTCCACCGAATCAGGTATGTAATTACTGGCGACCACGATAAGAGGGTTTTCATGTCGTGCCGCCTTCTCAAAGTGGCGCAATGATGCCGACTGTAGATACTTACTGATTGAGTCAAGCTCCAGGTTATCATGGAGATCCATGTTCTTCAGGAACCATGGTGTCAGAATATGTTGTAAATGAAGTTGTCTTGACCTAAAAGGCCCAGTGTATTCGTATGTATCGATGCAACTGTGCCGTTCCGTAGGCATAATGTCATGCATGATGCAATACGTATTTAAAAAAAAATGTTCACAATTGACTTCCACGGCGTAATGCGTTTCAGTTTGAAGCGTGGGGCAGGCGTTGTACTGTAAAACGGAGACCTTAGAACTAAAGTTCCAAGGCGGATGGTGGCATATACATATATCTATAGGCTTCGGTAACCACTTAAAACCAGGTGGGGAGGAAGTTCGTCTACCCATAGAAGAAAAAGAAAAAAAAACTCGAATCGAACAATGCGACTATGCTAGGGTACTTTTTTTTTTGGCTGGTAGCCTCTTAGGGACTATTCCACTTACGCGCGGACGAGTATGGAACTCACGAGCTAGGCCTGAGAACTTTGGGTCGGTGGTTGGTGACCGGTGCTTGAAGGGCCTCCTTAATACACGTTCACGAAAGACTTCCACGATGAAGGGATAAAAATAAACCCGCAAAAATTGTATCATGCGTTAAGAAATTGAGACATAATCCTTAATGCTTGGAAGGCCCTGCGCTTCACTCCTATATAAAACAACAACAAAAAATCAAAAATACATATTTACCCCAACAGCAAAAAAGTGACAATTTTTTTATCAAGTAATCATTTCGTTATGCATCTTGATTGCGTCCTCAGCATATTTGATGCCATGAATCTTAACATTTCCGTGGAATTGGATCCAGAAATGCAATCTTACTTTTCTGATTTTACTTTTAATGCAGTACGGCCATTTAGTTAATGAGCATCCTCTAAAGTAAATTACTTGAACAAAGTCTACGCCAGTGAGATTCAGCCAACAGGTTCACCCTTTGATACTCGACGGAGTTGCGGAGACTTGTTAACGAAAAGAGAATATCACTTCAACTTAATTTGTAGGCTATTCTTTTCACAAATTATTTCGATATAATTGAGATTTTTTTCTCTGACTAATTTTAAGCATTCCTTCAAACTATTTTAAAATACTTGAATGCTAATGTTGATGGTACGTAATCAGTGTTTACACAATCTCTAAAATCACCAAATCATTTGGTATTCAACTCACGTTCGCCCCTTGCGATAAGTTTCAGCCACAATTACCTGACCGTTCAACCGTTAGGAAATATATTGGCACCTTCTGCAGCGCAGCCGAGTCTCGCGATCTTGTCTCGCCCTGGCGCATCACAAATCTCGTATCTACAATCTGATTTTGATCGTGACGAAAAAATACGAGAGAAAAAGTTGAAGCGTACTCCTATAAGCCAATTTATTAACACTGAAATTGCAAGTCACGTTACATAAGCTACGAGATTCGAGACGTTGTCTCTCGTGGCTCGTCTCAAGAATAAAATGAATCACGAAAGAAATTCGCATGATTAATGATGGTTTATTTTTCTCAAACTCCAAAACTACAACAAAGAATTCCGTGGATGTTTTTAAAATACACAAAGAAATCAAACGACTTCTTTTAAAAAGTCCCTAATGGACAAGAGGCCATCGATCAATTGCAAAGAAAGTTTTTCTCAATAAAAGACAATCGATGAGATTGAACATTTTGTTGCTTGTGTTTTTCCGCAAAAATGTGTCATTTCCATTGTTAAATTTTAATGGATCGTCGTTTCAGCCAATTTATCACTTGGATCCCCAGCTAAATGACAAATAATAAAACGTAAATAACAGTTAACTTTTTCTATATGCTTTATTAAATAAAGAATTTTAACTCCGAATAAAATCAGTCGGCTCAGTTTGCTCGTAAGAACGTTTGTAAAGTTGCGAGGGCTGTATCGGGTGGCCGCAATACTTGGACCCCCTCGATTTCGGGATGGAATACTTGGGGCGGCTTTCATTCGATCGCAATCTCTATGCTAACAGCTTGCGATTCTGATCTTCGTTTAGCGGAATGACCGCAGTCACCCGTTTCTTGTGACGCTTATTCCTTACACGTTCACTCCGCAGAAGTTTTTATGGACACCGGGAGCACTCACCCTCTATTAAGATTTTCCTCTCGCTCGGTGTAAGCAATCACAGCCTTACTACCAAAACCAGTATTTTTTAGCCAGTAAATAAATAATTTAATTCCAAAATATTTGAAGCAGCATTATCAAACAGAAAAGAAACTTTCTGTCACGTAACTCAGCTATGAGGAATGCGATGCGAGTAGGAGGAGGAGGAAATATATTGGAAATGTCTCAAAATGAACAGTGGAATCCTGGCTGGCTAGCTAGAGGGATCGTCGTATCCCCTTACGGTGGCACGGAATGGGCCTCGGGGCAAAACCCCACTGCCCAGACAGAAGCTCCCTGCCATGAAAGGCAGAGGTAAAGCTGATGCAGGGAGGAAATTGGGAGAGGGCTGTTCGCAGCTGTGTTTGGTCACATTGTACATCTATATATACTTATATTTAACACGATGGCTTGGCGCCCGAGGACAGAGCACCCCGGCGCCGACTGTTATCCTCTTCTTATTTTTTTTCCCGTACTATGTACTTACTAACTAACTACTACTATAACTAATTAACTACTATACATATATACACACAACAGTCAGCGCTATCGGGTTGGGCCCGCTCCCGTCCCTATGCCGTAAACCCCCTCACCAAGTTGGAGAAGGGGCCACGGCACAGTTATTGGCGCTCACCCGCTCAGGGCTCCCCAAAAGGGGAAGATCGAAGCGGGAAGGGACCGACTTCAGTCCCACTCCCGAGACGGGACAGTGGTCCACTCACAGGGGTGGTGCAATGGGTCCCGATAAGGGGGCACCCCAACAAGTGGGGGCGACGATGAGTGTGAACAGCTGTTTCGAACTGCTCTGGGGTAGACCGGTGATGTATAAAATAAAAGAGTGGACTGTAGTATTTGGTAAGTTTATAAAAAAGGTAAAACAAGATAAACAAGTAAGTGTCGCGGGCGGCGTTGCTGCACGAAGTGACGAAGCCGGTGTCAATCCGCTACCCCGCGCCGCTGTCCTCCTCCCGGCGCCCGCGCCGCGCGATCGTCGATGTCCGTGCATCGACAACAGCCCAGTCCCATGAGGGCACTATCCTGGCTGGCTCACCAGAAGACCCGAGTGCGCGATTCCGTTTGTTCACACGTCACTCAGTTCTTTTTCTAGTAATTACTGACATAACGAGCCTTTTGCTGGACATGCCATTCTGTTATATATGGAAATTATACTAAGTTGGACAGCTTTTACAAAGAAGAAAGCTTACATCTAGAATTTTCTTTAAAATTATTTTTTTTAGCTATTTATTTTTTTGAAGCTTAATACCTTTAAGGTACAATAAGTATTATGTCACTTTCTTAAAATAAAATCTTGAAATTTAATTATTTGACGGGAGAACGAATTCATAGCCCACCTGGCATTAAGTGATTACCGGAGTACACAGACAAGACAAAGTGAATGCTTCCACCCACGTTAAGACTTGAGGTCCACGTTTTAATTGAAATTATATAAATATCGTTGTTTTGTGGGTTCGATTTTTATTACACGATGTTATCGCGGAAATCATTCGAAAGATTAAATAAAACGTTTCTTTTTCTTTAGAAAAATTACTGTCTTACTGTGGGCTCAAACACCGACATAGGCGCATCACTCGATACAAGTACACCGGCCAACTTGACCTTTAAGCCGTGACGACTTCAAATGCTACAAAAAGTTTTTTATTATTGATCCAAAGAGGTTTCGATTGGAAAAAAAATGTAAAAACAGCCTTTGTACATCAGAGTTGAGACTTTTTGAATCATATCTCGAGGTGGGTAGTAGCATTCACGTTGCAATACTTATAGGCTCCAGTAACCACTAAGCATCAGGTGGGCTGTTAAGTCGTTAATTAATGAGGTGCAAAAAAAAAACAATTTACAAAAAAAAATTTGAAGTCGTCGTGGCCTAACGGATAAGACGTCCGGTGCATTCGTGTTGAGCGATGCACCGGTGTTCGAATCTCAGACGGGTACCAATTTTTCTAATGAAATACGTACTCAACAAAATATGTTCACGATTGACTTCCACGGTAAAGGAATAACATCGTGTTATAAAAATGAAACCCGCAAAATTACAACTTGCGTAATTACTGGTGGTAGGACCTCTTGTGAGTCCGCGCGGGTGGGTACCACACCCTGCCTATTTCTGCCGTGAAGCAGTAATGCGTTTCGGTTTGAAGGGTGGGGCAGCCGTTGTAACTATACCTGAGACCTTATAACTTATATCTCAAAGTGGGTGGCGCATTTACGTTGTGGATGTCTATGGGCTCCAGTAACCACTTAACACCAGGTGGGCTGTGAGCTCGTCCATCCATCTAAGAGCAATAAAAAATAAATAAATAAAAGTTATTTGAAGAAACGGAGATCCAATAAAATCGTTAAATCATTTTTAATCAACATATTATTATAGTACGAGTTTGTTTCTTAAATATAAACATAATTTCATGTCAAAATAATAGTAATACACTATTTTATGTATCTCTAGTATAATTATATTGTAACTATTAAGTATATCAATAAAGAAAAATAACAAAAATCAGTGCTCCAATATAAATTGGCTTGGAACGTGCACTGGAAATCTTATATCCGTAGATACCTAATATTTTACTTATACAGATATAATTCGTGAAACAAAAAGAATGAGGGGTCAAAAGCAGATGGTCCGCTTTTATAAAAATGTTGGAGGGTTGTGAAATATGACACAGTGTTATTTCTTCGCACACCCGGTCAAGAGTTATTGCATTCCATTATACGTTTTCTCTATCTAAAGGAAGCCATTTTCACTAAAGGAGAACTATGCTGTCTAATTTTTATTTCACTTATCATTTTTATTGCCCCCCCGTAATCCTTATCGTGCCACGGATGCATTTACCTACCTTTTTCCTTAACGTCATCTCTGTGGAAACAAGAAAATTAGTTATACATTTTTAAAATGTTCTATCGATGTTCCAACTGTCATTTTTTTTTGCTTATAAGCACACGTTAGGTTCAAGCAGTGGCCAGAACCATCGTACCGCTTTAATATGCCGACGTGCGTAAGAGATTGACAATAGAGTCAGTGACTCGGAAGGGGACCTTATCTTTACTACATTGTTCCCTATGTCACATGAAACGCGAGTGCCTTAGGCCACGACAGATTTCACATTCATAATGAAGATTAAGCAGAATACATATAAGCGTTCTAGCTTCGGACAATGTAATTTTGTATCCTGCGGTCATATACGCGATATATAAATAATGTAGATATCTATACTAATATACAAATCTACAGTGGTTTGTGGTTTTTACGGATGTTCCGTTATAACTACTGAACCATGCATCCGATTGACTTGAAACTTGGTATCTATGTAGGAAATACATGTACTTAATGGATAGGCTAATATTTATATGAGTGTTGTACTCCCTACACCAGTTGCGGGGGCGTTAATGATGAGAATCTTTGTGGGGATAAGAAATAATAATGTTAATTTTAAATGCCCAGCGAAGCGGACGGGTACAGCTAGTAGTATATAAAATGTATAATAAGCCCAATACAAATTGTAAATAAGCACTGAAATAACATTTCTGTGTGTGCGATGAAAACACATTTAGGTGGCGCATTTGTTCCATTTTCGAGCTTACCAATGCTAGTTCGGCAGTCGTTAAGCTGTCAAATTAGCCCAACTCGTCCTCGCTGTCATTTGAACAAGAAAAAACTGCAATTTCCTTTTATGTCGTGACCTGGAATGTTCGGTGTTTAACATCTATTCCGTAAATAGCGGTTGTTAATACAAAAAATATATTATGAGATTGTTTAATATTTTCTAGGCTATTTCGTGCTGTTCAAATTTTATGCTTACTATTTCTTTATACTATATAATTTACTATATAATAATTATGTACTAGTAATATTAATTTATACTAGCAATATTATGTGGTTTCACCTAACGTCAAATTAATAACAAATTATTCGATGGCACTTCTAGTGGGTGCATCTTATTGATTAAATTGTACTTAATTACTATTTTATGACATATATTATCTAGTTCATGTCACCGTAGTGAGGTATTTTACATTTTTTTTACGTTTTAAGATTTGAACATTAAGTTTGCACAAAAAACAAATCATTGTTTTCAGAAAATTCTCGAACAAACACATAAATAAGCAAACAAATAGACAAACAGAGAGGGAAATAATTTGATACATTAAATGCACCATTTGAATAGTAAAGTTTTTTTTGTACAATGCACTATCATTTGGATTCAACAATTCGATAGAGAAACGTTTACTCCAATGAGCGCAGCATTCAAAACGTTTTATATATTCAATCGGTGCATATGTTTCATAAAGCACTTTAAACTAGAACACTTATGTTATACCAATACCACACCATACCAATATTTCAGGCTTCAAATCTCAATAAATCGTCTAGGCGTGGTAACGAGCTCGCTGCGGCGTAGTCTCTGCGGATACGTATTTTATTGGATTCACTGAAACGTTTTTCAGGTCTAAAGGATTATTCACGACCGTCTGCGCTGTGGGCGCTGCTGCAGAAATGCAGACGGACGGGGAAACTTGCTACTTTTCTCCCAGCCGCACCAGGTGCCCAGCCGAACGCTGTCATCGTTTCAGCAATAAGATTTGCAATATTGCTCGAAGTGCAGCATTTAAATGATATTGGAACCTAAAAAAATATATAGTAAATTTAAATGCATATCTTATTATGTTCGAAAAGTCTGGCTTGGCTTGGTTAACTATTTTTTATGGTTTTAGATAAGACTGTCCTTGAGGGCTGTCTGGTGAGGAGTTCGGAAATTTATCACGGATCTATAGGTGACAGTGACCGACTAACTTAATAAATTTTTTTATTGCTTAGATGGTTGGTCGAACTCACAGCCCACCTGGTGTTAAGTGGTTACTGGAGCTCATAGACATCTACAATGTAAATGCGCCACCCACCTTGAGATATATATAAATTCTAAGATCTCAGTATAGTTAGTTACAACGGCTACCCCACCCTTCAAACCGAAACGCATTACTGCTTCACGGCAGAAATAGGCGGGGTGGTGGTACCTACCCGTGCGGACTCACAAGAGGTCCTACCACCAGTATTTTAGGACTGTTTAACATAGAATGATTGAACCCTCCAAGCTGCTAAGTATTAATATAATATGAATAATCTAAAATTATACAAATTTTTTTTCATATATCACTGTTCCAAGATTTCTTCCGCGGAATAGTCGTTTGGAGTTTAAATACAAGGAAAGATCTACAGCCGATCGGGTGAATTTTCTCAGTAGATTGACGGTCCGAATGTTATTGTTCAGATCTTGTACTTGGATTTATACATACTTATCTTCGTTAGCGAGATTCAAACATCTGTTAAATATTTGTGTTTTAAGTTAGCTACCGTCACAGTCGTATCGCACAATGAGCTCAGTGGGTGTCCGCACATCCGCACGTCTACGGATGTTCATCTCAAGGGTAATAATAAGTTAACACTTATAGGTAGGCAGCGGCTTGGCTCTGCTCCTGGCATTGCTGAAGTCCATGGGCGACGGTAACCACTCACCATCAGGTGGACCGTAGCTCGTCTGCCAATAAGAGCAATAAAAAAAATTTGACAAATCAATCTTCCTACAACAGAATTTGATTCCGCAATCCTTCAAGCCTTTATCACGATGGATGTCCTTTTTCCAACTACCAAGGCCTTCTTATTGTCGAAATTATGTCTATATTATCAATTAAACTTATTAATTACAAGATTATACTTACCATCACACTAAACTAAATTATAAGAACAAGAATTCTAATAGCTACTACATTATTATAATACCGTACGATCAATGAAATCATTAATTATGACAATGTAATATCGGAACTTGGCCGATAACCCTAATTGGAGTTGTTAAAGTTTTAATGCTGTAAACTACACTCGTAAATGTGGTATAAAATAATTTATTCTTATATTATTATCATAGCTAAGAATTTTTATTCTATAAGAAGAAACTCGATATAACGATAAGATTTATCCTTTTTGAAATACCTTAAAGACGTAATGCATAGCTCATTTGATTATCGTCTGAAAATAATTCAGAAAATGATCAGGGTTAATTAAAATTAATAATAAGCCGATTACTTTGAAACGGTAGGCAGCGCCTTGGCTGTGCCTCTGGCATTGCTAACGTCGTAGTAATCACTCACCATCAGGTGAGCCGTATACTTTTCTGCCTACAAGGGCAATAGAAAAAGAAGAATAATATAAATTGGTCAACAAAATTAATTTTAGACTAATGCAGGTCGTCGTGATTCACACATTAGAAAAGAGTGCAGACACAGGTGGTTCCTGGTGGTCCTGTGATGTATTATCCCCCTGAGAAGACCCAATACGTCCTTATGCCTATTTATTTAAAACCTTTGCAACACGATCAAAAACTTTTTTAATTTCACTTAGAAACGAGACATTAACTTCCTAGAGATTTCTCAGTGTACCAGATTTAATGTATAAGATTTGATGGATTGGTTGAATGCCATAATAAAAAAAAATCTCAAAACCACACCTCGATACTATTTGTTTGACGCAGTACAGCAAAAATTAAATCGAACTAATTAGAGCTGATAGAATTGTGTTCGTGCAGTCTTTTGTAGAGGCCATTAGTAAATCATTCTCTCGAGGCGATAATTCTGCTTAGTAAGCTTATTCCATTTAGATAATCTCAATGTGTCGACTTTGTTCGTCATTGACTGCGTGCTTAATTATTGTTATTACTGAGATAAGCGTTGAAATATAGATTGCCTTTCTGAGAGAAGAGATTACATTATTCTAACTTTCAATTTATACCAGGTCCGTGGTCCAAACAGTATTGTATGCGTTTCAGATTTAATCAGTTGTGGTACTGATGCAACTGGGGCTTCAATCTTATGTCTCTAGGCTAGCAATGGTCACGGTATCCTTAAATGCACTTTGGGACAGGAGAATCTTCTGTTCATGTAGCTAAATAAATTCTCAGGTGATTGACTTGAAGCAGTAGAACTAGACTCTCAGTATTTTTTAAGTAATAGAGGGAGATGAAAGCTCAAATTAAACTTTAACTTTTTCTGTGAGAAAATAAACGTCAATAAGTTTTTTTTTACTAGACGATATTTAGGTCAAAATTGAAATGTCGACGAATAGCAACTCTGGTCGTTCGTGACCAAGAGACTGTTATCTATTCAAAGCCTCGGAAATAATAAAGTGAAAATAGTAGATGCGAGAGTAAATAATTAATATAGCTTTGCGTCTCACGGAAATCGAAAATACTAAATTCTTGCTAAGCTGTTAATCATCAAACATACAGAGTCATGAAAACATAGACTCGATGTCCCTTTGCTTACCAAAAAAAAAAAACTATCTCTATTTATTTTCTTTCTCTAAAATTTAATTGATTCTGTTGCTATTTCCAGGATTGTTTAGGAGACTCGTTAGACTCAGGTGGCGTCCGTGATTAATAGGAGCGCGAGTACCCTATTTATAGCGTGTCGGCTCGGGCATCGTCTACAGTGCCCCGGGCGTATGTCTCCCAGACCACAGGGGGCTACCAGGATTTCCTTGTTTCCTGAAATATTGCACCGATATAATGTAAAGGTAATCTACTATTAGGCAACCGAAGCTAGATTTATTGTATGTATCTATGGACAACAATGTTGTCAATGTCATTATTTTTACCACCGCTTATGTGGTAAACGTTTTTTCGGAGGACTACTTAAAAGTTAAGTGACCCACTACGTTAATGTTTCAGAGCCACTGCAGAACGAAGAAGTTGACCTTTTTTTATGGCCCTTGTAGGCAGACGAGTATACGGCCGACCTGATGGTAAGCGATTACCGTTGCCCATGGACTTCAGCAATGCCAGGGGCAGAGAGAAGCCGCTGCCTACCGCTTAATACTCTCCAAAAGCCTCGTTTGAAGAAGGATATGTCATAGCGCCCGGGAAACACCGTGGAGGGGAGTTCGTTCCAAAGCCGGATGGTTAGTTCTATATCGTTCCCTCACTACTGAGGATCGCGACCACATGCGATGTACTTCCAATGCGCCCGATCATGGGTGGCATGGACTGCATGGTACAGACTACCACCGATGGTATATATATACAGTATACATCCGGATGGTACGTGGCAAAAAAGATCTCTGGAAACGCACTATGGATGACCGCAGTGGCTTCAGGTAGTATGGATGAATTCTACTCCGGTGGCGAGCGGTGCGATGGTAAAAACGAGATAATGGTATCATCTCGAACAATTCCTCAGAGCACCTGACGATATCCTTAGGCACTCTGCCGACTATATAATGACCAAGACCCATCTATCAAGACTTAAATCCGGAAGAAGGAATTCTTAAAGTAAATCTTTCGCAAAAAAGAAGGTAGTAATACCACATATATTCTTATTTAAATCGATTGACAACAAACAGTTGTTTTATTTCTTACACAGCACGGAGTCATCACGAGTCAGACGGACACGTACAACGCTAGGAGGATCTCAGTCAGCTGCTGTCGGTTTAAATTACTAATGAAAATTAATAAAATGAACAAAAACGTAACATTTTATACTCAACTACTATATTCAACTTAGCAATAAATATCTTTTTGCTGATGTTGAGGTACCGCAATGTTCTTTTTCCGATTTCTGGAACCTTACAGTCTCTTAAATTTGACAATTTGGGATAATAAATGTAGACATCTGTGTTTCAAATACATACAAATCAGTCCCATTGCCTCCAGATCATAATATATAACGGATGTTGTTCTAGTGTAATTTGGTATTCCGAAATTCAATATGAGTTACAATCGTCGGTTATATATTATGTCAAATATTCCTGCAGGAAAATTTCTGCCTATAAAGCTGTTTTCACTGTAAGCCGAGAAACATTACAAACATTACTCTATTGACATACATCTTTTAAAGAGAACATTAAAATTAATGTAAGTTCTTTGAAGTTGCCGTTCTACCTATGAAATTTCCCTTTTAATACTGACCATTTGAAACGTAATTTATGTATGGCTAGCAATAAATTCTGAATTAAAACGAATTTTATTTTGAAAATATAGAATTAAATATTCAAATTTAGTCATTGATTTATTGATTAACATTTCTTTTTCATTAATTTTGTATATTTTTCATTAACATAGACACGAAAAAACTACGAACGAGTACCTAATTATGGAAATGAGTTCCGTCGCGGTAGCAATGCCGCAAAAACGGCTCACAACATTAATGACGTGTACGAAGTGAACGCTACAAATAAATGCACGACTCGTTATTGGTTTGTATGCTTCCGACATGCAAATTTTGATCCAAAAAATGATCTCCTTGGAAGCTCGCTCGCTTCGCTCAAAAATTAAAATCAACAACGACAAATTAAAGGCGTTACTGGAAGCCGATACTTATTCTATCGCTAAGTTTTTTTTTGCCACGTACCATCCGGCTATGGAATGAGCTCCCCTCCACGGTGTTTACCGAGCGCTATGACATGTCCTTCTTCAAACGAGGCTTGTGGAGAGTATTAAGCGGTAGGCAGCAGCTTGGCTCTGCCCCTGGCATTGCTGAAGTCCATGGGCGACGGTAACCACTCACCATCAGGTGGGCCGCAATTAAAAAAAAAAGTTAGCAGCAGCTTTCGTCGTTAGCATCAAAACGTGATCAAAACAATATTGGTCCATTTGTGTCTAATTGGCAATGTGAAAAACCTTTATAAGTGGGTGCTGCACGCACTAACCAATCGCCAACTCGACGATCGTATAATGGCTTACCTTGCGTTGCTTACAGGAACGAAGCGATTTCCAACAGCATTGTCAATTGTGAAATGTTTTTTTTATTTTTAATAATCGTAGGTGGTCATCATGTTTGCTTGACCCTGGTTTAGCACTTATAAAATGGTCCAAACCAAAACATACCCCTAACAAGCTATGGCCACTTTTTTGGCGATCTAGTGCCGATATAATTCATCACAGCTTTTTGCCAAACGGCACGGGCTTTACTGCAGATTTATACTGTGAGTAAAAATGGAGAAGCTCGTGAATCTCTGGCCAGCCTTGGTTAATTGCACATCCCCGCTGCTACTACACAAAAAAGCTTAACCTCATACATATAACGGCCGTCTGGTGTAGTGGTAAGTGACATGATCACTACACAAGGGGGTTGCGGGTTCGAATCCCGCCAAGGGAAGATATTTGTATGATAAATATAAATGTCTTTTCTAGAGTTATGGATGTTTATTAAATATATGTACGTGTATAATAAAAATCTTACATTTATTTCCGTTATCTGGTACCTGTAACACAAGTTCTTTACGAACTTAGCACGGGACCTTAGCAGTGGCGTGTTAAAAAAAATACTGCATAACATACGATCTCTAAGCTATAAGAACTAGGGTTGAAAATTTTACTACATCCACTTAACTTACCAAACGTTGCGTAGACCGACTTCTACTTTCCGAAAACTTAGACAACTTTGTTGCAGAGAAAAAATGAAATACCCGAAATGCAGTACAAAATGCCTATGTAGAGTTTATTGGCTCCCATAGACCTGGAGTTTAAGAAGAAGATTTTAAGAAAACTTTAAGAAGATTTTAAGAAGAAGGATTTAAGAAATACATTGAAAAATTCGTGCAGTACCACTTCATCGATACCTTGACTGCGTATTTTTATCGACAGAAATAAAATTTTCATTTTATTAAAAAAAAAATAATGGAATAACGCCCTCAATATCAAAAAGAAACTCACAATATCTCTTGTAGCATGAAGTTGTTGTTGCCTAAAAAATAAGACCTAAGGTATTCAATCCCCACAGTCACTACTACTAAATAGTTTTATAATGAAATACGTGTAATAATATCAAATAGTCCAGAATGAATTAATACAATGAAAGATTTAATTAGGTTTTCTGTAATATAAATAAGATAACAACATTGACAGCCCTTAATTTCGGTTTAAATTAATATTTTAAACAATATTATAATTAAACTATGCAAAACTGAACTACTTTCATCCCTGAATAACAGATGAGAGAACCCGTCTAAGAAAAATATTTTTAAAACTAAAGAGTTTTAAACGTTTTAAACTAAAGGTTTTTCTTTACATACGTACATAGCTCATCTTCATAAATGATTACATGATGAAGGAAAATTGAGACTTATTTCAACGAGGACGGCAACATTCACGCTGAATCATCTCCAGTTACGAGTAACTAACTCCAGTAACCAGTAAAAGGTAACAGTGAGCTGTGAGGTCATTTACCCGCCTATGTATTGTAATTTCAAAAATGCCAATTTTCCATTATTAGTTCGAGAAAATAAGTACTATGTACTGCAGTAGTAGTTTTTTAGTCTAGTAGCTTTTTTCAGCAATAGTGCAAACACTGAATTCACAATGAAAGTTACAGTAATACATAATTAATATATTAAAATCTCCATTCCGTTCATAATATTTGTACTATCCATACTTATACTGGTTCGCGCCGCTCGGAGCTTTTCAATGAACGTAAAAGGAGATTATTTAATTCACTTGTAGGTATAAACAAGAGACAGTTGTTTAATTCCGAACCCGGTTTTATTTTAGTGGATTACGTTTCGGCAATTAGTTTGTTGCCGGATATTTGGGCGGTAGAGCCTTATTTATAGTCGGTACTAAAGCCCATTGGGCACACCAACGCTAAGCTCCTTACTAAGGCACTAGCCAATACTTACATACATAAATGATCTCTCATTTACATAGTTAATTATTGTTTTCTGAACTCGACCTTTCTACAATATTAACATCATATGATCGAAATCTAATTCAAATTTGAATTAAATTTTTAGTTACTGATGCCTCTAGTTGAAAAAAAGAGAAACCACCGTTTTTCATATCGAACTTTCGGATAGCAATAAATAATTTCTGCGGGAAAAAAAATTAAGCCATTCTGAAATTTACATTGGTAAACAAACTTTATGCACAGATGGCAAAATCCAATAATAGTAAGGAACAGTGGAGGGAAACCCTGAAGGGGACGAATTTCCCCGAAGTATTAGAAGTCGCACTAAAGCCATGAAATATAAAATTCATCGATATTGCTGCTCTCCAAACATTGAGGGTAGCCTTTCTATACATAGCTTATATCTTTTTTAGTTTAGATTACGAAATCGTTAGGTATAACTGTTATTAAAAACGATATTTACCAATTTTAAATCATAAGGATTATTTTTTACTATATGAATGAGCTCACGGCCTATCTGATGTAAAGTCGTAATACAGTAGGCTTTCACCCAAGTCTTAATTGTAACAGCTGCAACCCATAACATATGACTGCTTCGCGGCAAAATAGGCAGTGTGTCACCTACCCATGTTCACTTACAATACCGGATGTAGTATACTACAATAAACTTATCTTCATTAGTTCGCGTACCACGCAATACAACCGGATGATATTTGCAAGCACAGAAGCTTATTTGACATGCAAACATAATTTTCTTGTTAAGAAGATTTTAATGTGTTCCTTTACCCCAAAACTTTGGCAACATTATAGACATAAATGAGGCTCTTAACGTGTAATGTATGTTTCGTTTATTCCAATATAAAGTGGGTCGAGTGCAGTGTACCCGCCCGGTCTGCGGTCATGAAGCCTTCGTTAAATTTTCAACTAATAAATTAGATCCTAACTGCAAATAATTATAGAGGATAATCGTATTACTTGCAGTCATTGAAAATAAAACTCAATAGCTTTGGTACCAGTTAAATAGCTCTCTTCGATTTACATAACTGAAATTGTTCAAATGAAACTGTTATTATTCTATACATATGCTTAGTCTGGCCATAAATACTGTTACAATTAAAAATAAACAAAATATTACATTTGAATTTGGAATCTGTCATTTTTATATGATTGCTCATTGAGTTTTCTCATTTTGGCGCCAATACATTGTACAATATTTTGCGATATTAAAATGGAGTGGGGTGATAAAGAGAACCGAATCGCTGTGATTGCATTACACAAAGTAGGTATGGAGCTAAATGCAATTTTTTAAACTCTCCATACGCTTGGTATTAGTAAAATGTTTGTGTACCGGGCTATTAATAGGTGCAATGAGACCTCCTCTGTTTGTGATAGAAAAAGATCTGGCCGTCCACGTAGTGTTCGTACGAAAAAGGTGGTCAAAGCAGTAAGGGAAATAATTCGAAGAAATCCTGTCCGAAAGCAAAAGATTTTATCTCGGGAGATGAAGATAGCACCTAGAACCATGTCGCGTATTTGAAAATATGACTTAGGACTTGCAGCCTATAAGAGACGTACTGTTCATTTCTTAACTGATAATTTAAAAAAGAATCATCATCATCATCATTCCTTCCTATTACCCTCTGCTGGGGTGTAGGGCTCGAAACAAATTTTTCCATTTACATTGGTCTTGGGCAGACTATTCTAGCTCCTCCCACGTCATGCCCAAGACCCCTAGCTCCTGCTCCACCGAGCGACGCCAAGTTGTTCTGGGGCGGCCTCTCTTCCTCTTGCCAGACACTTTCCAGGTCAGTGCTCTCTTTGATAGGTGGGTATCGGGCTTTCTCAAAATGTGACCAATCTAATGTAAAAGAGAATAGGGTGGTAAAATCGAAACAACTACTGAAGCGGTACGCAAAGGGAGGTAATAGAAAAATGTTATTTACGGATGAGAAATTTTTTACAATTGAGCAACATTTTAACAAACAAAATGACCGTATTTATGCTCAAAGCTCTAAGGAAGCTTCCCAATTAGTCGACAGAGTGCAACGTGGGCACTATCCGACTTCAGTGATGGTTTGGTGGGGTATCAGCTATGAAGGAGTGACTGAGCCATACTTTTGTGAAAAAGGTATCAAAACATCGGCACAAGTGTATTAAGATACCATTCTTGAGAAGGTAGTGAAGCCCCTTAACAGCACCATGTTCAATAATCAAGAATGGCCCTTCCAGCAAGACTCGGCGCCAGGTCATAAAGCTCGGTCTACGCAGTCTTGGTTGGAAACGAACGTTTCGGACTTCATCAGAGCTGAAGACTGGCCATCGTCTAGTCCCGATCTTAATCCGCTGGATTATGATTTATTGTCAGTTTTAGAGAGTACGGCTTGCTCTAAACGCCATGATAATTTGGAGTCCCTAAAACAATCCGTACGATTGGCAGTGAAAATTTTTCCCTTGAAAGGGTGCGTGCTTCTATTGATTACTGGCCTCAACGTTTAAAGGACTGTATTGCAGCTAATGGAGACCACTTCGAATAAGCTTTTTATACTTTAAATTGATTTATATTTATGTATTAAACTATTATTATTCCTTATTGCCCTTGTAGGCAGACGAGCATACGGCCCACCTGATGGTGAGTGGTTACAGTCGCTCATGGACTTCAGCAATGCCAGGGGCAGAGCCAAGCCGCTGCCTACTAAACTAACACACTGTAAAAGTAATAAATGTTATTTGCAATAGATTTTTTTTATTTTTAATTGTAACAGTATTTATGGCCAGACAAAGTATAAATCTACAGTGGTTTTTACGGATGTCACGTTATAGCTGCTGAACCATACATCCGATTGACTTGAAACTTGGTATCCATGTAGAAAATACATGTACCTAATGGATAGGCTAATATTTATATGAGTGTTGAACTCCCTACACTAGTAATGATGAGAATCTTTGTGGGGGTGAGAAATAATAATGTTAATTTTAAATGCCCGCCGAAGCGGAAGGGTACATACAGCTAGTTATTTTATAAAAATAGCATGATGTTGTACCGCTAATAAATTTTCTTCTTAAATTGCATATCAACTGTAGACATCGAATAATTTTCTACAAACAAAATTCGTATTCGCTGCGATATTAAGGATGGCAAGAGTTTTAGTATAATCCTTAAAACCATCCCGTTGTATAATGAAATGAGTTGTCAAATTGGGGAACAAAAGGGATTAGCTTTGTGCTTGCATTGATGTACAAAATTTAAATAATCACTAGCTCCAAGCACTGAATACTGATTGCCGTATTCAAATTGTGTTGAATTGTCAAAACAAGAAAATTGCTTCTGAAGCGAATCTGACACTCTGTATAGGTATACCACGGAGAGTTCCCGAGGCGTCGTCTCGATTAAAGCAATGTTTAATGTCATCTGTGTACTAACTTCGCAGACTCGACGCCGTCCAATACATTCACTGAGACCTCCGCAAATACTGCAAATATAATGAAAACAAATAAACCAGCTTATCTTTAGCTCACATACGTTGCTGACGGTTTAGGTTAAGTGTCATGTTTGAAATGAAAAAAAATAATACGAAGATTAGATTTCATGAATATTTTAGCAGACTGCGGGTTCATTTAACCAAGACTGCATTATTTTTAATAAAAAAATAGATTGACCTTTGTAACCACAAAGTAAAATTTCTTGTCTCAAATGTGTGGCTATAAATAAATATTGTTCTTTTTTTTATTTCGTTACATTAGGGAAGCGATGGGATCACCGCAGCTGACGGCGTAAAACGTCGCAACTTACCTAAGTCACTTCATTCAAACTTTTGGCAATTTTAAGCGAAACGTTTGCTTAGACTCGAATGTTGGCGTTTCGAAACCTTTTTGTTTGTCAGATGCCATATAATTGTGGTTTATTTTTTTCTATGTTCTAAGTTTGTAAAGATCATTTCAAGAAGTTATACGAGTTTCTTAAAATTCATTTAGTAACATTTTTAAAAGTAAATTTGTTGTTCGCCTTTATTAGGGGAGCTTAAGATTAGTCTGGTACTTTGGACATTAATATCTGAAAGAAGCACCTCGCAGGCGGGTTAAATAAATGAAGTGAGTAATAATTAATTGGACTTTCGCCCTATTTTCCGTTCGGTGACAATTAATTTCCGGCAACGACGAGAAAAGAAACCCTTATCACAACCGCTTCGCACTTTCCACTTAGACTGTAACGACAATTATAGGTATCTTTCGGCAAAGATCAGCAATGCGTGGCTTATTGATTTTAGTACTAAGCAGCAATTTTTTTTAAATGTTGCCGAAGTCATAGCTCGAAAACTACACAAAAAATAAAGTTTCTTTTTGTTCTCGTAAACTAATCACTTAAAGTCCTTACGACTTACTTGAGGAGAGTTTGTGTTATATGAAAACAAATAACGGTCAGATCAGGCCGGATAAAAACTAAAGTATGTTGCGTTTTCTCAAACAATTTGTCATAGCAAAGGATAAAGTGTAAGTAGATGGCCGACGCGACCTCCCCAGGCGAACGACGCCTCCGTAATCTGGTAAAAACATAAGTCGACAAAATAACAAGTTCATAGTGCGAGTCATTTGTGATTAAACAAAGCGTCAACTGCAGAGTTGCCGTTAGCAATAACCGAGATCATTTTTCATGTGGTTCATTCGGGCGGTCGAGGAAAGCGATATAATAAATCATCGTTGCCAGCATCACGACTTTATTATTTAGAAATCGTATTTATTTGTGTATTGTAATCTTAGGTCTTAAATTTTATTTGATCAAAGTGAAGATGTTTATGAAGAAACAGAAACTTAACATAAAAATCAGACTTTCTTTAAATTTAATCATAAAAAGTATTGCATTGAACACAAACAATAGCTTCATGTTAAGAACACATTTGTCAGAGAACCTGCAACAAACAATGTCGGTGACACAGAGGAATCTCGTTCTCCCATTGACATTCCACTGCTTGTACCAAAATTTGTTAAGATTTTTTGCGCATCAGAACATTGGGCCAGGATAGAATACGTTACCATGCTGAGGGGAACTGTCCAACATGTTGGCGATTATCCAAACACTCATATCTCTTTTATCCGGCCCTGTTTGATAAGTCTTTCGGCAAAAGAATTTGTCTCCAGATGCCGAAAACTTAAAGATCCGCGATTATGAAAATAGTTACATTACTACTAAATTTCACGAATGTGCAATTATTACTGGTGGAAGGGAGTGTTGTGAGCCCGCTCGGGTAGAAAGCAACACCCTGCTTATTTCGGCCGTGAAGCAATAATGTGTTTCAGTTTAAAGGATGAAGCTGCCGTTGTACTATAAAACTGATACTTCGAACTCATGTCTCAAGGTGACTAGCGGCAATGGACTCCGGTAGCCAATTTACACCGTGTGAGCCGTGACCGTCCACCAATCTAAGCAATAAAAATGAAATTACTAGTAAATTTCGTAGGCCTGTAAATTTCAATCGCATTACTGTTGTGACATGTTTTGTATGTATTGAGTTTTGTTTATGTTTGTTTTTATATGTTAAAAAACAGTAAGTAGTAGTAACTAGGGTAATTAATTACACCGCTACTTACTTACATAATTAAGTGAGATTTTAAATTCATAAGAGAACAATATCAGATTTGAACTGATTGTAAGCACATTGTAGGCACGTGACGACATAAGGTTTCGGGTAGAAGGGCCCTCCCTCAATCTTCCCCGTGTTATTTTATTTCACCATTTCAGAGTCAGAGTCGACCCCATTTGTCTTTGTTCTCGGTTTCCTATATTTTTGCACGCAAACTCCATTATCTAATTTAGCTTTGGCTGAATGCCAGGTCGGCATTGTTACTTTCTTTCCAGAAAACAGTTTTTATTCCTTTACATAAAACACCTAAGCACATTTGTTTCAATTATCCTGTGCATAGACGGTTTGTCTTTATTAAATTACGAACAAAACAGTTATTTTCGATTTCGCGGCAGATTTATATTAGAATGGAAATTGTGGATTTTTTTTTATTAATTTCAATAAATATATACTTGCTTTTCAAGACAAATGTTCGATTTTTTGTAATTTGCATCATGCACAAACTTTAGCTGTACTGTTAACGCTTGATAGTAGCGTATTAAAATACAATTTATAACTTAGAATTATGTTTACCCGTCATGACATAATGAATTAAGCATGTACTTCTTTATAATTTTTAGGCAAATTGTTTCAGAAATGCATTTCGATTCAATTGGCAGTTTGATAATTGTACCGAGAACGAATTGTTCAAATTATCTTTAATTTAGAAAATTACATGTTATAGGAATACAAGTCTATTTCTCAAGAGGTGAGACGCTACTATTCTGTATCTCATACAATCTGTTTTATACAATATTTACTTATCTTACAAACACCGTAGTGGCCAAAAATAACTTTAATTAACGACGAGTGAATATATTTACATTATTATATTACAGTATATTGTTGTATTTAACACATTTATAATAATTTAGTATATACAACCTAAATCACAAAGAAAAATATTTATTGTTTTAAGAGTTTTATCTTGCTTATTGCAAGAAGTAGATTTCATATCAATCTAGGATTAAGTTATGATTTGATTTACTTACTAAAATACGATGGTTTAAAATTTATCCAATTTATATTTAAATATATTATAGCTTTATTTCATTTCAATGCACATTAAATACTAAAATCAACTACTTCTAGAATTCGATTATATCAATTAATAAATTAACGGTCGCGGATAATTCCGCAATTTCAAAACAAAACACAGTTTTATTTTGATTCTGTTTTATTGAGGACTGCTATATGACTGACTCACCGGTGCAGTACTGTTCCTGACTGCCTTGGTTTAGTGGTCGTGCATTATATTCTCACGTCGGGAAAACACTGATGTGATGAACTGATTTATTTGCTCTACGTCTGAGTGTATAAAAATACATCTGATTTTTTCACATCACGCATTGATTTTTTCTGCTCACGGACGTCCACAGAACATAGACATCCCCCAAGGTCATATGTACATACATATTTAAATGTAATCTATACTAATATATAAATCTACAGTGGTTTTTACGGATGTTCCGCTATAACTACTGAACCATGTATGCGATTGACTTGAAACGTGGTATCCGTGTAGAAAATACATGTACTTAATGGATAGGTTAATATTTATATGAGTGTTGGACTCCCTACACCAGTTGCGGGGGTGGATATGATGAGAATCTTTGTGGGTGTGAGAAATAATAATGTTAATTTTAAATGCCCAGCGAAGCGGACTAGTACAGCTAGTTATGTATGTAAGTATGGATATCAGTTTCTGGTTCGCGCAGTTACAGAGAATCTTAGCTTAGGGCTACATGACAATGTCTAAATTGTCCCCGATTATTTACTTATTTATTTATAGTATTTAAGATAGTTTTATTGTCGATGACAAAAAAATCTTTGTAGATTCTAAAATGGACGGCAACATTCAATTTGTGGTGTTTGTGTTCTTCTATAACAGCTTCACTTCAAATGGGTAGTGACCCCGTTGACAACATTGCACATGAGCCACTGGTGGTAGGACCTCTTGTGAGTCCGCGCGGGTAGGTACCACCACCCTGCCTATTTCTGCCGTGAAGCAGTAATGCGTTTCGGTTTGAAGGGCTGGGCAGCCGTTGTAACTATACTGAGATTTTAGAACTTATATCTCAAGGTGGGTGGCGCATTTACGTTGTAGATTTCTATGAGCTCCAGTAACTACTTAACACCAGGTGGGCTGTGAGCTCGTCCACCCATCTAAGCAATAAAAAATAAATATAAAAAACATGAAATTTTTAATTTTTATTCTAAATTTACCACTCTAATCCTTTTGAAGAATTTGAAAGCGAATGTTAATTTGAATCTTCATTTACAGGGAGTTCCACGTAGGTTTGAACTGCACATTCAAAGCTACGAAGATCCGGCCTCCCTAGATAGTGATTAAAGTAATGCTAATGTCTGTTGCTTCTGACTTTTAATTTTAATCCGTGCGCTATGAGCTCTAGCGCTTAAATCAGATTTTATATTAATTTATCTCATTACAAAATTAAAGTAATGGTAATGTGTAACATAAATATCGATCAGTTTATGATTTTGATATTTTATTTTTTTCCCACATCCGGCTTCATTAATGAGAAAGTAACTGTATTAAATTTCAAATTTTATTTAAAAAAAAATTATTATAGATAAATATTCCTTCCGTAATATTTTGTATATTTTTACAATATTTTCTAGACTTGAGGTTCAGTGACCGCTGTTCTTATCGACTTCTTCCTCGCTCCGTTTCCAAATTTAAGCAGCGTTAATTAAATTACTTACTTAGACAAAAGTATTTTGTGAGATTAGAAGCTTTGAGATACTTAATTAAGATTCACAGCCATTACAAATAACTACCTGACCTATGAAGCACTAATTTCTAGTACATATAATCCAATGAAGTGCTATCACCCTGCTTTCCATAAGCTTCAATTGTGTGTTCCTTGTTTACCTGGTCCCGATTTAGTTTCGACCATTTCCATTTGTTTATCTTTCGTCGTGGAGAGCGGAATGAATAAGTTGACGGCCGCGGATAATTCCGCAATTTGAAAACAAAACACGGTTATATTTTGATTCTCTTTTAAATATTATATCGGTTTAAACATATACGGTATGATTCAAAACGAGTTATCGGAGTTTTCGGAGTTTATAGATTTATTTAAAATTATTTACTGATAAATGTTATATGTAGGAATTAATTGAAACTAATGTCAGCTTTTCACGACATATACTTTTATTAGTTTTCATTTAATGGAATCGACGATATCCAGATTTTATAGTATCCACGTCCCAATAATTTTGGCAATATTTTCCACATCCATTTTGGGTTGAATCGCTGTTTGTCCAGAGACATTGTTGCTCAGCCAAGCCCGTGAACCAAATGCTCAGCTATGAGGATAAGATTTGCTAACAATCGCCCGAGTACCCTCAGTTGAGGCGCTTGTCAAACTGCGTTCTCCATCGCTACTCTTACTGCACACAGTCGTGAATCACTTAATGACTTTTTTATTGCCCTTGCAGGTAGACGAGCATGCGGCCCACCTGATGGCGAATGGTTACCGCCGCTCATGGACATCAACAATGCCAGGGGCAGAGCCAAGCCGCTGCCTACCGTACCTACCTACTCATCTTTATAAACGTTATTTTTGTCTACATTTTATTTTTGTCAGAGTAATAGGCGTTTTAGCTCTGTCAAAATATAATAAATAACGTTCTTTGACAGTCTTCTTATAACGAGCTTATAAAGCTTCAGTAATTCATTATGATTAAGATCACGATAAATAATTTTATCGTCCTTTGCTATCCTTGAATGATGTACTAAAATAGATTTTCGATCTGATATCGATATTGTTAAAAAATAGCCTGCAAAAATAGCCGAGGCTTAGTGTAATGGAATTTTAATTATGTATATTTATTTATGTATTGTTTTAAATTACATTATAATCATCAAAATGCTGACATTTTTCAGAATACTTTGTTAATGACCCTCATAAGTGTGACTTCTCCATTAACTAAATAATTTTAAATTAATTTCAGGCTATCAAAAACAGTAAATAGCTTTTAATTACCGTATTTGTCCTATTAATTAAATTTATTTGCATGTATATAGCAGATTAAATCGCATGATACATTCATAAATCTTGGGAAAGCGAATCGTATCCGCTCATTATGAGAGGTGTACGAAGGCGGAATAGCTCTCGAGAGTGGAGTGTCGGTGGCACGCGAGGAGTCTTTTAACTCTTTTTCCACTCAACAATGTTACCTTTACAAACGAGGGCGGCGCGTGAGTGGCGTACAAGAACAGTTTGTTTTTCTTTAAAGAATTCACAAACGTTTTGCTATCTTGGCGGAGTTATTTTGTGGGAATTTATATTGGCTTACACAATTTAACCATCAACCGCTTTTGGTTTTAGCATTTAATCTCAAAATTTGTAATTGGAAAACAGAAAATTTGTCTTTTTCTTACAAAAAAGTCATTGTTTCCCATTAAATGTTTTTCATTTATTGCATAGACAGATCTCTGACGACCACAAAAAGTGTTATAGGTGTTAAAATACTTAGCTTAATTAATATCTGCTTCAACCTGTAATATACCTGATTACTAAGCTATAACGGTAATGAACTGACTTTAATAATTACCTTGACAGCTACACTGTTACAGTTCGAAAAGAACTTAATATGAACACAAGCCAATGAATGCAAAAAGAATAAAAAAAGTTTCATGGTGATGGAATGAAACTGAGTCGATAGTGGAGTAATTTTTCCATGAATTACACGTCACACGAAGCTTGAGAACAAACTAGAATATATTGTGACTTAGACTCTTCGGATTCGAAGATACGATTTTCAGGTGAAACTGAATCTAATCGTTCCAAAAGCATAACTAGAATTATTTTATCAACCTTTTTATTTTAACATTGTCCATAATGCATTTATAAACTATTAGATATATAATAAAGTAGGCTACTTGCTATTACACTAAGATAAGATTATTTACAGTTTATTAAAAGTAATTTAAAATATATAATTTATAGTCCCTGGTTTTTGATAAGTGCACTAAATTTCAATTTGATCTGACGTTTTGAAGTGGGTACAAATTGTGATCAAATATTACGTTACATACAAACACACAGACACAGGTTACATAAGTACACATACATCCAGACGAAGCCAGTCAAATTGCGTTAAAAGAAACCAATTTCATCAGCTCTCATCAAACTTCAATGAAATAAATCGCAGTATTTACGTAATTTTAATGAAAATTCTTAACTTCTTGATACAGCAGTGCAAAAATCTTTTTGATTGCTGCCGTCAGAAGCAGGTTTAATCGAAACCTCCGCTCAAGTTACGGAGAACACAATGCCTATTTCCGATAAAGGACTATTTAAAGCTATTTCCAACCAACGCTCTAGACCAGTGATTCTCAACCACTGTTCCGCGGCACTTTTGTGTGCTGCCAAATTTCAAAAGTGTGCCGCCAAATTTTGCGAATATATAATAATGTTAATATAATTAAATTATATCATTTAAAAAGAAAAATATTATAAACATGAAAATATATTTAAATCCACAAAAAAAAATTTACAGTATATTTTAGTTTATTTCGTATATTAAAATATTTTGATAAACTATTTATGCAGTGTGTTGTAGTAAGTAAATAATTTTTCTTTTTTTTTGTGTCCCACCAAATTTTGAAGTCGCTAAATATGTGCCGCAACAAAAAAAAGGTTGAGAATCACTGCTCTAGACTTTCATCTCTCATATTTAAGCTTATATTATATCTGAACGTTCTCGTACAAATCGAAGTGAGCTAAGTTTATTTTCGTTCAGTGCACTCCTTGTTTACTATCCATCATATTGTTGAGACGCTGCAGTCGTATTTGTTGTGTTCAATTTTAGTTTTCTGATTCCAAATAAAACGTTCGAGAATTGTTGTAAATTTATTTGTATTTTTCGTGAAACTTTATATCTAGTAAATTAAATTTTTGATTGGAAATCTTTATATATATATAAAATCCGTACTCGTCCGCTTCGATGGGCATTTAAAATTAACATTATTATTTAATGTCATTATTATTAGGGAGTCCAACACTCATATAAATATTAGCCTATCCATTAACTACATGTATTTTCTACATGGATACCAAGTTTCAAGTCAATCGGATGCATGGTTAAGTAGTTATAACATCCGTAAAAACCACTGTAGATTTATATATTAGTATATATTTCTTCTGTGCGTGTGTTTGTCACTGAACTCCTCCTAAGGGGCTGGATCGACTTGAATGAATTTTTGCAGGACAACGTCTGCCGGGTCCGCTAGTAAAATATAAAATCTTAAAGGAAAAACATGAAATATCTCATTTATTTCAGTTCAATTAGTCTGAATTGATTTAAAAGCAAATAGTTTATTGATTTATTTTGCTGATAAATTTTATCTGTAGGAATTAATTGAAACTAATGTCAGCTTATTATGATATATATATACTTTTATTACTGCAGCTTGCGTTGGTTTATACTTAAACACAATCTAGCCAAAAATGCTGTCACATTAAGAAAAAAAGTAGAATAACCCATTTGTATTTGGAACCTGTCCTTCTCATGTGTATGTTCATTATGTTTTCTTATTTTCACGCCAATATTTATTAAATATTTTTGTGATATTAATTGTGGTAATTAGTAAAACCAAATTCATTAAATTTTAATACACGTATTATTTATTACTCATCATATCACATTATTCAATATTGTATGTGCATCCAAGTAAAGCCAAGTTATTGCCTAGCATTCAAACGACATTTGCATCTTATATTTTCAAGTAACGTAATCCACAATAACTCATTTCTTTATCTTTGTAAGTAATTCGTCTACGACATGAAAATGTTATATGTCACAAAGAAATTTGATACAGCATGTTACGTCAAGTTTATGAGTCTTACGGGAATAACAATAAAAAGACACTGATTGCGTAATGAGTGGGTACGTTTTTGTGTAAAAAAGTCTTAGCTGGATTGGTTTATTTGCTATTATTATTTTACTATTTATTTGCTGTTTCATTTATTATATTTATTTATTATACTGGTGGTGGGACCTCTTGTGAGTCCGCGCGGGTGGGTACCACCACCCTGCCTGTTTCTGCCGTGAAGCAGTAATGCGTTTCGGTTTGAAGGGTGGGGGCGCCGTTATAACTATATTTGAGACCTTAGGACTTATATCTCAAGGTGGGTGGCGCATTTACGTTGTGGATATCTATGGGCTCCAGTAACTACTTAACACCAGGTGGGCTGTGAGCTCGTCCACCAATCTAAGCAATAAAAAAAAAATGCTACATAGGTGACTAGACAATCTCACGGTGTTAAGTGGTTACCCAGTTATGAGGTCGAGATCTCAATTTCATACGGCTTTTTCAACGTTCAAACCGGAACTCGTGGCTGAATCGTGACAGAAATACACAAGATACCTGGGTACCTACCTACCTACCTACCTACCCGTGACGGCTCATAATACGCTCTACGCTCTAACACTAGTAAAAAATATGATTATCAAAGCTACCATATATTGTAGACTGCTCTTTCCGGAATGTTCTATACAATAATGCGCTAGGTGTTCAAATAAAAATTTGACCTTGTCGTTTCATAAATAATACTTATTAAGGCACTTGTCTTTGTGTGTATATCTCAAATTAATTGTGGAGAGTATTAAGCGGTAGGCAGCGGCTTGGCTCTGCCCCTGGCATTGCTGAAGTCCATGGGCAACGGTAACCACTCACCATCCGGTGGGCCGTATGCTCGTCTGCCTACAAGGGCAATAAAAAAATAAAAAAAGATTACATTAAAATATATAATTCCCATTCATGAAGAGCAACCTAAAACCATATGTTTTTTTTTTAATCGTTTAGATGGGTGGACGGGCTCACAGCCAACCTGGTGTTAATTGGTTACTGGAGCCCATAGACATCTACAATGTAAATGCGCCACCCACCTGAGATATAAGTTCTAAAGTCTCAGTATAGTTACAACAGCTGCCCTACCCTTCAAACCGAAACTCATTACTGCTTCACGGCAGAAATAGACGCACAAGAGGTCCTAACACCAGTTTCACAAGAGGTTCTACCACCAGTTGGTGGTTGGTGTACAAATAATATTTAAATTTAGGCCCAATGTTCAGTCATTTTCAGTCCATAGTATAAAAATTCGAGCTTAAAACTTCGTTTTGTCTACTTGTATAGTTTTATTTATATAGTAGTAATGGAAGGTTGTAAATCTTTGAGTGGACAGCGCGGGGCGCGACGCCCCGTTCCGAACAACAAAACATTTTCTTTTTTCATTTACCCCTCTGGGAACCCCGATTCGATTTTATACATTCAATACAATGTCGCTAACTATGTCCCATTTTAACGACTCAACTGTAAATTGACCAAAAATAAAATACATTACAGTTCTTTTGTCAAAAACTTGAACACGTTACAGTTTTGTAATTAAGAAAAACAGCAATTTGTATGCCATTATCACCTTTCTCTATGACGTAATTAAAAGAAATGAATCACAAAGTGTCAATTTTACTTTCACAACAGAGAAATGCTTAAAAATAATGTAATCATATTATATGTATACGGTGTCAAAGCAATGCAATTGCTCGTGAAATTACTTTTTGCCCGTATACAATGAATTTAATAAAGTAAGCTGAACAATTTTAAATGCAAAATAAAACAAAGAGCGAATAAAAGCTTAATATTTTGGAGATACTGAAACTGTCGTTGGCAAGCAATATTATTCTTGGTTTTAATTGTCAATGCTAACTCTCAAAATATGTTTAGTACTACGCGTATTTAAAGACGGCCCGGCCCTATTATCCATCTGATTACATGTGGATCACAACAATCAATCTCGAAATATGAGGTCTTTCACTTTCCTTCCAAAACTTTGTAATGCATTCACTGTGGACAATAGTATTTGCTTTGTAGTCGCCACGGGATCCGGTAGCCGCTTAACATCAAATGCGATGGACGAAGATCTCTGCGATAGTAATAATAAAACCTGCAGAAAGTAAATGTTGACATTCTTATGAAGCATCAGTGTGTCATCGACCCGAATGATGTGACGTCGACAGGAATAAGGCTCTTTCTAATTTACATTCTGTATACAAATTGCGCAAATGTATGAGAATAAAAATAAAATTTTCGTCGTTTGTGTTTTCTTGTGAGGTGCTCTTTTTTCGCATTATGTAAATTTTTATTACGAATTCCGTCAAATTAGTTTATACACGCACATTTTTATTGTTTCGTACGCTGATGTTGGATCTACTGACGTTTTATTGCATTTGTAATATAAGTGATTCAATTAACATCTACGCTTCGAGCTAAATATATTCTAAAGTACCTATTACACCTACCTAGTACACCAGAAAGAAAATTAGTTTAATTCATAATTAGGCTCTGCTTTATATGTTTTTTTTATTACTTATATGGGTGGACGAGCTCACAGCCTACCTGGTGTTAATTGGTTACTGGAGCCCATATACATCTACAACGTAAATGCGCCACTCACCTTGAGATAGGTCTCAAGTATAGTTAGAACGGCTGCCCTACAATAACAACGCTCAACAAATAATGATGGACATAAATCACTATTGATTTGCTTAAAACTTAATTAAATAAAGAATGAACAATCACAATCGTCGTATTCCAATTGCGGGAACTATAGTAATTAAAACATTCCAAATGCTTGCATTTAAAATACAATGAAAATAATATGCTAAAGTCCCCTGGTTGAAGTTGGCAAATGATTGTGGTAGCGCGGTCGCCACGCGACGAACTCGCGATAAAGTAGCTACCACTGTTTAACTTCCACGACAAACTTTACTCTTCACTATTTCTCTCGATATCGCATTATATCGAATGTAGTGTAGATAACTTCAAGGGGAAACTCGACGGCAAACTTATATGAACTAGATTCATCGACTTCGTATTCGAAGAATATTATCTGTGATGCTTTAGGAAACGATTATTATTTATAACCGAAGCTGTGTTTTATTTTTTATCAAAAACAAGGCGAGGATTTCAAACGAGGCTTGCGGAGAGTACGTAATGGTAGGCAGCGGCTTGGCCCTGCCCCTGGCATTGCTGACGTCCATGAGCGACGGTGACCACTTACCATCAGGTGAGCCGTATGCTCGTCTGCCTACAAATGTAATAAAAAAATAAAAATAAAAACATTGTTAGTAACATATACATTAATAAATACATACATCTACGGCAGAACCTCATTCATAATGTAAAGACACAAAACATTAATACTTCCTGAAATCTAGAACACAATCTCGCTTAGGCAAACAACGTGTTTTGACATAGACAGCGTTATTTATGCTAAAGACGGTATAACTCATAGTCCTTGTAACAAGAGCACGCTCAATAAAACCTAGATCACGAGCTCCCATTATCATTTAGCGGTTAATAAATATTAGGGTGAATGTCAAAGGTGACTTCGTCGTTGAGAGGGGGATCAAAATTTGTAGTCATAACCGTAAAAGTTTGAGAGAAAAAGCGCGTCATGAATCCAGAAGGTAGTCAACGGTGTAGTCATTAGCGCCGGAACGAGGTCGACGAACCCTGATCGTGTTCTCTTAGTTCATCACAATGACATGAGCGATACGAATAATGATAGATTTCTTATTTCGGAACACTTTTGATGTAGGAAAACTTAAATCCAATTACTTATGGCCTATTATTTTGACTATGTTTTATCAATATAATTAATATTATCTTGATTTTCTTTCGATAGCACAATATATGAACTTTTACATTTATTGTCTGTGATTTATAGTGTTTCAGCCTAGATTCTCAGCGGTTATAGCTTACTATCAAGTATTCCATAAACTGTCTAGAAAGAAATTACTCCATTGTGAATAAAAAAGTGTGAATTATCGTTATCTTTCGCTGTGTAGTCTGTACATTGATGTGAATAATTTCAGTGGAAACAACAATAAATCAGACACTTACCGAAATCATTTAATTAAATAATTTCTCCATGAATAATTTCTGCGGTATTCCCTGAGTCTTATTTCAAGATTAATCAAAGATTTTTTTAAACTTATTGTACAAAGATGTCGTATTGATAACTGCTGCCCAACATTTTACTTACTTTTACGGGTACTTTTTCCAAGACAAGCAAAATTTCATAGCTATGAGATCTATTTAAATTAATTTATTCAGTAATGAATAATTCACAATTCACAAATTTAGTTCATATTATTCGTTCTTTCTTTAAAGTTACTATAACACTAGAACGCTTATTTACTTTTATTTCCTCATCACTCAAGTCTTCGGAACACTCATAAATATGCAAGCCCAAAGTTGTTGCGGCAGCTCCTCGTATTTCAACACTTTTAGCTTGAATATCTACACAATGGACGAAGCCCACAAGCATAGGAAGAACATTGAGAAGTTTCACCGAGTTACAATATCCAAATATTCATAAATATTCACTATATTATTATGCGGAATTACTCTGACATAGCCTTGTAGTCCACATTGTGTAAAACAAAAATTTAACCGTGGTTCATTCAACAATATTTTTTCTATGAAATCATAACACAATTTTTAACATATCTATTTTTTTTATTGCCCTTGTAGGCAGACGAGCATACGGCCCACCTGATGGTGAGTGGTTACCGTCACCCATGGACTTCAGAAATGCCAGGGGCAGAGCCAAGCCGCTGCCTACCGCTTAATACTCTCCACAAGCCTCTTTTAAAGAAGGACATGTCATAGCGCTCGGGAAACACCGTGGAGGGGAGCTCATTCCATAGCCGGATGGTACGTGGCAAAAAAAACCTCTGGAAACGCACTGTCGATAAACGCAGCGGTTCCAGATAATGTGGATGAACTCTGCTCCGATGGTGGGAGGTGCGATGATATAAAGGAAATGAGGAGATCATCTCAAACAATTCCTCATAGCATTCCCCATGGAACATACGGTACAAAATACAGAGGCAACCGAAGTCCCTCCGCAGGCAGACCCAGAGGTTCCAAACGATCCGTGAGGATGGGATTATTTCATCTAAATAAAAATATTAATATGCTGTAGGAATATTCGTAATTAAACTTTAAATCAATGAGGTATTACGATAAATGTCACACAGGCAATTCTTTTGTGGCGGCTAATGTAACACAAAAATAATAATTAATGTATAATATTAATGTTCATTATTTTTCGTAACGAACTAAACATAATTAAAAAAAGAAGTTCATAATAAGAGCTATGAATATACAAGAATAATAGACCAATTTCTGTGATAATGTTATTTTAAACATTGATGGGTAGACTAGCCTAAGGTCATAGATCTGAGAACGTAAGAGGCACCACCCACATGTGACATGAGGTCAAAGTCTTCATTTATTTAACTAAAGTCTGTCTTACGGGATCTTCAAATAAGCAAACATATAAGCCCTTGTATAGTGTTAGTTTTTATAAAATAATTAAAGTGAATGCGGCATATCTCTGGCACAATATCACTTCATATCACAATTAGTTTTATAGAGCTTTTAACAAGTAATGAACGATTTTACATATTCCTTAATATCGTAGATGTTGGGTGGCAACAAGTTATAAAAGGCAGTATATATTATTATTTGTTAATGAAATAGGAATTTGTTATCTCAATTTTTTGTGCAATATGTTTTTGGTATAGGGAGGCTGAACACGACTGAGGGACGTGTTAATCCCACGGTGTCAGGAACATGTGACGATATTATTTTTCTTGACATTGTATTAGGTGATTAATAACGCTATTCCGTCTTCAGTAATGCCATGCCACTCGATATTATCTTTATGAACCATCAATTAATCTCGTTAATCAACTCGTCGTCAATGATTCAAACATAATTAATATTCTTCAAACATACAAAATAATATGTGAATCTAATTGAATAGTTTTTATTTACCTTGTATGTAGCTTATGTAAGCAATAATACATCTAATAAATCTGAGGATTAATAAAATCAGATATCGAGCTTATGTGTCGGTGTTGCTGACTTTTGAAACATTATCCACTACACCAAGACAGGACAACGCATCAAATGTAAAATTTCCCTGTCATACATTCTTTCGATTCTGTAAATTCTAAAAACCCGTTGAAATAAACTAGTTAATAGCAGGTGCGTACGATATATGCATTATAATATACAAAGTAAAGGGAAAATAGTAAAATTTAACAGAACGGTGTGTGCGTATCTAACATTCGGGTTCCTCTATAGAAAAATGTTCAATGTGAACTGCCAAAACTAAAAATACAATATAATATTAGTCTTTTCTAATCTCTAATAATAATAATAAATATTTTTCTTTTTAATTACAAGTGTTAGCTACACAGGTTTTCTTTTGACTGTCACCAAATGTGAAATAAAAAATTATAATCTACTTATTCTCTGATATGACTCGCATCCTCCTTATCATACTTCGATGGTCCTATGCTAACAACTTCCAAAATTCTAACTGTAAACCCAATCGTTTAAATGATGCTTATGTATTTATATAGATTTCAAAAAAAAAAAAAATTAACATCTATTTTGTATACAAAAATAATTGAAGCCAACAGAATGCTTGATTTCAATCTTTTTACTAACAACATCATACTCGTAAATATTCTATTCGTAAAAATCTAAAAAAATACTAAATTTGTACCGGAGAAGAAACATCTCGTTTTCTAAAAATAAAGAAAGACAATTTCCGCATTCAGGAAATCGACATTTAGTGGAAGAAAATTTTCTCATTAAATTGGCCAAATCAATGTAATTAATGTAAAATCATCAATTATAATCTATTTTAATAAAAATTTAATAGTAAAAAGTGAAGCACGTGCAAAATAAAGTACTTTATGAAAGAAGAACCCTATCCAATAGGATCCGACTTATCGAAATCATATTTCAGGGACGTGTGGAGGACGAAATACCCGTACCCTTTTCCAAGGCATTGTCATGAAGCTCTGTTTACAACTCGCTTCGGTGTTCAAGTAACTATGTACATCTGCTACGATGAAAATAAGAATAACACAAATCTCAAGATAAGAATGCTAAACTAAACAGTAACTGGCTTTTTCAAAGTTTTGTTTGGTGTAAACGAGGCACTACCCTTTTCGAAAACATTGTCTATATCACATTGTCATGAACACGCGGCGACACCAGATTTTCGCTGCGATATAACTTTATTCTTGTTATATTTCTCCATAAGTCATATCGTTTTAATATGAATAGAATGAAGGTTGTAAGATAAAAAAAACGTTTATGTAAGTAATGCTAATATTGGTGGTGTTCAACTTATGTAGTAAAATAATCTAATAAAGATCGAGAAAGCGTATTATTTAGTAAATTTATATTTATAATAAGCACCATACTATGTACAATAAGTTTTGTGGTACATCTATCTACTTTTCTATACTTATATTTCTGATTGTGCTCGATGGTTGTCTAGAATAAAGCCGCCTATGGTACTTTTTTTATTTCATTTTTATTTCAAACGGGTGAACGAGCTCACAGTGTATCTGGTGTGAATTCATATGATATTACAATGTACACCACCTACCTTGAAACTTGAGATCAAAACTTCATTTCTATTCTAAAGCGACTATAACGGCTTAACATAAGGTATCGGTAATGCATTACTGCTCAAGGCAGAAATGGCAGATTGATAGTACCTACTGATGCAGACTCAGGAGTCTCAGTGCCAGCAATAATTACGGCTCTTTTTAGCGGTTCTGAGATCTATTACACTTTGTTATTATTATTTCTCCATCAAGAAAGTAAGTTGCGAATGTGTTAAGTACCTATTTCATAAGAGAGCATGCGGGATGTATGTACCAGTATTGTTCGATAGAACTACACCGAGCATCGAATTATTATTAGTAAAATACTATTTTTTGATGAGTATTAAAGTACTCTACGCTACAATTACAGTAAATGGCTAAATAGCAAAAATAACTATGAGCATTGAGTACAAGAATTTAAGTAAAGCAAATTAAATGCAACTACTACTAAGTGTATGTTGGGAGACATTAGACAGAGCGTGAATTTCCTAGACGTCGCACTTACACTGGTCTAGTGTCGTTGAGCTGTAGTGAGAAACAAAATGTACGAGGAAAGGTGGCCGGTGGGACCGGGCTCCGTCCGTCCCGAACAGCCTCTAATGAGAGCGACTCCATCGTTAAATAAATTGGATAAAGACGTTCGTGATCTTTCAAGTACTTCTTGAACCTCTTCAGAGTGACTAGCAATTAACTAAATTAAAAGATTGTTCGTACACTCACCGAAGTTCGGAACGCTTCGCGTTGTCGTTACCTATCTGGTTTTATCATTAATTCCATTTTAATTCACATTTAAATGACAGAACGTTGGCAGGAAAATCTTAAAGTAAATATATTTGGAGCTTGGAAAATTTCATGCCTAAAAAACTTTTCGGAACTCTTGGAAGTTCAATTACATGGAATTGTTCCATAACTAAATGTTCGCGTAGTTTTTGGTTATAGCATGCCAATTGTTTTTGTATTCGTTATGCAAACAACTTCCTTTTTTTTATTATAAAATAATAACACGGTACATTTTAATGATATTTCATTCTAAATACATATAATATTCATCCCTCATTGCCATTTTGACTACAATCCGATAATTTACTCTTCGTTGGTAAGTTAGGATACCTAAAAAGAGCTTCTTCTAACAAGGCTAAAGAAGAGTTTCAATTTAGCGCTGACTGATGACCATAATTCATTAGCAGCCCAAAGTCAATACCGATCGAATTTGTAGTCTCGGAAAGTCCTCCGCTTCGAGGGCATCTATAACCGCGTCTTAAAAATTTTACTTGCCCAACGAATAATTATATTTGTCTCCATTTTAAATGCCACTATGTCGAACTGTATCTTTCCTGCAGTGTGGAAAAAAGCGGACGTTATCGACATATATCAACTTGGAAACCTTAAAGCAAACCCAGAAGCTACCGATGGATCAGCAACCTTCCAGATAAATTATACGAATTGCTACTACGCAAACGCCTCTGGGACTTCATCTTATCATGGCCGCCGCTAATTACATATGATCTAGGCGACGGGGCAACGCAAAACCGTCATTTCTAAAACATGACCTGTCGGATCTCCCAGATCCACTCTCGGTGCTTTTAGGCTCTTCAAGCACCGGTCACTGTCCTCGTTTATTACGATGAAGAGTCCGATGAGTGAACTAAATCAGAGATACAACCCACTGAGCTTCTCGCTGGGAACATCTCAGTAGGTCGTGATTATTGATTCGAAGCATTCGATTCAATTATTGCTCTCGCGAGGGCCAGTCCCAAGACATTCTCTCAGGTTGGATATTAACACAATACAACAACAACAAACAAAGAAAAAATATTTTTGATTATCAGATTCACTTTACCTTAACTCTTAACTGGATATAGCTTAAAATTTTTCGATTACCAGAATAGCATCAATGACAAGAGCAATATATTTTCAGGTGTTTGTGTTGATAAAATACACAGATTACTGAATACGAACCTTCCAATACCCGTTGACCAATGCGGCGGTCGGAAAACCAATTATTGTTGTTAATATTTGCCTAAAAAGTAACTTTTACTGTGTAAAGGAAGTCGATTTTATTTTTTGGTAAATTTTTACTTTATTTTTATTCCGTCGTTCACTTGTTCACAATTTTATAGTCCGTATGCACCAAAGAAGATATTTTTTTTTGGTTTAGTTACCAAGTATCGAGGACGACGAAGGTACTCACGAAACAAGGCTGTTTCAGTCGCTACCTGCACCTCGCCGCCCGAAGGAAACCTACGCGGGAGTGCCACCACTGCAGTGGATGCAACGGGGACACACACGCGTACTGCCTTGCTTTCGTGGAGCAGCGCTACATCCTGGACTGGATATGTCAAGACCTAGCAAGCTATGCTCGATTTCTGTGAGTGCACTATCTCGCAGAAGGAGGCGGTGGAGCCTAAGAGGGCGAGCTTTTCTTCCCTCACATTGGCGTGCCGCCGCCGCCGAGACGGAGGCTGGGCTCGTCCAGGTCCGGCCCCTGTGAGTGGGCAGTCCCTTCCGGGTGGTGGTTACGGGGCGACCTGAGAGGGCCGAGGCTGCGCCGCACACTACCGTCACTCCAGCGTGCCTCACTCAACCAGGATGGTGTGACGCCTCATCGACGGCTTTAGTCCGCGGTGCGTACTATACAGTGTGACGTACTGTGGAAAAGCAACGCGGTCGGCAGTGTATCGCGTTCCGACCCATAGGGGTAACCCAGAACACCAAAGGCAGCGCCCGGGCGGCCTGACGGGTCGTTGTACTGTGGAGATCGACATCGTTGATCGTCGACGATCGCCTTGACGACACGTCGGCTGGGCGTCCTCGGGGTAGCGCCGCGAGTTTGGTTGTAGTGTTGACCGCGGAAAACCCCCTACCCTGGCCAGGTTCTGACCGCGGGTGGAGATCGGACGTTGGGTGAGCGAATACAAGGAGAGTCGTTTGGTGAGTAGGGCCTTAAAACATCCTTGGGCCCACGTGTGTTCTGCTCCGAACATATATCCATGCAGACCGCCAAGTCCCACAACACCGCTCGACACAAAGAAAACAAGTTTAAAATTAACTAGTGTTAAAGGACAAACGCAATAAGATATTTAGTCTTTTTTTTTTTTTTTTTTTTTTTTTTTTCCACANGGGGACATGGCCTAGCATCCAAGAGGGCTCCAGAAGGGAGCCCTCTCCCGCTTCACACACACTTTGTCCAGCAAAGGTGGGAAACGGGAACACGGTGTGCAGTCTTCTTTGTTCACGGCACCCCTGTGCAGACAACGCTGCTCCACGGTATCGGGGTGCACGCTTAAGCCCCACCGCCGCGACAAGGCGAGACCACGTTCGGTGGGGAATAAGATATTTAGTCTTAGCTTTATGTTACTAACGTTAAATTAAACATTTAAAGTAGTAACCAAATCTATAATAATATGTTTTTAAGTAACTGGAGGAGTATATGCCGTGACGATTTAAGACAGATTCTTGCAAAGCCAGACGTTGTTCTTCGGTGTCAGCTTAACCCAAAGCTTGCGACCCGGATCACCGGATTAACTGCCTGTAACACTGTGTCAGCTAGTCGAGCATCCAAGATTTATGACTATTTCCGTTTTTCAGATTTATTCAATCTTAAATATTACGATAAGAGCACTACCAGAATCGAAAGGAGACAGTGCGAAGGTGTTATTTTTTTTAATCAATTCGAAATAAATAAGTCGGACAGGGCCTTCTCGTCAAAATATCCTCTGCGGTATTGACATGCACGTCAGACTGGGCTCATATTGGATATAGCCGGTTCCATATCCACATTCAGTGTACTACGGGTGTAAGCCTTTAATCTCTGCATTGCGTCACGCCGAGCGGAATGAGAGTTATCGGTTTCCCTGCTGATAAACACAAACGAATGAGCCGAACCCGCAATCCAGATATCAACAATATCCAACAGTGTTATAAAAATTTAGTATAACAACTTTTCCAATAAGTTTTTATTGCTTGTAGTGCAGGAAAAATGCAAACGAATAAGCGTTTTTTTTTTATATTTTACTATTAATTGTGACGACGCCATAACTTTTTTTAATTTTTTTTTTATTGCTTAGATGAGTGGACGATCTCACAGCCCACCTGGTGTTAAGTGGTTACTGGAGCCCATAGACATCTACAACGTAAATGCGCCACCCATCTTGAGATATAAGTTCTAAGGTCTCAATTATAGTTACAACGGCTGCCCCGCCCTTCAAACCGAAACGCATTACTGCTTCACGGCAGAAATAGGCAGGGTGGTGGTACCTACCCGTGCGGACTCACAAGAGGTCCTACCANTTAAGTGGTTACTGGAGCCCATAGACATCTACAACGTAAATGCGCCACCCATCTTGAGATATAAGTTCTAAGGTCTCAATTATAGTTACAACGGCTGCCCCGCCCTTCAAACCGAAACGCATTACTGCTTCACGGCAGAAATAGGCAGGGTGGTGGTACCTACCCGTGCGGACTCACAAGAGGTCCTACCACCAGTAAAAACTTTTTTATGATGTTTTGGTGTTTATCAATACAGCGTGATTTGTAGGTTGTAATTACCGTACGCGAACAAAAGTCAGCATACAAACCGAGGTAAATGAGGTACGTTTATGGAGGATAACATTTACCGGGCTCACGGAACGTAATTGTTGGTACCGACCCGTACAGGATTACTGAAAAAACAGCGCGCTCACCTAACGCGGTTGTGACTAACGATGTATAAAATTTCCATTGTCATCAATCTCTGACACAACGCCGAGGATTCGCAAACTCTTCACTAATTGCAATTTGAACAAAAACTAAAAAGCGAAGTCATCGTGGGCTGCAATTTTTAACGCTACGTTTTTTTTAAATAACCGGAATTACGGTTGTAAAAGTCAAGGCGTGAAGTTTAGTCGCGTCACAGGAAATCGTTAAGTTTATTTAGCTCGTATATAATTGAAATTCTTCGTTACATCTTTTCTTGTAGCAAAGTAATGGAGCTGAAAATTAAGTCATAGAATAACCTTTTCAATAGTACTTTGAATACTCGTATTCATAAAACCTATGAAACATCTAAAAATTACCAATGTAACTATTTTCGCACATCTTATTTTGTTGGATTAATTTTCGTAACACAATGTCTTTTTACTTTTTAGAACAGACACAGTCAAAACGAATTTGTTACAAAGCGATATACTATTTATTATAATATAAAAATTAGCCATCAATGTGGATATAGTGAGCAATTAAAGAAAACTAAAAGAATAATTCATCAAAGTGCAAAGAAATCAAACTTTTTTCACTAAATGAATTTCATACTTCTATTTATAATATCAATTAACATATTTGGAAACAAATACAATTAAAATTAAATATATTTTTTTAAAACAATTTTTTTTTTTTTTTTTATAAACAGTCACGCCACGTTAACTGGTCCCGTGATAAGTTCGTAAAGAACTTGTGTTACAGGTACCAGATAACGGATATAAATGTAAGATTTTTATTATACACATACATATATTTAATATACATCCATAACCCTGGAAAAGACATTTATATTTATCATACAAATATCTTCCCTTAGCGGGATTCGAACCCGCGACCCCCTTGTGTAGTGACCATGTCACTTACCACTACACCAGACGGCCGTTAGATTATGTTTATTATTTTTAATAGCTGCCACGCGTCAGTAGGTGTCCTAAGTTATCTAATCAAATACATTTGCGTTGTCGCTTTTGGCGATCTGATGAAATAATACGGTTCTTTCCTGCATACATTTTATTTGCACCTGAGCCTGGAAACAAGGTCTCGTCATGTAACACGAGTCACGTAAATTAGCTACGATGTATACTAATCCCAAGATAAAACGCTTAAGCCTCTGCTATAACGCCTTGTGTGTAAGCGGCTTTATCTGTTGTAGGCATTTGCGTATTCGCTTAATATAAATAAACACTCATCCTTAAAGTCTAAGAAAAGTTTAAATTAACAAAAAAAAAACCGTATCGAAAATCGTTCACGTGCTACAAGATTTTAATGAAACAAACGTTATGTTGAAATTCTTGATATATTTTTAAACGCTAAAGAATATTCATTTTCACAAAATTTTCTTAGAGAACCTCTTTTGTTCGAGAACTTCGTTTGTTCTGAAAGTAAAATATTTTTGATTATTATAATATATAAAAATAAAATAGTAACGATTTATTTCAAAGAAGTTCTATACGCAGAACACGTGTAAGTATGTAAATTTTGAAAAGAATGAGGGCCCAGTAACTGCGATTGATGTCGACCGATAAGGTGTAATACAAATCAATAAAGATATTGGCAATAAATAAACATAAAATATAGACGTTTAAGGTCGAACGCAATTTGTAGGCACGGTTATCTCGGGCATCGAGAAGATCGGCCGTCCAGAATTACCTACAACAGGTTTTTGCGGCATGATTTGTGACGCCCCGGGGTGGTGTTTGATCTGACACGTGCTTCCCCTTGTCTGAAAACAACTTGTATTTAGGCAAAATGATTCCTTCTGGGTAGGTAGCTCAAAACATAGCATTACGGTCATTTTTGTCTACGTCTATCAATAATATTAATTTGTCTCTATTATAAGATTTAGTTATAGTTATCAAATACTAAGCAAAAATATTTAAACTTTAAAATACTTAAGCAAAAAAAGATCTGTAATAAGTCAATAAAAATAGATCTGCTTTCTTTTTCTAATAAAGCAGTGAGTGTAGTCTTGGCGAAATCTGTGATTATAGAAGTATGACAATAGAACCTAATGATATTCAAATTAATAACTTCAATGAATTATAGTCGAATTTTGGCCACTAAGCGACCACTAGTAATAGTATAATCTATCTATCTCTACATATAAAAATGAATTGCTGTTCGTTAGTCTCGTTAAAACTCGAGAACGGCTGGACCGATTTGGCTAATTTTGGTCTTGAATTATTTGTGGAAGTCCAGAGAAGGTTTAAAAGGTAGATAAATATGAAAATGCTCGGAATTAAATAAAAATAACAATTTTCCGGACGGATTCCTTTTGTTTGTTTTAAGTTTATTTTATACAAAAGCTTAGGGCTTTTATTTATCGATTGAGGCACTACGAAGTCTGCCAGGTCAGCTAGTATATTATAAATTTCTTAATAATATGTTTATTCTCTACGCATTCCTAAACCCTTCACACAGCAGGGTTGAAAACTTGTTGGAGTTGTTGCCATGAAGGCTTTAGTCATATTATCAACGGACGATAATCAGCCCGCTAGTAGTTTGAACAAATGCCTGTATTTCACTGATTTAGCAGTAGTCTGAGCGAAGCAAGGCCGGATTTGATTATGTTAGAAAACAATGCGTTTATTTGTTCAGTCGTATGCATTCGTGCATCGCTTCTCCGACTGAATTGAAACTTTGTTTAGATATTGTCTTCGTATCCTCAATGCACGATAGGTTTCAACAAACGGATATTATGCTTCTTCTATTTTGCGAATATTTTAGCAAAACGAATCTGGAGTTAATCTATATATATAAAAATGAATTGCTGTTCGTTAGTCTCGCTAAAATTCGAGAACGGCTGGACCGATTTGGCTAATTTTGGTCTTCAATTATTTGTAGAAATCCAAGGAAGGTTTAAAAGGTAAAGAAATATGAAAATGCTCGGAATTAAATAAAAATAACAATTTTGTTTTCTCTTTGATTTGTCCCCCGTCGGACGGATTCATTTTGTTTGTTTTAAGTTTATTTTATACAAAAGTTTAGGTCACTTATTTATCGATTGAGGCACTACGAAGTCTGCCGGGTCAGCTAGTTTTAAAATAAAAAAATATACTTTATTCACACGGCCATGGAAGATTTAAGATGGCTATTATCTAAAGATATGTGAAAACGTTGTCTCCACGACGAAGTGTAGCCTCAAAAGTTTCGCAATAAATGTTTCATTTCATTTAGGCTACAACATTACGAGACGTCCGTAATGCGATGAAGAGGCGCGAACAAAGTTTCATTTCGAATTAACGGAACACAAACCTAAAATGTAAGGAAATCACTTATTTGAGTTAGACGGAAATGGTACTTGTTTTGAAACAATAAAATAATATAATTGCTTCAACGAATACAATATTAAATTATCGTTCATTCATATCATTTTCTCTTCCGTTTTTTTCTGCTTAGTTACTACTGATGAGCTTTGTAACAAAACCATTACAATTTTTTTTATCTCATAATTAAAAGAGAAAAAGTCATATTTAAAATGAATCTATATTTAAATTGTGCATACCACAACATTAACGCCATCGCCCAGCATCATCATCATCATCAGCCTTTATCTGCCCACTGCTGGACATAGGCCTTCCCCAATGCGGTCCTCCGCCTTCCGCATCCAACGACTTCCCGCCGTGCCCACTAAGTCGTCAGTCCACCTGGTTGGAGGACGCCCCACGCTCTTAGTACCCATCCGTGGCCTCCATTCGAGGACTTTCCTCCCCCACTTGGCGTCGCTGGCTCGACAGATGTGACCGGCCCATTGCCACTTCAGCCTGCTAACTTTGAAAGCTAAATCTTAAACACACTGTAGTAACGGTTTTCCTACCCTTCAAACCGGCATGCAGGATTGCTTTGCGACAGAGCCTCGAATGGGGTGAACTCAGGCTTAATTCAGCGCGTTGAAGACACAGATTCGAGCGTTCATTGCGACTTGTTTGTTATAGCAATGGTTCTGAAAGCATTAGATTTTTCGAGGTTCATTTTTTTACAGGTTTTCGTTAACGCAATCACTTGACAGCTCAATTTAAGTTTAATCAATATATGGAATTTGTAACTAAGCGAATTGTAGAGCTGGTCAAAGAACTGGTCCGTTCGGATATTCGATATTCCGGGTTCTATGAGTTCTTTAAAAAATCAAGTTCTATGTTTAGAACTTAGTCCTCGTCGTATTTTGCATTGTACATTCCATGACTAATTGTTTGACGATCCTTTCATCCTCTATTTATTACCACAACACCCATCACCAAAATAGAATCAATTTCTATTACTGGTGGTAGGATCTCTTGTGAGTCCGTGCGGGTAAGTACCACCACCCTGCCTATTTCTGCCGTGAAGCAGTAATGCGTTTCAGTTTGAAGGGTGGGGCAGCCGTTGGTACTTAAAACCTTAGAACTAATATCTCAAGGTGGGTGGCGCATTTACGTTGTAGATGTCTATGGGCTCCAGGAACCATTTAACACCAGGTGGGCTGTGAGCTAGTCCACGCATCTAAGCAATAAAAAAAAATAAAAAAGAATTGCTGGCACCAATATTTTTCCTTAAGAGCGCGTTTTGTTATTATTATTTTCACTAAGCTTCATCAGCCTTTCGAACTGAACTTCTCTTCCCATTATTTCAGCCACACTGTGATATATTCCTTTACAAACGAGATTTTACAATTTCAATTTTGTTTAGCTTATACCACAATCATGTAGGCCGGTGCTCTCATTTACCTTGGCTGGCAAAAAAAATCCAATTTTGTTCAAAAAACTTATAAACTCGTATTTGTCTAAGCCAGTTGTGTTTACAGAAACGTGATCCAAACTCGTCCAAAAGCTCCTTGAATCGGCACCTATCGCAACGAGATAAGGAAGGGATGTCGTAAACTTGAAAACACGCGTTTTATTCCTTAAATGCGGTTGAACCTTCTCAGTAACAAGATTTCGTGACCTTTAAATATATACAGTCATCGCCCTGTGCCTATTTTTGTTCAACATTTCTTTTTAAGCTATTGCATAGATTTTATCGCGGGCCTTGAGCGCGGCGACCGAATCATGAAATTCCGTAACGAAAAAAGCCTTACACCCCTCACTCCGCCTAGCATGTAGCTCGCGTTCAACACATTCACACGTTGCGCTTGTGTAGTGTTTGTGAATAAGCGCGTGGCGTGACGTCACACTGCATGCGCATCATGAAAAGTCTGCCCATCTCTCTCTCGCGCGGTCTAGCTTATGAGTGTGAAGGGGACAGTTAAGGTTTTGTTTTTATCATTGTTTAATATAGCGTGGTCTTGTTTTATTATTGTTTTAATATTAAATTATCATTGTCTTATTATAATTGCATAAGTTGATAAAAAATGCTATGCAATAGCTTTACCGTGGCAGTTCCCGAGTGCCCTAGGTTTTTTTAGCCCAGATTCTAAGGAAGTAATTTAGAACGAAATTGTATAATTTTTTTATATAATGTTTAGTTTTAGAGGAGGTAAGATGAATTACGATCTTTTAATCTTTCACTATAAAACGCAATAACACCCTCCACCATGTTCCTATTCCACCGCAAAACAATCGCATGTCTGATATAAGGGGGTGGGCAGCTGTTATACAATATAGTTAAGACTTCAATTACATGCCTCAAGGTGGGTTTATGCCCCAGGCTAGTTACAAAACTTTAATATCTGTTTTAAATTCAGTTCATGGAACATAATAAGTAGAAAATTCAAGGTTGTCGAATAAATTTCACAACTTTAGTTGTAAGAACTTCTAACTATAGCTACAGGGTGTAGTGAAGTTAAATCGAAATAATCATATAATATAATCAACAATGTACGTCTTATTTTTGTTGTTTTACGATGCACAATGTGTGCCATCATACAACGCAAGATATTTGACAGATGCCTGAATCTCGCTTACGACATTTTCAAGACAAGCTTGCATATATACAAGTTCCGAACAACAACATTAGGACCGTTGGTCTACCGAGCAATATCACCCGCTCAGTGGAAGATCTTTCCCTTTGTCGTATACCTCCCCACAAACGTAACACAATTAAAAATCTATTGATGCTCAACGGCCTCCAGGGAATTGAGATTAGCTGCTAACAACTTCGCGTTGTAATGAACGTGTGCCATCATAATCTCAGCCTGTCCACTGTTGAACATAAGCCTCTCCAATTGATGTCCAGTGCGGCCGGTCCGTTGCCACCTGCATCCAACGTGACACAGCGATTCTCACTAGGTCGTCGATCCATCCGGTAGGTGGCCGTCCCACACTGTGCTTGCCAGTACGTGGCCTCCACTCGAGGATCTTTCTGCACCATCGAGACGTGTTGCCTCAACAGATGTTTTTAGAATATTAGTGTCGCGCAGCGAGCTATGGAGATGCCTATGCTTGGTATTTCTCTACGAGACCGAACTATAAATGGGGAGATCCGTACAAGAACCAAAGTTGCTGACATAGCCCGTAGGATTTGCAAGCTGAAGTGGTAGTGAGCAAGCCACATAACGTTCGGCAATTGAGAATTTACTATAACAGCATGTATAACAATCACACTTTGATCGAAATTCGATCACAATTGTGAAAACCCTAAGACTTAAATTTACTTTATGTCTTAATTTTTTTTTTGTTTTTGACATTTTTTCTTGACATTGCAAAAGTATACCTTTTTTCTTGCTTTGAAGGGTGAACTACTTTAGCCCATAGACATCAACAACATAAATGCCAACACGCATCTTGAATTGTTAGTCTGAGTTTTTTATAACACAACCTTTTTTTCCAAATTTGTCATTGATAGCAAGCACTTAAGCTTGTTGTTTAATAGCTACTAAATAAAAAGTAACTTAACTTGAAGTTGTGTCTTTGCCTGTTTATACAACGTAAAGCACCTATTCAGTAAACGAACAGCGTTTATTTAGGCTAGTGTATTCCTATTTAGGCTTTGGAAAGATCTCTAAACCATAGGTACAGCTTATAATATGATATACTTTCACTGTAAATGTGTATTCGCATATCGCATTCAATACGATCAGAGCTGGAGGTACGGCGCAAAGGTGAACGAACATAAATTGTGGAAATAGCAAATTTAACACGTTACTCGAATAATTTTCGTAGCGAAATAAGACTGCTTGTGGCAATATCAAACATACTCGCATGAGGCTTTGAGTTTAAATAAAAAATATAGTTTAGATTACATGACAATACAAACTATTATCCGGTCATAAATTAAAAGCTGTAGTTATGCAACCTCGCTCTTTCTTCTCTATTACTTTTATCTATATATGCATAGTAGTTATGTCACTTATTTTCTTACTTTACTTCTGATATCTGGCATAAAATTCCAATTTATGAAAGACTAGCCGTACTCGCCCGCTTCGCTGCGCATTTAAAATTAACATCATCATTCCTGCCCTTCTTCCAGTCACCTGCGGTCGGCGCAACATGTTTTCTCCTTCCATACTCTTCTATCATATACCATTTCTTCGCTCACTCCCCTCCTACCCATATCGTCTTTCACACAATCCATCCATTTCTTCTTAGGTCTACCTCTTCCTCTAAGCCCTTCCACATTCATAGTTAGTTTAAGTTTAGTTTATTTTTAGTTAGCATTTAAAATTAACATTTTTATTTATTGTTATTGTTATTAGAGTCCAACATAGAGCCCAACACCCATATAAATTTTAGCCTATCCATTAAGTACATGTATTTTCTACATGGATACCAAGTTTCAAGTCAATCGGATGCACGGTTCAGTAGTTATAACTGAACATCCGTAAAAACCACCTTTTTTTTTTTTTGGTCAGGAGGAAATCGCCGGACTTCCGCCCTCGACTGGGGATAGAGGGCGGAGCATGTCAGAGTCGACCTGACTAAAACCTCCTGTCGCTCAACAACCAACGTCCAAACCTCGCATGAGACAGAACTCATGAAGAGGCAAAGGGGGGAAAGTGAAGCGTTTAGTGCGGAGCACATCTCTCCCATCACCCTCCCCCTCGGGAAAAAAACTACCTTAGATTATATATTAGTACCTACTAGCAGACCCGGCCACACGTTGCTGTGGCTCAGGTTTTTGTTTCTAAATAACACGCGGCTGGCTATGCTAATACCAAAAATTGACAAAATAACTACAATTGGATTTCACTGTATTGCGTTTACTACGAAATAAATTACACTTATACTATAACCTCAGCAACACGTGATGTTTATGCCATTAAATTGTAACTTATGTGAAACGTAGGTATTTTTAACACAGCGCCACAGATGTTAATGTCAGACAGTATTACAAATTGTCTGTAAAAACTGATTTAAAGCGCCATCTGTTTTAGACTTATGAAACTTACAATTAATAACAAAAATTAACATAAGAAATCATTTTATTGTTAATTAACAAATATTTTGACCATTAATCGAAATAAAAACCATCCTATCTTTCAAGTTGGATCAAACTGTACAGGGTGTGCAAATTTAACTTAAAATCGGTTAAGTAGTTTAGGAGTCTATCGCGGACAAACAACGTGACATGTGATTTATATATATTAAAAGATAGATAATATAGATTTCTAAAAACAAAAGAATAGCGGATTCGAACACGTTACGTTACTTTGTTTGCCTAACTACTCTAAAATATGAAATCGCTTTGAATTGCAGTCCACATCATGGAAAGTAGTTACGCTGTACAAATTCGGCGTGATTCGGCCCTTAACAGACGAAAATTTGTGAACTTCATTTATAAGTGTACAAAACAAAATCGTGGCGTGTGAAATCCAAAGTTTGAGATAAGATGTGTGTGTATATCGATTCATTATTCCTTGCATACGTATTCGGTTTGGTGTAAGTTAGGCCACAAAGCGCGAACGGCGGCTGCGCTCATCAATATTGCGTGCACGTTCGAAAACTTTCTGCCACAATTACCTGAGAGCTCAAGTGTCGGAAAATATATTGGTTTTGTTCGTCTCAGTCCCAATTGTCTGGAGAATCGATTTCATGGCAAATAATCTATCTCAGGTAAACTTAGTGTATGTATGTGCGAATAACATTGAAGCAGTTATTAATGCTGACAGTTTGTTGGAGTTTTGTTTTTTTAATAACTCCCATAAATACGAATAAACAAACAGAATACCAATATAAATATTACTTGTAACTAGGCCGTAAAAGAAAATAACAAGTAGACTATTAATTAATTACGGCTTATCGAATCATACCAAAAAGAAAAAAAGTTAATCAGAGACACATGTCCAAGTAACGCTCACGTTTTATTAATCAAGCTAATTGAGAAACTCGTGCCGCGTCTCTCGCATGGATATTGTGATTATTTTTTGATACGATGTGTCACGGACGGTCCACGTCCGGTCGAGTTAATTAATAACCGGCGCGAGGGACTAGGGAGTCGAAGAAAAAACATTTCGCTGAGCGTTGGTTAGTTAGCAGAAAGGGCCGCTGCTGTATGGCCCAAAATAATAAGCCGCAACCCGCCGCACCAGTGATTTATTGTTTTAGCTTTGCGAAACCTCACTCGGAAGCCTAATAAAAAATGATCTCACTTATTAACACCACAGAGTCACGGCGACTTTATTGTGCTTTGCAATTCCTGTGATCAAAAAACATTGTAACAACAACAAACAACAAACAAATAATAAAACAGGTCGTTTTTATTTTTATTTTGTCCTGATATATTATAACTATAGTAACGAAAACAAATCTAACAAGTATTCAAATGAAACCCTACCAGTTTTGTAGCAAAAGTTTCAGTCAAATAAAAAAAAACCTTTGCAAAGGATCTTTGGGATAAAATAATTACATATTCTGTTCAAGGCGCCCGTAAATTAAAATATGTACTACAATTGGTTTGGAACAAGTACAAAGTAAACTTCAAAAACAATAAGCACGTAATTTACCGGTGAATTGAAAATTTAACAACAAGAAATTCCTCGTGGTTTTTACTCAGAGTAAAATTCTTAGAATCCTTTGCGGGGTCGTTCTAAGAAAACTTTTCAAATATAACCATCATTATTTCATGAGATGACAGAGGTTGGGCACATATTAGCAAAGTTCGGGGATGGCCATTTGATGCCACTCCATTCATTTTTAAAGTACCAAAAGTATTATGACTGTTTAAATTAATTATTAATTACATACATGGAAATTAGAAAATAACCATACACGTCAAAAAATTAATTTTAAAATTAAGTGCTCTAAAGAGTTGAGATGATACCATCATTTCGTTTTTACCATCGCACCGCCCGCCATCGGATTAGAGCTCATCCATACTACCTGATGCCACTACGTTCATCCCAGTGCGTTTCCAGAGATCTTTTATGCCACGGACCATCCGGCTTTGGAATCAGCTCCCCTCTACGGTGTTTCCCGAGCGCTATAACATGTCCTTCTTAAACGAGGCTTGTGGAGAGTATTAAACGGTAGTAAGCGGCATGGCTCTGTCCATGGCTTTGCTGACTTCCATGAGCAACCATATGCTCGTCTGCCTACACAGGAAATAAACAAAAAATACAAAATAACTGTGATTCTTTAATATTAATATCAAAATTAAATTTATCAATGTTAAAATGGTACCTATCTATTCATTAAAAAATTCTTATTTATTGAATTTAGTCACGATATCATTTAATTTAGAGGCTTAATCAATAATGTTACTCATACCTTAATTTTGTTCTCGTATAATGAAATAAAATACATCTATAACAATTTTATAATAATGATGTTTGATGTAAAACGGTTGTTGATCTTAAACGATTTCAAAAATTTCTCTCGGAATACCAACCAACTAACTGTATTGATGTTTTATCAATACCATCGCATTCAATGCGCTTAGTTGTCACTAATTGAGTCTTGATTATTCAATAAAATTATTTCAATTTATTTTGTTGGTATTTCCTTCTTTTGGTGTAATCATGGAGCAACTATAGACCAGATATTGAAAAGGGCATATTTTAACCGGAAAAACTTACACGTGTTTCTTTAATTTAGAGATAATTAAAAATTAAACTGCGGTTCACTTGGAAATGTTTAAGGTAAACTGTAGCCAATGATACACTTCTGGGAATGCGCTATTAAAAGGAACCATCAGCATAGAATCGTGACACAACCAGTATAATAAGCTGCTTCTTGATGGAAAGACATTTCGCGAATTTTAATTAACGTCGTATTCGTATGATACACGAACGAGGATATTATTCGTCAGATTGTCACGTTGCATCTCGTATTTCGCCTGGCGTGTTATAATTTCACGAAAGACCGCCGAAAAGACTTTTCATAAATGGTGAAATTAATTTACATTTTCACGTTTACATAAATAAGGGGCCGCGCTGCCGTTTCCTCTCATATGTAGTACGTTCGTGTCGCTCGAAATGCTAATCTGAGCACACAAAAACTCAACTGTTCATTTTCGCTTAGGCGCTAATAATTTCAATTCAAAACAGATTGACGAGCTAATTTTCTCTTTTGTTAGTTCACTTCATCGCATAATAAATAGCAAACAGTCTAATGGCAGGAACAGTGTCTTTCAGTTTTACGGCTTTGATTAATGTATCGGAAGTAGGTGCTACCAATCAATTAATTAAATTTTGTACATTTCACGTTGCTTCGCTTTTAGTAGCCGTTCGAGTTACAAAAATATTTACTTTATGATCGATGCTTTGTTTGTTAACATTTTTTTACAAGTAAAAACAAAGTCACGAGCGATGTTGATTTTACAAATATTCCATGTAAAATATCTTACTCTTAAAACAAATGGTTACTACAAAGTATTTTTGCTAATAACATTGGTCCCGAATATTTATTTTAATATAAATATTTTAATTAATAGATTGAGAGAAATTTAAAACCTTAAGGGTACCCTCTAAAATCAGAAGCCCTCTCGTATTCTAGTTCGCTAATGACTATAATTTAAACTTAATAATAAAGATAGACAAGAAGCTTTGTTTGGACTTGAAAGGTAAAATTTCTTGCAACGAAATGAATGCCAATTAAGAAACGTGAGCTCCAGAAATGAAGCTTAAACAGAAAGACGTTGGAATTTTCAAGTTTTGAAGTTACAATTGAGACCCGATCAATTTACTAACAAGCAAAAGAAACACCTTTTAACCGATCCGAGATATTTTCAACCAAAATATTTTATGGTTAATATTTTACCTAACTATATAACGAAATAAAATAAAATCGATTCAATATATTTTCCTAAAACGTATTTGCCTTAACTTGACACTTTTCCTTGTTTTAGTATTCGTTTTCTGTCAATTCCTCTAAAAGTAACCGAGAATCGAAAGTTTATTCTCGATATATATAATTTAAATGCGAACAATAAAGCTTAAATGTTAAAATTAAGTTTAAATGATTTTTTTTCTAACCTATTCGCTAGTAGCTTCAGAAGCTATTCCAGCTCCGCTATGGCTTGTTGGTGAGCTCATGGTCCTCAAACTGAGAGAGTTTGCTAGCACTGGCCCTATTACGGACAATGCTTTGCAGAATATACCACTTGATCGGAATCACGATCCACTCAGAAGACCCGGCGAGAAACTCAGAGGGTTGTGTCGGACTCAGAGAGGACGGTGACCATTAATTTAATGGATTAATACTTTGTATTGCAAGATGTCTTTTTCTTCTTTTTTTTGTGTTGTATTTTTACATATTTCTTTTTATATACTTTATTTTCATATAACACTTCCATTTCCGTCGTTCTATATATACTTTATTAGTAAGCTATCCATAGAAACTTTAATTAACCCAAATGTCAGTAAATTTCCAATAAGTGAAAAGTAATGAGATGAGATTTTAACCTATCTAAGAAACTATCCCATATTCCTCAATCCAAAACTTAAACTCTTTACCTGCCACTAATTCCTATCAAGTGCAGGCATAACAACATTCATCAGCAGGTAGGAGTAGGCGTGCCGTACACCCAACCTACAGAATCCTAGCTATTGCTACGCAAATTAAATTTCAACTGCTTAAATTAACAGTAGCAATAGCATTCTATTCTCAAATATCATAATAATAAGTGTAAATATAAGTGCAAATACAAAAGCTGTGTGACGGACTGACACTTCGATTTCTGCCTCTATCATGATGGCTGAACAACCAAAACATTACACCAGTCCGTCGAACGACTTTTTGTTGCAAAATTTTGAAGACTGATTTGGATTAATGTACTGAATGCTGGTACCCAAATCATTCATTATGTTACTATTCTCTTCGTAGGAATTTCCTCTTACAATTTGACAGGGTCGAATAAAACAAGGAACCTAGTAAATAAATTAAAAATACATAACTAATTACTTTATTTTTTTTAGCATGTAAGTGAGCAGTACCATTTTTTTCAATTTTTTTTTAAAGAATCATTATTGAACGCAACTTTGTGGTTATAGACTGAAAATGTGTGTAATTAATTTATTCCATCCAAATTTAATTTCAAAGCAACGTAAGTTTGGTTAATTAATTATTAACAAACCGCTTTTCTTACTAATTGAGATAGATTTAAGCAAGCAACGCTTGATCACGTCGACTATCCGGACCGTAGCCAAGTTGTTAATTAATTACAATATTTGGTTACACTCATTACATACTTCATTTTGTTAATTAAGGCTTAAGCATAAAAACTTAAGAAAAAAAAACAACCTAAAATAGTCGAAATAATGAATTATTATATATTTTATTATTGTTTCACAATTAAACTTCTAGGACATAGGAGAAAAGGTTCCTTTTTTGGGTTAGGAAGAAATATTCTAGGCTCATTGCCTATTGCGTGAACCAGAAAAAATCGGGGTGGCCGCGTGCTGTTAAAACTACAAAGGCAGTTAATGCTGTTAAGGCCAGAATTCGTCGAAACCCCATTAGGAAGCGAAAAATATTATCGCGAGAAATGAAGATTCCCGCTAGGACTCGGTCACGTATTATAAAACAAGACCTGAAGCTTGGTGCTTATCGTCGATATACAGGACATGCCCTAAATCAATATTTACAATTAAAGATAGTGGGTCGACCAAAACGCCTTCTGTCGATCGCAACTTACGCGTCGATACGCAGGTGAATGGCACAGAAATATCATCTATACCGATGACAAAAATTTCACGATTGAAGAACAGTACAATAAGCAAAATGATAAAGTGTACGCTTACAGTTCTAAAGAAGCTGCTTATGTGATCGGAAAGGTACAACGTGGTCATTATCCTGCGTCACTGATGCTTTGGTGGGGTGGGTCTTATCAAGGAGCCACTAAACTACATTATTATGAAGTGAAAACTTCAGCCAATGTGTATAAAGATACAGTCTTGGTTCATGTTGTGAAAATCAATAATACACTTTTTAAAAATATACCGTGGACTTTCCAGCATAACTCTGGGCCTGATCACAAGGCACGAACTACCCAAGCCTGCCTTTTAACCTACGTTCCGGACCTTATACGAGCTGAGCACTGGCCCTCGTCTAGCCAGACCCCTTTAGACTTCAAATTATGGTTAGTTTTAGAGGACATGGCCTTTTCGAAACGACACGGCGACATTGAGTCTCTTAAAAATTTTTTGGAAGAAGGCATAGCGAAATTTCCCTTGGAAACAGTGCGTAAATCCATAGATTCAACAGATTAAAGGCCTGTATAAACAAATTAAACAGATTAAAGGCCTGTATAAAAACCAAAGGTGGCCATTTCGAATAGAATATTTTTATTTTTTTTGCTGTGACTTTAATAAATATAGATATACATTTTAATAGTATTACATTACTTCATTTAAAAAAATACATTTTCATTTGTAACAGAACTTATGGCTGGACTAGGTTTATAATTGTTCTGTAATTTATCGCTATTTTTTTATTATTCTCCTTGATCAGTCTTTTTATAGATGCTGTGAATCCTTCGTGGCCTTGTTTTCAAAAGAAACACTAAAAATTCTATTCAAAGCAGATTGATACGTACCAGGTAAATGCAATTCGCAATCCCGATTCACCTTTGTCTTGACACAATGTGAATCCAAGAAAAATGCAAGATATCATGAAATTAATATAGATTACGATTGCTCTCACAGCGTATTTTATAAATACTGTTATGGATAAAACATTTTATGCATAAATTCTTATACAACATCTAAAACCAGAGATCCATATTATGTCTTGTATAATCTACGAACATTACAAGTCCCTGCTGCGATTCGCCTTCCGCGCCACTGAGATATTGTAATGAAATCCAGGCATCTGTTTTCTCTCCAGCTGTAATATGACGTGAGACTTGCTCTGCTATCCGTATACCTCGATTAAAATAATGGTTCTTGTAAAGTGTGTTGTTTTTATCATTCGCAGCTTCGTAAATTTGGTTTTCATAAATTATCTTCACAATTTACGTAGGACTCATATCTAAGGACTGTTACAAGTTGTTAGCGATATACAACAAAATATAAAGTCATGATAATTAGATTGTCTAAGTCTAACTCAGTTTAGTTAAGTTTAAATGAAGTCAGATTCAAGGTCGACACAAAATCTAAAGATTGTGAAGTATTTCAGTACAACGAAATTTGTATAAGTAAATACTTCAAAATCGTTTTTATTGATCATATAAACTGCCAACTTGATTATCTGGCGCATCGCTTTAACTATCATTCTAACTGTTAACCGTTATGCAAATATTTTGCTGAAATATTTTTAGAGTTTCAATAGGTGGTAGGTACAAATACCCTTTTTACTATTTATTGCTTACTTATGCACCACACAATCGCAAAATATAACAAATTACAAAATGAACCTAAACGCACGAAACAAATCTTTCTTAACGTGCTGAAGGAATGTAATCATGAAATGCTTAGGTTAGCTTAAGAATTCTTCAGGCAGTTTCGGCGTAGGATCAACAACAAAGCCATTACGCTTGACTAAATATATTTTCTAAGATAAATCTAAATTATACAAAAACTACATCTAAATTTCATACCCTAAACTAACAACTCGAGGAGATCAATGATTTTATTTTTATTGGCATTTTCGGCGGATTTCTCGAGTCGTAGATATAATTAAAACTACGGTTTGTAACTAGATTAACCTCACATTTTTTGTACTCACTATATTATTTCCGACTTTTCAAATACTATACCGTCCAAGCAAAAAATTGAACCGCTTCTCGCATTTCTACCTTCTTATTCACTTTCGTGGTTAACATTTTTAAGTCATTAATTAATCATGACTAGTGGTCCCCAAGTAGTCTAAATTTACATTAACAATAAATACAGAGTATATTTAAATGTAGGTATGTATGTGTTGTGTCAAATACATGTTAGTGTGTGTAATGTTTTTTTTATTTATTGAATCAATATATTTTCTAGGCATAATTAAAAAAATAATAACATTCTGCACTCTTTCTCTATATTTTCTACGAGTGTGGGAAATTTCATACTTCTCAGTCTGCGCAATTTTCGTAAGAAGTATACAAAGTTTTTGCCTTACGTCTTAATATATAGTATTAGATACTCGACTGTGTTAAACGGGATTATCTAGGTCTTTGTTTTACTGTATGACGTAACATTAAATAGGCGATTAAAGTTACTAACGTTTATGTTTGTTCGGGCATCAGTGCCAAGGTACACATCATACCCGTTAACAATAATCGGTCATACTGTATGCCGGCAGCTGATAATGTCGCGCGGTATTCAGGCACCGCTCTAATATTCGATTTGTATTCACGGTCGCGTTGTTTATGGCCTATTGAGATGCGAGCCCCTATTCACTGTGCAATTTACAGTGATACGCTACTTTTGTGTACACGGATATTACGTTCGGTCGCTTGTAATAGTCTAATTAATACTCGTTGCATTTCAGCATTTCGTTAATGCTTCTTCGTATTACGAAAAATAAATAATCGATTAAAAAAAAACTAACAAAATACGCTTTTATAGAAAATCCAAATAAAAAATAGAAAATAAATTTTAATAAATTTAAATTAAAAATAGTGTAAGAAAAAATGATTTTCTTGTAAAAAAGCGTGGGGTGCTTTCCAGTATATTATCAACATAACCCTTCTACTCATATCTATTCATAAAATATTTCTAAATACTGATACAATAAAATAGTGTATTTTGTTAGTTTTTTTTTAACTATTATTTATTTTTCATTTTTTAGTTGAATTTCAATTTTTTCAAAAAAAAATTAATATAGAATTGTCATCGGTCCTTAATAAGTATACCAATTAATAATTTCGAGCTAATCCGACGTTTTGAAGGGGTCAAAATCATGTTCAAATATTCCTTTACATACATACCTACGTCTGAAGCGAATTAAAGCGTATTAACATGCGATACTATGAGAATGATGAATGAATATTTGTTGTACGGTGTTTCTAAATATTTATAATACTTAAGTTACCATACCATATTGTGTCAAAATACATATTATTTAAATAAGAAAAAGAGATGGAAATTTTACAATTATGTTATGCCCGTAAAATGCTATCAGACAAAAAGAAAACAATCAAATGTGCAACCATCTAATATTGACAATAAAAATCTGAAAACATTCATTCTTATTGACTTCCGCTTGCCGTTCAATAGTCCGCGAGCAACATAAGCGAGCAAACTTTTATTATTGAAATGCTATCGAGTTCAACTCTATTTGCTTCATTAAAACTTTGAGGCACCTGATCGCGACACAATGCAGAGATGGCTGCAAGTGCTCTTTGTTGTAATTTCCTAGCACTGTCACGCTGATATCACCTTAATTATATCTCATTCTAAGGAAGTTTCATTATAAATGAGTTGAGTTCTGAATTTTGCACTACGAATTATTAAGATGCAGATATTTTAGTTAGCGCATTCGACTTGTCTTGATAAGAGACGATAATTTTAGTCTTCTGTGTACAATGAACACTTTTCACTTAATTAGCCATATTATCTTATATGTTCTGAAAAGTATTGTTTTTTATGTAGACAGACAACACGTCAGAGCGATCAATCGAAATATTGTATGTATGTAGAATGGGAACGCCGTTATATCAATTATTTATATATTTTGGCTATTTCAGAAAGATGTGTGCGGAATAAATATTATTATACAAATAAAAAATGGTTCGTAGTATTATGCATTAACTCCCTCAATTATAAGAATATACATAGTATATTTACAAAAATAAAACTATGCCGATATTCACTGTGCAAGTAATTAATTATATTAATTATTCGTAACTTTAAAATTTTACTTTGTTCAATTTAGTACCGAAATTATGTCTTAATTTCGCGAAACTATAATTTTAACGAGACTTAGGGCAACGCACCCGATACGAATGGCATTAGTAATGTTAAGATGTATTCGCGGATTTATAGTCAAATAATTTCCTTTTTTAAAAAGATGTGTGGTGTCGTGGGACACCGGATAGGAACGAAGTTATATTATATTATAAAAATATTAATTTTAAGTTCTGTTCGAGGTATAAAGAAAATAAAACTGGAGGTTTCGCAACAATCCACGGTCATTCGGTAACGTGCGAACTTATTGTGGTACACTTCATTCACGGTTGCTTGCATAAAAGTTAGTGTATTGCGCAAACGAACGCTCTGAGATCGTGGTCAATGAATGATAAAAAAATATGTTATTTTTTGTACGTTATTACAAAGTTAAGTCATACACTGTGTGCATTACTAATAAAAATCTTACGTTACGGACGTTTTTTCTCGGTTAGGGTACCCCTCCGCATCGTCCCATAAGGAACTTCGTTTCAAAAATACACAAAAACCACGGAATATGTTTAGAAAAAAAAATCGAATCAAAAGATATAAATACGATACATAAGTTTCATTGTGTACGGAGAAGCTCCATATTATCAATTTTATTAGTAACATCACCTGGCGGGTACACAAACGAAGTTTTGACATCAGTAACGCGATAAGGAATTATGTACTTACGTACAATTGGCCATGCAACAAGCACCTTACATTACGGTCTATTGGCAACCATTGCGAACAAACATTAATAGCCAATTTGACGCATTTAAATGGGAATGAATGGGAAGTTGCTAGGTGTAAGATGTATTCGGGAAAACTTGTTCGACAGTATCGCCTCCGATCGGAATTTGTCTGTATCACCTTCTTCCTTTTATTAAAATACTAGCTTTTGCCCGCGACTTCGTCCGCGTGGAATAGTTCACAAATTATGCTTTATTTTAGAACAAATTTGGTTAGCATAAAAAAACGTTATAGTGAGCCAACCTTAACATACAGACATATACTGTTGCGGACTTTTTTTTAGATCTTTTATAGGGGAATAATTGTGTCATACATTATTTTAGCGAAACTTTAACCGTTTCTGCAGCGCACGCAGCGGAAGCTCTCAAAAGAGAATAAAACCCCGATTTTGAAACATTCTTTATCGGTGCTCCGCTTGCATTGGTCTTAGCGTGATGTTATACAGCCTATAGCCTTCCTCGATAAATGGGCTATCTAACCAGTAGTTCCTGAGATTAGCGCGTTCAAACAAACCAACTCTTCAGCTTTATAATATTAGTATAGATATAAACATGACTCTGGCTGGTTTTTAATAAAATCTTCAAGTTTAATTTACTATGCCATGTTCAACTATCTTGTTTGAGTAGAATTTCACTAATATATTCATTGGTGTGATCAATGAACAAACAGCACTTCGGCTTATATCGTAAACTAATTAAATTTGCTCAACCAAAGGGTACATTATTCAATCTCGACGGACATAATAAACAAGTGTGTGGTGACGATAAAACACGGCAGTAGATGTATCAGCGTGTAGCTACACGACTGAAAACATGGGCGAGGGTCAACTCATAAGCTCTAAGAATTTTGTACCTTAATTTGTAACCCATAAGAGATAAATTCATTTGATAAACAGTAATCGGCATAAAGCGGGTTTATTTAAATTAAAATAATAATAAAAGGAACTTCACCGATGTCATGTTTTAATGTGATAGATCAACGCTAGTATTATTGTTATTAGTAAATCATTAGCTATGTATGCACTTTAATAATTACGGACTACTTAATGTACTTAATTTGACTTTCGAAGACTTTATGTCATAATGATATTATTATATAATATGTCAATATATAATAATGAAACTAAAGCCATCCAAGACTATTTGCATTCATGGAAAACCAAACGCCATTGTTCAAAATGGCCACCTAATGCATATGTAAGACAGTGACAGCTACTAACCTGAGTTTTTTTTTCTCTACCTTTTTTATTCAAGGTAATTATTAATTATTTTAATAATGTTAACTTAACGAATAATTAATATGTCTAAGTAAAATTTAATATCTCCTTCGGTTATCATGGGTCGTGTACTAATTAAAAAGAACTACTTTTATGGCTTAGTCTCTGATTTATTATTTCGGATTTTTCGAATTTTTAGAGTTTTCTTGGTCACGGACAAATATGATGTTATTCGTCGACATAGGAGTATGATGCTAACTACCATTTACATAACATAAATAATGATTGAGTCGTAGAAATAGTTTTTAATAAGTAAAACCCACTGTCCGATGCCCCCGATATCAGAGCCCCGGCGGGGTAAGGGGGTCACCGCGGTGAGCACTGCAACGAGAGGCGTGGCTCAATCTAAGGACTCCCGGCCGACGGAGTCTTCGAGGCGAAACGAAGGCTCTGGAATATCTGCCATCCCGGTACAGCAGCCCGTCAGGCCACCGAGATAGTGCAGATGGTGTCCCGGGATATCCTACTGGATCAGAACCAGCTTGCCGAGTTGGGACGTGTTACACTGCCAACCGATCGCTCTTAATACCTCCTGGGCTATCAGTACTCTAGCGCACCGCTCGGCCTCGACCACCTCAGGTCGCCCCGTGACCTTCATCGGGGGGAGGCCGCAGCGTACAGGGGCCGTGAGGTACGCTCAAAATGTCGTCCGGCCCCCGGCTCGACGATGACGGATCGGTCCAGAGCGTGAAGAGCTCTTCCTCTCTCGTCCCGCCATCTCCTACGAGATGGTGGAGTCGCACAAGTTGAACATCGTCGTACCGACAAACCTACTTATAAAATACGTTTCTAAAATGACACTGTTTTCTCAAATAAAAAAATGGCTAAATTAGCTTGCTTCTCAAATCTTGTTACTAAATCAGATAAATAAAATAATACAAACATAGAAATAGAAGGATAGCATTAACTCGGCTCAAAAGACATCCCCTATTAAAATTTATATACACATATTTTCACCAATGATATATTTTGTGCCAACACGGGTACGTGCTGTAATGCCGTAGCCAAAGCAGTCACGTTATTCAGTTTGAAAAGTGGTAAAGCCCTTTTACAATACAATTGAACTTCACCCTCGTGTCTTAAGCGGGTTGACGGCATCCACGTTGTGATGTCTATGAGTTGGGGTAAGCACCAACTTCGGCGGAAGTTTGAGCGCGGAAGCTTCAATCTCGGCGTGGTCTCGCCGCCTGGCGGACCCCGCCTACGGGCGACGAACCATTGAGGTAATCCGCCCGGTCCTCTCGAACTGGGTGAATCGCGACCAAGGACGTCTCACCTTCCGAGCGCCGCAGGTGCTCACGGGACACGTCCTCGTTGCAAAAATAGGACCGGACTTGTCGCTACCGACCGTCGTGGCTACGATGCTCGGCAGCGACGAGTCCTGGCAAGCGATGCTCGACTTCTGCGAGCCCACCATCTCGCAGAAGGAGACGGCGGAACGGGAGAGGGAGTGCTCTTCTTTGCTCTCGGCGCCGTGCCGCCGCCGCCCAGCCGGGGGTCGGAGGAGGGCGTTTGTCCAGCTCCAGTCCCTATTTTTGAGGAGGTAGTCTCCTCCCGGTGATGGTCATGGGGCGACCTAAGGGGGTTGAGGCTGCACCGCACGCTACCGTCACTCTAGCGCGCTGGCACCAGGAGGACGGGACGACGCGTCGGCGGCTACGGACAGCGATGCGGTCCGCATTTTCGTCGTCGTTGTCGTCGCCGAACATACTGAGGAAGAGCAACCCGGTCGGCGGTGTATCGCGTTCCGACCCGGCAGGCTGGTTCTGGCCCAGTGGGGTATCCCGGAACACCAGCGGCATCGCCCGGGCGGCCTGATAGGGCCGCCGTACCGCGGAGACCGACGTCCTTAGTCGTCGACTATCGCCTCGACGACCCGTCGGTCGGGCGTCCTCGGGGTGGCGCCGCGTGTCTGGTTGTAGTGTTGACCGCGGGAAACCCCCTACTGACCGAGCTTTGACCCCGGACGGAGATGGACGTCGGGTGTAAGAGTGCAGGGGAGTCGTTTAGTAGGGTTGGCCCTGAAATTCCTTGGGCACGCTGTCTGCTCCCAACACCTTGCAGATCGTCAAGTCCCACATACATCCCGCGCGCCCCCTAGGCGCGGGGACCTCGTAGGAGGTTCGGCCCCCGGCCCGAAAAAAAAGCACCAACTTCCACGTGGACGTTAAACCTATCTGCTCCTTTAGAGAAAAAATTATCACACTGATATTACAACTTGAATATCGGCTATGATTTTAATGTTAATCTTTAAGTATCACTTTCATTTCATAAACCTTTACATGGTATTGAATACAATTCAATTCTATGATTAAATGTCTCCACGAAGTTGAAGATCAATCAAATTGGTTTATACGGCATATTAGTACAGCATTTACGCACTAGTGCGGTTCAACATACTCAACTTCGCACACGAGCTTCACAATACGAGCGAGAGAGCATATTGAGTAGGCCGCTTCCAACCGAATCGCTGAAGGATGTATTTGCATCAATAAATGCATTGCCACTGATTCACGAATATATGTGTTTACGGAAGTGAATTGTTTACGTGTCTATAGTGTTAAAATTAAGCAACATTATACTGTGTAGTACAGTTGAAAATTATCTCATTTGCGTGTAGTTGACTACTAGTAATACGCTCAAACATTCCGACCGCAATTGTCTAAGTAGTAATATTAAGGTAACAAGCACGTGATAAAGCTGCCTTCACATCGCACGCATGATTCCAATTATAGTTGGCACTTCGTGTAGAAACCGAAGTTTCCGTAAGATTATTCAAAGTACATATAACGGGCTGTACAATCTGAGTAACGAAGTGACCTGAGAGCCCGGTGAGACGCTGACGAGAGGCCATTAAAGCGCCCTCCACTGCGCCAATCTTCTTGAAAATCACGTCCAATGCTTACAACAGACACTGTCGAAAGCATTCGTATTTAAAACAAAGAAATTGTTTTAATCAAAAACAACCCAGAAAGATTTCGAGTGATCTTTTCATATCTGTTTCTTTGTCGAAAGAATATTTTTTTTTTTTTTTTTTTTTTTTTTTTATTGCCCTTGTAGGCAGACGAGCATACGGCCCACCTGATGGTGAGTGGTTACCGTCGCCCATGGACTTCAGCAATGCCAGGGGCAGAGCCAAGCCGCTGCCTACCGCTATTATTTTTATATATTTTTATTGACAATCTGGAATTTCAAATTGGAAGGTGAGATATAACTAACTGCAAGCATAAAGTTTCTAGTCGAGGAGTGAGACGAAACAAAATCCGTTTTCTTATACCTTGACGGGAATTGAAAATTCAAATATCCAAAATTTTTATTGTTCCTCTTTTTATAGCAAACATACCGAAGTATTGAAATGTTTGTTTAATAGGTTCAAATAATAAAAAAAGTGTGCTGTATTATAACATAATCAAATTTGTTACTGGATTAGGTTGAGAATGTGCAGATGGCGCCCAGCGAGTAAGTAAAGAGCGAAGTGATAGGGTCCCGATATACGTGTCTCGGTTACCGACGACCACTTTCACATTTTTGATATTCAGATCGAGCAACCACTGGGAACAAAACCCGAGTTAACTTCACGATATTGAAAGCTTATGGATTTTCGATGTTGTCGGCGAATATTACTCGATAATCAACGACAAAACGCAACCACAGAATATTTATTTGATTTTCACTTTTAGTTGCAGTATTTTCAACATTTTATTTCTATTTTGATTGTGTGCAGTAGTCATCGGAGTTCTCTTTTGTATTCCGGCGAAATTATCACTGAGTATTTTAAAAGGACTGTTGCACCAGCGAAAATGCCTAGCGATTTTGGTTGGAAGCCAATTTTAATTGAATGAAAAAATGATCGTCTATGCATTTTTTCGTTTTGGATGATGGGCTAATGGAAATTGGCAGTGGTTTCAGCTGCCACCCGTGCCAACTTTTGCAGAGCCAGCTATCGCTACGCTTCAGTTGGACCTACGGACGAGATAATATATCGTTTCGATTGAATAATGGTCTCATGGAAATTGCTTCCCTATATCCTGCCAATCGAATTATGAGAATTTTGTTACTTTCGCTGTTTTCACATTTACCAAATATAAAGTAAGGTAGAATCTATACTTCTATACTACTAATATTATAAAGAGGAAAGATTTGTTTGTTTGTATAATAGGCTCCGAAACTACTGAACCGATTTGAAAAATTCTTTCACTGTTTGGAAGCTACACTATCCCTGAGTGACATAGTCTATATTCTTTTTTTTATTAGGGATCCTTACTAAAACGGGGGTGAAGCTGTTATTAAATAAAAATAATTAAAAAGAAATGAACATGCGGAACTAAACCGAAAGTGTATTGAACTACATTATTGGCCAAATTATTGATTAGTCTTATCCAACTATTAATTACATGATTCGCAAATATATACCCAACCTTCTCGAGTTACTGATACTAAAGATTTCGCGTATCCCCCGTTCATAATATAAATTTCCCAACTTGAATGTTGATGATATTTGAATGCTGGGTGTATTGTGGGGCTTGTTGCTGCCACAAAGCCGCCAAGTGTTCCGGTTTCAAGAATGGGAACGCCGCTATATCAATTATTAATATATTTTGGCTATTTCAGAAAGATACGTGCGGAATAAATATTACTATACAAATAAAAAAATGTTCGTAGTATTATGCTTTAACTCCCTCAATTATAAGAATATACATAGTATATTTACAAAAATAAAACTATGCCGATGATAGGTAAATTATACTATATTATTATTTGTATAATGAAAAAAGTGATTAAATTTACTTATAATACAATAAGGCTAGCTACCTTCATTCGTCATTCAAACAAAAGAATATTATAATTTTATTTTGAATTTCTATTGTTTAGTAATGAAGTTGTTAAGTATATAATATACACAAAATCTACTGATGATCTACATCAAGTCTCGAATCCTATGAGTGGTATTTGAATCTGTTACACCCTACACGTGTTACAAGAGATGAAAAATATTGGTCCTAAAGCAAAAGTCGTCCTGGAACAAAGAATAAGACGCCTGGTGTGCGTACTCGTATTATGCGATGCTGCGGCTATACGCTATGATGTACAGAACACATATAGATATTCATGTTTCCAAGAAAATAACTGCACGTGTTCACAAACGACTTTCACGATGATAATATGGCGTATTGTAGACCAGCTCGTGTAGGTAATATAATTTTGCCACTTTCATTTCCCTTTTCATGGGCAAGAGAGCCTTTATATAATACAATTAAGAAGACTTCTAGCTCAAGTTTGAAGATGATTGAATGTGAATAATCACTCAACACCAGGGTTATGGCGGGAAGCCATATAGAATACAAGATATTTGACAACCTCGCTTACGACGTTTTCAAGATAAACTTACATATATATGTACAAGTTTCGAACATTTGGACCGTCGGTCTATCGAACAATTTCACCAGGTCGGTGGGAACCGCTCTGTGGTTACTCCCAAACTGGTGACTCCGACGTGATAATTGCACCTCACACTTCATCATCAGCGTGTCAAGAACTTCGACTGCCACAGCCCTCAGGTAGCTAAAACAAGTCATCAACAGCCGTCCATCGCAGACGAATACCGCCGCGCTACCTAGTCCTACAACACGCACCTTCACTGCATCATCACATTGCTGCAGCCAATTACAGCCCACAGGTACGCCGCTATTACGTCCACCCATCTATGTAATAATGCTTCGATGTATGGACCAGCTCACGGCTCACCTACTTTTAAGTAGATACCGGAGCCCATAGACATCTACAACGTAAATGCCGCCACCCACTGAGAAAATTCGGCAAGAAAATCAGTGGGCTGTATCTGTTGGTTAATCATCGATATAAACTGCATTTGACTTTGGAATCATTTCATTCATCCTCAAATGGATAGTCGATAGTATGTGCCTGAAACGGACGTATTGGCATGCAAAGCCAGTATGCAGTTCCTATTGAATTGTAAATTTGACTTCTGAGACTTCAGCACTGGTTGACGATAAGAAATTCGGATTAAAATAAAGGTTTTTTATCGGCTTCTAAGTTAGATAGAGGATTTTTTTGGAGATGATTGCTTTTATATTCATTCATAGTCTAATTTTATATAAACAGACAGAGTGCGCTCGTAGCTTGTGAGATTGTAGTAGATTCTAAAACAAAGGTTTTTTCACTTCTGTCAATGTTTCCAAATAAAGAATAAGAAAAATCATTCAGGATTATATATATATTTTTTTTATTGCTTTGATGGTTGGACGAGCTCACAGCCCACCTGGAGTAAAGTGGTTACTGGAGCCCATAGACATCTACAACGTAAATGCGCCACCCATCTTGAGATATAAGTTCTAAGATCTCAGTATAGTTACAACGGCTGCCCCACCCTTCAAACCGAAACGCATTACTGCTTCACGGCAGAAATAGGCAGGGTGGTGGTACCTACCCGCGCGGACACACANAGTAAAGTGGTTACTGGAGCCCATAGACATCTACAACGTAAATGCGCCACCCATCTTGAGATATAAGTTCTAAGATCTCAGTATAGTTACAACGGCTGCCCCACCCTTCAAACCGAAACGCATTACTGCTTCACGGCAGAAATAGGCAGGGTGGTGGTACCTACCCGCGCGGACACACAAGAGGTCCTACCACCAGTTATATACCAAAATAACAAGTTATAACATTATATAAAACTTATCTCTTCCAGACGAGAATATCTGTTCATGTTGTTCATGATACTTAGAAAGTTACACACCCAAACCTATGATTACTTCTTGAAATTTGCCGTAAATTATAACATTTCGTTTATTTAAAAAAAATTTTTTTTTAAAGCACTGTGGCTTCTTTATATTGTTATTTTGTATGTTCGATCGAGTACTGATTGGATGATGGTTTTGCGAGCACTCAGAACCCGTGGCAGGGGATTTAATGAGTGCGAATATTTCATGTATCGTTAGGGCCGGCGTCGAAATCAATCACGATATTAACGATGTGTGAAATAAATTGAATGAGCAAATAACTCAGCGGCTTATCATACACAAATTAATAAAAAGTAAACATTGTCAAACATTGTAAATGGAAAGGGGTGAACTCGGACACACATTGGATTGGCGATGCAATTTGCCAACTCAATGCTATTGGTATCAAAATGTGAATTAACCTTGAAAGAATAGATCGAAGTTTTAGTTGCATTAAAATGTCTTACAGAACATATAATACCTTGCCAGATATGATGAGCTGGACTGTTATCTATACTAATATTATAAAGAGGAAAGATTTGTTTGTTTGTTTGTTTGTTTGTATTGAATAGGCTCCGAAACTACTGAACCGATTTAAAAAATTCTTTCACTGTTTGGAAGCTACACTATTCTGGAGTGACATAGGCTATAATATTTTTTGAAAAAAATTAGGGGTCCTTACTAAAACTCCGATATTGTAACCTAAGGTGTAAAAAAATACCTAAAATATTCTTTACGTCGTGTGCCCTGCGAAAACTATTGATGATACACATTATTATTTACAAAAAGTGTCGGGACAGCATATGTCTAACTATTATAGTTATGCTGCAATAAGTGTTCTTTTATTTAAAAAAATAAAACAACGTCAAATATCGTTAAAAATTTTGTTAAAGAACCGAGCGGAGCCGGAGCGGGCCGCTAGTAAGGGAATAAAAATATAAATCATAACGCCCTCTTATTTTGAACTCACTAACCCAATTATTAAATTTTAATATGTGTCTCCAGAAGAAGAAGTGAAACACAATTTCGGTGATGCTTCCTTAAAAATGATTTTTGTGGTTATCTCTCTAGGGAATTGAATGTTTGCAGGTAAGAGAGATTGATGCCTTTATCTCGACATTCGCAAAGCGGGCGGGACATTTCAAATCACGCTGATTTTACGCCACCCAATATCGCCTTCCATTATAAAACCGCAGTGAATGAAATCGTGCCACCTTTCGTTTCAAGTTCCAGTTAAATTTATTGTTCGGGTGGTAAAATGGGTTTTTAATAAAAGCGGCCAATTTTTATGTTCAAAAATAAATCGTTTGCAAGTAATCATAAGGTTTTAAAGTATAATTATCGCTTTCATTGCGATCTGTACCTTACAAGGTGTACGCTATAATTGTGATAAAATAACGAGAAACGCGCCTTCTAGTGATGAATGGTGACCGTCACATATAGACGTTAACAATTCTAAGGGCACCGTCATAGCGTTGTCTACTACTGAGAACTTTCTTCAAATATCTTTGGAAGAAAGAGTTGTCATAGCGCTCAGCGCGAAACAACGTGAAAGACAGTTCCTTCCTAAGGCAAGTAGTATGTGGCAAAAAGGATTTAAAAAGCTAACTAATTTATTTTAAATTATTTAAGAACGCACCTTGTGATCTGCTCTAAGGTAGATCGGGATACATCTTTTAATAGTTAAAAGAAGAGGAAACAAAAAAATCCCCAGATAATGACAAAATCCTCTATGGTATAACCAGTACAATATATTATTATAGAAAGAACCGTAGTCCCTCCGTAGACCATTTTTTTTTTTTTTTTTTTTTNCGATCTGCATGGTGTTGTGAGCAGACCGCGGGCCCAAGGATTTTAGGACCCACCCACTAAACGACTCCCCTGCACTCTTACACCCGACGTCCGATCCTCTCCGAGGTCAGAACCCGGATGAGGTAGGGGGGCTACCGCGGTCAACACTACAACCAGACGGCGCGGCTCACCCCAAGGACGCCCAGCCGACGGAGCCTTCGAGGCGAATCGAAGGCTCTGAAACGTCGGCCGTCTCGGTACGGTAGCCCGTCAGGCCGCCCAGACAGTGCCGCTGGTGCCCCGGAATACCCCGCTGCCCTCCGTAGACCTGAAAGCTCCAAACGATCTGTGAATACGTTCAATATGTTCAAGCATTCCATAATGGTTTTATGCCACCGGTGATTCTGTAATTAGGCAGAAAAAAAAAAAAAAAAAAAAAAAAAAAAAAAAAAAAAAAAAAAAAAAAAAAAAAAAAAAAAAAAAAAAAAAAAAAAAAAAAAAAAAAAAAAAAAAAAAAAAAAAAAAAAAAAAAAAAAAAATCAATAAAAATAATTCAATAAAAAACGTTAATGCTTAGAACATACGGAATTCACTAAATTCTTCCTATATGGCGTATTTTTTGTGCTTTTATCAATACCGTTGCTTACCGAAAGTCTGATCTAGAGAAGAGTCATGTTTTGTCCATTCTTCATAACATTACTGCCAGTTGTCAAACGCATTCACTGTGCCGTATTTTAAAGGCGAGCGCTCATACCTATTGTTTTATCACGCGCCAACATCATATTTTTCGTTCACGTTATGTTCTTATATGGGAGTTTTATATCTTCTCGTCATTTTGTAACTGAGTTCGCCGTTAAAAGAAGTCTTAGATTCAAATGTTTCAATAAATTTTGGCTCGAACTTTTGCAGGAGAGTTTCATAATTATTCATAATATTAATATAATTTTGTCAATCAATTCAGGAATATCTCATAGGTATACCTTTTTTTTTCTTTTTTTTTTTTTTTTACGCTGGGGAATCCATTTACGGATACCCGGTCGAGAGGGGTAATAGACCAGGTTATGTCGGACTCCGGCGCCTCCAGAAAAGAAGAGGAAGAAGAGGAGGACCAAAGTCCTCCTCTTCTTCCAATTCCTACCGGGAGACTACGCTTTGAGAAAGGCGCGCGAGGCGCTGCGCGGCGTCTACCACGCAGGACCCGCCCCGCAAAACCGACTACCGACTAAACCCCATCGAGCTCCACCACTCCGACTCCACGAAACCTACGGTACCGGACAATGCGCGCCGCAGGCTCGCCGTCGCCGGTACCCGTCCTGACAATAGGATGAGATCCAATCCCAGGGAAGATCCCGCAGGACGTCGTCTCGGGAGACACCGTGAGTGGCGCATAGGAGCCACCTTGCGCCGCCTCACCACGGAACCGAGAGCAGAGCACCGGGCGCCCCCGCACCCAGTACCCAACAGTCCCTACGGGAGATTAACGGGAGCATCGTGCCCGCGTCGCCCACCCCGCCTTCTTCGCTGAGGAGCCGAAGAGGGATTCCACTCCCTTTCGCGCTCCTCAGCCTCGCGGAACGCCATGACCAGGTCGCAAAATCTGGCCATGGCCTCCCACGAACTCTCATCCTCTAGCATGCGGGCAATGACAGCCCGCAAGGAGAGGTCCCTCCCCAGCACCGCGATGAGATCTCGCCGCGGGTGCTCCCAACGCGGGCACGCTTCGAGTGCGTGCTGAGCGTCATCATCCGGATGCCCGCACTGGTGACAACCCGGATGTGGCTCTCTCCTACAAACCCTCCACAGGTACCTCCCGAAGCAGCCATGCCCCGAGAGGACCTGCGTAAGGCGGAATCTCATAGGTATACCTAGAGAAATGTTTTTTCATGTAAGCAAATAGATAACAGAAAAAACATTTTAAGCACCTCTATTATATTAAGATGGATTAAATATTTAAAATACAAGTTAAGGTAGCAAGACATATTTTAAGGGAATTATTTTAGTAAAATATAAATTAGGCTTGTATTTTGTATACTCAGATAGTACTTTCCTTTTATCGTTCATAAACGAATGCATATTTTGAGCGTAAACAAAAGGCTTCCTATTCAAAAGTCTATCGCCTATACACCGCAACAGATTCGTGGAACTGTCAGACTCTCATAACCGCATCATACATACTACATACAACAGATTGGCCGTCGCGCGAACGCGTAGTAGTTCCGTTCGAAAATCATTCTTTTTATTCAAATATCGTTTCCCCGCACGTTTTCGGTATTCCGATTGTAAAGAAACAGCAAATACTTTGTGAATCTTTTATTTCAATATCGAAAAATGTTCGTAACTAAATGAAAATGTGATTGGTATTTAGGTAACATACGTGTTGGGCAATTTTGAACTGAGCTTTAATTACCGCTATGATCACTTTTGTTAATGTATCTTATACAAACAGCGGGTAGGTCGCAACTTGATCAAGCGCCTGAGCTGATGCCCGCACAGTGACGGTAACCACTTAAGATTATGTTTAATAAAAATTTCTATTATATGTAAATTTTTGGAAGTACTTAATTAAAACGCGATTATGAACAGCTGCTTTCGTTTAGTTTTATGTGGTTTTCAGAACGTTTAGCTTGGACAGTGTTGAGACATGAGTTCGAAAAATACCATTAAAATCACAGCTCTCGATCAACCGACATGTGTTACTCCTTTTCTGCTGCTGCTGCCACTGCAGTTCTCATGAGCCATGCTATATCGAGCCATCATAGCCACATCGATACCACTAAATTGTAGTTAATAGAAAAATAGAATTCTGTTTTTATAACACAATGTTATTCTTTCATCGTGACTCAAATTTTATGTCTTTAGTGTAGCATTCCGTAATTAGAAACAATTTTCACAATTTACGGCTAAAATAAATTATTTTTGGCACAATTTAATTGAAAATATTACATTTCGAAGACACTAATAAACATATATTTTCAAACTAATATTTGTTGAAAGTTTCTTCTGAATTCAATATTTCCAGCGTCTTCAGTAGAGAATTTAGAAGGGCGAATATTTTCTAAAATTCTGAAGACGTAAATCTATCGAATAAAAAAAGAATTCGGAAAATTCCTTTACATTTTAATACTCGTCTAATAATACGTTACACACTTGCGTACACTCAGGATATTTCACATTTACAAAAATATATTAAAGGATTCCCTTTTTGACCATTGACTAACTATTAAGCCGTAAAAATATGTTACTATCGCAACAAACCGATTTTGAATTTTGTATACATTTTAATAATTTTTCTACTTACTCTTTTTTTTATAAGCGGGTATATTATATAATGTTTTAATTTGATTTAGCTAACCGATTTCGACCAGCCATTTGACATTGGTCTACCTAGAGCTATTATTAGCAAATCAGAATAGAACAGTCGGAATAGTAAACATTCCTAAAATTAACAGTCTGACAAATTATTGTCATGAAAAGCTACTGCCTTATTTCTGATTTGTTTTAGATTAAATTAGAAATACTTGAAAAACTTAATCTTTTCCAACCCTAACTTTTAAGATTTTCTAACGACGGGATACATATGTACATTGTTTCGTTTAACTCGTTTCGTATTCACGTGTCGACGTGAACGAAATAAGAGGCAAATATTTTTCTACAAAAAAAACTCGTTGTATTTTATTTTCAAAAGAAAAACGATCCAATAAAACGCATATTACCTCGTCGCATTGTAAGAGAAAATTTGAAAAATAGGGTTGTCTACAGAAACGGATGGTATTACAATTCGGTGCCATTTGCTCTCGCTTTGCCTCTTGTGTTCGAATACGTGCTCGTGTATGGAAACTTTTTAGGAGACTATAAAGAAAATTCTTTCGTTCGAATTTACGATTTCCCTATCGCGCTTAAGCGGCGAATCATGGCGTACGGAAGAAATATTATTACCTTTTGGGTCCTCACATATCGACGTTCCTAACGGTTTTTTGATGTTGTAAAGCAGTAAATCAGAGGTATCATTTTGCAAATAAAATTTCAGACTATTATAATTCAATATGGCTTTTATTATGAATTTCTTCAGTTAAACAAAACGGATTATCATGAAAATAAAATTTTCATAAACCACAAACCGTCGTGATGCGCCTACAATCTTCTTGGCTTGAATGAATTATTTATGCAAATTTGACGAAACTGGATATCACTGCCTAAATAAATACAACGTCGTTACTAAGCCTTCAAATTATTCATCAATATCCTCGCCTTATTTTGAACAAAAGCTGTGGAGAACACGAAGATTCATCAAAACTTTATTGAGGCTGAAACAATACATCAAGGCGCTAAAACATCGTAATAGCCCAAAGATTGATCGTTCAGGGTTGCAAGCATTATCGGTAGATGGAGGCTTTGTCTGCTTTTCCCGCCCGCGTCTTCCGGAGACTATTTACTTAAGTAAATAAACAATACCTACATTTTCTATTTTATCAATTCTAATATGAGATGAGTTTCAGGTCTATTTTGTTGGAACATTCAAATTTCTCTCCAACGCCATATCTAATGGAAATTCGAAATACAGCAAATTCGCACTGGTACTTACTCGTATCATCAAATAATATTCGCAGATTTTCCTTTGTAAACATTGCTCAAAACTGAAAAACTTAAGGCTATTTTATTAACTTGAAAATTTTATTACTCACCGTCTCAGTCTGACAAGTCATGAAATCCATTAAAAAGAGCAGCAAAAACTTTGCCTGTGTAAAAAGATTTATTTTGTTTCCAACTTTTCTTTCTTTAAATATTGATTACTAACTTAGAGTGATTCGCATTTTTGCCAACTTTAATGCACAAGTTTCGAGCGTGATCACAAAATCCAAAGTTTTATAGGGCTCTTTCAATTTTACTTTTGATGTCTCGATTGTGTCGATATGCGAAATTAAATTAATTTCATATTTCAAAAGAAACATTTTATAGATTATCTATTTAATACTTTCTCGTATAACCTTTCGGTCTTAGTTTGCTTGTTAGCGGTGAAAATCATAGCACATTCCTTACAGTAAAATGTCCAATAATTGTTAGCTCGCTTAATCATCAATCACAGGCGATCTTATTGAAATACCTATACATTTTTTTAGGTTATCGACAGTGAACACATATTATGGAACAAATTTAATCTAAGCAACGGGATCGGTCTCAGGTATCGCGCACGTGTTGCCCAGACGTGAACGCACGCTAACGATTTTTCACAAAACGTTTTCATGCGTCCGATAAAAGGCTTTATCTTGAAACTGAGCCGTTGGAGTTAAGTCCCTTTTTTGTTTGCATGTCATATTTATATAACATTCGACCTCTTTATGAAGGAGGCTACCTATATTATCTGACCCTTGTCAGCTTTAACTCCACAATGCTGAGTTTTAGTAAATGAGCAAAAAAATATATATCATCGACTGATACCTATCATTTTTACTGTGATTAGACTGGCCTCCTGTTTATCTATTATTATTTTATATTGTCGTAGTTTTCGCGAATCGTAGATATAATTATAACTACTTTTACGGCATAATGTCGTGCTTACTACTGTCATTTTATTATCAGGGACCACGAAAACTGTAAAATATTCGAAACCTCGGAAATAAGAAAATACAAATAATAAAGGGAGATTAAACCGTAATAGAAGTTTTAAATGTTTATTTATATTGTAAAAAAATAGTCTGCAGGTATTTCATGATATTTTTCATTCGAATTATGACATGTTTAATATGCTACTTAATAATACATACCATATACATAGAGAATTCGAGCAAAACCTTTGCGAAAACAATTTAGGGCTCAAATGAGAACAATAAAGTTAAAATCTAAACACTTCAAGACGTCATTATGTTTTTGTAACTCTTCCCCGGAGACTCGACTAGGACGTAGGGTCGTGCGGAGAAAATTTTCTTAGAAAAACAATAAATTTTCTGTGAGCTACGCTCGAGTGAGTTTCGGTGTCGGCTGAGCGAGAGCACGCTCGCCATAATATATTGAATTTGAAACGAACAAACTTTTACGTTCCCCTCGCCGCGTGTAAAAAGATTTTCACAAAATGTTTACAATGCAATAATTTTAACTCCACATCGAGGAACAAGATCGTAGTATTTAGTACAATACTTGATGTAATGAAAAAATTAATTAACACAAAAACTTTATACCAAATCGGTAGAATCACAGTCAGACATCTGAACCACTAAACTCAGACCTCCGTTAATAAACACTGCAAACAGAACACTATTGCGATTCACTTTCATAACGATGTGCTTAATGAAAATGTGAATCAGTTAATCATTTACACCAAATGCTCATTTCCTCCGATAGGACGTACATAAATTATGACCTAGTATTGGAAAACGAATAATCCCAGAAGGCTCTTAAGTCGCATTAATATTTCTCTCATTTCCCGAAACATGGAAATTACATTTTCACACCTTTTTCTCGATCCTTACCCGGTTCATCATCCGAACCATCAATAAGACTTGACGAAACGTTATCTTTGAAAACAGCCATTGATCGCCGGGAAAACACTTTATATCATAGCGCTTTACCGGCGGTTAAACCACAAAAAAATATTCGTGAAAAGGTGTGAGCTCTCTGCCTTAATCCCTGACGATTTGCGAAGAAGGAAAAAAGGGTTCGCGCGCTTAGAGGCCGAAGATCTTCTATAGAGCCAACCCGCCTTCTTGCCCACGTTTATCGCTCCTTCCAAACCCCTATTTATTTCTTTAACTCAAAGGAAATTAATCGAAACACTCTAATTCGGAGCTATTTCAATCGTTTCTAAATATTCTTAGATCAAATTTGACAAGCTGTGCCTGCTATTTCATATGTTCAAATAAGCTTCAAGTTTACATGGTCATAATATTATTTCTATAGCTTTCAATATTAATTAATTGTATAAATTGAACACCATTTATTGTAGCTCACGCTATTTATGGCCGCCATAAAGAGTCGCTATTGCTGCCCTATACTGAGGCACTGGATGAAGTCCATGTTGGCTCAAGACCAGCCATGGTCAATGTAAAATAAATAAAATGTACTTTTTTTCGTATTACTAACACTTCATATGGAATTTAATTCTGAAATAAAAATTTATTATTATTATTATTATTATTTCAATACACATTTGAGTTTACAAATTTGGTGTACAAAAGTATATATGAAATTTATCTAGGAATTTACATATATCTACAGAAGATATAAAAAACCCACTTAAACAATGTTTGTTATGATTTTTATAAAACGTATGTATATATTTTCATAAATTTATTAAGTAATAATATATAGTTTGCAACACAGTAACGTAGCCTCTAGACAAACTGATTCTTGAGCCAAGTCAAATAAACATATATTACGGATTTACGAGTATATGCCTAGGATAAGCTTTGGCACCCATGTAATATTCATATTTGGCCCGATTCAGTCAACATGGAATTTTTGTGGGACTCATCCCATTGCCATACAATTTATGAGACTTTATAGCTTTTCTGCTCTGTTTCTTTTGTATTTTAAAAGAATTATTATTGCCCAATAACAGAAAACTCATTGTGCATTTTTCAGTATCATGTAATAAAAAAATAACTTCTTAAGGTAATTTCGTTAAAATGTTTTAACGTAAATTAATTATTCTAGTCTAAATAACTGTAAATATTAATGTATTTATCGAAAGTTCTAGTTACTCCTATAACTTCAAATCTACCTTATAATGTATCGTATCTTATGTAGCACAAGTACTCTACTGTAAATCTGTACATTTCAAATTCTTTTTGTGTAATTTATTTTGCTACGGCTACGATAACAGTCGAAAATCCAGAGGGCCTAAAGCTTGTCTGTCAAAGACAAAATCTTAATTTCATTGTTATGACGGTGTTCTACGGAACCAACCGGTCCTCTGCTTTACGGCTGAAAAGACTTGTAGTACGGGCCTTTGCGAACTGACAATATGCTCTTGAAAGATAGATTAAAATCATTATAAAAATTGGAGCCCATATTTCTACTAACACGTTATTTTTTCAACATTGAAGCTGTTAAACGGGATAAAATAACAACAAAAACAGTTGGTAACGTACTTGTTATATTCATAGGGAATAATACATTCAAAAACATACATAAAAAAGAGAGCTGACTTAGGACGATCCGTTTGAAATTTAAATAATGATGAAATAAAAAATATAACAATATATAAGTATATCACGAAAAAAAACATGATTTTTAGGTACTAATATTATAAAGCTAAAGTTGGTTTGTTTGGTTGAACGCGCTAATCTCAGGAACTACTGATCCGATTTGAAAAATTTTTTAGTGTTAGATAGTCCCTTTATTGAGGAAGCCGATATGCTGTGTGACAATCACGCTAAGACAAATACGAGCGGAGCACTAATAGAAAAATGTTTCAAAATCGGTATTTTTTCCTTTTGAGAGATTCCGCTGCGTGCGCTGCGGAAACGGCTAAAGTTTCGCTAAAATAATGCATGACAATAATGTTTCCCTTTACAAGTTTTAAAAAAATTCCACGACAGCTTATACCTATATTTTAAGGTTGGCTCACTATAACCTCTTTCATGCTAATCAATTTTTTTCTAAAATAAAGCATTATTTTTATAAAGATATAGCGACCCGCCCTCGCTTCGCTTCGGAAACAATAAAACACACATTAAACCAAAAAAAAAAAAAAAATTTAAAAAAAGTAGCCTATGTTCGCCAGGGACAATTTCGGCTTCTAATGGAAAAAGAATTTTTCAAATCGGTCCAGTAGTTTCGGAGCCTATTCGAAACAAACAAACAAACAAACAAATCTTTCCTCTTTATAATATTAGTATAGATATAGATATAGACTAGCGACCCGGCCTCGCTTCGCTTCGGAAACATTAAATTTTATTATTGACTAGCTGACCGGGCAGACTTCGTAGTGCCTCAATTGACAAATAAAAGATATATAAAATAAACTTGAAACAAACAAAAGGAAGCCGTACGGCGGGGGACACATCAAAGGAAAAACAAAATTGTTATTTTTATTTAATTCCGAGCATTTTCATTCATTTATCTACCTTTTAAACCTTCTCTAGACTTCCACGAATAATTCAAGACCAAAATTAGCCGAATCCGTCCAGCCGTTCTCGAGTTTTAGCGAGACTAACGAGCAGCAATTCATTTATATATTTATAGATTAAATAAATAAATAAAATTATATATTCATATATTCGATAGAAAAAGGTTTCAGTTTCCTTATTGAGCGAAAAGTGCCACAAAATCACAAAAAAAATTGTTTTACATTTAGTAGAATAAAATAAATCAGTCTGACACGCACAAATAGGTTGAATACTTTTTCAACCTTATTATAGGAATCTTTGATTTATACTTTTATGTAAGAATATTTCTCACTCTAAAATAAGTTATTATTTTATTACCCTTGTTAGAAAATACTTAATTCTTGAACAAATACAGTATTAGTACAGTCTATGTAAATCTATTATTTATTAATGATGGACGTTTCAATGAGATTCGTTAACGTTCAGGAACCTGTCTTCGGATTTTGTTGGTAATCCTCGACATCGAAACGTTCTCATTAATTATTGTGGAGGTAACAAAATGTATGGTGATGCTTCAGGTAAATATCAAGGTAGATAAACGAGTGCTTAGTTAAATTTATGGGAAAACCCTTAAAGGAAAGGTCAGTTTACACTGAAACAATTCCATGACTAGTTAAAATAATATCTGATTTCTGTGTTGTACTTTTCAATCGTATTTATGACGATATAACAAAATAATTCCAGCATTTTGATGAAGATTAAAAGCACCCGTTCGAATAAGACTTTTCCGCGGTACTATAACCATCAATCCAAAAGATATCAGGACCAACTTAAAAACTCATCATAATTAACATTAATTTAAATTCAAGATTATTCATAGCAGACAGAGAAGTTACTTCGATGGTATTTAACGCCGCACCTGCCCGAGGCGTCTCAGCGTGGTCGAAATTAATGCGACGCAAAGTCGGCAAAAGTCAATTACACTTTATTAAAACCGTCTCCATTTATATCAATTTGACGCAAACTGTTACAAATACTGGTAATGTTCGTTCCTTTCATCTAAGAGCGAGGCGGGGCTACGCAAGCGCCGGGTACGTTCTACATTCGTAGATCCGTAGACAAAGCGGGTAGCGTAGCGCGACCAGTACGCAGCCGAAGCGCCGCGAGTTGACAGCGTTTCGCTGCCCTGGATACGTCAACAATACGCCGCGCGTTCGCACTCAAAACAAACCTCAATAGATTCACCTGCCGATGAATATTTAATCGACCCAACCTCAATGGCGTATAAATGAACTCCGTCGCTCTATTAAAAGCCATAACAATACTTTGTTGACACATTTGTAAAACTGTTTTTTTATTGCAATATATATTTTTAGTACAGTATTTGAAGTTCAAACAAGATGATTGGGCGAATATTCGCGGCGAGTTCAACTATAACGACTTCGGTTTTGTTACTACTTGTTGTTAGCGGTTCCGTCACCTCGTCCGATGGTGAGTGGTAGCTTTAAACATTCTTGAAGTTATCATGACGATTTCAAGATAACATAAAACGTGAAAGAGCAGACGATTCCTCTAATGTTAAGCGGTAACCCATGGCTACCACATTATCACCATTCTCCTTAAGACTCATTTGCATTAGAATAATGGTCCTCACTAGTACTTTAATAACTAACGAAAATAACGAAATGCTGCTTCTTGGCAGAAATGAGTGGGAAGGTGCACTGAATTCTAATATACATGTCTAAAATCTATAATATAAAAATTGCACTAAAATGCCTATAGCCGATTGCATTAAAAACTAATTGATGTGCTCTCGTCTGTACTGTGCTTATAAAAAACCTATTTTTTTCTTTCACAACTCTAATATGTACTTTTAATCACGTTATCTGTTTTATTTAATCACATAATAAGTTTATAAACATTTCTACAATAATTTTTAGTTAACGCGTGCGAAACTTTTAGTTTTTTAGCAAAACTTTCGAATGCGAAACACATTTATACTACTTTGTAAGTTTTTACGAGCGTGCGAACTGTTTGACACGAAACAGGTGATTCCGTTAGCTCAAGGATATCAGACTAAATCATAAATTACGATCATAAAAATGTAATAGTTTCGTTTCGTAATTTACTATTTAGTCAATAAATAAAATATTCATATTATCACGGGTAATATAAATGCACTATACCTATTTTTGTGGTAATTTTTCATTTTGGTTTTTTTTTCACTAAATACCTATTTATGAAACTTACTATTGCTTATTGTTAATCATTATCATTAGAACGCGCAATTCGTAATCATATACAGAATAATTTAGCATAAAATTATATTTAAATATAAATTCTATGACTCGTAGCCGCTTTCCCAAAATTTTCTTATTTTTCACTGCCTTCAACTTAGCATCCAATTAACTTATGCAGCTCTTGAAACTTTTTTATTCGCCGTCAGATACTAACCAGTGATCAGTACGTTTCTTTTTTGCTGTCACATATGCCACTTGTGGACATCCAGTTGATTGTTGATACACGAAATATCTGATTATTCATCAGTTGAATAACGATTATTTCTGAAAACATTCTCAGCCTTTTTCTGTCACTAATCTATACTAATAATATAAAGCTGAAGAGTTTGTTTGTTTGAACGCGCTAATCTCAGGAACTACTGGTCTGATTTGAAAAATTCTTTCAGTATTAGATAGCTCATTTATTGAGGAAGGCTATATATATAATATCACGGTAAGACTAATACAAGTGGAGCACCAATAAATAATGTTTCAGAATAGAGGTTTAAATAGCTCCTTAACATTCTATAATTCAAAAATATCTTTACTTTCTACATAAATGAAGTGGGTGTTAAAATTTAGCCTTATGCCAAAGTAACTATTCCACGCGGACGGAGTCGCGGGCAAAAGCTAGTTGTTACAATAACTATTAAGATCTTGTTAACAGCCACTGAACACATTCTCAATAAGATTGTAATAACAGCTTCAAGCAGAAATCGATCTATATTTTCTGGCAGAAATAGTATTGAATAGTTTTCAAAATTAACAACAATTTTGCTGCCGTATGAAAATAGTAGGTATTTGATATAAGTAAACTAAACGAAAGTTTTGAAAGACATTTTCTTATTATGCGGCTTAGTGTTAATTTTGTGAAAACTTCTATCTTTACTGGTGGTAGGACCTCTTGTGAGTCCGCGCGGGTGGGTACCACCACCCTGCCTATTTCTGCCGTGAAGCAGTAATGCGTTTCGGTTTGAAGGGTGGGGCAGCCGTTGTAACTATACATGAGACCTTAGAACTTGTATCTCAAGGTGGGTGGCGCATTTACGTTGTGGATGTCTATGGGCTCCAGTAACCACTTAACACCAGGTGGGCTGTGAGCTCGTCCACCCATCTAAGCAATAAAAAAAAAAAAACTTCTTATTTCGTACTTAAACGGTATTAAACTGAAGTTTTACTTTACCTGTTTGAAACGAAAACTAAGACAATTAATTATAATTACGACAGTATTGCAAATTCCTTTAATCTCTCTGTTACTCAATCTAACTGACTTAAGCTCACAATTTATCATCATCCTAAATTGGTTAATGTTAAAATTAAATCTAAAGGTGTCTTCTTATTTTAACTTTTCTTGTTTTATTCTGATAAATATTTTATCGTCATAATGAGAATATACATACATATGTTTAATATGAGCAAATAGCTAAAATTATAATACATTTCACTTTTCGGCTGGGATTAGTTTAATTAAAAAGTCATTAAAATATAAAAACTAAAGCTATTTATTCACTTTTCGACTGGGATTAGTTTAATTAAAAAGTCATTAAAATATAAAAACTAAAGCTATTTTCAAATTGAGTATTTGATATCTTATTATTTTGTTAGTCTCATAACCAAGCAGATCTAATCATGTTTTTTCACAATGTCTGTTTCAGCATTGATATCTACCATTATTCAACAGATTAGCTCTGCCGCATGTGTCGCAGAATATTAAAAAGAGAATTATTGGGTTCTGTTCGAATTGTATGAATATTCTGATTATACAGAGCGATCTTTCTCGGTAGCTTTTGTGCATGCCGATGTGAATGATATTTACTTACCGTTTTTTCCTTATCACATATATGAGTCGTCTATTATCAAAGGTGGCAATCTGTGAATTTGGACAAAAAAATGTTATTGATATGTCAATACAGATTTATTTGAATATAATCGTCTCCTTCAAAGAATACGGTTCAAAACCTGCATTAAATAAAGGTTAATACTTAACCTGTTATTTATCTAAGATGTCGCTCAGAAGAGTTTTGTGACTGCCAATGGAATACAAAGTCAATACATAATTCGTTTTTCTGATTTACCAATAATTGTCCAAAAGTCACATTGCCGGCTTTGATAATAGTCGACTCATATAAGCAAATCTGTTTACGTAATGTGGATAAATATAAGTAAATACGCTTATGAATGTATCGTCGTTTGAAAAGGTTTTTGTTTATCGATAGTAAATTTAGTATCGACATTTAAATTTTGAGCACTCAAGCGAGGCGGGCGCTAAAAATAAACTTGATAAAGAATCTCGCCGTGCACAAACGAAAGCGGAAAGTTTGCATTCCGGAATCTGAATTAATGCTTATATCTTAACTGCAGTTGAAGTCGTCGTGGCCTAAATGATAAGACGTCCGGTGCATTCGTGTTGAGCGATGCACCGGTGTTTGAATCTCGCAGGCGGGTACCAATATTTCTAATGATATATGTACTTAACAAATGTTCACGATTGACTTCCACGGTGAAGGAATAACATCGTGTAATAAAAATGAAACCCGCAAAATTATAATTTGCGTAATTACTGGTGGTAGGACCTCTTGTGAGTCCGCACGGGTAGGTACCACCGCTCCACCTATTTCTGCCGTGAAGCAGTAATGCGTTTCGGTTTGAAGGGTGGGGCAGCCGTTGTAACTATACTGAGACCTTAGAACTTATATCTCAAGGTGTGTGGCGCATTTACGCTGTAGATGTCTATGGGCTCCAGTAACCACTCAACACCAGATCTCGTCCACGGATCTAAGCATTAAAAAAAAAAAAACAAAAAAAAAAAAGTGAACAACTATCAGTCTCGAGTTGTAGTAGTCAATTTGACCTCGCTCGCTTATTTTATGAGCTATATTCGTTGTATATAACGTATATCTATTTGTCTATACGTTGCAGCAAAGCTTCAATTTGTAAATCGACTCTGCGAAGGCGAGCAGCGGAGAACTTTCTCACTGCTAGAGCGGCTACTGATTGCGGTGCCAATTACCACATAAACGAGCCTCACTCAACCCAAACATTCAGAATTCTAAAACTAAGTTGCCCAATACATATATGTATATAAAATTGAAACATTCCAAAACTAAATTTCCAAACAATATATTGCGATGAAACTAAGTTCATCAAATAATTGTTACTGCCTCCTAAAGTTACAGATGTACCAAAGAAATGACAACTTCTCAGTGCTATTAACTCAACAATTTTCGGAAAACCCCAAGGACTTAAGCCGATTTTCCTGGCGACTTTATTATGCCTGTTATGCAAAATTGGTACGGTGGTTTGTTGAGAAAGGATGACAAATAACTTTTTCTGACATTAAATGCGTTGCTGTGTAATTTAAGTAAGAGATCGTATTGCTCAGCATTTCAATATAGGTCTTAACGATTAAGTTCATTTTGGAAACAGCATACCGTAATGCTTCCTAACTTATGCTGAGATATTCAAAAAGAACAACAACGTTTAGCGAACATGTATTGCGAAGCAGACTACTTGGACGAAGAGCTTAGACTCTTAAATCTGCTGTTTTACGCTTACTTTATTTTAACTGTCAAAATTAAGTAAAAATGTCGTTACAGCCTTGCTATAGTAGAACTCATTGGCAAAAAATTAAAATATACAAAAAAAAACTTCAAACGGCATGAAATAATTTAGCTATTAAAATTTTAGGAAGCAAAAGTTACAATGGATGTTTTTGCTATCGTTTACAATTCAAAACGATCAACAAATCATTTATTTACGATAAGCAAGATATACGCCAATATATTATACGTAGATAGGGACGTCATAAATCAGGAGCAAACAAAAGTTCGTAACTAATTCATATCCATAGGAACTAGAGTGCAGTTTTTGCGGTCGGGCTCGCGGTCTGTCACGACCGTGTGTTCACAGATAACGCCGTCCCTCTATCTAATGAAGCCAATTTTCTTCGCCCGCCCCACCTTGCTTTCCTTTTGAATTTCTCGCGTATTTTCCTTGTCATCCATCTCCTTCCGTTTGCACATTCGCAGATTACTTTTGATTTCAAATTCCGCAACCATTGATTTGATAAACAAAATTTTGTTGATCTTCAAAACAAAATTGACGTGAAATTAGGCGATGAATGCTGTGTTGCTAGTTTTAATTAATTGGTTTTGTTACTCCAATTTTATTTTTACACTTTTATATTAACAAGATATTTGTACACATACGTTATTTCTATGAAAGGAATAGTAGAATAAAGCAATTCAATTCTCAGTAGACCATCATAAAAGAAGTAAAAAAGAATTTAAATTAAGTTTAAGAGATCTATTTATACGACTATTTTGAAAAAGTTAATTAAAATTACATATATAGTTATATAAGAACATTTTAAACTTATTTTAAATGCATTTTATTTTCCTAGTATTTGGGTTGTTTTTTTTCAATAATTCAATTAAATGACTAATATGTCCACTATAAAATAAAGATCAATTATGATTTAAAATAATTTAAGACAATCAAACAAGTAATACAATACTATAATAATCATTGTAACAAAATTTAAATTAAAAGTGATAAGTGAAGTTTCTTTTCCGTCGAAAATTAGCTAGCATCAAAAAATCTGAGCGTTCTTTTCGGTCGCATCTAAGAGTAAGTTTTATTTTCTTTCAGTACACTATGTAAAATTAAATTAAACACGATAAATCTAAAATTGTATTTCCAATTTGAAATCATGTCTGATTCACTTCGTGGCAAGAGAAAGACGCCTCTACAAATTTTATTAACTAACTTCGGCAGCTGCGCTATTCCGTATTTTTAAATAAATATGAGATTGCATTGAATTTTCTCACTTATGATAGATAGTCTTACGTGGAAAACGTTTCAAGTTTTCTTTTTCAATTATTGACTCCAATTCAAAGAAATATTGATATCTTAATGAAATATTAATTTATAAGATCTCTTATAAGTTTCATACTCTTCTGCTCTTACAGTGAAAGTATATTCCTAAGAACTTCGCGAATATACACAATTTCACGATAATATGAATCTACAAAATGTAGCAAACATTTCGTTATATTTCAGCAAGCTTAACATATTTCATGTATATTATGATAATGTTCTTCTTTAGGGTATATGTTAGATCTAGTTGGGTTCCTAATAGTGTTTAAACCAACCAGATATTTTTCAAAAAACTTCGTAACACGACTAGTTATAATAATGTTATTTGGATAATTGTTGAGAAAAGATAATTTCACTGGTGGTAGGTTTTTACTGGTGGTAGGACCTCTTGTGAGTCCGCACGGGTAGGTACCCCCACCCTGCCTATCACGGAAGAAATAGGCAGGGTGGGGGTCTCAATAGTCTCAATAATAGTCTCAAATAGTCTCAACCTATCGGCTCATGAAGGTCTTCTATCCCCAATCGTAAATACTATTCGATCTAAGAAACCTGCCTATAGTTTGATGGTTATACGGGTTCTTAGCCTACATATTTCTACCGCGAAGAAGTCCTGTATTCCGACTTTGGGAAAACAGTGTATTAGCTATGACTTTTCTAATAATAGATGGGTCGTGGTCGTGCACATTAAAAATATTGTGATTTATCGAAATCAATCTTACTAGTTTTCTATGAATTCCTTTGAACGGTGGAATTTTTATAAGAGCATCTTATTAAGGATGTAAATGAAATCATTCAATGCTTTGCTTTCAAAGCTTCAATTAAATTGAGATTTCTAATTGAAGTTATAAGTCATAGCTAATACACTGTTTTTCCAAAGTCGGAATACAGGACTTCTTCGCGGTAGAAATATGTAGGTTAAGAACCCGTATAGAATCACAAAACATGCAGTGATCCTTAAAGAAAAACCTGTCTGAGAATAGAACATAATCATTACTTTGATAACTAAAACTATGGTTCGGTGACAGCGCTGGTCGACACGGCATTCGTGCACTTTATATTTCGGTATGTGCGGAACGTCCGCCCATAATTCCATACGTCTACAACGATACAGGCACCGGTAGCATTTCACGCGACGTCCCCCGGTTTTTCGATGTGCGGTTTCCGCGCGACAATGCCATTTTATTTACGACTTTACTGCACCGTCGTATGGAGTTTAGTCACGAACGAAATCTAAGGGCTTGCGATCTTACTGGCGATTTTAGACAGCGTCCCGAACCGCAAACAAGGATATATTCTTAACACTTAAAACCTGAAGCGGACTCAGTTGTATCAGTTGACATTTAGTTGTTTTGTGGACGTCTTCCTACCACATTTTTTTTAATTCAAGTGCAATTATAGAGATTTTACGTAACTATTTTGATACCAATTTGGTATTTATTTCCATACTTTGTCTGTTAAACTTTACTTCACATTGTTCTGATGTTGAATACTTGTAGCATTTTCCAAATATTTTGTCGCTCTGCTTTGGCTTGCCTGACGAAAGTTTATGAACGTAAGCGATTAAAAATAACAAATTATCATCTTAAATATCTTATCTTAAAGTATAATTTTATACTTTATGGTATTTATTATATTTATCTATGTACCAATTGACTACTTCGAATAGGAAAGTACATGTCGCGCAGTTTCTTCCAATAGACCCGAAAGAGGATAATTACACTAAAGACTTCAATTTGTACAAAAAGTAGTAAATTTTTTTGTACAAATATATAATGCATGTTCTTTTTTTAATAATAATGAAAGAATAACTTCAGAATAACTCAATACAAAAGTTTCTAGACAAAAACAGTAACTTAATGCCAACAGCAAAATTAACACGGGACTTTTAACTGCCAAAAACATTTAATCAAATTGATGGGATCCATTAGAAAAACGTACATTTGTTAGCATAAAAAGCTTCATAGTAGTTATTTATCTGTGAATGCGTATTTGAATTAAATGTCTCTAATAAAATACGTCATTAACCGATATCTCATTCGCTAAATGGCTCAATCAATTAATAAAAGCCAAATTGAACAATAAAATTATATTATCACTGACCCGATCACGTGATTCTATGAATTCAACTGAAACTATTTCGTTTTGTCAGCAGTCCATTAATTATTGTATAAATTTAATGAAACTTTTCATATCGGTAAAAGTCAGTAAAAATATTTATTAAATTAAATACAGTTTGTAAAATAACGTGTCCTTGAAAAAAAAAAACATATTAAAATTTGCCGCTGTGGTTGGGAGAATAAGACATAATCCTTCGTAGTTTCCATATTTCAAGGCAAATTTTCTCATGACCTATGCAAGTGTAGTGTTCTCCCACGCGGCCCGCACTAACTTAAAATCATTCCAAGTTATTGAATCCCGTTTTTGAAGGATAGCCATCGGAGCTCCGTGGTTCGTCAGGAAGGTCGTCCTCCCTGACGACCTGGACTTAGAGTCCATCAGTAGGTATCTTTAGTCGGCGTCGATGCGCCACTTCGATAAAGCGGCACGACACGAGGACCCTCTCATCGTGGCCGCCGGTAACTACATTCCCGATCCTGCGATCAGAATGGAAAGCAGTCGACGTCGCCCCAAACACGTCATTTCGGATCCTCCCGATCCAATAACGGTGCTTTTAGGTACCTCAAGCACCGGTCATCGTTCTCATCGAACCCATCGCTTGCGATGAAGGGCTCGACGAGTAAATTAACCCTCAGACACAGCCCACTGAGTTTCTCGCCGGATCTTCTCAGTGGGTCGTGTTTCCGATCCGGTGGTAGATTCTGCGAAGCACGGCTCTTGCTAGGGTTCGTGTTAGCAACGTCATCAGGCTTGAGCCCCGTGAGCTCACCTACTAGTAAAGGCGACGCTGATATAGCCTTGAGAGCTTAGGTAGGAATAAACTAAAGGAAATTTTCGATCGATGCGAGAATTTAAATTACAGCTTGACAAAAAGCTTCTTTTCCACCACGTCGGATACTGAAACTTAGAACATCGTAGTAGGTACTTATATTGTTTTCCAAATTAATACGAAACTTATCACATAGTAACTAGTAAATCATTCTTGCTTATCCGCTTAAAGTATGGGACACCCGTTCATAACAAAGTTGAAATATAGAACTCATATCTAGAGGATGCGGCGGGATTCATATCGTGATGTCTAAGGTCAGCAGCAACATAACACCAAGTGGGCTACTAACAATCTGTCCACAGAGTTTCTGTACGACTACGATTGCTTTGTTTCGGTAGAATAATTAAGTGAAAAAAATTGTTTATGCCCTTGTAGGCAGACGAGCGTACGGCCCACCTGATGAGTAATTACCGTCGCCCATGGACGTCAGCAATGCCAGGGGCAGAGCCAAGCCGCTGCCTACCGTTAATCATAAATCGCATATCAAATCTGCATTACTGCATAGTGATATAGTGAATGTATACTATTTCACTTTCTTTTTTTTTAATTCCTACCTAAGTTGATAGCCTTGAGAGGCTATGTCAGCGTAACCGGGCGAATAGGTTAGCTCACGGGGCTCAAACCAGAAGTGTTGCTAGCACTGGCCCTAGTAAGAGCAGTGCCTTCACAGAATCTACCACCGGATCGGAAACGCGACCCACTGAGAAAATCTGGCGAGAAAGTTAGGGGGTTGTGCCTATGGGTCTGTTTCACCATTAAAGAACGACTTTATAAAACTAGTAATAATCATAATAAGATCGTATTATCAAATAAAATATTCAATTCAATAAAAAAATATTAATAAGTCGTCCTTCTATTTTCTTTACATTTGGTGATTCCACGATCTTTTATTATCTCGCATTTTACTCTAATTACATCTAAGGCTCGAGAAATTCTAAAAATATTATGAAAGAAATGCAATGATTCCGTGTTTGCAATGCGCGAATTTTTTTTTATTGCTTAGATGGTTGGACGAGCTCACAGCCCACCTGGTGTTAAGGGGTTACTGGAACCCATAGACATCTACAACGTAAATGCGCCACCCACCTTGAGATATAAGTTCTAAGATCTCAGTATAGTTACAACGGCTGCCCCACCCTTCAAACCGAAACGCATTACTGATTCACGGCAGAAATAGGCAGGGCGGTGGTACCTACCCGCGCGGACTCACAAGAGGTCCTACCACCAGTAATAAAATGCATAACTCAATTTTGAAAACTAGAAGTATTTAACACATGTGCCAATACTTGTGCCAATGTATTTATAAACGTAACTCCAATTCAAAATAGAAACATTATTGAATAAACGATCAAAGCGTTTCAACTGAGCGTGAGATGCCTACTCATTTACCAGTATTTCATTCGCAGAATGACTCAATTAATACAAACGGAATCGTATCGAAAGTGGTTTCGTGTCATTTAGTGATATTTATGCATGGCTTTAGTGGGCGACACGAAGTGGCACCAAGCGACACACGCGTCGTCACACTCGCCACCGCCACGCCACGCTGTCACCAAACGCTGATTTATAGCGGCAATATAACGCCAACCTGTCCTCCAGATATTTTTATAACCTTCATATGAACTCTGTATTCTTTCGCTACATTGCTTTCTGATTCGGTTGTATTGATTTACAACGGCAGACATGTAATTTGCCGGTTTATTTCACAAAAAATATAACGTTGAATCAGTTTCAAATCGTGTTATAACATGACAACATAATATTTTAAAACCTTCATTGATGCGTCATTGATATACAAGATGCAGAATACGTTGAGAAAATTAGTGCATTTCATTATGTGCGTATCAAACGTTTTCTTATTTTCTTAACTCAAAATTAAATCTTCTTATCTTATAAAAGAATACGCTGCTTTAATTTAGTTACTTCTTATAATTCAAAATTTTGTGGTGGTAGGACATCTTGTGAGTCCGCACGGGTAGGTACCACCAACGCGGCCTATTTCTGCCGTGGTGCTGCAGTAATGCCTTTCGTTTAGAAGGGTGGAAAAGCCGTTGTAACTATACTAAGACCTTAGAACTCTTATCTTTTACGTAGTGAATGTCTATGGGCTCCAGTAACTACTTACCTAAGCAATAAAAATATATATAAAAAACACGTGTGCTCCTCGGTAGGAGTGGGTGATATAAATCGTATCTAGATTCAATATCTATATATCGCAGCAATATCGTTGAATCCGATATCGCCCCGCACGAAATCTATATATCGATATCAGCCGATACACGATATAGCTCGATGTGATGCGCATCGGCATATCGTACCGATTCGTGAATCGAAATCTATATATCGATATCAGCCGATACACGATATTGCTCGATGTGATGCGCATCGGCATATCGTACCGATTCGTGAATCGATATCTATATATCGATATCAGCCGATACACGATATTGCTCGATGTGATACGCATCGGCATATCGTTCCGATTCGTGAATATCAGCAATATTCGTTTGGTTCGTATCGAATCGGCCAGAGTGAGTGAGCGCAGGATAGGGATATCATGTGATGAATGAAACAGAAACAGGCATTATCCATACAATTGTAAACCTTATATTTAAGTCCATATGTCTGTAGATTATTCTTAGCGTCGTATCAGCAGGATACAATTTAGGAAAGAAGTTTCAACTTTCGACCCTAATTTGAATGCAGTATAGCCTATTTGCATCGTTGAATTAAATTTCACGCGCTTTGACCTTGAACTAGAATTTTTGGACAAGTGTTTATAAATACTTAAAAGTTTTTTGTGTTTGACTTTTAAAGTACACATTTTTCTATTTTTAGTTGAATCCAAATAATTGAGTTTATTTCTTGTGTTTGTATTAAACTTTTGAAATCTACACTCTTTTGGTATATTTTGTAATTTTAAATTAAGACACAAAATACTAAAAACTGAAAATAATGTAGCCAGTCCTAAGCCTGNGTACACATTTTTCTATTTTTAGTTGAATCCAAATAATTGAGTTTATTTCTTGTGTTTGTATTAAACTTTTGAAATCTACACTCTTTTGGTATATTTTGTAATTTTAAATTAAGACACAAAATACTAAAAACTGAAAATAATGTAGCCAGTCCTAAGCCTGATAAAAGCATGAAGGAAAGTTTTTTTGATAAATTTCATTTTCATGTTCTTTTTATTACTTTAAAATCATATTATAAATTGATATCAGAAAACGAACCATATAACGTTGACTTAAATCTATATCTACTACGATATTATATCAGCGTATCGTTTCAAATCTCAAATATCATGAATCGAGAAAATCTACTAGCATCCATCAATATATAGATTCAGAAAATATATAGATTCAATATCCGATATTGAATCTATATATAGATACGATTCGATACGCGGCAAAACCGATATTACCCACTCCTAGTCCTCGGGGACTGCCGCGGTAAAGCTAGCAGTAGCAGTAAGCATTTTTTATCAACTTATGCAATTATAATTAGCCAATAATAATTAAATATTAAAACAATAATAAAATAAGACCACGCTATATTTATAAACATTAACAAAAACAAAACATTAACTGTCCCCTTCACACTCATAAGGTGGACCGCGCGAGAGAAAGATGGGTAGACTTTTCATGATGCGCATGCAGTGCGACGTCACGCCGCACGCTTATTCACAAACACTACACAAGCGCAACGTGTGAATGTGTTGAACGCGAGCTACATGGTAGGCGGAGTGGGGGTGTTGGTTTTATTCTCGTTACGGAATTTCTTGATTCGGTCACCGCGCTCAAAGACCGCGATAAAAGCTATGCAAAAGCTTAAAAATTCAAACGTATTAAAGTAAACATGTGCCTATATGTTTCCACTGCTCACTGTCCACATGATCGTGTGTGCAAAGACTGAAAACACTATAATAACCCCTTATTTTGTTCTATAAACCCTAATTTAAATAACGTTGTTTTATAAAATTATAAGCTGATTTGGGATTAATTTTTTTCGATTCTAATTTTACTTAAGATTAAAAACGAAACTATAATAATATACAAATCAACAAAAGTCCGTCCGTTTTGGAAACTACACCTACATTTGTCGAATACTCGTTTGAAATAACAACATATGTTTTAATGTTCATCAAAATGTGTAGGATACATATTAATTGGAGCACCACGTAATTAACAAGGACGAGGTAGGTTAAAGTAATTAAAACGTAATTCAACACTTTACTGCCTAATTAATCGTCAGAAGAACCTCGGAAATGCTGTTGTACAAAATTTAATTTTTTTATATTTCGTAAAGTGTTTCTTTTTAATTTTGGACTGTTGAACGAAATTAGACTTAATGCAGTAACGATCAACTGACGATATTCAAACGTACTTGTAATAAATACAATTCGCGTCTCTAACGGGATTAGAGGCACACTCGTAATCTATCTTACTAACTTTGGATTAGATAACTAGAGGTAATTTGCATCGCTTGATTGTGTACTCAAATAACACAATGGAAACAGCGAAACTGAAATTACTTACGAGCTGCTGATAATGAACAGAAGGAGTAATCGAAACCCAAGGTAAATTGGCTTTATTGGCCTCTTGCGCGACGGGCTACCTTATCCCTACATAACAGCGTCTGAACCACATAGTTTGATTTACTGTAGAGTTCGCTGTTTGTACACGAGTCCAATCGTCTCAGTAACACCAAATAGGGCCTCACATTTCAATTCCTCGTTCTCTGCGCACCCATTTACATGCAGGCACACATGGATTCCGGTGTAATTGTGGGATAGCTCGATAGCTCCATACGATATGTAGTGCAGCCGACGTGTTCAAGTGAATCTTGTTGCATTTTGCATAAAATCGATACTCATGAATACCTACAGCTATACTGAGCCAGAATGAGAATCGGCAGCTTGAATTTTCTACAATCGTTTTACTCACATTTCAGTTTTCGTTTATTATTGAAAAATATTCGCTCTATTTCATAGATTTATAATGTTTTGCGTCACCTGTATCGCTTTGGCGTATAGCTAGCGTACCGTTTTTTTAAGCAGGTCAAACGAATAAAGATATATGAATTTAAAACAATTAACTTGTTAAATTTTAAAATCTTTTCAAATGTATTATAGTAATTTAATTTATACTGAACGATAACTTTCTTTTGTTAGAAATTTCGAAGATTTCAATGAAAAATCTTAAATTTAAAGAACACCTAATAATTGTTTCATAAATATATTTGTTTTCAAATAATGATACTAAAATGGAAAAAAGAAGGTAATTTCAAACTTTAAGCTTGGTAGAAGAAAATTCAATTCTTATTGTTATCAAATATATTATTATTATAATTAAGCACCGAAATATGAATTAAAAGGCAACTCTTTCGATAAGTCGATTTACAAAGAAAAAGGTAAATTAGGCAAACGCGTAGCAGCTGTCCGAGCATCGACAAGCGACAGGCGGGCAGCGAATCTAATTTTCTCGGGTTCCCAACCCGCGCTGGGAACTTTTGTCACAGCGTACAGCACCAATTAAGTAAATATGCGGTAGTGAACGCGGCGGTTTCGGGGTAGCCACCGCGACCCGTCACGTGCATCCATAAACACTTACGTCATGACGACCGGCCCGTAATCATATTTCAAGTGGCTGAATAATCTGCTTGTCTCATCCAAACCAACTACATTAATACGTTAACATCGCATCACCAATAAAATCGTCAACAAATTAATAGAATCGTAATAAGTAATTATGTACAAAATTTAACCATATTATGGTAATTCGACGACTAGCAAAAATTAATGTGTTCAAATTTAGTAAAAAAGTATCTTTAGAATGTGCATGGAACTAAAGTTTCAAAAGAATAGATGCTGACTGCAATGTCCAGTCCATTGTGCGACTGTCGAATAAACGGACACTATCTAACACGCAATCAATAGTTTATCTCGCTGTAAGAACACATTTCACGGACCATCTATCTTCCACGGATATTAGAAACAACATTTTCCGATTGTTTATACGTGCTCAGTAAGCTCTTCTTTCATTAGAGACGGAGACGTCGTTCGCAGGGTGAGCCCATACCGTTATACACCAAGATTGATGGCCATGCGATGGATTTGTTCTATTCGCGTACTCATTCATCAATCATTCACGTATATTTTTCCGTGTTTCAGGTTATTCAGCCTAAAAATATTGTTACAATTATTGAAATAACATAAGAGCTAATGCCGATGCCAATCGCATTCCTATGAAAAAACCTTGTTTAGAAGTCGTCGTGGTCTAAAGGATAAGACGTCCGGTGCATTCGTATCTCGATGCACCGGCGTTCGAATCCCGCAGGCGGGTACCAATTTTTCTAATGAAATAAGTACTTAACAAACATACACGATTCACTTCCATGGTGAAGGAATGTAAAATCGTGTAATAAAAATCCAACCCGCAAAAATTATAATTTGCGTAATTACTGGTGGTAGGACCTCTTGTGATTTAGAGATAGAAGAGATTCTAGTGATACTTGATACTTCGATACTTATTTCAAAACAGTTGATTGTAATTTATTGAATGCTAATAAGGAAATCTGGTTCTAAATGACCATCATAGACAGACATTAAAAAGGTCAAACGTTTTACTGATTTATGCATACATTCGACGTTTGCTAAAAAGAAAAGTCCAGGAGCTGTCTAAGATCTTAACAAAAGTCTAAACCATAGTTTTTGCTGAGCGCCAACACAGTCAAGTTCAAGAAATCACTTAAACATAGTGCGCGATTTTATAACACAGCCCTGAATTGTTTTTATACAGATGCCGAAAGTGCTTCTCGCCATTACATAAAGCTGTGTTAAAAATTGAACAAAGAATAAGAAAATGTTCACAGTATTGTAAATAAGTAATACTTTTATTCGAAGGCAAGCAAACATCCTATAACGTTTTCAATTTCGAAAACATACGACGTATCATTGAGTTTTTCATAAACGGCACATAACAACCCTTCGAATACGCTTTTACGACTTCTTTCGCTCATATAATAAAATTGTATTCCCGCGGTGAACTCCAGTTATATCTTATAATCGTGAAACAACGAAATTGAATCAAGCATAATGAAATCGGCCTGGCCTTTTCTTTTCTTGCTCTGGAAGTAAATAATATAATTTTAAGGTCGCCGTCTGAATAGTTAGCGAATAAATAGAAGTACCAAAAAATGTTACCTTTAATGTTTATAAAATTTCGTATTGTATTTATTGAGTTGTACAAGTCTTGTAAGCTGAGAATACATATTGACCGTGTCATGATTGATTGGTTTTATGCTTTAAATCTATTAGTAGTAAGTTTTATATAACTAAACTTAACTTATCCTTCTTTTGCCTCTTGTAAAAATATTCAATGCAGACAGTAAATGCAAAAATTAAAACACAATGTAATTAGTCTTACGTTACCTTTTGATCATTATCGTCATTATAGTCGAAGTCTGACAAGTTTTCAATCGTTAATTTGTTCTTTTCAAAATATTTGAACATGTAAACTAATACAATAAGATAGTAAACTTGTTAATTTGAAGTTTCAATAAACGTTTCCTTAAACAGACTTTCTAAAAATATTTAATTTATGACATTGTTCCAAAATATGCCTTCGAACAAGCAGTTATTCATAGATGATTGAATAAAGTTTCCCTTTTGAAAGCGCCCTAGACGTCTTTCGACTGAACACAGTACAGATTTTATGTCTGGTTTGATGGATTGCTCATCTACCTGTACAAGATTTCACATGCCTCATTCACGCTGTTCGGGAAAATATATTCATACAAGACGTTGCCAAACGAAAGGATCACGCGCTTGATTCTATTATGTCTGTGATTGATTTATTGACGCCTATAAAATTACGTGGTGTGTTGTACATGAAAATGAACTAAAACGAATTTATATCACTACAGACACGCTTTCAAATAAGAAAAAAGATTGCTGATGATTATATTTGAACAAAAATACTGGGAGTAAATTCGATTCTAGATCGTATTTTTTTGGAACGAAGTTCCATACGGGACGATGCGGAGGGGTACCCTAATCGGGAAAAAACGTCCGTAACGTAAGATTTTTATTAGTAATGCACACATTTTACAACTTAACTTTGTGATAACGTACAAAAAATAACATATTTTTTTATCATTCATTGACCACGATCTCAGAGCGTTCGTTTGCGCAGTACACTAGCTCTTATACAAACAACCGTGAATGAAGTGTACCACAATAAGTTCGCACGCTACCGAATGACCGAGGGTTGTTGCGAAACCTCCAGTTTTATTTTCTTTATACCTCGAATAGAACTTTAAATTAATATTTTTATAATAAGGAACTTCGTTCCTATCCGGTGTCCCACAACACCATACATCTTTTTTTTCTTCTTTTAAATGTTCTGTAAAATTACAATTAAATTATTTCTATTTGTTTCAGAGTCCATGTTCCCTCGCTTCGTGGAACCAGTTCCAAATGTAACCGTGACTGTAGGAAGAGACGCGCTGCTCGCTTGCGTCGTGGAAGATTTGCGAGGTTATAAGGTAATAATTTGAATTATACATACCGAATGTTGCTCATATAATCAACATACCTACTTTAAGAAGCATTCCTTTTATTTTCGAGATAAATTTTATACACTTTAAGAGACTTATCATTCTAGTTTTTATTGTTCGAGATAGGCGGTCGAACTCACAGGATAGCTGGTAATAAGTGATTAATAGAGCCCATAAACATAGCACCACGCAGCTGTATCGTTTTTGAGGTCGCCGTCTCAATTGTTTACGTAACTACTATACTATAATACCCTTCAATTCATGTCCGCAGCAGAAATGGTTGGAAGTTTAAATAGCCGATACGGCCCTAGTTCGGAAAACGCCGTGCTAACAGTAAAAGTCATTACTAACATTTCTATATATAAAACTTAACGATTTGATATTATAAGCTTTAAAAAGTACGTAAAATAACGTTATCAATCAAATACTGAGCATAATTCTATCTGCTAGCGTTGCATGGAACTTCATGCAACTCTATTGGTACGGTGCGGCACACGAGCCAAAGTTTTAACAAGCCAACTTAATATCACTTTACTCAGACATCACGATTCTCCTGTTATTAATCATGCAGTTAACGAATACAGAGTAGTGTTGTGCTATATACTGAGATATATTCGTGTTCCAACTGAAACACTAACCGATAATAAATTGTAATCACAGTTTACTTTACACGGATTACTCACGTCACTAACCTGTAGACTTCTTGTCCGAAAGGAAGCTGTGACAAGTACCTTGCATTTTCTTTGAGTTCCAGTTACCATCTGATTTCAAATAGGTCAGGTTTTGTAGCCAACATTAAAAAATACCAAAATTTTCATTTTATTAATGGAACATCGGGATCGCTTTGTAAGTAATACTGATAAATTTGTTAATTTAATACAAATGGTTCTTAGGTGGCATGGGTTCGTGTTGACACACAAACAATACTTAGCATCCATCACAACATAATAACGCAGAATCTTCGTATAAGTCTTTCCTATAATGACCATCGCTCGTGGTACCTACACATCAAGAATGTGCAGGAGGTTGACCGAGGCTGGTACATGTGTCAGGTAAACACCGACCCCATGCGTTCTAGAAAGGGCTACCTGCAAGTCGTCGGTAAGTAAAATCATAAATTTCAATAGAATCACTTCCAGTGCTACTGACAGCTAATGTTTTTGTACCACCTTTTCTAAACAGTCCCACCGACGATAATCGATAACATGACATCAACGGATATGGTAGTGCGCGAAGGCAGTAACGTTACGATGGTTTGTCGAGCCACAGGCTATCCGGAGCCCTATGTAATGTGGCGCCGAGAAGACGGTCAAGAGTTTAATTGTAACGGAGAATCTGGTAAATATTAGACTTAGCATATTAACGACAGCGTAACAAAATTTCAATGATTACCTTATTTGCATGAAACATAAATAGTTTGAAACTTTTTTATCACCAAAAATTAACTTTTTTTATCGCTAACCTATTTAAATCATTTTCCTGAAATAGTAACCGGTTAATTATATTATTTCATTAACGCTTCAATTACCACGTATGATACGCGAGCATGACGCGGAAACTCTTGTTACGAATATTGCTAAATAGTTACTAATTAGTTGAACACCCTCAACGGAACTGCTCTAACAGCTGATTTATATTTGAGACGCATAATTGTTTCTCCAACTTGGCGAGTCGTGATTTTGATTAATCGTGATCTAACAAAAGTCAAAACGTTAGAAGTCAATGCTCGGTAAAGGGAACTTGAAACGAAGAGGACTCGAATCAATTGTTTCATACAATACGGCTAAATTGAACAATCACGGCACAGTAGAAATATTTGCTTGACAATGCCTGTAAACGACTCGAGAATAATTATTAAACCTTGCCCTCTTAGGTTTATGAAAGTACGGCGATTGTCCTAAATTATCGAGAAGAAGGAATCTTAAAGGCTGTACCTAAAATTAATTATACGTTGTTATTGTTGTAGTTCTCGGGATATTCCTTACCGCATTTCATTATGTAAATTATATCACGATATTATGTTAATGTTGTTCTAGATATACATATGAGCGGTGTTTCATGTTACATGATCAGGGTGTTTGTTTACAGTTAACGTAGTCGACGGCGAAAACTTGACTATATCCAAAGTTTCAAGACTTCACATGGGCGCATACCTTTGCATAGCTTCGAACGGCGTGCCTCCATCGATCAGTAAGCGAGTTGTCCTAATGGTTCAATGTAAGTAAAACGACACAATGAAAACATAATCAAAATACCATCTATTATTCTTAAGTATGATTTTGCGGAAGTGACGTCATTTGGTTGTAAGTCGTATTGGAGATCGCCCGGTGAAATATCACCACCACAATGCCATTTTTGGTCGTGATTCAGTCTTCCCTCTAGTTCCAGGGTTGAGATAGCCATTATACAATTCAATTAGAACTTCGAGCTTATGTCTGAAGATGAATAGACGCATTCACGTCATGTCGCCAATAGATTCTAGTAATCACTTAACAACTGATGGATCGTAAGCTCGTTCAGCTGTCTACGCAATAAAAAAAACTATATTTAGCCGAAGTAGGAATGTCATCCACGAGTCACGACCTTCGGTTCAGTAGCAAGGGGAACTAACTACTACGCCATCGGGCTACTTAGTTTTAGCAATCGCTTCTAGTATTACTGTTTTGTAATAAACAATTAGTATGAGTAGGACCTTGAGCTCATGCCCCATTTGTGCAATTAGTGTTTAAAATATTTACTAAAACCCATGACAAAGCTGAAATAGAGAAATTATAAAATAAGGACAAAAACTGTTTTTAAAGTACATTGCTGGTTTTTGATATCCGATTTGTAAAGGTTCTATGTTGATAATTTCCAATTTAATTTAAAATCTACGAAAGCATTTTAATTAATTTACTTAGATGAATGACGAGTTGATAGACGACGCGGTGTTAAGTGTTCATTGGAGATCGTTAATACCGCCAATACTTAATATAAGACTTTATGTCTATATCTTAGTTGTATGTTGTATCTTAATTGTATAGTAATGACATATAATATCGTATAGTATATATATTTAATATAGTACAATATGGTATATTCGTACAGTATAATTTTTTTTCGGATAAAATTTTTTCTACACCTTTTAATTGCTTCATCGTGAAAGGGATTTGTGAACCCCATAAATGAGTTAAGTACGTATTTTATCAGAAAAATTGACAACTGTCTGTGAGTTTTGAACGCTGGTTTAGTCTTTTTTTATTGCTTATGTTGGTGAACGAGCTCACAGACCACCTGGTGTTAAGTGATTACTGGAGCCCATACACATCTATAAGGTAAATGCGCCACCCACCTTGAGATATAAGTTCTAAGATCTCAAGTATAGTTACAACGGCTGCCCCACCCTTCAAACCGAAACGCATTACCGCTTCACGGCAGAAATAGGCAGGGTGGCACCTACCCCTGCGGACTCACAAGAGGTCCTACTACCAGTAATTACGCAAATTATAATTTTGCGGGTTTAATTTTTATTATTATTTTATTATTATTATTTATTATTTGAAGTCGTCGTGGCCTATTATTTGAAGACATCTGGTGCATTCGTATATCGCGATGCAACGGTGTTCGAATCCCACAGGCGGGTACCAATTTTTCTAAGAAAATACGTACTTAACGATTGTTCACGATTGACTTCCACGGTGAAGGAATAGCATCGTGTAATAAAAATCAAACCCGCAAAATTATAATTTGCGTAATTACTGGTGGTAGGACCTCTTGTGAGTCCGCACGGGTAGGTACCACCACCCCGCCTATTTCTGCCGTGAAGCAGTAATGCGTTTCGGTTGAAGGGCGGGGCAGCCGTTGTAACTACACTGAGACCTTAGAACTTATATCTCAAGGTGTGTGGCGCATTTACGTTGTAGATGTCTATGGGTTCCAGTAACCACTTAACACCAGGTGGGCTGTGAGCTCGTCCACACATCTAGGCAATAAAAAAAATGAAAAAAATATTACACGATGTTATTCCTTCAGCATGGAAGTCAATCGTGAACATTTGTTAAGTCATTGACGTCTTATCCTTTAGGCCACTACGACTTCAAAACTTATCACTCGATGCGAGTACACTTGCCGTCTTATCGTTTAGGCCATGACGACTTGCTCTAGACTTGCAGTGGCTCGGTAGTCTAAAGTTACAAAAAAACAACCAACAATGCCTAAATGTGCTTCAAAAATGGTTACTGTATTTATAATTAATGGTCCAACATAATACATTTTCAACCAGTGTAATCATTCTCATGCATTGGTTACTGATACCATCGACATCGTTCATGATTAACGAATGGATTAATTTAATGCCAGTATAAATTATGATAAAATTCAACACGTACATAATGTTATGCTGTGAGCGAGATACGCCGCTGCCTAGTTCTGTAGCGCTGCATGGGGTTACAAAGACGGAAATATATTTCTATAAGCTTATACTTGACTTGTGTACGTAGCACGTCGATGGAAAATGTATTTGAAACTTAACAATAAAAACTATGTTCCCAAAGTCGCAGAGAGGTTAAATTTTAACTTAAGACATTTTTATAAATTCCTCGTTATCATCGGAATTAAAAATAATATTTATATTAATATTCAATTCAAAAAAGACATGTCATGCGTAGAGAGAAGATGCTTGTGACTAGATGTATGGAAATTATAGTGCAAGATAGAGGGGGAAGAGGTCGACCGTAGAAGACATGGACGGAGTGTGTGAATGTGATATGAGAGAGAGAGGAGTGAGTGTTAAGACGATGGCTGATAGAAGAGAATGGAAGAGAAAAATTTGCTGCGCCAACCCCACCTAGTGGGATAAGGTGGAGAAAAAGAAGAAAATTATATCTTCTTTTTTTTTATTAAATTATATACTGTCAAATTTTCAGAACCTTACCACCAATATGGAATACTATTTCACACTGAGAATAATCAACAAGAAAATCAGGGCTATCTCTTTTAAAACTAAATGTGAAATTTACAGACTATTTGAACGAGTACATAATCTAAGCCTAAAACGAAAACAACTGACAGACACCCCTACATCGCACGAGCCGTGGACTGCGCGTGTCATTTAATTTTTAATTGACAATACGTGCCGGAAAGGACGGGACGCTTCTTTTCTATACCAATTTTTATTAAACAATATTTACATACAAATATTATGCGTTATGAAAATGACCTACGGTAGAGAGCGACTGGTATCCTTGATTTCTTTGTTAGTTACATTTGTTAGTTACATTAATTTACTATCAATTTTAGGCTACATGCTGATCCGTCTACAAAAGCAATGTCCGTGAAACATTACCGCTGATATTTTTCGGGCAATTAACGAACAGATAAAAACCATACAAATGCTTGATCGTTTGGAAACGTCGCCTTAAAAGCACATTTATTTCTGATTTTAGGAATTACTAAAAACAAAACAAGTATAATATACAAAAATCATAGGTAACGGAAATACTAATTAAAACATGAAATAAGCTGCTCTGACTTGGTTACAACTTATTCAGATTCAAATTAATCTAAATCAACAATTTATTTTTCAATAACATTAATTATTCAAGTTGAATTCACATAAAACTTTATATCAAATTATTGATGTAGGTAGGAACTTGTGACGTTGAAATTGTTAAATTAGATTCCGGAGGTTTGAAACTTCGAACCTTATTAAATAACAATCTGTTAATGTCATACCGTAGTCCCTAATGTCAGTAGATCGAGATCTAACAGGACACTTACACAAATATATTATTTATTGGGTCATGATAAATAAATCGGGACTTTCATCTAAATCATTCAAATAAGTAACTCAATTTATGAACAGACTTGAGAACTATACGTATAACAACTCGTAATAGGTTGACTGATATCTATGACAGTCAAAGCTGTTTTTTAGTTCGATAGCTTTTTTTCTTATTAGTTGTTTAACTAAACTTTCATAGCTATAAATTAAACTGCTTTACTGCCTTCGATACTGAAGAGGGGGGTACGAGCTCACGCCCTACACAGTCCTGATTAGTTAGTATTATTTATCGATTACCGCAACCCATAGATAATTCGAACTGAACGCCGCCACTCACCTTGAAACTTGAGCTCGATTGAATCGAATCTCAAACTTCAAAGCTGAAATAAGCAGGATATTGGTGCCTGGTTAAATATTCATTTGGACTCCTTTAACACTTCACAAATTCTGCATGTTTGAATTGAGATGTACAGAACCATTATTGACAACGATTTCCTAAAAAAAACATTCTCATCACAAAGACTTAATTACGATTTAATATTGTTAACGTACCAAATTTGGCGTTTACAGCGATTATTTTCCTCTTTTCCATTCCAAGTAGGGAGTCGACTCTGAGAAATATTATTTTTCTCCGGTAGGTACCGTTAACGAGTATTTACGAGGACAAGAGCGCCTCTACCTGACGAAGGCTCCATCCACCGAATCGACCGTAATTGCGGCCAATTAGACCATTATGCTGACGTGAATACGGCACGGACGCGATAATGGCGATACTATCTGTTCTCCCGCTTCACCCGGCTCCCGCCACCCGCCTGTCTTCGTCTAGAAGCCGAATGCGACGGCCCCTAATTCGCATTCCGTATCTCAGCGACTTCACAGTCCTCTCCATTTCTTAGAAGATACGTGAAAAGCTCACGTAACTTTCACTCGATTAAGCAACCCGACTTCCTTATAAATTTTACTGCCAGTTTTCATTGTACTTTTGCTAGCTGGAAACAAATCTTTATGACAGTGTTATTCTCGATTCGCGTCTCTGTTATTTTACTCATGCATAACCAACCCTTTCATACTTAATATACGAAGTACGAAATTTCAAATAAGTAACGTCATATATTTCATAACAAAGATGTAGACGTGATGCTATTCTTTCAATAACAATATTGATAAAATATTCCAATCACAATTTAAATTCATAACCAGAGAAAACGCAAAATCAATTTATATTGTGTGAACATCAGAACTTAATGAAACATAAGATTTTTTATTGCTTAGATAAGTGGACGAACACACGGCCTATCTGGAGTTAAGTGATTACCCAATTTGAAATATGGGCACTAAGTCTCAGTTTTACAGTTTTAATTACAATTTCATTAAATTTTATAGAGCATTTTTGTCACAGTTCCACCGATGCTGTCAATCCCGAATCAACTGGAAGCAGCGTATATCGGCCAAGATGTAACACTTGAGTGCCACACTGAAGCATATCCGTCGTCTATAAATTACTGGACAACAGACCGAGGAGATATGATCATTTCAGGTACGAATTTTTTAATGAACTCAATTTGTGGCGCAATTCATTATTATCACTACTACTCAAATTCTAGACAAGTTCTGAAATAAATATTTTCATTGCGAGCTGTAAACAAATTGTAGTATTGTATTTGATTGTTAATAAATATTTCGATCCCATTTTGAAAAATCATAAACCAAGAATATGCCATTTTTGAGGTGTGATTTATACGAAGAACACAAATTTAAAGCGCATTAGAACTAATAACAATCAGCATGCTTAAATATGGATGCGTAACAAGGTTCTTAGAGAAGTTATTTCACAAACGATATAAAACGTATAAAATGATTTTTAACTGGTGGTAGGACCACTTGTGAGTCCGCGCGGATAGGTAACACCGCCCTTCCTATTTCTGCCGGGAACCAGTAATGCATTTCGGTTTGAAGGGTGGGGCAGCCGTTGTAACTATACTGAGACTTTAGAACTTGTATCTCAAGGTGGGTGGCGCTTCTACGCTGTAGATGTCTATGAGCTCCAGTAACCATTTAACACCAGGTTGGCTGTGAACTCATCTACCCATCTAAGCAATAAAAAAAAATAAAAAAAACATACGGTGTGATACAATTACAAGAGCGCATAAGTGAACGCGACCTTTGGCTTATCATTCCTTTGTTCCGAAACGCACGCCCTCATCATGCGAGATATAAATCGAGAGATTTGTTTTTGACTTTTCTTTTGTCCTCGAAACATCCTATTCATCACAAATAGATCACAAGATTATACTACTACATATTTGTAATTCTTCAAGAAATAGCTATGTCATAAATACATCAAATACTACGAATATTTGTATCATAAATTTCTTAAAGTTTATTTATTGGAAAACTACTACTACCGTTACTTTTGTTTTACGGGATAAGTAATTTAGTAGATTTACAACAAAAAAATTTACCTTTTGTTTACCTGGAACTAACAATAAATTGTTTATTTCAGCATAAGAAATTTGTCTAGTACAGTTCTCAATGTATAATAATTACTTCACTGAACTAAACTATTCTAAAATCATCAATCTATGTATGTATATGTGATTAAAATTAAAATATAACAAAATTCATGATTTCATCTGAAACTACATATAAAGCAAGTTGAGTTTTGTGAATGCGTATTATTATTATTATTATATGAATTCATGAGTTTTATAAATGTGTATTATTATTACTAATGTACAAATTCATGTAATTGTTTACAGGCAATAAATATGTAACATCGTTAAGCGACGACGGATACAGTCGGAAAATGAAATTGACAATACGGAAAGTATCTCCGAGAGATTTTTCTTCGTATCGCTGCGTTGCTAAGAATTCTCTTGGAGAGACAGACGGTCTCATTCGGCTTGACGGTACCTATACATTTACAATAATACACTTACTTATACCTTCTTTAATTCAATACAATAATGTTTTATTTTGTTGTATTATTAGAGACCTTGGACATTCTCCGATAAATAGATTTACTTATTTTATTTTGTTGATTGCTTATTTATACATTCTTAGAACATTTGTGTCTATCATGATGTCTACCTACGAATATTTTTGTAAGCTCCAACGGGGAAGTACCACAGTCTTGCCTATTTCTGCCGTGGATCAGCCTTGTGTTCCGGAATAAAGGGCGGGACCGCCCTTTTAAGTACAACTGAGATTCCGCTCTTATGTTTCATTCGTGAGTTTGTTTGCCGATCTATTAAAATAGCAAGCAACAAAATCAAAGGATTTTAAGAAAATCAACTATTATTTTTTGTAGAAATCTCTGCTCCTTCAACAACTAGTACAACGAGTAACTACGTTCCAACACTTCCTCCGAGAAAAAAAGGTAGTTGTTTTAGTTTAGTAGATTTATCATGTTTTCATTTTAAGAACTAAAGCATCCCTAATATATTTAATTATTCATAATCACATAATTACATATATTTCATAATAAAGTCCGGATATTGATAACTTCATATATAACTACTTTAATTTTAGAGGCCAAATATTCTTACTAATTGTACCCTGTCGTAGTTTCGCATCGGGAAATTCAGTAAATCGAATCAGTTTTGGCACCTATCTGAAGTTGTTTTATAAATTCAATAGCAGGCAACTGAAAGTTCCGTAAAGCCCGCCACGTGCCTTTTATACATTCATCGTGCTCTCCTAGAGGCAGCCTCACTGAAAAGGTCGATGGTGGATTTTGTATTTATTGGTTTTGCCGCCGCGACCCAATGCTTCCGTACAATTGGGTCGTTAGTAATATTATTGTGGAAAAACGATTTTGTTTTCGCTTTGACTTCGAATATACCTCCTTATTGTTATAGATTTGGGATTTCTTTATATTCTTTATGGGGCCATATGTTTCGATCACACTTGAAAGCCCACTTTCGTGGGCCCTTAGCGGGATGTAAGATTTTTTATGACGCAATCATTTTCCGCGCCGCTTTTCTTACAACGAAGACATTTTTATCTTATGCTCCTTGTTTTCATCAGGTAAACATAAAAATCGATGGCGAGACAGCTCTGCCGAGAATAGAGTAATCGGGGATTATGAGGTGGAAGAATGGAAAGATGTCGGTGAGTCTGTAATAACAATCACTACTAATATCCCTGAATAAATGAATGTTTATCGTTCACGAACTAATCGTTATTCTTTTGTTAATGTTTAGATTACGAGTCGACGCAATCTTCCGGTACAAATAGCTCACAAGGAATTTTATTTTTTACCGTTTTGTTTAGTTTTTTTGTGTTATGCAGCTGACATGAACTTACGGATCTCGTTATAGTGCCAAGAAACATCGTACTATAAGACGATGAATAATTGTCGTGATAACATATTTAATAGACGTATCGAGTACTTAGAAAACAATGTAGGATAAAAATTGTGATGTAGATTTAATTTTTATTGATGTTTTTCATATCATATCACCCAAAAACCAATTTCATTTTTGTTTAGAAAAATCCAGAAACGATTGTAGTTTTGATTATTACTGTGTATAAAATGTTATTGTATATAATATTTTAAGTGAAGACTGATAGTTTTGTATGATCAATGTGCCATTCTGAGACATATGTATTCCTACATGCATCTATAATAATCATGTGAAATGTTACTGCAAGCACTAGTGCTAAAAAAAAATCACTGTAATTTGATATAAAATCCCTTGGATATACTATCAAAGTTGAAATTCAAATACGTAATTATTTTTAAAAACGTAAGTCTTAAATTATTATTATATAAAAAAATAAGAAAATGATTAGTATGGCTTTCCAAAATTTCTTCAGGACTTGTGATCTAAAAACAAGATATTCCTCGAACTGATTCCGAAAATTAATAGAAAAGTAACACTATAGCTATTGCCATTTCGCAAAAATTACACAATCCTCTGTTCGATCACAACAGAAACAATTTTCTAGTTCATACTTTCATCAATAATTGATCGAAAATGCAAATAAAGTATAAATCCCTTCCGTTATAACTCTAGAATTTTTGTGACCACAAAAATACAAAAAGAAAGAAATAGTTACGAATCAAAGGTATCAAGGTATCAAAAGGTAATTCTAATGAAAAACGACATGACGCATCTACATACAAAAATAAACCTCGTAGCACGTTTTAAATATATATAACTTAGTTATAATAACTGATTTGATTAGTTTTTCTGTTCGTCCTTGGAATATTTGCATTTTTAAAATTGCTACATTAATGTGTTCTTTTTACTAGCTCAGAAAAGCAACATGTTTCCTGAATATAATTCCATAAAGTTACGTGACATAGGCAATGGCAAGGGACTATACTTTTATCAATATATATTACCATATATACATATATGCTTGTCACACTTATTATACCGCGGTATGCAAAGCAGGCGGCCAAACGCCAATATCACCTCGTTTTTTTTTTCTTTCCTTGATCCTTAATTTATTGTAGTGACATGTTGAGTTTACTGATACAACATTAAAATAAGGAAAAAAATGTGTAAATATTATATATAAATACTGTTAAGACATCTTGTAAGTTTGTTTTTGTAAATATATAGGTAGAATCGCACTGATTGCGAGGTCAAATAACATGTAAATGTATTGTTTTTATGTTGTTAATTAAAGAGCAATCTTGAATTGAACATTCAAGACAAATATTCGTTTGTTATTGAAAGACCGCAAAGACGGACGTCATCCCTGTAATAAAGAGAAAAATTGTTAGTATGTGCTATGTATTAGATACTTTTAATCAAATTGTTGTTTAGGTATTTTGTGATTTATGATAGATGTTTAAATTCAATAATGATATTTATGATATGAAATTCAATAGACGCTAACGCCTGAAAAATAACGTTTTATAAGTAGAGTTACTTAACAGATTTGATCAAGACCGTGGTAAAAAAGGAATGCCCGCAATGATTACTACTACTAACTTACTTTTTTTCTGTCACGAATCAGCCCCATGAGCTCCGATTATTTGTCCAATGAAAGCGGCGATGTTCCTATTCCAGTAGTTATTGGCTGCGGTAGCATTATATAGGCTAAAAATTCATGTTTGTATGAACTTTTGTTTTTATTTATTTATTTATTATATTTATTTATTTATTAATGTAATATACCTACTAATGCAACCAGATTAAGAGCTGTAATTATATGAAACAATATTATAGTATATATCGTTGCTACTAGAAGTTGATGATGTAAATTATGAAATAAATGAATTTTCATTAAAGACGACTGACTTATTTTAAGTGAACGTAAACATTGCGTCTCTCCCACTGATACGGTTCAACTGGTTGTGGTGCTGATGACCACAGATCGAAAATCTAATGGTGGCAGGGCGGTGGTCTCTACCCAAACCCGCTCCGTGCAAACCCGCTATCCCCCTCACCTGCTACGGTTGAAGTCTATTTTGTTCGAAGTCCTAACTTACATCCCATTGAGTAGACTGAAGCTCATGCACAATGGGTTATATATATAATACTTAACATCTATCACGATATTTACAGGATTCTTGAAAGTCACGTGCAAGTAATGTGTACTGTCTATGTTAAGATTTTTTACACTGTTGTTTAATACTAGGATGACAATGGCGTTCAGACCGCTCACTCTTCTGCTATCGTACGATACTAATGAAACACATGATAAACTTGCCACAATAAAAAATTTTTGAACTAAGAACATACTCTGGAATTATATTTATAGTTTTAGTTATTTAGTTATAGTTACCAATGTTTCATTAGTCAATTAAAACTGCGGTTTTTTTTTCAGCTTACTTGTGTGGACGAGCTCACAGCCCACCTGGTGTTAAGTGGTTACTGGAGCCCATAGACATCTACGACGTAAATGCGCCACACACCTTGAGATATAGTTCTAAGGTCTCAGTATAGTCACAACGGCTGCCCCACCCTTCAAACCGAAACGCATTACTGCTTCACGGCAGAAATAGGCGGGGCGGTGATACCTACCCGTGCGGACTCACAAGAGGTCCTACCACCAGTAATTACGCAAATTATAATTTTGCGGGTTTGATTTTTATTGCACGATGTTATTCCTACACCGTGGAAGTCAATCGTGAACATTTGTTAAGTACGTATTTCATTACAAAAATTGGTACCCGCCTGCGGGATTCGAACACCGGTGCATCACTCGATACGAATGCACCGGACGTCTTATCCTTTAGGCCACGACGACTTCAAAAGCTATAAGACGAAAAAGGTTTGTTTTATAAACAACAATAACACCGATCGAAATTAAATTACGTACACCTGAACAAAATAGCCACAATCAATTTCCTATTAGAGTTTGAAGTTTGATTGAAACCAAAACGCTTAACAACTACAAGTTTGTTTGTGCTGTAAACACGTCCCATTTAGTTCTAAATAGATGACATGAATTACAAAGCTTCATTGTTCGCGAAATTATATCACGCTCGCCCTAGCTTATTTTGCATAAAATAATGGACGGAAGTCGGACCTGTCCTACCTAGACACTAATTCACTTAGTTCCAGGATACAGGAGTAGCTAACGAGTGAGCGACTTCACTAGTTTTTAAGCATGATTGGCACGCATACTGAGCACTTGTGAAAATAAATTAGGAGCGTCAGTCATGCAGCATCTCCAGTCGTCAGGTTTGAGCCCCGTGAGCTCACCTACTAGTTAAGGTTACGCTGATTTAGCCTCTCAAGCTTAGGTAGGAGAAAAGCAGCATCTATTGAGGAAACATTTACAAGTAGAAACATTTACAATTACCAAATTCAAATTTGAAGCGCTGACTTTTTTCTGTGTCGTCGCAGTTGACAACTTATTTTTTGTTTTATTTCTGATCGTTAATATTAAATTACTGACAATCGATTCCAAATACAATGCGATGTAAGCATTCCTAGATTACAGTACATCGATGTTCTTTCTTTTCTTAGTTATTTTTTTTTACCTTGACACTTGAGACTGTTCAACACTGCTTTGCCTTAATGTACTAACTATATAAATAATATTTACACGTAGTGGGACTGATCTTAACATATAAAAGATCAGGAAGGGGCTAAGAAAAATTGAAGTACCTGAAACGTAAACACATTCAAGCTTTATTTTATGGCAAAATTCACCACCAAAGTAGAAAATAAATTTAACAGTTATCTCTCGTTGTTTATTGTTATCCTACAAAACGGCTGTAGGTTTGTAATTTAACTATTTCTATAAATTTCTCACAGAAACTGTTACTACTTCAAAAATGAAACGAAAACTAATATTTGATAATTTCCTGTTGTCAAACTTTTTGGGTTACATAATTACATACATAATACAGACAAAATAATTTATAGATAAAAATTGACCATTTGATAATTATGTAAATATGTTATTGTAGTTTTACAATCTTCACAGGTCACCTTGGCCTTTTTTGCACCAAAATGCAAAGGGACATGATTGGTATAAATATTTAATGTTTATGATGATGGTTAGCTACTTTCACTTAATGATTTCCGTGGACTCCGATAACCACCTAAAGGCTATGAGTTAATCAGTTCATCATAACCACTAAAACATGATTATTATAATAAAGTATCTCACAACCCGCACTCCTAATTTTATTTGACTTAGACTACGACTATTTTGCTCTAACTTGCTTTGTATTGTACGAAAAATTGAGAGCTTTTGAAACGTATTGTGATAGAAATATTCCTCGCAGTGACAACATTAATATTTTAAAAATGCATTATGCGCAAACATTTTAAGAAATATAATGACTGCAACACCTGATTCATCCTATCAAGGGTAAAAATTTGAAACAAGTACAGTAATATTTATTTCTAACTAGAAGCAGATATTTAAAATTGGTTTAAAAATAACTGATTTCCATACAATGAATGAATGAATCGCATCTCTTATAGATGAAATTTTCAAAAATCATCTGCAAGATAGACCTCTACCAGCACAGTGGTAATCATTCAATGCCCGTCTTGAACAAGTTAGGTATATAGGAAGCAAAAAACTCGTCAAAAGCATTTTGTACTGCCTCTGAGGTATTATCATTTTTTTTAGTGGTTTAGTTAATTTGGACTAACAAGTAGTCCAAATTTAGAAAAAAGTAAAAGTCTACCAGCGCAAGGCCTGGTGAGTACAGTAGATGACGCAAAACTTCCCTAGCGCTAACTTAAACACTATCTGTTGTGCCGTATGAGGTTGTTCTTTAGGACCAGGAGACGAACGATTAACAAAGGCTGGCCGGAGATTTTACTGTAGGTGGTAAGGCATTTACTGGTGGTAGGGCATCTTGTGAAGCCGCATAAGAAGATACTATCACCCTGCTTATTTCTTCCGTGAATGGCTCCGGTGACCACCTAACAACACCAGGTGTGCTGTGAGCTCATCAATCCATCTTAGCAGTAATCTTTCTTTTAAGTAAAAGCTTCTCCATCGTTGTTCCTCATAGTACACATCCGCAGATTCAGTTGCTGGTGCCATTTGGTAAGAAGCAGTAATGAATTATACCGGCACTAGACCACCAAACAGCGACCATGACTTTTTAGGGGTAAATATTCGTTTGGGACATTGCCTAGGTACTTTACCAGAGTCTAACCAACGTAACGATCGCTTATAATTTAAAAAAAGAATCCATTTTTCATCGGTGACAATGTGGTTCTTCTTCTTCTTCTTCTTAGTCGAATACTTCATTGCTGAAGGTCGTGTCCTTGAAAGCCCTTCGTGGCTCTTTGTACCCTCAGCTTCCATTTGCTTCGGTTTTCGGCTTCTCTCAGGGCGTTCGTAACAGAGAGTCCAGTGAGCGCAGTTATCTGATCCGACCAACGGTTTGGTGGCTGGCAGGCGGGTCTTTTCCCTTCTACCTTGCCCACCACAATGTGGTTCAAAATCCCTTAATTTTTGTGTCTGTTAAACAACGCAAGGTAAGGTAAGGTCCTAAATTCCAAGCATTCAGTTAAATTCCAAAAAAGAGTATCGTTAGCTTCTACTATCGCCTTTAATTTGTCGTTGTTGACTTAAATTTTCGGACAACTATGAGGTTCATTTGTAAATAAAAAATAACATTCACAAGTATACATTATAATGTAACCAACACACTCCGAACACTTATATGAACTTGTAGTGCTAAATATCACATATCGGAATATATCCAACAAAAATCTGACTGACAATAATGATAATTTCAAGATAATACATACATCTATATATATTAATACGTGAAGCAAAAACTTTGTACCCCTTTTTACGAAAATTACGAGAATATAGAAAAGAAGTGCAGAATACTATTTTTTTTTGTCAAAACTATTGTTATTGTTTAAAGTTAGTCGTCAAATTGAGAATAGATTATTATTGTTTTTCTTTAATATTATTATATTTTTTATTGCCCTTGCAGGCAGACGAGCATACAGCCCACGTGATAATGATTGTTTACCATCGCCCATGGACTTCAGCAATGCCAGGGGCAGAGCCAAGCCGCTGCCTGCTTTATCTATAGTGCAGTTTTGGCGAAATCTGTAATTATATTATGAGTATAATAGTGTTTTATTGGATTAGAATATAAAGTATAATAATGTTTTAGTGGATTAGAACCATAATAATGCTTAATAAAAGCTTAACTTATTGTAGTCGAATTTCAACTACTGCGGGACCAATAGTTATTCATAATACATGTTATAATAATATGTATTTGCGTATATATAAACTCCAAACAGCAATTCTTGTACAATTTCTTAGTCGTAAATATTATAAGCCAAGCACATACACTGTATCAAAAATTTATTAATAAAAGCAGTGTGCTTTGATCGCAATCGTAATCAAATTGCAATGAGCTCCGCAAGCGTACATGTTACTGTTACACACGACATAAAACGCGTAGCACAAAGGTTCAATCAGGCGAGAGACATTCCCGTTTTATAGCCGATATATCTTCGAATAAAGAAAAGTATAAAAATAATAAGAAGTCGTCAGAGGAAATAAAATATAATAATAGCGTACCGTCAAAGTCATTGTCCAACGGCTTGAAAGGATTTAGGGTGTGTTTCAGGATAATCGTACCTTAGTGTATATTGGCGTATTACGTATGTATGTATTTTGTTTGAAAGGGTAAGCGGTCAATTCATATGATTTGAATTTCGTGGCGCCTTCGGCGCTCCTATCATAAATTCTCATATCAATGACGGCTACAATTTTATTTATAGCAATTTAAAAGCCATTGAACGACCAAATTATACTTGCGCTATTCTTTGTTCCGTTCTGACTTCAGCTATCATAAATAAATTGCAAGGCATTTTTAAATAGATCAATACAGTCTTTCACTTTTTTTAAAGTTGTATTTTTTTTCTTTTGAAGTTCAATCAACAATGTCGTTTATTTCTACAACTGTCCAAACATCGGGTCATTGGACCGATAAACATTATTTTTTAATGATCTAAAGTAAAGCTTTTCATATGGAACGTGATTATTAGTCTGTTCGCTTATCAAACATGAGTTGCAAACAAAGCCTGAAAGCCAAAATGAGCACAATTTATATGTCATATCCTCAGACTTTCAGTTGACAACGCTGACACTTTGATTAATCCAATTAACCGTCATTGTATACACTATCTACCAATTAAGGAGGTTCTTGCAATCAAGTTAACGAGAACTTTAATTATCAAACAACCGATTAAATAACCTTTCCGTTTGAATCCAACGATCCTACTTCCCTGGAATGATCCAAAATCTTACAATTTGCTACGTCAAATTTAATAGGTATGTTGAATCTTTTTTTTGTTTACTTCTCTTAGTATACTCTAACAAAGGACAAAAATTTATAAATATAAATGAAAGATCGATTATTGACAAAAACCTAAGACAGAAGAAAACGTTCACACTATGCACGCAATTGTCCTCATATTTATTTATTTATTATATATCCATCATTAAAAATTTTACAATACAATTTTTTTCAAATTAGTATCTTTTCAAAACTAGCGTCTTGTTTTCTTGAAAAGCTTGCCTTGAGGCATGAATGAAAGTACGTACTCGTATTATTGAAAATAATTCAAACTCTTTCCAACAGCATTAAAATAAAAATTTCCATCACCGTCCATCAAATTAATGATACGACAGCGGGAAGTTTTTAAAACTTCTCGGTCCACCATTAAAATAATAACATCTTGTGGACTGGTCTTTTTTTCTCATCTATATTTAACTTAAATATTTCTCAGTAGTTAAACTAAAATTCTTGAAAGACGTAGAAAAAGTTAAATATATTATATCAATCACCCTTCTAAAACAATTATTTGGTGTTTGTGACTATGTGCTGAAGTTAACGATTTTAAATGAAATTTCTTAATTAAATTATATGGCAATTAATTTATATTTACCAGATTACAAAATCCAAAAATACACCTAAGACGGATAAGTGCATAAACCATCATATAATCCGTTGATAATACTTAGTACTTATATTTTCAGAGTCCTTAGCTCAAGGCAAAGCTTAAACAGATTATCTGAATTATATTCATAATAAAATCACTTTTGCAACGTTTATGACGTAACAATTCATTTGCTGTTTTAGGTACATTAATCATTTGAATTCTAGTACCTTTATTAGTAATACACATTACTTATATATACTGTGTATTTGAATACAACCCAAACCGGTAATCATCTGAACAAGTTAAATGCCGTTGGTTTATCTTTGTTACAGAGCTCAATATATTTGTGACGCGGAACACTTGCAGGGTGATAACAAAACATTAAATTCCCCATGGTCGTCACCTCAAACCGAAACCAACCGCTTTGGATTGCCCTCCGCGGTATATCTACAGTTTTTCAAAAATAGTCAGGGTGGTGGTACCTACCGGCGCGGACACACAAGACGTCCTACCACCAGTAATTACGCAAATTATAATTTTGCGGGTTTGATTTTTATAACACGATGTTATTTCTTCACGGTGGAAGTCAATCGGTAACATTTTTAAGTACGTATTTCATTAGAAAAATTGGTAACCACCTGTGGGATTCGAACACAGTTGCCATCGCTCGACACGATTGCAGGTCTTATCCTTTAGATCAAGACGACCTCAAAATACAGACTATATAGATAAAATTTTGTAGGCAGCGACTTGGCTCTGCCCCTGGCATTGCTGAAGTGCATGGGCGACGGTAACCACTCACCATCAGGTGGGCCGTATGCTCGCCTGCCTACACGGGCAATAAAAAAACTAAAACTAAATATAGACGCATATTTCGACATACGTCGGTATTTATAGCAAGGTTTCGTAGACCACTCAATAAGCTAGTAGTAGGTACTTAAGATCCGTTAATGGTAACATATCTTTGCAGGATCCTGGTATCTATTAATTAGATGGTTACTGCGAGCTCTCATACATGGAACAGACTATAAGACAAATCGATTATAATTAAGGAACACATTGCCAATATCAACAATAACTGGGTACACAATTTTGCAGTTTATCAACATGGTCTGGACAGTGGTTGTAATCAATATGACTTTATAAGAACTAAATGTGCGTTTACAAAAACAAGTTCCACGTTCATGTATGGTACCTGAGGCCATTTGTTTGCAGCATTGCCAATTTGCTGAACCAAGTTTTAATTAGATCATGATGACCGCTTACGATTATCAAAAAGGATCCATTTTTCATCGTAAATAACAATGCGGTTCAAAGTCTCTTCGTTTTTGTACCTGTTAAGCAACGCAAGGTGTACCTTAACGCGTTCATCACACTGGCGATCGTCGAGTACGTGCGGCACGAACTTTTCCAGTATTTATCTATATATATATATAAATGAATCGCTGCTCGTTAATCTCGCTAAAACTCGAGAACGGCTGGACCGATTTAGCTAATTTTGGTCTTGAATTATTTGTGGAAGTCCAGAGAAGGTTTAAAAGGTAGATAAATATGAAAATGGTCTGAATTGAATAAAAGTAACAATTTTGTTTTCCCTTTGATGTGTCCCCCGTCGGGCGGATTCCTTTTGTTTGTTTTAAGTTTATTTTATACAAAAGTTTAGGTATTTTATTTATCGATTGAGGCACTACAAAGTCTGCCGGGTCAGCTAGTATTATATAAATTATCATTAATTCCGTTTCAAATGGTCAGTATTGTAGGGCAACTACATAGCTAAAGACTTATTGTTATAGATAACTGGGGAGTACTTAACGGTAGGCAGCGCCTTAGCTCTACCCCTGGCATTGATGACATCCATGGGCGACGGTAACCATAGAACATCAGGTGAATCGTATGCTCATCCGCGTAGAAAGGAAATAAAAAAAAGATAACTGGTACTTATTTAGCACCTGGATCGGTTTTATCATAGAGAAGAAACCCCAAGTAAAACATTTGAATGTACCAACTGTTCTAAACTGTTCTTAAATGTCTAACAGTCAAAAAAATTACTAAAGCAGAATATTATATGCATGTGAATTTTGTTCAATAGAGCAAACAGCTTTACATTGCACGAAAACGAACCGCCGTAGCATTTCGTAAAGTTTGCGTAAACAAAGTCGAACAAAGCAAACAAGTCAACGTTATTGTTAATAAGATGGTAGTCGAGAGAAGAGACTCGGTTTTCTCAGGAACTCGGGTGGCTCGGTGCAACGAAGCTTGCTAGAGGAAGCGCGCTCGTGGTTTTATTTTTCATTCACCATTTCCAACCGGCGGCTTAAGGTGCCCTCCCAAATCGAAACTTGGTAAGATGAAACGTACTGCAACGTGGGGATTTGTTCGAAAACCGAGAGTACAGATTTTGTTACCATTTCTTTTTGCACAACAGAATAAATAAAATAAATGTAGGTTAATTTATAGTTTAATTTAACAGGCCTATTTTCGAGTTAGACACACACTGCGTGATAGGATATTGTTTTTGACCTATATGAATAGAAGCTGGCGATACTCATTTTACCAAACAATATTAATCCATTTGCGTCAAATTTCCAAGGTCCTTGATAAGTGGGTACCGAACGAACCAAACGATGGGCAGCGCGACGAACTCGTAAGGGTATGTCTTGCGTCGCTTAACAAATACAGAAACGTAGGGCTTTTGAACAGCATTGTTACTTGCGATTAAAAAAAGAATTGTTTTAGATAGCCGTAAGCAGTCATCGTGTTAGTGAGACCCTATTTCAGCATCTAGGAAATGACCCCAACGAAAACTTATCCCTAAAAAAGTCACGGTCACTGTTTGGTGGTCTAATGCCGGTATAATTCATCACAGCTTCTTACCAAATGACACCAACATTACTGTGAATGTATAAATACTGTCAGGAACTAAACACAATAATGGAGAAGATCGCGTATCTCCGGCCAGCCCTGAGTCACTCGTCCCCGGGATTCCTGCATGATAACGCTTGACCTCACAACAGACGGTCTCCAAGTTAAAAGAGCTGAAAGCTTTGCATCATCCACCGTACTCACCAGAACTTGCACCGATAAACTTCTACTTTTTTCAAATGATGTGGAAAACTTCTTGGCAGGAAAAAAAATATTATACTGCAAAGACAGTACAAAATGCCTTTGAATAGTTTTTTGGTTCCCGTACTTCCCCGACTTCTTAAAGAAGGGCATTGAAAAAATACCACTATGCTACAGGAGATAGATCGATATCATAGATGCATATTTTGATAGATACAAATAAAAAATATTTACAAAAAAATGAGTTAAGCTTTATGTATCCTAAACACTTACCATTTTTCGTTTTTTTTTTTTTTTTTTTTTTTTTTTTATTGCCCTTGTAGGCAGACGATCATACGGCCCACCTGATGGTGAGTGGTTACCGTCGCCCATGGACTTCAGCAATGCCAGGGGCAGAGCCAAGCCGCTGCCTACCGTTTAATACTCTCCACAAGCCTCGTTTGAAGAAGGACATGTCATAGCGCTCGGGAAACACCGTGGAGGGGAGCTCATTCCATAGCCGGATGGTACGTGGCAAAAAAGACCTCTGGAAACGCACTGTGGATGACCGCAGTGGCTCCAGGTAGTATGGATGAACTCTACTCCGGTGGCGGGCGGTGCGATGGTAAAAACGAGATGCCGGTATCATCTCGAACAATTCCTCAGAGCACTCCCCATGGAACATACGGTACAAAATACAGAGGGAACCGAAGTCCCTCCGCAGACCCAGAGGTTCCAAACGATCCGTGAGAATGGGATTATCGACAATCCGAACGGCCCTCCTCTGTATGGAGTCAAATGGAAGAAGCTGGTATTTGGGAGCCCCGGCCCAGAGATGGGAGCAGTACTCCACGCGAGGCCGGACTTGTGCTTTATAAAGCAAAAGCCTTTGTCCAGGCGTGAAGTACCGCTTCGCTCTGTTGAGGACTCCCAGCATTTTGGACGCCAACTTGGCTTTGCCTTCCAAATGACTCCGAAACTGGACATCGCTCGAAATGTCGACCCCAAGTATCCCAATACTCTCGGAAGGTTGCAGGGATACTCCTTGGAATTGCGGCGCCATGACAAAGGGGTCCTTCTTCGCAGTGAACGCGCAAACTTGTGTCTTTAACGGGTTGAATTGAACCAAGTTCAATTCACCCCATTTGGAGACTCGCCCCAGAGAGTTCTCCACTTCAGACACAAGTTTTGATCGTCTCTCTTGCACCACGCCACGAGAGAGACTCTGATGGCCGATATATCGCGCATCCCCCGTGCTGTCATCCGCATAGCAATGCATGCCATCAATAGACAGCATGTCATTGATATACAGGATGAAAAGCGTGGGGGGTTGCGAAAGCGTTGTAGATAGGATAACAATATATTTGTATGCTAATGGGTATTTTCTCTTACAACAAATTTAAAAAATCTAACGTTTTTAAAGCAATGTTATCTATATATTAATACGTGAAGCAAAAACTTTGTATCCCTTTTTACGAAAATTGCGCGGACGGAGGAGTATGAATTTTTCCACACTTACAGAGAATATAGAGAAGAAGTGCACAATGCTAATATTTTTTAAAAATAATGCATATAAAATACATTAAAGCAATAAAGAAAACATTACACACACTACATACCATGTATTTGACGCACACACGCATGCATACTATTTATTGTCAAACTTTTGTTCTTGACGCCTGTTGTCAAATTGAGAATAGAATATGGTTTGTCTTTGTTAATATTTTTATAGTGTAGTCTTGAGAAGTATAAAATACAATCATAATAGTGTACAAACTTACAATTCCAATTAATTATAGTCGAATTTCGACTACTGCGGGACCTCTAGTTCAATTTTTTTTTTTCCAACCGAACAACGTTACTTAAATAAATAACCACATTATATCATCTCACAATAAAACGTACAGAGAACAACGTCATTTTGTTCCCTTATTTGGTGCAAAATCCAGAAAGGTGGCTCTACAGACGTCATTAATTATCATTACGAGGAAACATAAAGAAAATCGTTCCTGTCTCTCCGGAAAATTATGCATTTCCCCGGACGTTGCAGCAATTATAGGAAACCCACTAAATGAAGCAGGTTCTCTGAATTTCCTCTTACTAAATTGCCATTTTCGGCCGACAGCTATTACTTTGTTCTCAAATAAACGTCTTTATTATTTATGTATGGTTTTTTTATTATTATTTCTGGCTGTTTTATTAGTCTGCGTTTCTCCTTTAAATTTAGAATAAATTGAAAGTAGCATTGGTTACTCTTGTCAATAAAAAGGTGGGGCTATATTGTTGTTTCCGGCTATTGCCATCTTTACAACATAAATCGCATTTGCTCTAATAATCCAATTACATAACAATTTATTGTATATTTGGTTGAGTATTTTTATGACACTTGAAATAACAAACAAAGACAAATATAAATGATGTGTATCTGGGATTTGGTTCAGATAAAAACGATATGTTAAATTTTCCTTTTGTGAATTTCTACAATGCAGAAAACGTACTTCGTGTTGCTTTTGTTTTGGACTTTTTGGACTTTGGACCGCCAATTGTACTTTTTGTGTTTAATGTATCGCACTGCTTATTTGTTTTGTAGTGTACAATAAAGAATACTGTCTCTCTCTCTTTTCAGAATTTGTTACTCCAATGTTAGTGAAACTATGTCAAACTTCGCAACCACCAAATATATCAAATAAGCGCATACACCTATTTGTTCAACCGACTCGCGTGCCGCTTTTGCTATAAATATATATTTTTAATTGCTTAGATATGTGGACGAGCTCACAGCCCTAGTTGGTGTTAAGTGGCTACTGGAACCCATAGAAATCTACAACGTAAATGCACCACACACCTTGAGATATAAGTTCTAAGGTATCAGTATAGTTACAACGGCTGCCCCAATCTTCAAACCGAAATTGTATATCGCACTAAGGACCCTCGAAAACATGGAACACAAATAAATTGTCAAATATTCAACATACATCATATCAAATCAAACATAGCATCAACAGAAACTGAGTTATATGAACTTATAATTTACTAGCGGCCCGCTCCGGCTCCGCTCGGATCTTTAACAAAAATTTCAACGATATTTGACCTTGTTTTATTTTTTTAAATAAAATAACACTTATTGCAGCATAACTATAATAGTTAGATATATGCTGTCGAGACACTTTTTGTAAATAATAATGTGTTCTACAAAGTCGTAGTACCTACATTATTTTATTCATTATCAATAGTTTTCGCAGGGCACACGATGTAAAGAATATTTTAGGTATTTTTTTTACATCTTGGGTTACATTCTTAGAGTTTTAGTAGGGATCCCTAATTTTTTCAATAAAGATTATGAGCTTGTGTCACTCGGGAATAGTGTAGCTTCCAAACAGTGATATAATTTTTCAAATCGGTTCAGTAGTTTCGGAGCCTATTCAATACAAACAAACCTCTAAAAAATCTCTAAAAAAGAGGAATCTCTTTATAATATTAGTATAAATAATCATTGAAGGCAATCAAGTTATTATAATTATCACAAAACAATTACACATACCTAGAGCAAACATCTGAAATATATGACACAGTCATAAACCAAACATTTTTTCACGATCCTGACTCTTATAAACCGGTGTTTTAATAAAAGCGGATCACGGCGCTCTGCCTGAATATTGTCGCAGATATTTCAATATTGGTAGGATTAGCAGCCTATTTAAACATCACTCTCAATGCCGCGGCGTCATATCAGAATACAATTTCATTCAAAGTAACCTCACAAAATATTTACCGAACGTTTTTAATTTGTAGCTACCCGTTTTCGAACTTCCAGTGGGTATGCAGCATTTTGATGTAAACAATAAATCAAAGCCGTGCGTTACCAAGTTGACATATTTGTACTAAACTTCATGAGACAGGTGGCTGCTTTCGAAATTTGAAATTGATTATTTAATGTACAAACATTGAACAGCTAATACGCTCAACTTTAATATTTGACTCGAAAAGGTACACCTACATCTTCTAATTACACAGTTACACATTTACGGAGCTACCTTCCTGTTCAAATAAAATTTAATTTAAATTCGTAAAAGTAAATATGGGTTATTTATTCGTTATTCCCCAAATAAAACAAACATTTTACCGAACACATTATTCTATATTATGATAGGCTATTGTAATCCTGCCGATGACGGCTATGCATAAATTCTTGTGTCCGCCTAGGCGCCTCGGAGCGGGTCGAACCATTTATCAAAACCATTTCGTACAGCGTCTATCGCATTGTTATCATGTCCCACGAAATTCATAGTTAGACAACTAACTAGTTTAGTTCGAAACCTTACTCATTATTTGATCTGTTATTGCTAATCTAGACAGCTTTTACATAGTTCACATTCACGTTAAAAATTATTATTTCAACGGAACTTTTTTATAATAAAAAGTAAAGCACACGTATGAGTAAATAATTTCATAACTTATTTCTGATAGCACGATCGTGTAACTACACGAGGTAATGTGTAACAACTACAAGAACAATGGTTAAATTTTTTTATTGCCCTTATCGAACATGACGAACCCAGATAAGCATATGGCCCTCCTGATGGTGAGTGGTTACTGTCGCTCATGGGCAATAGCAATTCCAAGAGCACATCTAAGCCACTGCCTACCGAAAACTGAATTACTCATTTCAGTGAATACACAAACAGATATGCTTGCTTTTAAATCGTTATCCTGACTTGAGCTCTACGATTTTCTAACCAAATATGTTAAACTAACCAATCTGTCAAATCCAAAACATACCGTGTTCGTTCAATAAGCGTAACTTGGGCACAATTCAGTATTTATACAACAGATAAGCGTGTCAACGACGAAGTCAGGCCTCTGTACTCTGCTATCTCTCTAAACTCGTTCAGGAGATTTGGTTAATTCCCTTACGCTAACTTCGCAATAGGCAACGTGATAGATTGCTTACTTATCTTAAAGTTTTTAAACGTTGTTACTCTGATGATTTCTTAAAATCAAAATCTAAGTTAAACTCATTCTTCGTAAAAAAATTGTTTTTAATTATTTTATTCGAAAGAGGAAACGTCATTATGAACCAGACCATTGACATATTATTCAAATAAAAGCCGTTGGATGTTCTTGAGCCGTTCTGTTCATATTATTTTGTACACTTCATTAGGCTGATCTTGGAAGCAATTTCACGGTTTCGCGATTGTTAATGAACGAGCTTTATGTAACAATCAAATGTTTTATAATTCAATTCTAATTTAATTAACAAAAATCATAAGTAGGTATTATAATCGCTTAAACTAGCTAAGATTCTGTTAACGTATAATGATATTTTTTTTACTATACTTATACATTTCGCTTTCTAAAACCTGAAATATACTTCTTGAAAACAATTCTGTCGGATCTTAATATAGAACGGAACTACATTTTTCAACAAACAATGACTTATGTATAAAACAAGATTAAAAATAAATTTCATGGCTAGTATAACTATTAATAATAGTACTTTAATTTATTTTTCAACAAAAAAAAACTCACAGTATAAATATAATAGTTACTACGAGTCAAATGATATCACATCCATTTTCATTATACACATGGTTTTGACATGGAAGAAGCATTGCGTGAATACATCAATATGGGGTGTGTCGGAAGGATTCGATGCTTTATTTATGACTCCACAAGTGACGACGGGAATGTGTCTCGTGATTGATGTTCAACCAAGAACAAGGATACATCAAAGCCTTTTGTGTATAAGAAATTGCTTATTCGTTTTTTCCTCTCTGGAAGCTTAAGGATTTTGTTAAGGAAATGACTTTATGTATTTATAATGACGATACAGTGTCACGCAAACTGTACTTAAGGATTAACTCCTTTCGCGTAAGCATCTTTTTTTACTTCAAAAGGTTTTTATTGATTGTGGTGTGCTTTTACGCATCGTGTGCTGTTTTTGTTGTTGTTGAATTTCCCCTTGTTCGTTATTTCAATTAGTTAGTTCCCAGTTACGACTATTTGCGTATCTAATTACAAGGGGTTTGCATATAGGTGAAAAAATAACATAAATATTGAATTACAGTGCAAATTATTCAAAACTACCCTTAACGAAACTACTATTAATTATTAATCTTTATATTGTTTTGACCGCCAGCATCCATAAAAAAAAAAGTTAAACTAGGTATACAAAAAAAAAAATTCCCGGCATCGACTGGAGAACTTGCAACCCCACTAGATAGAATGTGATCGCCGCCACTTCTACAATACTTAACTACTTCATGACAATTCAAAAACTTCCTGTTTATACATCATTTTTAAAAAAACGACCTATTATAGCACCCGAAGAACAGCAGAGCAAGAATTTAATTACAAAATCGTACGCTTCGAGAAAAAAACAATTCTATGAAATAACTGAATTATTTTTTAATTCGTTGCGTCCTTGGATGCTCAATCTCACGGTTATCGGATCACAAAATTGCAACTTACCTTGTGACATGATTCGGTTTCAAGGGCGGGGCAGCCGTTGTAACTATATGGGTGGCACATTTACGTTGTAGATGTCTATGGGCTCCAGTAACCACTTAACACCAGGTGGGCTGTGAGCTCGTCCAACCATCTAAGCAATAAAAATAAAAATAAAAAAAATGTCGAAATCGGTGGCAACGATAACAACTGTGCCGCACTTTAAACTAGAATGTATTCTTTTTTCTGAGCTAATATATGCATGATGAACTTAGGATACATAGCATTCTGCAATTCAAATTGTAGTTTTTATAGTTTATTTTTTATCACACTATATTGTCCTTCCTTATTAAAGTCATTCGTAAACATCGTGACAATATCACACTATATTGTCCTTCCTTATTAAAGTCATTCGTAAACATCGTGACAAGTCTTTTTTTTCAGTGTTTTTTTACCTTTGTAGGTGGACGAGTTCATGGCCCACCGGGTCTTAAGTCGTTATCGGAGCCCATAGACATTAACAACGGAAATACTGCCACCCGCTTTCAGGCGTGAATTCTAAGTCAGAATTTTAAAATACCTGCCCCACCCTTCAAACCGAAACGCATTACTACTTCAGGAGAAAAATTGGCAAGGTGGTGGTCTCTACCCGTACGGGCTCACAACACGTCCACTCCCGGTGAAAAACTTCGCAATAAATATCTTCGGAAACGCACTATGAATGACCGCAGCTGCCCCAGATAGTTTGGATGAGCTCTGCTCCCATGGCGAGAGGTGCGAAAGTAAAGATACGTATTGCACAAAAAAATCGATACCTTAAAGTTGAAGGGAAGTTGAATACTGTCACAGTAGCATCGCTCGATACGAACGCACTGGGCGCTTATCTTTTAGGTTACGCCGACTTCCAAATATTGAAAAATATTCTAGCGGTATATCATCATCATCATTCTTTCCTATTACCCTCTGCTGGGGTGTAGGGCTCGAATCAAATGCTTCCATTTACATCGGTCTTGGGCAGTCTGTTCTAGCTCCTCCCACGCCATGCCCAAGACACCTAGCTCCTTCCTCTTCCTTTTGCCAGACACTTTCCAGGTCATTGCTCTCTTTGATAGCTTCTAGCAGTATGTATGTTATCTAATTCTTTTTGATATCATCAGCATAGTAAAGTATGCTATCAAGAGATATAATGTCAATAATATACAAAAGAAAAATTACAAGAAGGATTATTGCCTATCCTTAACTCCTTAAGCCTATGATCTCTAAGCGGCTGTCATCAATAAATACATTACTGAAATCATCCAAAAAGCGACTTCTCCACTTGAAGGGCCTTTCGGAAATTCTGTAGAAGAAAATGGTAGTGTAAAAGTCCCTACCTGTGGCTTTATCTACTACGAATCTGGGGGTAAGACCAGGTTTAAAACATTGTGATGCCCGAATAATTTAATTTTTCACAAACACGTAGTCTTTACTACGACACAATCGCTACATACTTATAACTTAAGCGCTAGTCTTTAATGGCTTTAGAAAAAATTGAGCAAGTAATTAATATTAAAAAAATAATGGCTTACCCAGAACACATCTAGATTAAGCTGTACGAGAAAAAAAGAGAAACACATAATCTCTCTGTAACCGTTTCATTTACAGCCCAAGGCACAGAAAGCGAAATGCACCATTCCATTTTCGCAATGTAACAACGTTCCACGCTTGGAACAATGAAAAGCTTTTAAAACATGAAACAACCTGATTCGAGAGCATTAAAGTAACTTGCCGTACTAAAATTGACAATGAAACTAGAATTGACATGATGCTACTAGGAAAGTTCTAGATAATAATATATTTAAGCTCTTATCACTATCATAGTAAATCAACCCAATTATACGTAATAATTATAAATATTTATCAACAACTCCATATATGATCTAAGCTTCGAATTTGAGTCGCTAACAAGAGTTTTTCTGCACATTTATTTATTGAAATAAGTTCGCTATTAACCAATTTAAATTTCGTCACCACATTTAATATGAAGACCGAGTGCTTAACAAACGAAATTAAAACTAAACCGTTCCAAATATTTGCGGCGGCTAAAGCACTAAGTTCTTGTACTATATTGAATCCTCATTTCCGATTTGATGAACGTTTTTTTTTTAAAACATTAAAAAATGTTTTTATTTCTTTATTAAAAACTAGCGACCCGCCCTCGCTTCGCTTCGGAAACATTAAAACACACATGAAACCAAAAAAATTAAATAATTTTTTTTTTTAAAAAGTAGCCTATGTTCATCAGGGACAATGTCGGCTTCTAATGAAAAAAGAATTTCTCAAATCGGTCCAGTAGTTTCGGAGCCTATTCGAAACAAACAAACAAACAAATCTTTCCTCTTTATAATATTAGTATAGACAAAAGTCAGCGCCATCTTTATGAATGCTTTCACGTGTAATTTGCGTTGAACAAATAAAGTCTAGAGATTTATTTTTTTGAGAAATCTACTCTGGGTTAAAGAAGATGATGCTGCTCGTATCTACTAATATGTAATATTCAATATGTTTACATAGACAATGCGTACAACCACAGTAGATATGTTTGAAGAACTTGCATGTTAATTATATTCTACATAAAACTACTGATTTCATGTGTAACTTTCCCAATCCAGACAATTGGTTATATGTGATCATCTGCCGGTAGGCAGCGGCTTGGCTCTGCCCCTGGCATTGCTGAAGTCCATGGGCGACGGTAAACACTCACCATCAGGTGGGCCGTATGCTCATCTGCCTACAAGGGCAATAAAAAATAAAAACTACGATGTAGATTAACCTTTACCACGTTCAAAACCGCCGAAATTTAAATTTAAATCTAGCACTGTTACAATGTTTATTTTCATTAGTGCAAAGCTAAAACGGAGAATTTTTGGCGTAGATACATTAGCGGGAAAGTTTGCGGCCCCTTTGTGCTTAGACACAAACATATGTCTCAAATAGACAATTTGAGACTAGAGTTAGACGTCACAATTGGATTGTAGTAAAGGGCGTCCTACTCACCTCTCCACCCACATGGGTGTACTATTACACTTGAAATAGTACACTAACTTAGTTTTTGGTACTACTTATTGGCCTTATGAAAGCTAATTGTGGGTCTAAATTTACACAGCAAGATAAACACTACACACATAATCACTACACACATAAAATTCAAGATTTGTTCATTTTACAATTAACATTTTTGTCGATAACTTGGCGTCGAGCCTATCTGGTATTAAATGGTTACTAGAGCCTAGAAGAATCAAATGTGAACACCGCCGCGCTTGGAACATCAAATCGAAGTCACAACTGTCTTATATGACGGCTGTCTCATCTTTCGAACCCAAATATAGCACTTCGTTGCAAAAACAGGCAGCATGGTGTATATACTCGTACAACCTAATCCAGGACCTTGCACCATCATCACCAATATCTTACGCTTAAAATCTGGGGAATTTTGTAGGCAGTGGTTTGGCTCTGCCCCTGGCATTGCTGACGTCCATGAGCGACGGTGACCACTTACCATCAGGTGGGCCGTATGCTCGTCTGCCTACAAAAACAATAAAAATAAAATAAAGAAACAATTCTGCTTAGCATAGACAACTTGACCTACACAGCCCAGCGCCTTGAGATCGACCGGCTTATGTAGGACTCCGGTGCCTTCGAAGAGATTACGTATATAGAGAAGACGTGCAAGATAATATGAACCGCACACTGTACTACCAAGCTAACTAAGCCCCAACAAGCTCCACCTGTTCTAACCTACAAATATATTTTTATCAACAATTCCAATCTGAAAACATAATTTAAAAAGCAATCTATTTAATTCACAACATTTAATTATTATACACTAGCGACCCGCCCTCGTTTCGCTTCGGAAACTGTAATTTATTATTGATTTTTCCACTATTTAATGGATGTTATTATACATATAAGCCTTCCTCTTCAATCACTCTATCTATTAAAAAAAAACCGCATCAATATCCGTTGCATAGTTTTAAAGATTTAAGCATACATAGATAGGGATATAGAGACAGAGAAAGCGACTTTGTTTTATACTATGTAGTGACAAGCAGCACTTTGAATAAGACATATATATTTAAGGATCTTAGTTACATCTATATTAATTTATGATAGTAATAAAAGTAATAATTTTACATCTATACCAGAGAAATTTGTTTAACAACTACAAACCTTGCCCATGCTATTATATAAGTACATTAAATTACGATCATTTCGAACTATTTACCTGTACGAATAAAAATTCCCGCAACTCTATGTGATTCTATATGTTCGACTAAATGTTATATCAAACCACTCTGTGCTTAAATAATATAATGTATTAAAGTAAAATAGAACACATATAATTACTTACTTCTGCAGTTCTTAAAATATGCAATTCTGACCAAAATAGGACGAAATTATAATTTATGAATAACGGCAAAATAATTTTGTATGGCTACAATAAAGTCTTATTATAATTCATAGATGCGAAAATAATTAAGTCGAAAGCGGCAGAAACTCCGACAAGGGATCCCAGCAGTAAATTAAATTTCCCCCTTGCGTCCACTTGACCCTTGTTGAATGTCCATTGTGCACTAACAGGTTATTGATGCAAAGCGTGAAACGTGTTTCCCGACGATTTTGAATGAAATAAACTTGTTCCTCGTCAACTTTACCAGTGGAGTATCTTGAACGTGACAGTTTTCGTTATGGATTGTTTTAAGTAGTAGAATTCACTAATTAATTATTTTTTTGCCTACCTATTGTTAGTAGCCTCGAGGGGCTATGCTAGCTTCATAGCACGTGTAGGCGAGCTCACAAGGCTCTGCATTGAAAACTTTGCTATCATCTGCCCTAGCAAAAGCAGTGCTTCGCTGTATATATCACTGGATCGGAATCGCGACTCACTGAGAAGATCAGGCGAGAAGCTCAGTAGGCTGTTTCTGTGGGTTGCACAACAAACCCTTCGTCGCTTAGGCTCACCACGGGTTCACCAAGAATGATGTCCGGTACTAGAATTCCTAAAAGAATTCCTAAATCATGACCGGAAGTATGAAGTTTTGTAGAGCATCATCTTATTGTGAAGGGACAATTTACTTCGCTTGCAGATCTAGATCCTGTGATGGGCCGAATGGCGTTACCGCGCCTGATATGGTGTGGCACACTCAAAATGATATCGGGAGGGCAACTCCTTTTGAAGAGCCCGGCTGTGCTTTTCTTGGCCTTGATGTCGATGCGCCACTTCCTAAACCATTGCCCCGTGGTAGTTGCTACGGTCTCAAATCGCCGATGAAGTAACGACTTTCTCCACAATTCCTACTCGAGTAGTAGATAGCAGTCTCATCGGCGAAGGGAGCAATTTCCCTCTACTCAATACCGGAACGTGCGGTTCGACAAGAAGTGTCGTATAATGAGCACGAAACGTCACGCCAATGTTTTGCGGTTTGTAAATTAAGCCGTTGTGCCACACTTTGTCGAACACTTTTAATATCGAAGAAGACGGATCCCGCAGAGATGGGTCTACGTTGCTTAGTCGTACTCAGATATACTCCGCAAAGCGGTTCACTAGTCGGAAGCACGAGTCTTTGCCGCGGAATACAAACTGCTCGTTGACTAGAATGCCTTTTAAGGTGTCAAAGTCCCAGAAGCGTTTACGAAATAAACCTATTGCTGAAAAAATACTTATTAGGCAATAGCTCGCGGGTTTATTTTTCGGTTGGCCCGGCTTGTGTATGGTAATAACGTCCGCGTCTTTCCACGCTATGGGAAAAATGCATTTCGTAATAGCGGCATTGAAGATAGTGGTAACATGACTATCAGTTCGACTTGTAAATTTTTTAACACCCGGCTGCGGAAATTATGGGAGCCTGTGGCTTGCGTGCTTGCTTCAACGACTTCAGTAGTGGTAATAGGGGTGGTAATATGTCCGAAGGTGGCAGGGAGGCTCTACGTTCAACCTCCCTGTAAAACTGAGGTCCGCGGGTTAAGCTGTGAGCCTAAATACACCACAACATCATGACGTCACTACTAGCGGTATCCGTTTTCAGACATGAACGAAGTTCCAGTTGGATTGTATGGCGATTGCTGTTCCGCGACATAAATAGGTAGTTTGTCGGTAATCAGCAAATATACATTTTTATTGCTATTTTGATGATTATTCTTTCAACGATGAATATTGGTTTGTCTTTTTATTGGCAAATGATCATTTACTGGTGGTAGGACGTCTTGTGAGCCCGTATGGGTAGGTACCACCACCCTGCCAATTCCTGCCGCGATGTAGAGGTCCACTCACCTCAGCAATAAAAAAATAAAAAAAATGGGAATGCACAACAATTTCACGGTATTATAAGTTTTTTTTTAAAATGAAGAATGTTATTCTATTTATTTCCATACATAGGTGAGCGCGCTTACGAACAAACTGGTGTTTATATATCTAGCAAAGGCCACATGAATTTAGCGAGTTTAATTTTTCTAGCAAGATCGAGAACTAATTCAAATTCAAATTCAAAATCATTTATTTCAACTTGGATGTCATCAAAAACACACTTGTTGAATGTCAAAATGTAAAAGAAAATGTTAACTCTACCACCGGTTCCAAAAAAAGCCACAGTCCTGAGAAGAACCGGCGAAACAAACTCAGCGGGCTTTTTTTTTTGTATTTTCTCAACTATTTTCTTTTTTTTTTAAACAAGAAAACATATTTACAGTATACAAAAAAACAAGTCAAAAAAATACAATTCAAATAAATAATAATAATAATGAAAAATGAAAAGGCCAGGAGCGAACGCCTCATTCCCACGTAGTGCCATCTAGTAAAAAATCCTTAACTTTATAATATGCCTTGTTGCACAAACGTTCCTTGACAGTTTTCTTAAATCTATGAACAGGTAGTAGTTGAACGTTTTGTGGGATCTTGTTGAAAAGTTGTACACCCAGCCCCCTGAAAGAGTTGCTTATTTTCTTAATTCGAGCCGCCGGCAACGCAAGCCTATGTTTGTTCCTAGTGTTCACATTATGCAAATCGCAGACTCTGGGGAATTCTACAATGTTTTTACGCACGTACAATAAATTTTCAAAAATGTATTGGGACGCTAAAGTTAGAATTTTGATTTCCTTAAACTTGTCCCTCAAGGATTCCCTCGGGTGCATATTATAAATAGCACGAATAGCCCTCTTCTGCAGGATGAAAATCGTTTCGACATCGGCAGCATTGCCCCATAGCAAAATGCCATAGGACATAACACTATGAAAATAACTGAAATAAACTAGACGTGCCGTATCTTCATCAGTATACGTTCGTATTTTTTTTACCGCAAACGCTGCAGAACTAAGTCTATTCGCTAACTTGCATATGTGAGGACCCCACTGCAGCCTGGAATCAACTGTTATACCAAGAAAAACTGTCGAATCAACAAGCTCCAGTGTCTCTCCACTTACAATGATATTAGTGTCTACTTGTCTAACATTAGGTGTGGTAAATTTTATACATTTTGTTTTTTTGTTGCAACTGCCTGCTTGATTTAAATACCTCCATAGTCACGATACCTTATGCTAGAGCACTGGGCATCTTATCCAGACTACGATTCCTCCATATTAAGTTAGATAGTCAGGTGTCCGTTTTTATGAAAGTAAACGGATAGAGTAAATTAAAGATAGAATTTTAAAAGATACATCGATCACAGGCGATATTCATCATAATTAAATCCAATAATAAATTCCAAATGTTACAAAAAAAAGCCATACGATAATTAGCTTAATCTATCTAGTCTACGTGTATTTTATAAAAGCAAATTTAAATTATTCAAACAAACCACTCTATTACATGCTACTAATCTAATTTCTGTTTAATTGACGTCGTTTTTTTATTCCATTGACATAGCGAAAATTCATGCTCAACCGCTGGTTTGATGGGTATCGGAACACATAACAACGATCAGGTAAGCGCTTCACGTATTAATTCCTACAAGCTGCATAAATGATAGACTGCATTGCTTGATTAGCTGTAGCGCTTTAAAGCACGAATGAAACTAATATAACACATTTACGGTATCCTAGTAAAATATTAAACGTTGTCGTGAAAACGTTAATGTACAATTTTGAAGTTATTATGTTGTTAAAGTGTCAAAGGTTTCAAACAATTGAATTACTTTCCGAGAATTATGATCACGATAATTTTGTTATTGCTGGCAGAAAATTATTTTATCACCTTTAAAACACTTTAATGGGCAATGTTTCTTAGTTTAGTAAATTAGATCAGATCAAAAAAATATTGGTTGCCTATAAAGTCGGTTTACGGTCGATAGTTTTTCGTGATAACGTGATAAAGAAACATTGATGAAAAATTGTATATTTTTATGAATTTAATTGTATTATTATCATTAAATTATCATTATTTTGTACATTACAACGAAGGATAATTGAAAACTAAATTTTTTTCGATAAATTAACGCTTGAGCCGATCGTGCCTCTGAATCGCTTATTCAGCACTCTCACTTGCACGCTCAGACTCGGGCAGAACGTGACACTTTTGCGTGCGTGCAGCATATGTTCGTCGATTTATAAAACGTTATCACGTCAAAAATATATTACATACAACACCAAGGTCCGACTCCTTAAAACTATTACTCTTGCTACTGCATCCAACCATCCATCTGTGGTTATATACATATATTCGGCACCGTCATCACCATCCTATATTATTTATTCAATGCTATATTATTTATTCAATCTAAGTAAGAAAGTTTCGTGACAAGTCCAATCCATTTATTATTGATATAAAATAGAAGCACACCTTAATTGCATATTGATTAGCACAGAAACTTGAAGTCACCAATTCTAAATTGATTTGAAGATACTCGAGTAACTTTATACCACTCTCACACTTTGACAAATATTCTGCGTGAGATCAAGTGATAATGAATATGTAAAACAGTTGGAAAGTACGATAATACTCCTACTTGACTAAAACAACTTGAAATTCAATATAAATACATTAACGTATCTAGAATGATTATTATACGATAATATAATATGATTCCGAATTATTTAAGGATGTCCCTAGCCATAACACGAATCTACTTTATAAAGCAAACGCGCCACTTTATTATGATAATTGGCCGACCTGAAACCCGGATCGCAATCGAGTGTTCTTTCAAAACGTGATCAAGATTCACAGACATGGAACCGGATCGCTAATGATCTATTAAATAACAAGCAACCATACAATACTCAATAAATGAATTTATTTTTAAATAAAAGATTACCGATATATAATATGTTTATGCAAACAACATTAAAGCAGTATGTAAGGCTCCTGTGCCCTTTGTCTCGCGTTTCTTCGCAAGATTTTTTAATAATTCCTTGTTCGAATCACTTAAAGCGTACACTGCGCATTAAATTTTTATTCAATTCGGAAAATTTTATGTAAATATCTAACCTATATTTTAAATAAAATTAAATATCTTCCCTAATACTATATAATAGTCGGGCACGGGCTTGCGGCATTAGCGACCTCAAGATAGTCGAAGTCGAAGTCGTTGTGGTCTAAAGGATAAGACGTCCCGTGCATTCGTGTTGAGCGATGCACCGGTGTTCGAATCTCAGGCGGGTACCAATTTTTCTAATGAAATACGTACTCAACAAATGTTCACGATTTACTTCCACGGTGAAGGAATAACATCGTGTAATAAAAATCAAACCCGCAAAATTATAATTTGCGTAATTACTGGTGGTAGGACCTCTTGAGAGTCCGCGCGGGTAGGTACCACCACCCTGCCTATTTCTGCCGTGAAGCAGTAATGCCTTTCGGTTTGAAGGGTGGGACAGCCGTTATAACTATACTTGAGACCCTAGAACTTATATCCCAAGGTGGGTGGCGCATTTGTAGATGTCTATGGGCTCCAGTACCCACTTAACACCAGTTGGGCTGTGAGCTCGTCCACTATAGCAATATAATAAAAAAAATACTACTACTTCCCCATCGTCCGTCATCTTATTGCCCACCGAACCCACAGGTTCTATCCTGATTTTCCAATCCAAGACTTAATATATCGAAGAACGATTGACATCGGGTTAACATACTAAAACCACACTATTGAGTTGTGTAACGCTCGCCCAATGGAATAAAAGGAATAAAGAAAAAAAAGGTACTCGGTACATTGAACATTGAATGAGTTAGGGCTCAAAAGATAAAGCCACTGTAAAGTTAGCCATGTCACTGAATCACTTTAACAAATAATGTTTACACATAGGTAATACGAAGCAATTCTGAGACTCATCTTGGGGTTCGAGGCACCGACTTCCTATAATCCATTTAAGCCAACAACTGGAGTCACGTCATAGTGATTGATGTCGGCACCTTCCAAACATCCGTATGGAGACTTTATTACGCGGCTTCTTGACGAGATTCGTAATAAAAATATAATGAAAACAAAGTATTATACACTCAGAAAATATAATTTATGTATTAAATCAATAATTCATCTAAACAATCAAATTTATGAAACTTTTTTTATTGCTTATTACAACGTAAATGTCACCACCTACCTTGAGACAACTTGATGAGTTCAAAGATCTCAGTTTTTACAGTACAACGTATGCTTGGCCTTCAAACCGAAACGCATTACTGCCTCACGGCAGAAATAGGCCGGGTGGTGATACCAGTTACCTAATTACGCAAATTATAATTTTTGCGGGTTTGATTTATATTACACGATGTTATTCCTGCATCGTGGAAGACATTCCTGAACATTAGTTAAGTACGTATTTCATTAGAAAAATTTGACTGTGGGATTCAAACAACGACACAATCGCGTCGCTCGATACGAATGTACCAGGTGTCTTATCCTTTAGGACACCACAACTCCAAAACTGCAAATTGTATTATGAACTGTTTTGTAGGTTCATGTTTTTTTTTATTGTCTTTGTAGGCAGACGAACATACGGCCTGATGGTAAGTGGTTACCGTCGCTTATGGACTTCAGCAATGCCAGGGGCGAAGCCAAGCCGCTGCCTACCATTGAGTACTCTCCGCAAGTCTCGTTTGAAGATGGATATGTCATAGCGCTCGGGAAGCACCGTGGAGAGGAGTTCATTCCAAAGCCGGACGGTACGTGGCAGAAAATTGGTTATGATCACGCTTCTACTTTTAACTAGTTCTCATAAAATATAACAAAAAAGTAACATCAAGACCTATCAATTACGATTAATTCGCAATACTAGAACCATAATAGTTACTTTGGATATATTTTCAATATGTTACGACTTATATTTTTACGCTCGTAATTTCAAAACGAAAATTCGAAGTAGATAAAAACAAAATAAGAAAAAAAAAACTAAATAAACGCGAATTACAATTTATTACAACATAAACATTGGTGCTGTGATTGTTTCGAACTCCTTGTTCGTCTAGAGTTTATGTAAAGCGGCCACCGGAAGAAAAAAATTAACAAAGTAAAGTATATTTACCCAAATTTATTCCGAGAGAGATCGTTTAAATTATGAAAAGTACAGGTCAACACGAGTTTCCCGAGTTAACGGCTCATTGAAGCGATGAGAGGATGTCGCGTCCTTTGCTCCGTACCTAAATCTCCAATCTAAGTGTTATTTACTTTTATATTTCTCCCTCGGAGGCTTACTGATTTTATGCTTCGCTTTATGACGCATCCGGTACAGGTCATAAAAATAGTATTCCAACTGATTGCCACCGTTGGGCCTGAGTTGCCAGAATAAACTACCATTAAAACGTATAATTTATTGCAAGAATAGACACCGTTAGACAAGTTCCTCTTCGTTTACGGTTATTAATTTTGTAAACGGATTTATTGCTGGATGTTTAGTAGAAACAATTCATTACATTTATGGGGGTATTAAGTAAGTATACTTTAACCTGCAATATATTTTTTTTATTGCTTAGATGGCTGGACGAGCTCACAGCCCACCTGGTGTTAAGTGGTTACTGGAGCCCATAGACATCTACAACGTAAATGCGCCACCCACCTTGAGACATAAGTTCTAAGGTCTCAAGTATAGTTACAACGGCTGCCCCACCCTTCAAACCGAAACGCATTACTGCTTCACGGCAGAAATAGGCAGGGTGGTGGTACTCATAGGCAGGGTGGTGGTAAAATTGATCTTACTTCGTAAGGTTACAGAACTTCCTGATAAGTATCTCGCATCAATTTAATAATAGTTTATATTCATTGGATAAAGCATACGACTGTGGCTTCCTTACTATCATGATAATAATAAAAGCCAATAAAAAAACATGTTACAACACTAGCTAATGCAGAACCACTCGAAAATAATATGATATTACTTTGTATTTTACTGCAGGCACTTCAAAGTGAGATCTATTTCAAATGTAAACGAAAGCTACTCATTAGTCTAATTTGAAATTCAATACTATGATACTTTGATATTTACTTATTAAAGTTATAAGTGCTCTTGACCATACCTGGCCATAACTAAAACTCGGGGCTGCAACTAAGTTTCTCAAGATTTTCGAAATGAAACTGAATTTTGATTTAAATCGTATTTACATCTACTACAAATTCGGTTGGCAATCCGTGCGCATTTAAATTAATTCGGTAACCTTTTATATCAAAAGTTATTAAAATTATACTGAACCAATCACGTGCTTGGTTACATCGGCAGATCAGCTCGCGGTTCACTTGATGTTAAGTAGTTGCCTGAGTCCATAAACATAACAAATATGTACAACCGCATATCGTGATAGATGAGATGAAAATCTCCTATATACGCCTGATAAAATATACTAAGAATCTGAGAAATACGATAGCCATATTTACCTACACTTTGTGATAGAAATAATAATAGAATAGTATTAATCCACCCGCGTGTGGTCTTATCATTAAAATACAATAGGCCTTATCATTAAAATGACACACAAAATTTTCTAATTATACACTAGCCCTGTAAAAAAACACGGCGTTTGACATCTAACGATCTAACGAAACTGTTTTGTAGTTAACGATACTTATTAACAGTATTTTTAATTAAAAAAAGAATCAGTGACGCACCACCTTTACAAGAAAGACAGTTAATAAACCTTGTGATTCTTGACCAGAGAGTAGGAATTATGCTGAGATTTTTATTTTACTATTATTTAATTTTCTCGTTTGCTTTGCTTCGCAATCTCAAGGTATCGCGTTAAACAACCGTTTTTCGTTACATGGCGGTGAATTCGTAATGTAAACTTAACGTAAACGTAACTAAACGTAACTTAAAGTGTATTTATAATACTCATTGTAAAAATTAATATTTAAAAAAAAATCTAATAAGAGAAAGAAAAAAAAAGACAATATGCCCGCTGAGTTTCTTGCCAGTCTCGGAGTCTCTCTGAAGGATAAAATCAAGAATGAGGTTATTCAATAGAGAACTAAAGTCATCGACATAGCATAAGAATCAGCAAGTTGAAGTGGCAGTGGGCTGGCCATATGTGCCGTAGAAATGACGATCGCTGGAGCAGACGGGTTCTCCAGTAGAGATCGCGCAGCGGAAGACGTAACCTGGGACGCCCCCTGGCTAGGTGGTGCGATGACCTCCGAACGGTGGCCGGCAAGAAGTTGATGAGGAGAGCCGAAAACCGGGCTCAGTAGTGTAGATTGACAGAGATCTATGTCCAGCAGTGAACGCCTTTGGGCTGATTATGATGATGATGGATTAACGAAGGAATATTTTTTTCCATTCATATTATGATGTACATTATCTATTTCGAAAATTAACCACATAAACGTAAAATACGCACAAGCTTGAAAATGCATTAAAAATAATTCATAGAGTCATCAAAAATTCAAGCAAAAAACATAAACTATTGTAATGTATTGATGAATAAATGAAATAATGACAATATATCAAAATTAAAATCTCACCATATTGTGCGAAATGAATACATTGTGGGTCGTCGTATGAATAGTATTTATTCATCGAATTCACTGGCGATAAGCTTCCCGATAGAATCATGGAAATAAAAAAGGCATGGGTGATCCATAATATTTTTCAAATTGAGAATTATTTCAATGGGCGACAAATACTGCTAATAAGTGCAACCCAGCCGTAAGTATGTGAAGTCAGTGTATAAACGCTCCTTCACGACAGCGACTCGACCCAATAGCCACCTTATCGTAGCCGGTGCTAACTCCACCCCTATCTGACTCACGCAGCACCCAACCTCTGTCGACGTATTAGATCCGTTCCGACAGATCCATCTAATCCACTCTCAGTGTTGTTGCACTCTACTAAATCTAGCGCTCGCAGCGGGACGCAATTTCGATCCTATAGCAGATGCACATGCGTGGGCCTCCGGGCCGCCAGCAATCTCTAAATACAAAAAAAATATAATTGTATGAGACTTTGAGAGTTTGATTTATTCTTAGGTATCTGTGAACTTATATTACACTTTTTTGAATTTTGTGTTAAGGCTAAACAAAGAAAAGACTAATAATTACGCAATTGTTTTTAAAGCTTTTTCAACAATATAAGAATTGCTAAGTATTCGTATCTTACAATATTGAACTTATTTGATCATCAAAAGACTATTCAAACGGAAGGGTGAACTAATTGTTATTCAAACGCAAAGAAAGCTCACCCTAAATTTCAAACTGAGTGGTGCCATTTACCTGGCACTAGGATCCGGTCTCCGCTCAATCAGGTGGATCAGGTGGATGGATCAAGTATTGCATTCGCAAGCATTGTCATTTACACTAGTAAAAAAAAAGAGTTATTTTCCGACTTATCTTCAACCACACTGCGGACTACATGATTGTTCGGAAGAGATGCTTGTTGAGTTGATTGAATTGGAGGAGCAGGCAGGATGATTGTACAATCCCGTGCTGGCTACATAAATATACGATCCATAGGCAGGGTCCTTTGAACTCTGAGTTTGAATTGTAAAAAGTCATATTGTTCCCCACCATGTGTACATCACCCGTTTGTAAATATATGCTGTATGCTACTTATTTAAGTTCCAGGTGGTTTCATCAATCATTTTGACATGGCGGTAATGCGGCCAAACATGACCATAAATAAAGTCATATCAGATAATGAATACATTCCAAATTACATGCAATATTTCGAACGGATTCTTAACTTTTACTTTGCTAACTTCAGGCACAGTTAAAAATAATAACGTTTTAAATTTTAGCTATATAAATAAATTCGGGGAAAAATAACTAATAAAGATATAGCCATTGCTCACATACAAATAAGATAACTACATTGCAGAAGAGAGTTGACTTTTAAAAATGTATAAGATTGACTACTATAAATGAGAGATAATAAAGTTAAAAAAGCTTTCTGGTTCGGAAACTTCAGTAATTTGCGAAGCTTATTCTAAACACAATACCAGTGAAATGAACGTAGTAAAAACGATTATTAAGTGTAGAAGAGGTTGTATGAAGATTACGAGTATTAACATTTAAGCCAAGAGAGAAGGCAAACAATTTGCATTTTTTTTTATTGCTTAGATGGGTGGACGAGCTCACAGCCCACCTGATGTTAAGTGGTTACCGCAGCCCATAGACATCTACAACGTAAATGCGCCACCCACCTTGAGATATAAGTTCTAAGGTCTCAGTATAGTTACAACGGCTGCCCCGCCCTTCAAACCGAAACGCATTACTGCTTCACGGCAGAAATAGGCGGGGTGGTGATACCTATCCGTGCGGAAAGTTTCTACTTTTTTGTAAATTGAGACAAGATCGAACTTCTTCAAGCTTGACCTCAATTCCTTGCAGAGGTTCATTCACCGAAAAAATCTAAATGTAACTTCATTATTTATTCATTGAATTACAATGAAACATTGACAGAACTTACAATTAAAGAAAAAAAATCATTAAAACAACCACTGTTGAAATGAAATATGTACAGTAATATTTTCAACGCAAGTACATCTGAAAACCTAAAATGGGAGTACCGATGCAGATACCCACAAGTCAGTATCGTCACATATTAAACGGATCGTATGCAGTGGACTATAAACATGAATACCCGGGCATTAGGCACTCGGCAGGACCGTCACTCGATATCTAATATCTCGCTCAGTCTGCGCGTCGTATACAGAGTGTACATACATGCGAAATACGTTCTGAAACAGGTTTTGGTAAATAAATTCCAGATGCGTTGCAGATTGGTAGTCATGTTGCATTGCACATACACTACACGTGTTCTAGTTTTTCGTTGATTATAGTTTAGATACTAATCAAAGAGTAATCGTAATTAGTTTTAGTTCTTGAACCTACATTTTATTACAGAATCACCATCAGTTAATACCATGTTGTGACTATAGAAAAACAGTAAAAAATCTAAAACTTTCGATACACAAAAAAAGCCAACATTGAACAAATTTTATTATGTTCCGCTATCTGTGAAAATAACGCAATTTGGATAGTTCACGACCTAATCCATTGTAGTAAATCTTTTTGTAAAAAAAATATGACCATATGTAATTTAAAATTTTATACACATCCTTTTTAATGGTGTTAGCATTAATCCCAACGTGATTTTACACGTGAGTTTCGTAAAACGAGCGTCTAAATTCATTTTTGTTTAAAGCTCTTCGTTATCATTTTTTGTTTAAAACTTTTCGTTCGTAATATCCGTGTACCAATCAGCAAAAACTTGATACTTAAATAAATAGTGACCAAAGAAATGTATCACGGCTTACAAATTAATCTTATTAACAAGTTTTACCATACTTTTTAGCTTTAATGACTTTCCGATATTTCGTCGCTGCTGTAAGCCATGGTCACAGGTGAGCTAAAACCTAGGTAGATTTCCACCAAGTGAACTAAATTTAGTTTCAGTTCATATTTATAATAAATACATTACAAGTAAAATGTTGATCCTTCAACCTTATCATTTTAGTACTTGCCACTTCAGTATCAAAAGTTCCTTTTAAGCCGGGTAAAAAAAATATTAGAAAAAAACACGTGTGGCACTCGGAGACTGCCGCGGTAAAGCTATTGCATAGCATTTTTTATCAACTTATGCAATTATAATTAGACAATAATAATTTAATATTGAAACAATAATAAAATAAAACCACGCTATATTTATAAACATTTACAAAAGCAAAACATTAACTGTCCCCTTCACACTCATAAGCTAGACCGCGCAAGAGAGAGATGGGCAGACTTTTCATAACGCGCATGCAGTGCGACGTCACGCCGCGCGCTTATTCACAAACACTACACAAGCGCAACGTATGAATGTGTTGAAGGCGAGCTACATGGTAGGCGGAGGGGGGGTGTTAGGTTTTATATTCGTTACGGAATTTCTTGATTCAGTCGCCGCGCTCAAAGCCCGCGATAAAAGCTATGCAATAGCTTAACAAAATTGCATTGTGGTAAGTAAGTCCTGAGACGAGTGCCTTATAACAACGACATTCAAAGCAATTGTGTGTTCCGGCTTGAAGACCGATCACATTATTTATTTATTAATTATCGATACAGTTATGATTTCGGCTAATGTCTCAAGCACTACGATGAGAAGAAAGATCCAAAAGATCTACAATAGTAAGAAGGAAATGTATTTTGTAAAAATAATTATACGCGTTAAAAATATAACATTTTGTCAACGTTAACATTTTGAATATTTTAATCAAGTTTGTTTGTTTGACGTCGTTTGCTCAAATTTGTGTTTCATTGTACCCGAACGGCGTCGGCGTTCCATGACGTGTTAATAACCGGCCACCGTGATAACCAAAGTTTCGTCCACAAATGCATTCTGTCGCGTCCCATTACTATCGATTCGACGGCTTTTAACGTATAACTCGGCGAAAACAATGTTACGAAACACATCATCAACATGTTTCATAAAGCGGTACTTTTATTTTCGTTAATTTGGTATAGAAAAGTAATTTTATAGTGACTAACTCGGTTGTAGTAGTCGGTTAGATTCGCAAATCGGACAAAGTATTCGCATGATGAACAGTTTGGTTTCTCCTTGTCTGGGTGTTTAATATATTTATATAATTAAACTTATATGTTTAGGGCCAGATGATTGTATGTGAATTGCCTCCATTAATTATTATTATAACTTAAATAATTGAAGTTAGAATCAACTAACCGAAACCAATTAGGCAATGTATATTTAAATATTGAACACAACAAGCAATCTTTGATAGCACAAGTCGTGTTATGATGGTTCCCCTCTCGTCGGTTTTAACAATGCAATGCCAAAACTAGGCAAGTGCGCGCTAAGCATGAACTAGCTGCGGCGCTATTAATAACAGAGAGGTTGTGTATGCACAAAACTGAGCAAGTTGGCTTGTTAAGCCTTTGTGCTGAGCACTACTCGTACACACTTAATCGTCCATGATCCTGTAGTGCTTTGCGTTGACTTTCAACGTATCCAATGCTTTCCGTGACTTTGTGAGTATAAATCGCATATTTAGAACGTATTATCTATATTTCAGAACAAACATATCAGAATAAACTTTATGATGGGCAATCATAATCTAAAAATTAATAAGATAGTGTAGTATTCATCGCCGGTAAATTTGTGTTTTTGTCGGTATGATTCATTCATTAAATTAAAACATACGTTTCTTAGGCAATTGACAGCCGCCATTTTTTACAAAAATTGATATCTTAACGGGAATGAACTATAACATAATTCAATGATCAGTCGTCTTCCCTATTAGACAACGGACCCATTCTCTATATGGCTTCCTCCAACCCGTAACCACCTCACACCAGATGAACAGCGAAACCTCGAAACAGCGATTTTTTTTTAAAAACACAAATACTTAAAATCTTAATTCACACAACATAATAACTACAATGAAATCGTTTCATTCATAAAATCTTACAAAGTATATGTTTGCATTTAATAATTATTTTCTAAAATTTAACGAAACCGCTCTTACAAACTATAAGTTTCGAATACTGAACGTGATTGGCGTTCATTTGCATAACTTACACGTTTCATTTTCGTAATTACCATCCGATCGTTACCATTAATCTTCCAACGTAATCCCGCAGGGGCGTCAATCGTTTGACTCTAATCAAGGGATTTGCTTTAAATGCCAGCCTTCCTGTAGGCCTCTTAGCGAATCCTTTTGAGGAAAAGTTGTTAAAAAAGCGGCACAAAAACAAAAGGAAATAGTCTGGGCGGTCCTTTGGGAGTCGTTCTTAGCCCTGGGACGGTACTTAAATCAAATGTTCACCATTCAAGGAAATTATAAGAACAGGGTACGGATTCCCCTAGCCTTTGAGAGAATCTTGGTGGATAAAAGGCTTGCGTACATAAAAGCTATGTTGCTACGAGCAATTTCATTATGCTCTTTTAATAAATTATTACGTATATATTTATGACTTACTTATTTGTAATAATATTTTCAACTTGTTTTAAAACTAATTTGTAAGCATGAAATGTTACTGTAGGCTTCCTCGGAATTAAATTTATTTTCTTTACAAAAAAATTATAATATGTGTAATATAGTTTTTAATAAAATAAACGTATACAACTATTATAAAAATAACACATTTACCAAATAATTTTTCTGTTTAATTTTATATATTAGCGAAACAAATGACGACCCACGTTAAATGGTTATCACAATGGGAATGCGAACCCCACCTTGAAACAAAATTTATATCTAAATTGTTTACGGCAATCCTTCAAACTGGAACGCAAGATTACTTTATAGCTGAAATAGGCGGAATGATGGCATCTACATGTAGGACTTACGAAGCTCACCCCTCCCCTCCCCCAACTACAGGCAACTACGCGAAACAATTTTTGCGGACTTGGTTTTTATTACTCGTTAGCCGTAGGCTGCGGCTTAACTATGCTTATGACATTACTAATTTTTATGCGCAACAATGATTACATAGCACCAAGCAGCCCAGCCAATAACAATAATTTAAAAAAAAAAGTGATGATTATTTATGATGAATGTATATTACGTATTTCATTCCAAATAATTGTACCTGCGTGCAATTGTATCTGCCTGATATAGTCGCATCCATTAATCCATCTTATCCTTTAGCCAATAATGACTTCATATTTGTACAACTTGTATTAAAAAAAAACTTGAGGAAAGAGGTCATTGTCCTTCAACTGTTTTCATTTTGGTCAAAAATAAGGGTTTATTTGTAAATTAAATGACCAATACGAACTTACCTCCTAACAAACCCTATGCACTTTTAAATTTTCAAATCAAGTCCTAAATTCGACTTTATGAAGCTGGTACAAGAACTTTAAATAAAGTATCGAAAAAATTACTTTCAAGACTTTTAACAAATTCTGAATGAATTTTCAAACTTTTTTCTCGTTGTCAAGAATATTTACTTTACCTTGCTGCAAACTTAAGGGGCATAATCCGCTTTTGAACTCGAGCTTTTACTTGCCTTATGACAGAGAGCTTAGAGTTTTGGGAGAACTTTTTAATCTTTCCACACATGATACTGTATGGTTACATAGTGCAAATTTAAAATATAAACATACACGAATCATTCAAAGCTCATAATTTGATATGGGCAAAGCATTGGTAGATTCTAAGAATCAATTTGAATTCATTTTATTAAAGTTATTATTCATTTCGAAGTAAATTTATTGTGTTCATTATATTGGGCATTCAAAGGGGGAAAATAATAAGTTAGCCTATAATACATCTTCAACATGTGTCCATGTATGTATCAGGATTCTCTGAAGCTTTTTCTCGTGCCCAATATGAATAACATTTTCTCTGTATGGTTACATAGTGCAAATTTAAAATATAAACACACACGAATCATTCAAAGCTCATAATTTGATATGGGCAAAGCATTGGTAGATTCTAAGAATCAATATGAATTAATTTTATTAAAGTTATTGTTCATTTCGAAGTAAATTTATTGTGTTCATTGTATTGGGCATTCAAAGGGGGAAAATAATAAGTAAGCCTATACATCTTCAACATGTGTCCATGTATGTATCAGGATTCTCTGAAGCTTTTTCTCGTGCCCAATATGAATAACATTTTCTTAGATAAATTGAGAGTTCGCAAAAACGTGTCGATTTCTTTATTTATTCAATGCTTTTCTCCTTTGAAACGTTTCGAATCGGATTCTTCTGTGCTTATCTCGTATTTATGAATTCCTTCTGCCTATCGTTGTAAGCCACTTCATTCTTTTAGCAACATTAATACGGGATCATGACATCCCAATTTCTTCAAATACTTTCAGATATAAGAAAAGGACATTTGATAACCCTGTTTTAGTACTTAGCCAGGTGAAAGAACTCACGGCCTACCTAGTGCGATATAGTTACTGGAACCCATAGACATCAACAATGTAAATACCACTAGCCACCTTGAGAAATGGGTTCAAAGCCTCATTTATGTAAAACAGCGGCTGCCCTACACACCGGAACGTATTACTGCAAATTATAATTTTTACAGGTTTGATTTTTATTACGGGATGTAATTCCTTCATAATGGATGTTATTTGGAAACATGACTTAAATACGTTCCACATTAAAAAACATATAGGCATAGTCACATCGCTCGATATGAATGCACCGGCTGTCTTATCTTTTAGGCCACGAAGACTCCATACGACTAGTTACTATTATGACGACTTCAATTTACTTCGAGGTATTGCTATACACCTAAAGGCTCGACTAATAAACTCAATGTAATCTGTATCAAACTCAACATCTGGTTTGAACATATTTGAAACTCGCTGTAAATTCAAAAGATAAAATACAGTGCTACTATTCCTAGGCCTGAACTCGTTTATTAATGATTGGGCAATAATTCAAGATAGCTGCTTACAATAGTCAGCTACTACCTCTCAAAGTCGATGATAAAATTCAGGCGTTTTATAGCTGTAGTTGGGCAGATAAACTAACGCATATCTGGTATTAAATGGTTATAGGAGCACACAAAAGTTACCGCGTGAACGCCGTTAAATTCTAAGGAACTAAGTATAAAGTCAACATATTCATTTTTAATAAGTACTACAGCAAAATAACAGTATTAAACGCGTTTCTTTCCCTCCATAATTAGAAGGCTTGATACTTTTAATCGTACACATTTAACACTCATTAAATAAATTATTTGACCTTCATTCACGACAGCCGCTTTCATATTCAAACAGTAATGAAAATTAGCAAATTCGGACCTACTTTCGTTTGCAGAGGGAGCATTAACTGAATTCAGTGCTACCTTACAACCTCATTACTGTTGAACAAAACTTTCTTTGTGTTTAATAAATAATAGCAATCCTTTTTGTTATATTAAATGTGACAGTAAAATTCTTGCCAAACATTCTAGAAATGCCGATAGGAATTTTACTAATGTTCGAAAATTCAAAACATTGTTTCAAATACTTGATTTTACTTGAGATGATTTGCATAATTGATTTTCTACTTTGCATGAATCGATAACAGCAATTCCGTGACAACACAGTGTGAACATAAAGTTAGCGCCTTAAGTACTTAAAGATACGTCTGATACTTTAGCCATCAAATGTTGACCAAAACTTTCTTTGTGTATAATAATTTATAATTAATAGCAATCCTTTTTATTATATTAAATGTGACAGTAAAATTCTTGCCAAACATTCTAGAAATGCCGATAGGAATTTTACTAATGTTCGAAAATTCAAAACATTGTTTCAAATACTTGATTTTACTTGAGATGATTTGCATAATTGATTTTCTATTTTCGGTCACATCGGTAACAGCAATTCCGTAACAACACAGTGTGAACATAAAGTTAGCACCTTAAGTACATAAAGATACGTTTGATACATTAGCCATCTAATCAAATAATTTGACCGATTTACAGTAGTGACATTCATACGAGATAAGTATGCTTTTTTTTTTGTTTTTATAGTTCAAAAAGCTCAGAGCCCACCTGTTTTTAAGGTGCCATCGTACGTTTTTTTTCTTTTTTTCCCCTACCTATTCGCTTATAGCATAACGGGTTATTCCAGATACGCCCGGACGGGATCGTACTTCATGGACATGAGTATGTGTTTGCCGAAGCCCATCTTGCGACATGACGTCTAAATCTCAAATATACAGTATAACGGCTGTCGTACCTTTAAAACCAGTATGCGTTACTGCTTCGTGGCAGAGGGCAGGTAGGGTGGTAGCACCTACCCCTGCAGACTCACACATAACCCTGTACAAGAATGAGCATCATTCAAATTATCATAAAAGCCACTCTTAGACTTTTTTTTTATTGCATAGATGGGTGGACGAGCTCACAGCCCACCTGGTGCTAAGTGGTTACTGGAGCCCATGGACATCTACACCGTAAATGCGCCACCCACCTTGAGATATAAGTTCTAAGATCTCAGTATAGTTACAACGGCTGCCCCACCCTTCAAACCGAAACGCATTACTGCTTCACGGCAGAAATAGGCAGGGCGGTGGTACCTACCCGCGCGGACTCACAAGAGGTCCTACCACCAGTAATTACGCAAATTATAGTTTTGCGGGTTTCACTTTTATTACACGATGTTATTCCTTCACCGTGGAAGTCAATCGTGAACATTTTTTGAGTACGTAATTCATTAGAAAAATTGGTACCCGCCTGAGATTCGAACACAGGTGCATCGCTCAACACGAATGCACCGGACGTCTTATCTCTTAGGCCACGACGACTTAAAAGACTTAAGCAAAGTTGTAGATTTCTAGATAAGCCATTATCCATTATCCAGTATCCATTTATCAATCATTTATTCTAAAATAATAAATATCTAACCATAAAAATATCTGCTGATTCTATTCAGCCGAAGTATTTCAATAATTAAATCAAACCGAATAATTACTGGAGAGCTACAAATCACTAAGGTACAAATTAGTACACATAATCGGAAAGGTATCCCCGATGTTCGAAATGTCCGGCGTTATTTATTAGTCGGGCTGATATCCGGGGACTCAGTGAAAAATGCTCGGAGAGCCTCGCCAACCGCCAATATCTCCGGGAAACAGCTTAAAAACGTTTGGGTAAGTTTGGCTTTACAAACCTTCGTGTTTTAGACCCGAAGGGATTTGTATACGGCACTTTTAGAACGTAAACGAGAGATATTTTTTGCAGAAATGCCTGCTTGCATGTTGGACAGCGCTCCCTCGGCGCAAACTAATATCTGTTTAATTGAGAACTTCACTGCAAACGAGCTGCAAATTTTATTACTACGAAATGTTGCACGTTCCGTGAAAGATAAATATTTTATGTCTTAATTTATTATATATTCTTTTGTTGTTTTTATCATTAATTCGTATATGTGAGAGATTGTTTTTATATACATATACTAGTTAAGCTTTGCAAGCACTGTGACTAGCTCAATTTTTTTTTAAATCTTCGGTTATACTTTAAAAAAATGTATCTGCCAATTGTCCCAACACTTGCGAATACAACAGAGAATACAAGAGCCGTCAGCTTCTATCCATATTCAAATTTACAACTAAATGTAACCTTTACATTGCTGAAAACTTCTAAAATAAAAGCCTCCGCACTGGCTTCAGGCTCTTCTTGAAATCTGTATTGATTTGTCCCACAATCTCACACCCATTCCTATTGCAGGAATATATTCGTCGGTAATTTGTTAGTTCCGACCATCTATAATAAATAGGAGTAAATTGACTAATAAATCGCTTGGGACTATTAAAAGTAATTTTAGATTGAAGTTGGGTGTTAATTTACTGTCAAACTAAATTCTAATGTAAATGATATCTGTAATTTCCCAAAGATTCGTAAAGGGAAGAAGTAATTTAGTACACATTTGAAAGTAATACTCTTCTGGATATTTCCAATTCTACGAATGAACTTGGCAAATGCAGATTTCCATACTTAGATAGACTTATTGTTGTTAAAGCGGTTCCTTTTGGCCAGCTTTACTACACCGCGTAAGCGAACTTGAAAGTTCAGTGACAAAGATGGCCATGTTCGGGTAAACCTTGAACAATGTATGATGATTTCCTTCATTCATTCAGGACTTTTCGTTTTTAGAACTTTTGCTATCAGTTAATTTTATCACATTACACTATTTGAAGTACCTGGATTTTTTTATTGTTTACCTACGGGTAACAACATATGATGTATCAGGTTTAAAGAAATAATTCCCAAAATTTAAGTCAGGTAGGAGTGCTAGCCTGATTCTGATGAATTTTTATAAAGTTTTTGCACAGTCTACAATATAAACGCGAACAGCTGACACGCGATTTTCAAGTCCCGTATAACTTGGGCAGGGTTTCCTCCAAGCTGTCTTCGCTTTGCATTACTAAAATAGCTACTATTTATTCTAAACGTATCAAATATGTAGATAGTTATACATTTATCAGTTTTTGTTATTTTTTCTTTTTAATTTTCATTGCTAGATCAACCTTGCAATGAAACAGCATCTAGCCAGTCTATCTAGCCAGTGAACTAGCTAGCTAGTGAATTAACTCACAGCTCACCTGATATTAAGTAGTCACTGAAGCCCACAAACAACATAACGCAAATGCCGCCATCCACCCTCCGACATGAAGTCAAAGTGACAATTGGATTGTATAACGGTTAAGGTGGATCGTTTTTATAATTCCCTTTTCGACTTTGAGTTAGTTTACAATATGGTATCAAATCAAGACATTGCAAACATCAAGTATGTCCTTGACCAGGCACGTACATGGATCCAAAAAGTCGTTCCCTTTTTTGCGGATCGTTCTCCTCTCAAATTGGCTCCAGATCCATTCCTGTTGACAACTTTATCGAGCGGTTTTCGATAAATTGCGGCGAGGGAAAACTAAATAAATCCGAGAGGGACTTTAGATAAGGTAATGGCTTCAGTAATGTCTAGCGACTGCTGCCGCCATAATGCAATCGCAAACCTACCGAACCCCGTACGACGACACACCATTTCTCTAAAACATACCTTACTTTCGATACTGAATTTGATTTACCTCAGGAAAATTATCTAAGTCCGTAAGTTACATTTAACAACGTACACTTGAAAGCTTAAAAAATTAGATTTTCCACCTATCTGAAAAGAGCGTTGATCTCTATTGCAAACACTTAAATTTTTTTTTTCATCATCTTTCCATAGCCACTTAATAAAACAAAAAAGAAGCCGATTCACTCTTAAAATAAAATTGTAGTGTTAGTCTTTCTTCTTCTGGCAAAATGATTTACCTACCAATGAAAGTTCTGTCAAAACCGCTTCAGTACTTTTATGTGATTAGCCTGGAAAAATAAACACCGATAAAATACCTGTTTCAATTTTCAAAAAGGTTTTTATAGCCTATGTATGCATATGTATGTGATTTTATTTTTCTTTTTTCTTTTGCCGTATCACTCTTGTCAAAGCGGCCGTGGTCGTTATTTAGTATCATTGATGTAGGCAGATATTATACGCCTCATCAGAAATCGCCACTTCTCCCGGTTTATGGTGAGCCTGTTACACTCATATAAACAATCATCAACTGCCGACTTGTCGTGGTCGGGCTATCGCATAAGCAACCTTTCACGCGGTCTGGCGCTGTCTGGTCTACTTTGCCCTGAACGGCAAGGCGCTCTATGGGGTCATTTCCCCGTCTGGGGATATGTCCAAAAAATGATAGTATTCGCCCATGCACGAGTGCCGAAAGACGCTGCTTAACGCCGAGTTCTTGAAGAATATTGGTGCGAGGTTCTTTCCATGAAATACCAAGCATTCGTCTTCAGTGCACATCTCCAGAGCATCTACCTTCCTTTTCTCTGACCTGCCGTAAAGTCGCAACCAGGCCACGGAAGCTACGACTAAATAGGTCTACATCAGGCCCCGTGAGAGCCCGGTAGAACCTACCGTGTCCTATAATGAGTATTCTATTATTATTATCCTCATCGAACTCTTCGATTACGGCGAACAGTGCTCCGAGCAAACTAACAAATAGACACAACCCACTGAGTTCCTTTCCGGATCTTCTCAGTGGGTCACGATTCCGATGCTGCGGTATATTCTACGAAGAGCACTGCTTTTGCTAGGGCTAGTGTTAACAAATTCTCGCAGATTTATTATCAGGTTGTATTACTATAAAAGCTATGTACTCATTTGCTTTTATTTTTTTTTATTTTTATTGCTTATATGGGTGGACGAGCTCACAGCCCACCTGATGTTAAGTGGTTACTGGAGCCCATAGACATCTACAACGTAAATGCGCCACCCACCTTGAGATATAAGTTCTAAGATATCAGTATAGTTACAACGGCTGCCCCACCCTTCAAACCGAAACGCATTACTGCTTCGCGGCAGAAATAGGCAGAATGGTGGTACCTACCCGCGTGGACTCACAAGCGGTCCTACCACCAGTAAAAATCCCATTGAAATATGCAAAAATCAAAGCATTTGTGAATTTTTTTGTTAATCGTACTATAAACAAAATTATTACAGCTACGCACCTGACTATGAATTCAGTAACCAAAATGGCAGAAATCAAACGAATGTGGTTACTGATAGACAGGTGGTACTTTTAAAGCTGCATTAATTCCTGATACAACTAAATATACTTGTAACTATACTTGAGACCATAGAACTTATATCTCAAGGTGGGTGGCGCATTTACGTTGTAGATGTCTATGGGCTCCAGTAACCACTTAACACCAGGTGGGCTGTGAGCTCGTCCATCCATCTAAGCTATGAAAAAAAAAATATATAACAGGACCACGCTATGCCAAACGCTACAAAATTTGAAGGAAAAGTCATTGTATCAGGGCCAACATTGCACCTCCTCAACGGAGCTGCTGTAACATAAACTTTGAAATTTGCTCCATACTTACGAAGTTCACGGAACATTTCAGTTGAAAATCACCTGTAACCTCTACACGTAGTTATTGAAGCCCTCAGAAACAACATACCTACAAAAACTTCTAACAAGTCTGGTGTTCTTGAAGTATTGTTGTCAAAACTTTTTTCACTGGGGAAATACCTATTGGCAATACAAAATATCTCAACCACAAAGCCTTAGGAAACATGATAATGATAGTTTAGTTGAATAAATAAGCATAGATTTTCATGAAAATGTTCTGGCAGTTTGGAAGTATAGGTGAAATGAGTGGTAAAATTTTAATTAAATTGTAGCCGTAGTTTTTTAAAACGAATATACATATATAGACCATATGTGTATATTAGTTTTAGAAAAGCCTGAAGAAAAAGTATTATCCAGAAATATTGCATCTTGTGTATATATTATATACAATAGAGGTACAACGTTTTAATTTTGTGCTTGATACAAAACAATCTAAAGCGTTCCTGGTAACATGAGTTTCTCCTTTCTTAATAGCTTATCAAAAGGAGCATACCATGATATATCAAATGAACATATCAAAATGTTTCATAAAAGTTCCTCAAAAAAAGGATAAGCTAACCCATAAATTATCTCAGTTTACAACACTGGAAACGAAGCTAAAACGAAATAAAATTTAATGTTATTCCACAGTTATTGCGGTACGAACGAAAACTAATTCACCGGCAATGCAGGCAGATTGTACCGGATGAAGATATGAAGTCCGCGGCAAGCTGGATTAAACTTGTTTTTAAGTTTATCGCGGCTTTAATATTGTTCACGAGGACTTAAGAGCAACGTATAAACCTTAGCCGGTCGAACTTCTGAGAAGTACAACGGCTCATTAATGTTGCCAAGTATGTTTGAGTTTATTTGTGTACAGTAAAACAAAATACACTATACAAAAATTATAATAATATCCAGAGTATTTGTGGAATACACAAATTGTAGGCTTGAGTGAATAAATTTAAATCTCTCACTAACGTGGCTGAATTTCCTTCGACCGGATTTTCTAAATTGCATTGGAATGAACTTCCCAGCCAGTTTACATTTCCGTGCGTCAAGTCCCGGCAATGTACAAAAACATGAACCGTAATTTGCTAAGACGAATAACGTTTGATTTAATCCGGCACGTAGAACGACCTCCGACCGGGCCCGTCGATTTACTTTTATTGCTATTCCGTTTTATTTCGCCGGCCCGATGCTGTCTGATGTGGCCCTGTTTTCGGGATCGTTAACGGCAAATGTGCTAATCTTTTTTACAGAGCCGTGGCGTAACAATAAGCGACTTTGATGGTCTAGAGCGGCGGACGCCCGTTACTCTCTCTAATGTGGGGCGATTAACGTTTTAATTTTTTTGATGGCCAGGATTAATGAAAAAATCCATGCTTACTTTTGTTTTTCATGACAATGAAAAGTATTATACATCCAGAGTTTCATTTTGAAACACATAGGCATTTAATATAACTCGTTCATTTAAAATCCCTCCCGATTTACCGGGGTGTAGAAAGTTACCCAGTTAAGCATGCCTAAGTTAGCGTCGTGGGAAGTCAATTACAAAGACTTTAAAATACGACACCTCGAGACATTAAAAGACCAAGTTAAACAAGCAAATAAACGCTCCAAGAAATGTTTAGGTAAATCCTACGGGTATTTAACACTGCCAAAGTTTTGTCAAAGTTTGGCTTTTACTGATTTTTTAATCCACTTTTCGAGTAGATAAACTTTCGTACTTTTGGATCAAACAAAGTGAAAGGTTAAACACAGTCTACGCCTCCTCGGTGAACCACTTATCTTCGTTGGAGGGAAGTCGGAAAATTGACACAAAAAGTTCCCTTAATTTTCCTGGACTCAGTAATACACCCGACCAAAAAAAAAAAACATAGTAAACCTTATAGCCCAAACGTGCGGATATAGCGTATCTGGTTGAGTCACATATAGTAAAATTTTCGATAAAGGTGTCGTTACAAGGCTCCCCACAAAATCGACAAAATATCTGTGTCATTTCGAAGGTGGGAGCAATTTGAATTCTTTTGTGAGTCTGTATTGCTTTAAGTACGCAAGATTCCGTTGTGAAACGTTTACGAAAGGCAGTAAAACATTTACTGCTTAAGTTCACGTTGGATATAAATACAAGCAAAGTTGGTACGTCACCTAAAAAACTTCCACCGTAGGTATAAATATCTTATGTAATACATATATTAATTGTTGCGTACACTACTGATGGTTGTTCTTAGAATTATATTCACTTTGTTAGTTTCTTTGTTAATTTTAAATTTCTTCAGTACGTGGATGGAATGTTTGATCCTTGAAAATGTTTGATGTTTCAAAAGTATAATATTAATTTTTCGAGGCCTCAAAAAACATACAGAATTTTTGATTGTAAAGATAGTGTAACGAAATAATTAGTCAGTATAGATAATTGCAAACGAATTAATAGCATATCTGTACATAAACATAATAATTATTATTATTTGGATTCAAACTAACGTGAATAAATTGCGGAAGTACGGTTCGATTCAATCACTTTCGCACAATAGGCCTCATCACGGTCTGCGTGAAAGCACAGTGCGCCCGTTCCGAGTTTATGCGATAGGAATTTATATTAATTTCCTGTGTCAGTCCGCCAGGAAACCAGTTGGATGCAGCCGATGCGGCCTACGCAAACTGCGGTCACCCGCTTGTCCTAGCTCCCTCCAAACACTGCAATGGACGTACCAATATAAACACACTCGCTAATTTTACCTCGACCACGAAATTTCTATTCACACTTTACAATGGGCACTGGTTATACCGAAATAGAACTGATATTCAAATATATGAAATTGAAGGGTTCTTTTTTTATGAATGAGAGATTACTGGTGGCCCGGAGACCTTTCCAATTTCACCAGGACAGGTGGGCGAGCAGAGGCTCAGCCAAGAGACCTAACAACACAAGGGTAGCTGCTTCGCGAACGAATCTACTACCGGATCGGAATCGCGACCCATTAAGAAGATCCGGCGAGAAACTCAGAGGGCTGATGTTTAGGTTAGGTTGCACGTCGAACTCTTTGCCGAGTTCGACGAATACGGTTAATCAATTGTATTCATGTAACCTAATCAAGATGTATTTTTATTTTTTAGACTTATTTTGTTTAATTACTTTTAAAAATGAATCTAGCGCTTAAGATAAGATTTGTTTTACAACAACAGCCGTGTCCAATACTTTATAAATTATATAAGTACATATATGTCTATTCTACCTACAATTTTTTTACCTAAAGTTAAACATCACAATAAAAAATCTAAGTAATGTAAAGTGAGGCAATTGAATAAGCTCAGAAAAAACTATTATTCTCTGTCCCATCATAGTAAAATAAATACAACACTGCACCAAAAGATGACGACTCAACAAAAATGAATATCCACTAACTCGGAATAAAATACAATGATCTTGTGAGACCTCGTGAAATTGGTTCCAAACTTGTGTCTTTTATCAGGTAAGATTTCGTAAATCTTGAGTCAAAAAGTAAAGTAGATTTTTAACGCTTCTCCCTGATCGAGGTCCTTGAGTATTCCACGATCAGATAAGCTAAGCGGCTGCGGCAAACTCTGCTTAATACGGAGGCATAAACTAACAAACAAGTTTTATCTCCGTTAAAGTTGGCGTCGCACCTTCATCCTTCACGTGCTGATCTCTTCACAACAATAAAGTAACGCTAAACCGGGATTTGCCAGACTTACACTTACAACATTTAATAACGAGGAATGAATTTTTAAGCAATCCCGGTATATTTAACAAATTGACATTTAAACATCTACCCTCTCAGATTTTGCACTACGCAAAAGTCGAAGACACGTGATTACGTGATTAGTCTATAAATAAAATTAGTACTAAAAGCTAGTTAAGCTTGACTATATCAAAGTTAAATCTAGCATAGGAAAGTGTATAATCCCTATTAGCCAACACTTTATACTGCAATAGCCGGTCCGATGTTGTTCGACCATCGAGCTTTACGACCAATGAAAACGAAGCCTCTACACTGATGTAATTATAGGATTACTTATATACTCACCCCACGCACGGGCGTGCGCACTTTGTTTATCTAAGGTACTGAATGCCTATCTGATAGTGCTACCAATAATTTAGATAGGCAGATAGGTAGGATTTAGATAGATTTGCGGTAGGCAGCGGCTTGGCTCTGCTCCTGGCATTGCTGAAGTCCATGGGCGACGGTAACCACTCACCATCAGGTGGGCCGTATGCGTCTGCCTATAAGGCCAATAAAAATAAATAAATAAAAAAGTCATAAAAACAATAGAGTTCTTAATACACACAATACTCACTTTAAACATTGAACTACATATAAAAATGTGTTAAATTCGATGCTTAGATACATACAAAATCAAATTGTATCTCAATGATTTGTCAATAAAATCTTTACAAATTTGTATCAATTAATCAAAATTAGTGCCGTGTACGAACGCTCCGTCCCTTGGTGATATATTAATTGGGTCAAAACACGTTGGCTCGTAACGGCAAGCGGCTGTCTTCAGCGGCACATTGTAACGCAATATCACCTTCTAATGAAACTTCCCTCGGGAATCACTTCACTACCTCAAAATATATTCTCTCTATTTTCTATGAAGAATTAGAAAATATAATAATATTAATTAAAGTGTGTGTTATTTTAAAAGCAAAATTTTGAACATCTTTTGTCCGCATAGAAATGAAAAAAAACTGCTATATGAATTGAAAAACGTAAAAAGTCTACCTAAGATAATAATAAAATAACGTCACGTATGCACTCATATATGTATTTAGAAACTTAGTTAGCAGAAGCGGATTTTTTATTACACTGTACGAATACATTACAAAAAAAGCATACAATCACCCGGTTTCGGTCAATTGACGTCAAGCGATATCGAAGCGACCGTATGAGCGGACTTTATCGGTATCCAAGCAAAGGCAAACGACACCTTTCCACGACCCTCTATGCAATTTCCCTCCACGGCTCATTTCACTCACATTTAATCAAATTACTTTTATGGCCGTAATGTTAGAAATAGTATTATAGAAACTTTGTTTTCTTTTCTGTAACTAGTGGTCGTACAGGTGTTTTGTACACCAATAAATATATATAAAAAGAATATAAAATAAATGCCAATAAATTTGATAATAAAAAATGTACATTTCAATTTTAGCCAAACCTTTTTTTAAATCGAGAGTACTCTATGAAATTAAAACGTGCGGGAAGTACATTTCGCTTGCAGAGAGAAATTCAATTATCCAGACAAATTAATGTTTATCATCAACTCATTTTAATGTTTGGCGCTATTCAATTAATTACACGGATGTCTGACTTGTAGTGTACATATTGTTACTTGGTACTCTATGTGTTGTGAATTAAAGCGTTATAGTATCTCGTTGTCCTGTTTTCTTTGATTTATTGATACTGGTTTATTAGCTATTGTTATTAAAAATACGGATTGACGGTCGGAACTTGTGCATAAACATGACCTAGTACTAAAATGGGGTCCCCACCGAACGTGGTCTCGCCTTGTCGCGGCGGTGGGGCTTAAGCGTGCACCCCGATACCGTGGAGCAGCGTTGTCTGCACAGGGGTGCCGTGAACAAAGAAGACTGCACACCGTGTTCCCGTTTCCCACCTTTGCTGGACAAAGTGTGTGTGAAGCGGGAGAGGGCTCCCTTCTGGAGCCCTCTTGGATGCTAGGCCATGTCCNGTCCGGCGTCCGTGGGACGGTGGGATGGGTGTAATGTGCTCTGCGTCAACCCTGTCCCGCCGTTTCAATAGCCCCGACTGGGCTCCGGCCCGGTCCGAGGTAGGGCGCCGGTTGTGAGCGGCAGGAGTTTTTAGTGAGGTTCAACTCCCACATACCCCACCTGCCGCGCGGGTGGGGATCCGGCGATTTTCTCCTGTGGGAAAAAAAAAAAAAAGTACTAAAATGGGGTGAGCATGTAGTCTGCAACTGGCACACCATACCGACCGTGTAGCAATTAATAAACGTTGTCGCACGTCGTTGAATAAACCATCACCGATGTCGTAAATCAGTTTCAGTTAGCATTTGCATCGTCTGCCTAGTGTGGACCGGTTGATAAGCTAAATCTCCGTTCTCACTACACTTATGAAATAAAAATTACAAGTCAAAAAAAATCAATTCACATTCTGATTAAATATTCTTTATTGCTTCAAAAACATTACTAAATAGATATTATGTTTACTGAACTGAATCAATATCAATAAGTAAAAGTTACCAGCTTTTTAAATTCACAATAGGCAAAGAAGGCATAATATGGTAAAGCACTTTATAGAAAAAGAACAGAACATCCTCTTTTACAACTTTTTATGATCCATTTTTTATTCTTAAATGTTCTTATTATGCTAAAATATAATAATTACAGTATGAATGTAATACGTATCATCTTCTACTAATATGCAGTTATATGAAAATATTGCTTAGTCTCTTAGTCTTAGTTTTTTTTCATTAATATAATAATTACTAGATGAACTTCGTGCTACGTATGATCGACTACATTTTACTTAAAAATCATACATTTAAAACATCATAACGACAGTTTCATTATAAAAACAGTGTATGTATAGTAATGCAAAGTGGCAAATCCTATTAAAAAAATCGTGTTTTCCAAGACTAACGCATGAAAATTTGTTTTTGTTTTTACATCTAACTTTCCATTATGTTTTTCATTTTTTTTAAAATGAGTGTAAAATACTTACATACTTTTAAATAAACGTAGCCGTTATTTTAATGCCGATGATAATAGACTTAACCAAATGGTTTAAAGTGATAGTGGTTTGTACAATGTGGGCTTACAAGCATCGCTACTTCTTAACACGTGGCGCAGAATTAACACCATAAAGTCTACTTTAGCTATTTCAACTTTACTAATTCATTCGTTCGTTCGTTCGTTCGTTCACATATCCAAAAATATTTAAAGATTATAGTTGTCCTATGTGTATGATAATTGCACGAGGCTCGGCTTCCGTAAAGAAAAAAAGTAAATGATATTGAAATGTTTTAAATTTATAATGTAATATTGAAAGAAAACGCAATTTATTTATTTCCATTAGTTCTTCTCCTTTTACTCTAAGGGACCCAAAGTATAGAATCCAAAAATTCCAGGCTAATCAAATGATAAAATGAACTTAATCAAGTATTTTTTATACAAATTTCGATGGGCAAGATTATGACAATGTGGCGTAAATAAATTGAAAGAATCAGAAAAGCGACAGGCTGCAAATGACAAACATGGTCACAAGTACCTATGTTTTGGGTTTGATTTTGTGTTTACTTAATCAAGTATCGTCAGTGGTCTCGAAAACTTAAAGATATTTGAAATGTACGAAAACACAAAAAAGTACCTGTTTGATGTAATTTACATTAATTATATGCAAACAACTTCAAAGTTTTAAAATTAATATCAAAATATAAGGAACCACAAACGCCCTCGGGTTATTTTACGTGATAATTTCCCTTAAAGTTTCGTGGTAATTTCTTTCATCCCGACCCCTAAAGGAATTTCGTAAAAGGGATTTAACGAATGAAAATTCGCCAACGCTTTAAGCCGAACTAAATCTTAAAAAATATTTGGATAACGTGTCGCTGAACCTTCTACTATAAACTTGTTTGAGAATTGTTAACATATTATCTCTATTTTACGTGTCAAGTATCATATAATATATATTACTTGTGGCCCCGCAGTAGTCGAGATTCGACTATAATGAATTGAAATTATAAGTTTAAACATTATTATGGTTATATTGTCAAACACTATTATATTTCGATAATATAATCACTGTATTCGCCAAAACTGCACTATAGCTCAATAATATTAAAGACAAACAATACTAATCTATTTTCAATTCGACCACAGACTTTAAACAATAACAAAAGTGTCCCAATTGATAGTAAACAAAGAGTATATTTTTATGTATGTGTTGTGTCAAATACATGGTAGTGTGTCTACTGTTTTCTTTATTAATTTAAAGTATATTTTATGCATTATTTAAAAAAAATATTACCAATCTCTATATTCTCTATAAGTGTGAGAAATTTCATACTCCTCCGTCCGCGCAATTTTCGTAAAAAGGGGTACAAAGTTTTTGCTTCACGTATTAATATATAGATATATGACGGCGCAACGTCACTATTTACCTAAAAATAGTTAACTGTTTCCTTAAGATTACGTATGTACTGTTTAAGACGGTATTCAAGAGAATTCATGACTAAGCTACCCCCCCCTTCTATTATAAATACGAGTGACTATTGTCGGATAAAAATTCTGCCCCGAGCAGTCAAACAGAGCAGAGGTTTGTGTTGTTATCGCTGTAGTACAGCGGCTGTACACCTGAAATTTAATAAATGGAATTCATTGGAAAAGTGTGTCTTAATTACTGTCACTGCGAAAGGTAATGACAATTTCTGCAGGACAGCCGTCGGAGCACTGTGATATGCGGGGAATGTAGATCTATACGACAATCTAAATTTGGTATCTATACGTAAGTATCATAAGGAAGCATCAGAACGCTACTTTGAAAAAGCAGCGCGGTACGATAACCCTCTTGTAGTGGCCGCTGCTAATTACTTAATTAAATATCCGACCGCGACGGGGCAACGCATAGCCGCCGTCGCCCGAAACATGTCCCGGGGGGTGCCTAGGGGGATCCCCGGATTCACTCTCGGTGCTTTTAGGCCTCTCAAGCACCGGTCACCGTCCTCATCATAATCGAAGAGTTCGATGAGCAAACTAACCCACAGACACAGCCCACTGAGTTTCTCGCCGTATCTTCTCAGTGGGTCGCGATTCCGATCCGGCGGTATATTCTGCGAAGCACTACTCTAGCTAGGGTTAGTGTTTGCAAATTCTCTCAGACTGAGCCCGTGAGCTCAAGTATCCGTCTGGGCGTAGCTGGAATAGCCTCTTAGGCTACCAGCTAATAGAAAGGGGAAAAAAGCCATGATAATGATAAAGAGAATGGCGTCAGAAACGCCGACGTCATCATTTTAAAAACACCATGGAACCAACCTCTGTCCGTCATATAATATTAAAATTTGACGTATTAAAAAAGTAAGATTTTCATTTGTTTTAATTACATTCATGCTTAGAGGCTTATAGACTCGTAACCTACTAAGTCTTATTTTTTCTATAATCAAAATACCTTGACATAAAATCCTTTAAATCCTAAACGTTGAACGTAGTGAAACGTTTGAAGTCGTCGTGGCCTAAGGGATAAGACGTCCGGCGCATTCGTATTGAGCGATGCACTGGTGTTCGAATTCCGCCGACAAGCACCAATTTTTCTAATGAAATACGTACTTAACAAATGTTCACGATTGACTTCCACGGTTAAGGAATAACATCGTGTAATAAAAATGAAACCCGCAAAATTATAATTTGCGTACTTACTGGTGGTAAGACCTCTTGTGAGTCCGCGCGGGTAGGTACCACCGACCCGCCTATTTCTGCCGTGAAGCAGTAATGCGTTTCGGCTTGAAGGGTGGGGCAGCCGTTGTAACTATACTTGAGATCTTAGAACTTATATCTCAAGGTGGGTGGCGCATTTACGTTGTAGATGTCTATGGGCTCCAGTAACCACTTAACACCAGGTGGGCTGTGAGCTCGTCCACCCATCTAAGCAAAATAAAAACGTACTGACATGTGCTATGTATAAAAAGACACACATATATTTATTGTAAACATTAAATAAAAAAGACTTGCACGCAACGAATGTATAGTACCTAATAGTCTTTTTTCACTGTATGCTGAAAATGAAACCATGAGTTCCGGATGTCGCGTGATGCGTGTAGGTAGATAGATACATGAATTACATGCCTGTGATTTGTCCGAGCCGGACTGAACGTTCTGTTTTATGGCTGCATTCCATCATTGTGTGCCCTCGAGTGCATTGCAGTCGGTCGAAGCCACGCGCTAGCACATGACCTATTAAAATTATCGGATTCAATTTAAATTCAATGGAAAATGACAAATATTATGTAAATATTATGTTGTTCAAAGAATTATAATGATTTTATGATATCATTATTGATTTTTGTCGTAATTTACGTTAACTTAAGTTTTTTTTATTTTTATTGCTAGTTGGGTGAACGAGCTCACAGCCCACCTGGTGTTAACTGGTTACTGAAACCCATAGACATTTACGACGTAAATGCGCCATCCACCTTGAGATATAAGTTCTCAGGTCTCAAGTATAGTTACAACGGCTGCCCCACCCTTCAAACCGAAACGCATTACTACTTCACGGCAGAAATAGGCAGGGTAGTGGTACCCACCCGTGCGGACTCACAAGAGGTCCTACCACCAGTATATAGCAGTAGGTATGTATGTATTCAAATTTAAAGTTTTCGAACACGCAACAATGATTAAACAATAATCCGTCTTCTAAGATAAAAATTCATAAGAAAGCAGCACAGTTCTACTGGATCATATATATCACATCAGTTTTATTATTTAAAAATTAAAAATTTTTAAAGGTCGTAGAGAACCTAAAAATTTTAACTCCCATAATAATATGTTTGCGACAGATCTATGGCACATCGGTTGCGTTTACGGCATCCCGAAGACATTACAAAAGCCATTCCGTTATCTAATGTTCGCTTTGGATTTATTTAACTTTTCCACGCCTTCGCATCTCGAAAATCGTTCGATAAAGATGTCAACAAGAAAAGGTCGCCAGTTCCACTGGGATACAACACAAAGTCATGTTTTTATTGTCAAAAGCTACGTGCCACTTATCCTTGAGTTATATATTCTTTAAAGGTAATGTTCATGACGTGTCTTACTATTGTGAGGATTCGAAAGGCACTAGTATTCGTGAATGATTTATGGTTTGAAATCTTTTTAACTTTCAAAATATTGGAATTCTTTTCATTCTGGCTTTTTTATAATGAATAAAATAAGTGTTTCTAGTATAAAAGTACATTAATCAAGTTGTTTCTTATTCGAGCAAGTGAGTCGTCTATTATCAAAGGCGGCAATCTGTGCATTTGGAAAAAAAAATGTTATTGATATGTCAATACAGATTGATTTGACTATAATCGTCTCCTTCAAAGAATACGGTTCAAAACCTGCATTAAATAAAGGTTAATAGTTAACCTGTTATTTATCTAAGATGTCGTTCCGAAGAGTTTTGTGACTGCCAATGGAATACAAAGTCAATAATTCGTTTTTCTGATTTACCAATAATTGTCCAAAAGTCAGATTGCCGGCTTTGATAATAGTCGACTCAAGTAATCTTCAACAAAACCATTACTGATAGTGAAAGTACGTAAACTAACATATGAAGGCGCAATATCAAAATGCAATAACTTCCCCAACTGAATTGTTATTTAAGCCACACTTAAGTAAGACATCAAGCAAATTTAAAGTAAATTATGTATATTTTTACATGTCTAAGTATTTACGCAGAGAACTAGCGCATTCAAAATAATATTGGCATTAAATTATGAACCCTAAAATTAACACTATTTATGGATTATCGTTTGAAACTAAACAGCTATAACATAATTTTGTAAATCAAATCTATAGATTATAATGACGACGAATACAAAAAAGGTTGTTTTTTTCAAAATTAACCACTAAGAAATATAAATTTAAAACTTAATTTTGAAATGAGTATTCCTGAATACGCTTAACACGTCATGTGTACAATTACTATTAACTTATAGAAATGACGATTGAGCAGTCGAAAAAGTAAAAATTTGTTGGACCATAAATTAACCGGTCTCGGAGGGCGAAGCTCGCAATCTGCATTAGCCGAGACGCACTTCTCTCTAGCGATTAAATGAAATTTCACGGCCGGTTGCCTACGGAAACTCACTGGACAAAGGTCTGGGATATTTAAATTGAATGCTTTTAATCCGGTAAATTCTTCCGCTTTTTTTTAAAAGGCAAGATTTGAAGGTCTCGTTCGTCTTAGAATCAAATAGCTACGTCAATTTGTACATTTGAATTTAGGAATAGTCTTTCTGATTCAAAATATTTACATTTTTATTAAAACATGACTTTGAATCTGCTTTGGAGAAGCTTAGCGCAACAGAGTGGGTATATTAATTAATAATAACATGAGAAATAATCTACATCAAAAATATTATTATTATAATTTAAAATAAACATTCAGTCGGCTTTAAAAATATCGTTTTACTCAAATCTCGTTTCGGTCTACGTATTGCAATCGAAGACTCGCAAAGGTATCCCCCTTTTGCACTAATCGAGCAATTTCTCCCATGTTATTAAAGGAAAATGGGAATGTTCGCAGGCCGTTGCGTTCTCAGAACGAGTTTCTTATAGACGGTATTGAATTTTTAAACAAATTTTTCGACCCGCTACCTCTGCCCTGGAACCCACTTTATGTTATAGGATTAGAATGATATTACAACATTAAACCTTATATGAATAATAAGTAGGTAGTTTTAATAGGCATTCATATTTAAAATTAGAATAAGAAAGCAGATACATTTTACCATCTAGACTTTGTATTCGATTCAAAAATGCCCATTTTGTGTTACCACAACAAAATATACGGTTTTGTCATTTTTAAGTAAACAGTCTCAAAAATATTATAATATGATATTGTTTAAATTTCTGTGACAAGCGAACATGTAGGCTATACGATAACAATTTGTTTTTGGAGCCCTTTATTTCAAGTTGAAAACCTTTTTTTTCAATTCGGACATGTTAGAAGACCCCTAGGGTATATCAAATTAACTGAACTTCTACCGATTCCGAATTCAAGTGTTCAAAAATAATTACTTTGTTTCTTAATTCAGACAGCATAATAATCTCAAAGTGAATTGTTTTTTTTTATTGCCCTTGTAGACAGACGAGCATACGGCCTGATGGTGAGTGGTTACCGTCGCCCATGGACTTCAGCAATTCCAGGAGCAGAGCCAAGCCGCTGCCGCTAGCTGCCTTGAGACATGAGGTCGAAGTACCAATTGTATTATTTAACGGCTACCATATCATACCATATCTTTCAAGCTGTAACACATGAATAGTTCGCGGCTCAAACAAATCGTGTCACTCTTGACAGACTGGTGGTGATCGTCATTTAGTGTTGGAAGGGGCAGACTTGATGCGTCTCACGATGTCCCGCCATTTCTCCCTGCTCGAGACCATTCTACTGCACCGGGAACTAGCCGTCCGGGAACATAATATACCGTACTACTATTACTGGTTGATACTACACTCTTTTTAATAATTTAGTAGCAAAAAGTAGATAACAGCCAAACCCTTCATATTTTTAATGTTCAATAAGCACTACCGCTCAGGTGGGCGATAAAGTACTAATTCGATGGCAATATCAACTCTTTACCAACAGATTGATACGTTCTAATTACACCCTATGAAAGATCTATGGCCTATGGGCTACTAAGTTCAAACTCCGATCAGCGTTGATCCGTTCTTGTAATTAATAATGACCGTGGGAAAAGCTTTCAAGGATTCCATCGGAACCTAATGGACCTGTTTTTTACCAGACCGAAGGTTTACAACACATTATCGGATTGAAAATAAGTCGGAAATAATTAATTTCTTGTCTTTTCGGAGAATTGAAGAAATTGCATTTTGGTTTTTTTTTTTTTTTTCGTGCCATCTATACGTTCTAGAGCTATATTTTCAGCAAAATTATTACTAAATCGTATACATTTACTGTTTTGCAGTGATCAAAGTCTTTTATCCAAACACCCTAAGCAATTACTTCACATAGTTGAATCTACGGCGAACCTCATCGATTGATGCTGAATCTTATGTATCAATTAAAAAAAAATAAGCTTAATGTATGTGTATAATATCTAAAATAATAAAATAATTTATTCTCACCTAAAAGAAATATTGTATGGCTAGTTAAAATTCATGGCAATTTATTTCCCACATGTTGTGTTTGTTGTAGTATATTCGAATGTAAAAAAGCGTTTTTGTAATACAAAACCTTTTGAAAGAACACTGCAATACCCGGAACATTTCCCTTGAGCAGCATTAAGGTTCCGGTACAGGAGTGGGTCATTTGACTCAATCTCTAGAAATTAGGCAAAGAAGGTCGATCCGCCAAAGATTCGAATTAAAACAATTTATCGTTAGTTTTTTTGTTTTTAATTGGCATCAAATTTCGAAAACATCATACTCGTATAGCAAATCTCAACACCAATTTTGAAACGCGTGACTGCGTCGCGGTATAATTAAGCAGGACAGTGGTATCTAACTGTTCGGGCTCACCAAGCACCAACTACAAACACTAATTTATTTAGACTTCAATAATCAAACAGTACACATAATATAAATCAGTATATTCGACACAAAGTAAAGAAGTAATGCTTCATTTTAAGGAAATTTTCCTTTTACTGATATTTTTAGTTTGAATGAGTTAATAATTATTAAAGCTCACCAAAATTTAAGCTCGCATCAACCACTACGACTAGTGTTTGTTCATGAAGTATAGTGTTTTCGACTCATTACTTGTAGAAATCGTTATTTCCACGAGCTGCGGTGGTCGCCTTCTCTAGATAAATGTTGCAGTTAATATCCTTTCCGTACTACTAAAACACTTTTATTTTTATCGCTATATAGACGTTTCCAATACTTTTCCTAAGAAATTTCATCAAGGAAGTAATTTCATCCACGGCGTCCAATATTTTTTTATAATTATTGTCAAGATTGCATTACGTTCATGTTACGGATGCACTTGAAATGAAGCCTATCCAATATATGCATTAGGGTTGTATCTGATGATAAAATGAAATCCCGTTGTTTTCTGTTACGAAACTTTATTTTATATTTGTACAATAATTTGTTTAGATATGTTTAGTTTTGTATTTTTGATAAATTAAATGAAGTACATATGTAAAAAAAGAAAAAAATTACTTTAAATTGAATGAAGTAGGTAGGTAAAGAAGCGGGGAATTTCCTCTTAAAAATTTTAAGAGATTAAATTATTATTTAAATTACAGAGTAGTTAGCTTTATATAGATCATAGACGACACGCAGACACGGCAAAGGCATTTACAAGGCTGCTTCATTACCAGGAGTACAGAAGTTTCGGCTGACCGATCGCCTTTAATGTTCCAAAGGAAAGGTGAGACCAAAAAATACTTTGAGTTTCCCAAACGTAATCACAGCAAATTTAAATCTACTACGGATCTCACGTTACAGGTCTACTCGTGTAAGCGCATCACTATTCCTAAGCTTCTTCACTATTATAGCTTCACTATGCATTGGCCAACAACACTACCTGATAATCAAATCAGAACTAACCCAAAAAATAATTCTTGACTTGACTTAAATTCTGTTCTAGTTAGCCAAAATCATTTTTGTAAGAATAACATAAGAGTCCTCTATCTTCAGTTAATTCGGTTTCGTTAAGCAAGAAAACTTGTTCTATATGCAGTCTGTCGTCGTGCCGAACGCACCCGCGCCATTCACAACCTACTTCAAGTTGGTCAACTAATCCAAGTTTTCCTTTACTGGCTAATGAGACGAGTTTGATTCGGATTCCCGAAGCGCTTCGGAATACTCTGCTTGAAATGGCTCTTACTTTGGATTACCATTTACGTGTTTTCATAAAAAAAAAGCGAATTCATCATCAAATCAGTGACACGATTATGATTTGTCCAGTTTTCAATTAAAATAAATTATAATTTAGCGATTACATTTTCTGTCTCGATTCAGTAATCGTAGGTTCACATTTTGGACTTCTTTGTCAAATTGACAAATATAAAATCACAGTGATTAATTTATTAATGATTATGATTGCTTAGTAATAAGATTACCTTGCCAAAACAATAGGTTTACGGCTATTATAGATTATACATAAAATATAATACTCATATTATCTTACGTAGGTAAGCACGGCTACATAGGTGCAAAGATTTGAGTTGGGTGTTAGTCAGGCAGCAAGCTAGGTTTTCCTTTTTTCGGGTTGCCTTTCTAAAAATATTAAAAAAATGTAATTTCGGTTCGATGAATGATACTATCAGGGTTCAAGTCGCCTTATTGATCGATGACTTCTGTTAAAATGTATCACTAAAAGAATAAGAAGGAATATGGATTGACTAAATACAGGTAGGGGGACTACACAATTTAGCAATAGACACTTGGTGTTCCTTTTTGCCATCGAGGAAAGCCGCTAGGAATGTTTTTTTTTAAATCTAATTATGATGTTGGCATAATTAAAGCTAGCTTTAATTTTAATGTGTCTCATCAATTCAACCAATTAGCTATAGCTTCGAATTGCCAAACAAGGTTGGAGTAAATTCGGTAATCACATTTGTTTTTGCACATCGTAAAGACGATGAAACTTGTAAAGGCATGAAGTTTTACCAATTATGAACATATTATTCAGAGAATTGTAAGTTACCGCAATAGCAGATTAATAAACACGACACAAGATCGGAGAAGATTAAGTTTGTCGCTCATTCTAGCCACAGGAGCCGAGCAAGAGAAAACACAAATAAAAGAGCATTTACCAAGCGATTAATATTCGACGGACTACGGCTTGGGTTCCCTGACCGCATCGTTTGTTTAACCTCTTCTGTCAATTTGATTTCCGACCTCGGGGGTATGTAATTTCCATTACGGAGGCCAGACGCTTTATTTATCTGCGCGCAGGCCAATAAGCTCGGCGAGATTGTCCGTTTCATCTAAGGAAATATTGTGCATATCTGGTTTCGCTTTCCGTAAAAACATTAAAGGAGATGAATGCTTCAGAAAATTGTTATTTTTTTTTCATGATAGAAATGATCATTGAATCGTAATTGTAAAAAATTCTCAACCTCCACGAAAAACATTACATGATTTTATCGCAGGGCTTTATTAACTATGAATAGATACTTCAATATATTTTATAGTTTACACGAAATTAATTCACTTAAGTGTTTTTAAATGTAAATGTACATCTGTGAAATCGTTCAATCAAATTATGGTGGACGTAATTCATTAAAACATCACATAATACCACACGATACAAGTTCGCTTTATCCTACTAGGATCCCGGCTATCTTCGTGTAAATTCTATTTAAGCAATATATTTATACTGATATATTTTACTGGTGGTAGGACCTCTTGTGAGTCCGCGCGGGTAGGTAACCCCGTCTATTTCTGCCGTGAAGCAGTAATGCGTTTCGGTTTGAAGGGTGGGGCAGCCGTTGTAACTATACTTGAGACCTTAGAACTTATATCTCAAGGTGGGTGGCGCATTTACGTCGTAGATGTCTGTCTATGGGCTCCAGTAACCACTTAACACCAGGTGGGCTGTGAGCTCGTCCACTCTTCTAAGCAATAAAAAAAATTATGTTATATGAAAATATGGCATGTCCAGTTCTACAATAAAAGCAAATATCTAAAACCCAATAATAGTGTCCACTGATCGGATGTTTTTTTATATTTTTATTGCTTAAATCGGTGGACCAGCTCACGGCCCCCTTGTGTTAAATAATCACCGGAGCCCATAGACAACAAGAACGTATATGTTGCCACCCACCTTAACACTAACTAACCTAAGACTTAAGTTCTAAATCTAAATCTCAGCTTTATAGTACAACGATTGTCCCGTCTTTCAAACCGAAATGCATCACTGCTTCACGGCAGACATAGGTAGGGTGGTATCTACCAGTGCAGGCTCATAAAATGCCCTGACAGTAAGGATGTATTTGTAAATGAAAAATACACAGGGACCCACTAAAATAGACACAAATATAAACAAAACCCCCTCAGCAATTTAGAAGAAGCTTAGTGACAAACAATCATACAAAAAAAACATATAGACTTCCTTTCTTCAAACGAGGCTTGTGGATCGTATTAAGCGGTAGGCAGCGGCTTGGCTCTGCCCCTGGCATTGCTGAAGTCCATGGGCGACGGTAACCACTCACCATCAGGTAGGCTATATGCTCGTCTGCCTACAAGGGCAATAAAAAAAATACAAAAATATTATATAGAAAGATATATTATTATGTGGAACATATTTTTTTTATTATTGTACTAGGCGAGTAGACGAGGTCAGCACTCACTGGGTATTGAGTGGTCACCAGATCTCACGGAAATAGCACCTTATTTACTAATTTCTGATACCTAGCTTGAAACAAAGTTTTAATTTAAACTATAAAATTAAACTAACATAGATCAATAAAAATTAAAGCTTCAGGCCAATTTATTTTCAGAATTAAATCAAATCGAATAAACTCAAGGATTTAAAAAAACATATTATAGATAAATCTTGAAGGTCATTCACTAAACCTGCTGAGCCGATCAATCGTGATACTACTGGCCGAGCTTTCGTCATTCGGTATAAAAGCTTGATTTAGCACATTCTCTTGTAAAAAGTGTTTGCAGTACGTAATTAGCTGAAACAATTATTAGGTATCAATCGAAGTATCCTTAATAAAAGCAAAGCGTTTCTACCTTTTAATCTTCAATTAAAAAACAAATTTACAGTTTTATCAGTGGTTAATCATATTTAAATGCCTTCGCGGGTAGTTACAACCGTTCTATTTCTGTGCCAAAGCGGTCAGGTGTTACACAACGCTTTTTTTTTATTTATCGCCCGTTTAGGTTGGCTGTCATGCGGATCACCGGATGATGGACGATTATGGACATCAGCAATGCCGGGAGCAGAGCCAAACCGCTGCCTACCTCTGAATACTATTCGCAAGGAATGGAAGTTCATTCCAGAACCGAATGGTACGTGGCAGAAAAGATCTCTAGACACGCACCGTTGTTAAACGCAACGGTTCAACCTCAAGTTTCAACACGGGTGGCGTCATTCGTGTTGTAAGATCTATGGGCTCCGGTAAGCACTTAACAACACGTGGCCCGTGAGCTGGTTCTCCTAGTCACCCACAAAAGCAATTTAATAAAACATAAAATGATTGCAATACCACATTTAAAAGCACTTCTTTAAGTGTTCTTAATTTCATATTAAAGTAGGTTAGGAAAACATCAAATGTTTTCTTAGCAAATATGTACATCCTTCAGAATTTAACGTATTAAACACTTTACATAATAGTATCTTATCAATACTTGAAGAATAATTTTAAATTAATTTGTTTAATGGTTTAATGGTTACAGACAGATGAGATGGTTAGTGATAAACATAACTTATAAAAATATATTTAGTTTGACACGACAAAAATAAAAACTAACTTCCTAACTAGAAATGGTATATGTTATCTTCATTCAAAACTAACCTGACCTCGACCTCATTTTAAAGTGGATAGTGACATATCCTTCATCGTATAAATGAGGGTTTATGGAAGGAATGGTTTAGAAAGAATGGTTTGGAATTGGAAGAAAGTTTATGAAAGAAATATGGGTTTCGTTAGCCGCTTAATCGGTAAACTGCTAACAATACTGTATTCAGCATACCTGCTTAAAGCATGGAACAGCTTTTCCCTAATGCAATTGGAACCACGAACTCATTTCATATTGAGATATGAGAATGTTACCATTCATATGGTAACATTCACATTGTAATAAACTCGTAACCACTTAATACTAATGGGCTGTAAGTCCATCTTATGCACTTCATAATATTTATTCTAACAAAGTAATTACATGAATATTAAAATCTACTCATCTTTTATTTAATGTAAAATAAACTCACTTTTTCGTGCTGCTCTTGGGCCACTTTATTAATCCTCTTAATTTCCATTTTGAGATGAGTGTTCTCCTTAAACCTTTCATTTACACACCAATGGTCTCCAGAAAAAATTAACGGAAGTACATAGGGATGGCCTGAATGAGAAAAAATCTTTTACACATCCGTTTACAAAAAAAAATTATATTTAAAAAAAAATCCTCTTAGAGCAGACACTTATTTTACAACCTAGCTGTCCTAAGGTATGAAGCCTCTTGGTGACACAGTTCTGCCCGTTTCGGCAGAAAAATCGTCATGCGCTCCAGCTTGAAAAATGTTTAATTTTATTTTATTTTTTATTGCTTAGATTAGTAGACTTACAGCCCACCTGTTGTTAAGTGGTTACTGGAGCCCATAGACATCTACAACGTAAATGCGCCACCCACCTTGAGATGTAAGTTCTAAGGTCTCAAGTATAGTTACAACGGCTGCGCCAACCTTCAAACCGAAGCGCATTACTGCTTCACGGCAGAAATAGGCAGGTTGGTGGTACCCACCCGCGCGGACTCACAAGAGGTCCTACCACCAGTAATTACGCAAATTATAATTTTTGCGGGTTTGATTTTTATTACACGATGTTATTCCTTCACCGCGGAAGTCAATCGTAAACTTGTTGAGTACGTATTTCATGAGAAAAATTGGTACCCGTCTGAGATTCGAACACCGGTGCATCGCTCAACACGAATGCACCGGACGACTTATCCTTTAGACCACGACGACTTCAAAATGTGATCCTCGTCTTGTACGATTGAAGTCAATTCAGATTTCTATTATACGTCTCAAAGCGAACGGTAGCCATCACATTTTACTGACTTCGATAACCGCTTAAAACTAAGCAACGTTCTTGTCTGTCCACATCAGAATATTAAAAAGAAAAACCTGCCAAAAAATTTAACGAAAAAGTTAACATTCTCTATTTCAATAATAACCTTTTATTGTCCCCAGTGATTCATCGCTAATGACTCCCATGCTGCAATAAGATTTCAATTCACATTCTGTAGAACGTGACGCCCAAATGTCTTGCAAAGTTTTGGAAATTTGAGAAGCCTTATATATGCATCCGTAGGGATTCCGTGACGCAAACGACTCCATCTTTAAGAGAATTTGTTTTATGCAATAACAATTTTAGATGTTTAATTTTTAGTAAGTGTGAAGTTCGCAAATTTACATTATTACTAAAAATATTCATTCGGTCTTTGTAGATTTTGCTAAGGTCTACAGCATAGATAGACAGACTTTATATAGAATCCTCACCTACTTTAAAATCCCACAGAAACCTATGAGAATGGTGGAGGTTGGTACTAGGGAAAATATAATGACGATACGAGTTGGCGCTACTCTTACTGATGAGTTTGACGTTGTGACTGGACTCAGGCAAGGGGACGCTCTGTCACCAATGCTGTTCAACCAAGCACTTGAACACGTCATACGGAAAGTGAACGCATATAATGGCGGAGTGTGGCTTAATGGACAGCATAAGGTGATAGGGTATGCCGATGAGCTTGTTCTACTAGTAGAAAGAAAGCAGCACGTTATAGACGCATTCAACTGCTTCCAACAAGAAGCCTCTTGGATTGGCCTTCGTGTGAGCCACGACAAGACAGAGTATCTTCACATTTGTCGATACAAAAACATAAGACGGAAGCGAGAAGACTTAGTTGTGGGAAATACGAGATACAAAGGGGTGGCCAAATTCCGGTACGTTGGCTGCATTGTAAAAGACACCAATGACAAGGAAGACGAGATCGAAATACGTGTACAAAATACCCTACGATGCAGTGCAGCCCTGCATCCGGTCCTCTCTTCGAAGTTACTAAGCAGGCGTACTAAGGTTCGGATATACAAGACTATAGTCAGACCGATCTTATTGTATGGATGGGAAGCATGGACGCTTACACAAAAAGAAGAGACAAAACTTCTCGTGACGGAGCGAATGATACTGAGAAAGATACTAGGACCAGTTCAGAAAGGTGATGGTTCTTAGCACATCCGGAAAAACAAGGACGTGAAGAGGCTTTTTGATGAGCCAAATAATCTGGGGGAGATGAAGGCACGGAGGCTCTGATGGCTCGGGCACGTAGTGCGTATGGAGCAAGATCGGGCTGTAAAACGGGTGTACACGGGTATACCAGAGGGACGCCCCCCCGTAGGGAGGCCCAAGAACTGCTGGTCTGACGCTGTGGAAGGAAATTTACGTGAGGTCCAAGTGTCGGACTGGCAAGTTGTTGCGTTGCGCCGGGATGAATAGCAACGTTTATTGTCCGGGGCCAAGACCCCCATCGGGATCATAGCGCCAGCGCAGTAGTAGTAGTAATTTTTAGTAGTTTCATAGTTTAAATTAAAAAATCAAATAAATTTCTTGGTATAATACATAAAATGACTAACTGCAATTTAAAAATTTATATATTTATACGAGTATAGCACTAACATGTCCTTATTGGATCGAATCAACCTACTCAGCTTCTTGCCGGATCTGCGATTCTGATCTGCATTCGAAGTACTAGACCTAAGTGTTAGCAAATATACAGATTGTGCCCGTGAGCTCACTTACCCGTCCGCGCGTAGCTATCATAGCTAGATCCTTAGGCTACCCCAGCGAATAGGTAGGAAAAAAGGTAAGAAAAAACTTGCAGTACCTTTTCTATAAAATCTTTCTTCAACCAAGACTCATTAAATTGTGTATGGTCTAAATTTGTTTTTCTTAATACATCTTTTCCAACCAAATTCCAGTCGCAGTTATCACCGCTAATTGTGTCTTGTATAACTAATGGTTTCTCTACTTCTACATGAAACACACTGTCGTTTGCAGCCCATACAAGCAAGTCGTTGATTTCATCGGTTTCAACCTTAGACCGAAATGCATTGTTAACATGATTTATATAGTACCCATATCTGTCTGACGACAGCCTGAGAATGATAATTCATTCAGGGCTAATGCCCTGTTCATAAAAATCCTAAAATGCCGTATTATCATTAAATTTCTATTTTTTTTTTATTTAGTTAATCTGAGTCCAGGAACTAAGAGACCACAACATGTCGGAAACCTTTTCCATGAACCCATGATTATTGTCCATACCTTTACTTCATTATCAGCTGATCGTCATTTAATGTACGACCCGGTGTATTAATTCATCTATCTACATAATACATACTAATAAATCCTAACATAATTTTCTCAGCGCGTGTTAGTTGAAGGCCTTCATCAAAGAAATTTGAGCCACATCTGACATTTTGCCTTTAGATTTCGTCCCCCAATTCCTTTTTTTTCTGTTTCATGGGTCATTTTTTTTATTTTTCTATATGTATAGGCGATACTTACGTACTAATGGTACTATGTGTTTAGTGTTCACCGAAACCCATATAAGAGATGGATATAAACTTCAAAGTCTCTATTGTATTCTAAAATAACCGTTTTAGGGCGATCCCCGACTACATACAGTTAGACAATAAATAGTCATACTAAGCCAAGAACGATGTGAAATATAAAGCAAGATGATTGATTAACCGAGGACGTCTCACCTTCCGAGCGACGCAGGTTCTCACGGGACACGGCTGTTTCGATCGCTACCTGCACCTCGTCGCCCGGACGGAGCCGATGCCGAAGTGCCACCACTGCAGTGGCTGCAACGAGGACACGGCGCAGCACACGCTCGCGTACTGCCCTGCTTTCGCGGAGCAGCACCGTGTACTCGTTGCAAAAATAGGACCGGACTTGTCGCTTCCGACCGTTGTGGCTACGATGCTCGACTTCTGCGAGTCCACCAGAAGGAGGCGGCGGAACGGGAGAGGGAGAGCTCTTCTTCCCTCTCGGCGCCGTGCCGCTGCCGCCGAGCCGGGGGTCGGAGGAGGGCGTCTGTCCAGCTCCGGCCCCTATAAGGAGGCAGTCTCCTCCCGGTGATGGTCACAGGGCGACCTAAGGGGGTTGAGGCTGCGCCGCACGCTACCGTCACTCTAGCGCGCTGGCACCAGGAAGACGGGACGACGGGTCGGCGACAGCGGACTGCGATGCGGTCCGCATTTTCGTCGGCGCTGTCGTCGCCGAACATACTGTGGAAGACCAACCCGGTCGGCGGTGTATCGTGTTCCGACTCGGCAGGCTGGTTCTGGCCCAGCGGGGTATCGCGGAACACCAGCGGCATCGCCTGGGCGGCCTGGTAGAGCCGCCGTACCGCGGAGACCGACGTCGTTAGTCGTCGACTATCGCCTCGACGACCGTTGATCGGGCGTCCTCGGGGTAGCGCCGCGTGTCTGGTTGTAGTGTTGACCGCGGGAACCCCCCTACTCTGACCGGGTTTTGACCCCGGACACCTGCAGATCGTTGATACCACGCGCGCCCCCTAGGCGCGGGGACCTCGTAGGAGATTCGGACCCGGCCCGAAAAAAAAAAAGATTGATTATCAACAACGAAGAAATAGCCTTAAACATAGGTAGGTAAAACTTAAATTAATATGCTTACCTTTAAATATTCTCCTAGGATATTTTTACCTATAGACGTCAAAGGTGTCGGACAAAAAAATACATCATACGGCACATTTGTTGACAAAGACTTTAGAATGTCTATCGCTACCAAGCCGTCAGCAATAAATATGGGCTTTTGCCCAGATTTAATATTTTTCTTGTTTATTACATTTTCTTTTACAATTTCCGCGATGTTCGATATAGGCCCAAATAAATTGTTGGCAATTTTTATAATTAAGTAAAATGAATCGAACATTTCATCAGTAATAACGTTGTAAAAGTCGATACAATTTGGATTGGGAAAATTAGTTATGAAACAAAATACGTCTGCGTCTGTAATACTGTAAATTAAAAAATAAGTCTTTAACATAAAATCTTACTTATTATAGCAAAAATGATCGTAATTCAACACAATTGAACGAGAGAAACAAATTCTTGGAGCCAATTTTAAATATTTTGCACTATTTTAAAAGACGAAGTTCCATCCAATGTGCCTTAAGTAAATTAATATAAGTTAAACTCAGTCACGGGATACGGACCGCATTTCTATGAAACCAGACCGCAAACCCAGGCTCGAACACATGCAGACGGCCGTATCTTGCGGTCCAGCTAGTTGTTTTATCTCTTCCCATGCAAACCAAACTACACCTTCGTTCCGGAATTACATGAGAAATAAGTAAGAAGGTACGGTTTACAAAACAAATCACCACAATAATGTTATTCATTAACACAAATTGAATACCTCGGTAAATTGGATGACGTATGCATGGAATTCACACAAGAAAAAGCACAATTTTCCAACTCCAGTATGAAAGCCTCAGCCATCTGTAATTCATTTGAATAAACCAAAAGAGTAAGATCAATTAGTTGATTGGTTCCGAACACAGTACCAGATAAAATTTTGACAGCAATTAACTGTGCCGCTGGCACAAGAGGGTTGACAACAATTACTCTTAACGGTGATGGTAGCGAAGTAATTTCTAAATTCATTCTATTTTTAACTGAAATATTGAACGTCTTGAAAATAATGTCCTTATTATTAGGATTCAACTAAAATGTAATGATTACAATCTTTACTTTTGTTCTATTAAAGTACTCTATAGTGTAGATATAAAGTCATTTTATTTTCTTTGTTATTCGTGATGACATTACATTTAATATGACAGACAACAGACGTAGAAATTGTATGCAAAAAGTTTAACATGTATTTACACAACAAACCAAACCAAACCAAAACCGAAAAAATAGATTGGTTGAAAAACTCTAAATTGTAAAAAGTTACGTACGTAGCTACTCCTTATTCTGTTCCAATGAACTTCAAATTCCGTAGACTACCCACCAATATTTCCAAACAAATATCTTCTTAACCCAAACGTATTGGTGGCATGCGTTCTCGATCCAGTGTGTTTTCTGCCATAAAGGAATTGTTAAGTAGAAGGGCAGCAGTGTCATAGAATATAAATAAAATTTTATTCTGATATCTCAAGTTTAAGTTAAATTATGTAACTAATTATATAAATTAAATTATATAAATAATTATGTGAAATTGTGTAAATTATTCTATATCGTCAACTTAGTACTTATTTTTTAACGTATACTCTTATTTGAGTCGACTATTATCAAACCCGGCAATCTGACTTTTGGACAATGATTGGTAAATCAGAAAAACGAATTATTGACTTTGTATTCCTTTGGCAGTCACAAAACTCTTCGGAACGACATCTTAGATAAATAACAGGTTAACTATTAACCTTTATTTAATGCAGGTTTTGAACCGTATTCTTTGAAGGAGACGATTATATTCAAATCAATCTGTATTGACATATCAATAAATTTTTTTTGTCCAAATGCACAGATTGCCACCTTTGATAATAGACGACTCATTTAAGGCTTATTAACTATTTGTGTATTTGTGAAAGTTCACATAGTAAAAAAATTTATAGCTTTCCCCAAAAAATCCGTTGAGCTCTAAACAAATTCAAGCCACTTTACTGAGATTCTTTTAGTATTTAAATATATAAGCTGTTTATGTAAATATTCATACCACCAGTTTTCAGAAATTCTCACAAAAAGTTTTGCGTTTTAAGTCAAAAAAGACTACGCAGAAGATTTGGCTGTGCAGGCTAAGTTTACGTTGCCTATGTAAATGACAATTCAAACAAAAAAATGACACGTGACACTTGACAGTAACAATTCACTGACGTGTTTGAGTTTTCTTTCAGAGTGATTTGTTTTGTATATTCGGAAATGTGTCGTTATTGTTGTTAATATTAACTTAAACCTTAATATGGCATCTGCAAGAGAAAATGATGCAGAAGTATCACCAACATCATCTATGTCTTCTGTCAAATCTCATCCCATCGAAAGATCTTCATCTTCAAAAGATGAAAGATGGCCAGAACTTCTGATATCGCGACCACAAAAAACATATAACTCAAAAAGCAAGTATATATCACATTCACTACCTTATCAATAATAGAACCGTATGCTGCTGTTAAAAATAAACTATAAATGTCGCTGCCGCGTGATTTCTAAGTACGCTTATTTTAAAAAAATATTGTAAATGTTTGGATGTTTTATTATTTTACACTCAAGTAAATTGCCAACATCATCAATAAATACCTTGGGATTTTTAGTTAAAATGCTTAATTTTTTTATCCCATCTGCAGCCAAAAATATCAAACATGCTATTGAAGTTGCCACTATCCAACACCAGTTTGGTGGATTTAATAAAGCAAATAATACCCATGAACTATTTTGATTTGATAATTCAAATTGAATCAGAAATGGATTAAATTTGTTCTACCTAATTTAGCTATTGCTCCTATACTTGCCACAAATATTTGTAGCAATTTTTATATATATTTATTTGTAGCAAATATTTTTAACAAAAAATGCATTATCAAGTAATTTATCATATCAAAACGAAATTTACAATTACAATATGTGGCTATACTATTTAAGTGCATATGAAAAATATTAGACTTCAAGCATCTGATATATGTAAGTATCCTGATAATATTTTATATTTTGAAGTCCTTATGGCCTGCCTATGGTGTGCGATAAGACACCTCAGTGTTTTCTAATCTAGCGATGCAACTATGCCAGGGTTGGAATCCTGCAGGCAGATATAATTTTTTCTTCATGTGTACTTAACAAATGTTCATGATTGACTTCCACAGTAATGGAATAAAATTGGTAATAAAAATCAAACTGGCAAAAATTATAATTTTCATAATTATCGCACAGATAGGTTATTTCTGCCGTGAAGCAGTAATACATATCAGTTTGAAGAGTGAGGCAGCCCTTGTACCGAAAAACTGAGATTTAGAACTCGTCTTTCAAGGAGGGTGGTGGCATTTATGTTGTTGATGTCAATGGGCTCCTCTTGACAGCTCACAACACCAGGTGGGCCATGAGCTACCCACCCATCTTAGCAATAAAAAATTTAAAAAACAATAAAGGACAGACAAACAAAGAATAAAGAAACAATATAATTACAATTTTGTTTGTGCAACAAATCCATAAATGAGTTTTTTGCTTAAAAATCTGCATTAATTTATGAGTTATTAATTATGCCTATAATTTCGTCAGAATAAAGTTAAATGGGGGCACGGAAATGCATTATTATATTAAACTTTGTAAAGTAAACATAGCTCCAACAAAAAACCAATAAAATGAATATATTGTACTTTTTTCTGAGCATCAAGTGTGTAAAAAGTAAAATAAAAAATGTCAGTCTATTCAGTAGCATGTTGCTTGATATGTGCACAATCGCAGACTCCTATGATGTTATTTATACAAATTCACAAAGAAATATGTAGATCTTCATTGAATAGAACCTAATATAATAGTGTATACATACGTAACGTAAAAAATATTATATTTATAAACAAGGTAGCATTTTTAATATTTAATCCCCTCTTACTTTACATTCACTTTCATTACCAATTATTTAAATAAATATTGTTTATTTCACGCTTATTTATTATTATTTCATTATATATGCTTGCTCCATATATATATATATATAATGGAATCATTCAACTAATTTTTTTCGAGTGAGATTTGTCATTAACTTGAAAATTTGCATAATGTGTATCAAAGACCAATGATAATACAATAATTTTAAAACTTTATTTTCATATAATGACCAGAATCACCAGAAAAAAATTGGCTTGTTATTTTGTGTGTGTTTTTTTTTAAATTCCTCGTGTAATCACTATCTTCAGATTGAAATTGATGGATTAATAATTCCATCTAATGTACTTACGGTGAACTCTTAGCAACTCACGTAAAACTTAAACATCGTGATTTGGTATAGTGAGTCGTAGTAGTTCCCCAAAGCTTGTGCAGATGTCGCTACTTCGAACAAAGTATTGATTTTCTCCAAGTGGTGCTTTCGTTACATGCCGGGAAATCAATATGTAGCTTCTGGAAAAATCAGATTCCTCACAACGCAATAACCGTATCGAGAGCACTTGTAATCCTTAATATCGTTCAATAACAGTACGCGATTATATTTTCGTAGAGTGAATTATAAACATACCTCGTGACCTTTTGTGTATTACGGCAATGATTATAAAAAATTAATCAAGATTTTCGGAACAGTGTTAACAGTTTTGCTTGATTGTTTTTTTGCTGAAATATTATGCGTTCTCTTGCCGCTGTACATGGGGTAGATCCCTTGCCGGAATTGGGCATTCCACGGGGGGTACAACAATTAGGAGGTCTAGACGCCGATATGGCCGGCGCTCATGATACAATATATCTATGCAACTTTCGCGTTTCCGTGGACGGAGAGTGGCTTTGTTTAAAAGAACTGCACGACATGGAGATGCAAGATTCTTACATCCATCCAACAGACAACGGTGCGATTACTTCTCCTGACGATCCTATGCATTGCTTGATGGGTAACTTTGCAGATAAACCTATTTCGTGCTACGCCAATTTGATCAAAGTACTAATAGAGTATATTTAAAAATTAATTTTACTATTGTAGCTCGCGATCCCGTTGTCATTGAACGCAGTAATCTCGTGAATATCTCGAAACTTATAGTGAAGGAACTAATCGAGCAGTCGCTACGTTTCGGCCGAATGCTCGACAGTGATCACTTGCCGTTGCATCACTTCTTTATTGTCCTCGAACATGTCATGCGTCATGGACTCAAACCGAAAAAGGTAAGTAAATGGGTACATTAGTTATAAACAGCTGCGTAATGTATATGCCATTCCGTCTTCTCGCATTAAAACTGTATAATCTCAAAACTTACTAATTTTACAGGAGCGTGTTTTAAAGGTTTATCATGTTATATTTTTAATATTTATTATCTTTTCAACATTTATTATTTATTTTTTAACAGTTACATTACAAAAGACAGACTTTTAAAGTAAGATAAAATTATGTATTAATTTTGTTAATAGTAGTCAAAACACAGGTAAACTAAAAAAAACTAAAACTATGCTCTTTTGACAGTATTTATGAGAAAAATACTGGTGATACCAAATGTTTCCGCATATTAACTCAATTTCGAATATTTTTGGAATTTGTACACTTTTAATGCGAAAAGACGATTTATACCTCGTGTGTCCTTATTCATCACGGCTCTTTCTGAATTTAAAACAGTGATAATTAATGTACTTGAAATTGGAACTCACCCACCTTAAAATAATTGAACTTGGTGTTATATCACAGGCTCTTCTGTGAGACAATATAAATACTGAAGGTTTAAACAAGCTTTAAACACAAAAGGTTTCATTAAAATTGATGGAGTAGTTATTAAGTGATGTGCTTATAACAATTCTCAAATAAAACAAGGAATCAGTTAATTGCAGCACGTAATAACAACAAGCGTTATAACTTTTTTTGAAATTAATTAAAATATATTATAAAAAAATCAGTTCTTTTACAGTTTCCTAATAGAATAAGATCTAAGATTGTACATAAACATTTTAGGGACTCCTCGGACCTAAAAAGGAGCTATGGGATATTCTTCAAATGGTTGAGAAGTATTCGCCTGAGGCAGCCGATATCACGGCCAGTGTCAGAGATCTTCCAACTGTGAAGTGAGTTTAAAAAACACACACACATGTTACTCGACTGTTGTAACATTTTAAACGTGCTTTAATAATTTAGTAAATAAATCTACCTACAACTTTGACATTACGAATTGTGTCTTACAATTTACTAATGAAATCAGTTATGGCACTTGAAAAATTATAAAATTCAAAGATATTTACAGGACAGCAATGGGCCGCGCTCGGGCTTGGTTGCGATTGGCGTTAATGCAAAAACGACTCGCAGATTACTTGAGAATCCTCCTTGAGCATCGTGAAGATACTTTGGAGGAATATTTCGAACCCCACGCGCTGATGCTGAACGAGGAAGCTGTAATTATCACCGGTTTGCTGGTCGGTCTCAATGTTGTCGACTGCAATTTGTGTGTTAAGGTAAATAACACATATCGATGGGTGAAAGTATATTATAGGGTACTAACTAGCTGTACTCGTCCGCTTCGCTGGGCATTTAAAATTAACATTATTATTTCTCACCCCCACAAAGATTCTCATCATTAACGCCAGAACTGGTGTAGAGAGTCCAACACTCATATAAATATTAGCCTATCCATTAAGTACATGTATTTTCTACATGGATACCAAGTTTCAAGTCAATCGGATGCATGGTTCAGTAGTTATAACGGAACATCCGTAAAATCGACTGTAGATTTATATATTAAGTATAGATTTGATGGCAACATTAGTCTTTGTAACTAAAAGTCCGTTTTATTTCGTATTAGTATCAACAAATCGATGTTTTTAATTGACCTTCAATTAAGTTTACCTCATTTACAAATGGCTGAAGAAGTTTTTTATTATGATATTTTTTTCCAAAATTTAAACTTTAAATGGCTTTCCTATAAAGTTGCAAAAATGTCGCTTAAAGGAAAATAGACCCCTAATAACCCCTCGATATATATTTTTTTTTTAAATCATATGCAGGAAGAAGACTTAGATAGTCAACAAGGTGTCATAGATTTCTCTTTGTATTTACGAGGCAGTAACTCTTCCAACGACATAGCAGGAAATGAGAACAACTCAAACAATGAACCTAAACAACGCCACATCAACACTATGCTCGATCAGAAAAACTATATTGAAGAACTTAACCGACATCTGAAGTGAGTACTTTTAAAACTACATAGACTCGCAAATTTGCTTCATGTCTTTTTAGAAATTAGAGATTAGATTAATCTGAATGGCATGTGCGTGTGGGATAACACAATAAAGAGCTACATTGTCAATATGAACGTTCGTGTCTAAAATTTTACTGGTTTTACTGGTGGTAGGACCTCTTGTGAGTCCGCATGGGTAGGTATCATCACCCTGCCTACTTCTGCCGTGAAACAGTAATGCGTGTTTCGGTTGGAAGGGTGGGGCAGCCGTTGTCACTATACTCTCATATCTCGAGGCGGGTGATGGCATTTACGTTGTTGATGTATATGTGCTCCGGTAACCACTTAAAACCAGGTGGTCACGGCCCACCTGGCATCACGGCTCGTCTACAAAACTAAGCAATAAAAAAAAGTAAAAAATAAAACAGATTGACGAATGTGAACAGCCTATTGAGAATATGTCCCATTTCTCATAAACTAAGTTAATAAAGGTTAAACAATAAAACAACTTGCCTACAAGATAATACTACAGACCGCTAATCATTTAACATAAGACGGGCGAGTTGACGAGTCGATATATTTTTTTTTTTTTTTTTTTTATTGCCCTTGTAGGCAGACGAGCATACGGCCCACCTGATGGTGAGTGGTTACCGTCGCCCATGGACTTCAGCAATGCCAGGGGCAGAGCCAAGCCGCTGCCTACCGCTTCTTCAAAAAATGTTTTCATGAAAAAAAAGAAACATTTAAAAAGAAAATTAGATTTCGGGAAAGAAACGGTGTTTTTTATTAAATTCTTTTGCATCGGTAAAATAAAAAGAAACAGTTATGGTGGCATCGAATTAAAAGTGAAAACTATTCGAATTAATAACACGATAAAAAGCAGTAAGTCCAAAATATGTAGTTACTTTTAAAATGCATGACTCGTGGTGATGACGCAAAAACATTAACTGTTAACAAATGATGAAAGGCTTCGGACAAAAACGCTGTTATTTCACTTTTCATCGTGCAACTTCATATTGTAACAAACCGATAACGTCATTGATCATTACCATGATTATTTCTGTGAAACACAGTATCGGAAGTCATACGTGTTGTTTGTACGATTTCAAAAAATTATACAATATCGTTAAAAAAAGAATATTTAGAACAAAAATACTTAATAAATTTGTATTCTCTTTAATTGTACTTTTGCATTATTTAAAAACAATTAAGTATTTGCATTATAAAATTTTTTTCAAATCGGATGACAGTTTCATATGCTACAAGATTCTAACGGCAACCTGATGGTGTGTTGTCTCTCTGGGTCGTGCACCTACGCCACAAGTTTAACTTTTTTTTTCGAAGTGACTGAGATACTGAACACCGCCAACAACCATCCACCAACTATCGAACTCAAAAATCTACATACTCTCATAACTCTCCACCAAGGAGGTCCGACGCCACGAGATAGAAAATGGATCTTGTTTACTGAGACGCCGTAAACTAAAATAAGGTCACATAGAAGTTATTAATTTATTGAGATTAGAAACATGCTATTTAAGAAAATACTTCGGGTTGTAGCAACCGGACACCTGTTTGTGCGCCTGTCGTTACATAGAATGAGGTAACACACCATCGGGTAGGCCGCATGCACGTCTGTATTCGCCAGTATAAAAATAAAATACAATTCGATTCCTCGTGTCAGCGATTTCCCACATTTAAAGATTAAAAAAATTAAAAATAGTTTAAAAAAACTAACAAAATACTTGATTTTATTGTAAAAAAAAGGCGTGGGGTGCATGGTATAAGTAATTATAAATATTTTATGAACAGATATGAGTAGAAGGGTTATTTTGATAATATCCTGAAAAGCACCCCACGCTTTTCTACAATTAAATCATTTTTCTTACACTATTTTTAGTTCAAATTTATTTTCTATTTTTCAGTTGGATTTTCTATAAAAGCGTATTTTGTTAGTTTTTTTAAACTATTATTTATTTTTAATTTTTTAGTTGAATTTCAATTTTTTCAATATTTTTATCTCATTTTTTTTTAAATATTGAATTGTCATCGGTCTTTTATAAGTATACCAAATTTCGAGTTAATCCTACGTTTTGAAGGGGGTCAAAATCATGTTCAAAGATTCCGTTACAAACATATTTACATACATACGTCTGCGGCTAATAAAAGCGTATTAAAAATGTACAAATTTCTGTCGTGAATGAGTTTCGGTTTCGCTAAAACTGAGAATTAGAACACACGTCTCAAGGTGGAAGAGGGCATATACGTTGTCGATATCTATTAGTTCCGGTACCCGCTTAACACCAGTTGGACCGTGAACTCGTTCACCGCATCTAAGCGATAAACAAAAAAATATATGCTATTTTAAAGGTGTAAAATTTTCGTAATATAACAGAGTGCCATGAACAAGAAACACTACGATTTTATCGCAGTCGGCCAAAACAAGATAGTTCAGCTATCACTTCGCATTCATATCGTTTTCTACTATCAGTGTGTTGTTTTTTTTTATTTTTATTGCTTAGATGTGTGGACGAGCTCACAGCCCACCTGGTGTTAATTGGTTACTGGAGTCCATAGACTTCTACGACATAAATGCGCCACCCACCTTGAGATATAAGTTCCAAGGTCTCAAGTATAGTTATAATGGCTGCCTCACCCTTCAAACCGAAACGCTTAACTGCTTTACGGCAGAAATAGGCAGGGTGGTGGTACCTACCCGCGCGGACTCACAAGAGATCCTACCACCAGTAATTACGCAAATTATAATTTTGCGGGTTTCATTTTTATCACACAATGTTATTCCTTCACCGTGGAAGTCAATCGTGAACATTTGTTGAGTACGTATTTCATTAGAAAAATTGGTACCCGCCTGAGATTCGAACACCGGTGCATCGTTCAACACGAATGCACTGGACGTCTTATCCCTTAGGCCACGATGACTTTATAATGTTAATATTACAGCGCCACCGTAGCAAATCTCCAGGCGAAAGTCGAAAGCCTGACCACAACCAATGCGTTGATGAAGGAAGACCTTGCAATCGCAAAGAACACAATGATTCAGCTAGTCGAAGAAAACAATCAACTGAAACACGCTTTAGGTAATTATATATATATATATAATACGTGAAGCAAAAACTTTGTACCCCTTTTTACGAAAATTGCGCGGACGGAGGAGTATGAAATTTCCCACACTTATAGAGAATATATAGAGAAGGAGCGCAGAATGCTAATATTTTTTTTAAATTATGTATTATTAATACATTAAATTAATAAAAAAATCATTACACACACTACCATATACTTGACACACACGCATATACTTTTACATACATACATACTTACATACTACACATACTCTTTGTTTACTATCAAACTTTTGTTATTGCTTAAAGTCTGTGGTCAAATTGAGAATAGGTTACTTAATATTGTATAATCTTTAATTTTATTTGTATAGTGTAGTCTTGGCTAAATCTGTGATTATAGATTATAGAGATTATAGAATTAGTCTTTGTGTCTTTGACAATAGAACCATAATAATGTTCAAACTTATAATTTAAATTAATTATAGTCGATTTTCGACTACTGCGGGACCACTAGTTATTAATTACTAGCCATATTCCGTATTTAAAATTGTTTACTATTTAATGGTATGTTGAAACAGTCATAAAGTAATAACAATTAGTGTTGCAACACATTAGTCAATATGACAATATTGATATTACATTTTAATAATAATTTAATATTATTATTATTATTATTTTTATTGCCTTTGTAGGCAGACGAGCATACGGCCCACCTGATGGTAAGTGGTCACCGTCGCTCATGGACGTCAGCAATGCCAGGGGCAGTTATATATATATATATTATATATATATTAGGCTACAGATGACCGCCACGACCGAAACCTGCGAGTTCTAAAAATAAAAAAATATATAAAAATCCGCGATGTTTCTATTCCAGTACACATGTGGTTTAATTATATAAATAGTGAAGTTACTAGGTCAGTGGCTGATTTAAAAAAAAAATATCGACATCAGCTGATCAATTGATGGAACGTGGTTGTGTTTACTATACAAATGACGGCTTAATAATAATGACGGATTGCCGACTAGATAAGACGTCTTGCACTGATGACTCACTTTGTATTCTATCGCTTAGTGTGCATTAGTATGCGAAACCCGACGCTTGTGTCTTTTATTTTATTGTCAATTTATATTTAACTGCGTCTGTTCACCGTTATGCGCTATCGTTCTTAATTCATGGGTAATAATAACGGCAAAACGTATAGTAAACAACCGTTTTGGATCAGATCTTGTGAGTTTCGTGGGATTTAAAGAATAACGATTGTGTTCTTTTTTTTTTGTTTACGCGTGTTATTTTTTTTTTTTTTTTTGTTCAGGTCAAGATATAACCAAAGATTCGAGAATGAAAATCACGGAACTGCAAGCAGATGAAGAGGTACTATGTAACTGTTTTAAGATTTCTAATTTGTGTATAGTAATTACATTAAAAACTAAATACTAGTGTATCTAATGAATAAAGTAAATGAAATATTTGAGAAATAAATATCGCGCTTTTCGAACCTACCATCATTTATGATTAAACATCTATCTATGTGATAAAAAATTATAAGTGCCAATTTTCACCGACATTCCGTTCCTATCATTCCAGGAAAAACGAAGCGTTAAAAGTGTAACTTCTGATAGATCTAAGAGTGATAAGGATAGTGAGATGTCAAAGGCGTTAGAGGAAGAAAGGAAGAAGTATTTAGAAATGCAAAAGGAACTTGATTTGCAGGTAAATGAATTGAAACGATTATTCACACTACGAATAAACAATTGAACCGTTGCAATTAGATTACACATTTTACTATGAACTAATTGAATTACAATAAAATATACCTAGTCAGGTCATAAATTCTGTCACATGTTGAATGTAAAATAATTGAAACAAGTTTATTCATTATGTAACCATTCATATACCAAAATAAACTTAACAAAACATAGATTCTTATGACACTAAAGTTTATTCAAAATGACCTCCGTGATTTTGAATACAGGCCTTCAATCTGCGCGGCCAGTCGTCTATCGCAGCACGAACGAGGTCCATGTCAATATCGGCGGCTGCCTTAATCAAGGATGTCTTGAGTGACTCCAAATTGGGATGAGGCTTTGAGCACGCCTTTTCCTCCAAGTGTTGCCATATCTTGTAATCTAACGGATTCAAATCTGGACTGGAGGAGGGCCAGTCTTCGTGCCGGATGAAGTCGATTTCACGCGCCGCCAGCCAGTCTTGTGTGCTCTTCGCTCTATGAGCTGGCGCCGAATCTTGTTGGAATACCCAGTGCCTGTTATTGAACATGGTATGAGAAACAGGTTCCACAAGGTTCGTCAGGACTGTATTTTGATACACAACTGCATTCGTTTTTACACCTTTCTCACAAAAATGTACCTCTGTTAAGCCCCAATAAGAAACTCCCAACCATACCATGAGCGAGGATGGAAAATGACCTCGTTGGACACGCGGAATACGGTTGCTCGCTTCTTCACTACTGTGTGCGTACACCTTATCATTTGGTTTGTTGTAGCTCTCTTCTACGGTAAAAATTTTTTCATCCGAAAAAAGAATTTCCCGATATTTTTTTCCCGCGTACCGCTTCAACGAAGCGCGGCATCTCTTCAGTCTCAGGTCCATTAGACGAGCATTCAAACGATGTCCTGTTTTTCTTCGATATGCCCGAAGCCCTAAGTCTTCATTTAACACCCTTTTCACCGTGGTTCTGCTTAACCCCATCTAAAGGGCCAACAGTTTCTGCTTACGTTTGGGATTTCTTTGAATTCGCGCCTTCACAGCTTTTATCACTGCTGGAGTCCTAACAGACCGAGGGCGACCACTTCTTGACCTGTCATCTACACTAGAGTCTTCATTGTATCGTTTGATGGTACAATAAACGAATCTTTTGGTTATATTCAAATTTTTCAGTATGTTAAAAATTTGAATTGGCGCGTAACCGCAACGATGTAACGCAATAACTTCAACACGGTCTTCTTTAAGCGTCCACTCCATATTTAAAAATGAGTAAAATTCTAAAAGTACACATTTTTATTTTCATGAACAATTCGAAATTCGAATTCAATAAACTTTTTTGTGGCCAGCATTCTAAAAGAAAAGTTTTTACTGTGTGACATTACTTATGACCTGACTAGGTATAAGTACATATGTGTATATACATACCGTAAATTGTAAATTTAATTTTTCTCTTCAGATTTCACTGAAGGCAGAAATGGAGGTAGCCATGAAATTATTAGAAAAAGATATACACGACAAACAAGACACTATTATATCTCTAAGGAGGCAGCTTGACGATATAAAGCTTATCAATTTAGAAATGTACAAAAAATTACAGGTAAGTTCTCTAGTCAATGAATAAGCATGTTGTATTGACCTCCGGGATTTGTACCCTTCGTATCTTCGCTTTCGACAACTGTGTTGCCAAATTACTTTAGTTACCTTCACGCTCTGTTGACTAACAATAGTGTTTCAATTGTAAAATAAAACTAACAACTGAATTTCGAAATAATTACAGGTAGGTACTATCCTAAGATGAAATTTTTTATTTTTTATTTTTTGTAATACAACCGCTTTTGTTTCACAGGCACGAACAACCTAAATATTTTTTTTATTTAAAAGCCCAGACGTTGTCTGTAGAAATTTTTAATGCTAATAAACTTAACAATGGCCTGTATTTTACTTTCGATTCTCAGCTGTATCTTAAGCTCCCCTTAAAACAATTACGTTGTTAGTGAAATTCACACAATTCTATAAGAGTCACTCTTCGGCCATTGTCAAGGAGTATAATAGCGATGCTCCAAGGCTTTAGTGTGGGTGCTGAATTCAATGCCTCTTGTTATCCGCCAACGCATACTGTTCACCTCGCTCATTAATCATTTACGTGGCTCTGCACCTTACCTCGAATACTTTTTGCTAATTAATTAAATGTATTATAATTATCATTAAAAATCTCCGTAACTGCTTTTTTTTAAAATAGGCCGTATCATGAATCACGTATCATGAACGACCGTCTGGTCTAGTGGTATGTGACATGGTCACTACACAAGGGGGTCGCGGGTTCGAATCCCGCCAAGGGAAGATATTTGCATGATAAATATAAAATGTATTTTCCAGGGTTATGGATGTATATTAAATATATGTATGTGTATAATATAAATCTTACATTTATTTCCGTTATCTGGTACTTGTAACACAAGTTCTTTACGAACTTAGCACGGGACCAGTTAACGTGGCATGATTGTTAGTAAATATATATTTATTATTACTATATATTTATTATGAATTACGGTATGCTATCCTGTGTATTGTTACGTTTTATTTATTACTATTCACATTGCTTCATAACAATCTACTAATATTGTAATTTAAAAAAAGCTGTATCCATACTAACACGATGCTTATTGGTCTGTGCCGCGTTTTACGAACGGAAGGAATGCGAGACGGAGCTGACGCAGAAAGGTGAAATGGTATCGAGGCTTCAAGCGAAGGCCGAACAAATCGGCAAAATACTCCACAACATTGAGAAATACAACCACTTCCTAGGATCCGATCACGATCTAGTTAAAGCCCTAAGATCTCCCACTACTAACGAAACGAATATAGGAGAGAAGCTCGAAAAACTCAAAGCTCATTGTAGTTCCTCACACAAGGGTACAAAGTCCAAGGACGAGGGTCCTCCAAATAAGAAACTGAATCTTCAGGAAATACCACCGTTTAGGAAAAGTAGTAGTCACGATAGAAGTGTCGCTCGACCAGGTGAATGAAGCGATACTAACAAAGCGCTGTTATTTAATATTATGTAAATACTTAGTATGAACAGGTGGTATTTCCTCTTTATTATATAAATACGTGAATCACAAAAGCATGTTTATCTAAAATCGTATTCATAATTAAAAACTACAAGAATCTCTTTGGTAAATTATATAGTTATTAAGTCGCTGCGTTAGCCTAGCCGATAGTTTTCGTATTATTATGTACTGTTTTATTGCTTTATTAACATATTTCGTATCTACTTATATAATATTTAACACGCTTCCTGACTAACATCCAAACTGACTAACGAATAAAATAATTTTTTTTGAGCTTAATTATATTGACATTGTTTTAGGAATGTGAAATTTCCTTGAAACATAAAACAGAGTTAATAGCCAAATTGGAAGCAAAGACTGAATCAATGGGCAGCACCATACATCAACTTGATGAAAAGTAGGTTGTGCCATTTTTATTATGATATCGCATCGAGCAAGTAGCCAGCTCTCCCTAGAGTTTAAATATCATAAAGTAACGTTTTTTTCTGTCAATCTATGGCCTTAATTTGGAATGGTAAATGAGAACCTATAAAAAAACTAATATATAGCATCTTTTTCGATTTTCGTAAGTCTTAGATATAACTATTATATAATGTTTTAATTAAAACTAGGTACCTTTTTCTTTTTAAAATCGTCCATTTATATCATAGTGTTAATATATGTTTAACATTATAATATGAAATACAGATTTGCAATAACACACCCTGTATAGAAACCTCGTATCCTGTATACAAGGTGCATATGAAACGTGCCCTAAAACATACACAAATGTAGCTAATTCCTAGCACTAAAACGTTTAAAAATAACTTTCTTTTTTCCTCACACACTTTTCTCCTTAAATAAATCCGCACACAGTCAGATGCATTTCATTGCTCCTTAAAAATTTGTTAGTTTACATGTCAAGATAAAAAAATTAATCTAGCTCTAAATCATTTTCCGTTTATTTTTGGGCAGTAGTTTATTACTGCTTAGATTTTGACATAGCATTTTTATAAAGAGGATTATTTCTAAAATTCTCAATTATAGCTAAAACCTATTATTTCAGTTAGATTTATCTGAAACATTCCATTTAATTAGTGTTCTATTCTAAATTATAATGCACTCCAATTGACCGATAACGCTAATACGCTGTGATAATTAAACTCTAGGATATATTGAGTGCCACAATAACGTATAAACGCTACGCTATTGAATAGTAACGCTTGACATATCAATAAAACGCACTCTTGTTGTGTAATGCACAGCTTCAAGTATAGAAGGGCTACTTTATTCGCTCGACATTGGCAAACCCTCACAATGAATACTGTAAAAGCATAAAATGACATTATATATTTTCTTACATTTAAAAATTAGACGGTAACGCTGTTATAGCTTTAGCTTTAATGTTGCTATGTTAACGAAACGAAAATATTACTGTAACGTTTTGTTAAATACACTTAAAAATAATTCTGTTTAAATTTAGTTTTTAATCAATTAACACAAAATTTGTTATAAATAATAAGTTGAGTAAGACATGTTTAGCTTTTGTTTTAAATTTAATAATAACATTTACAGACTAAAAAAGACTATTGTATTGAGTGAATCTACATTATTTATATTGTTATAAAAATGATCTCAGTTTTTTGTTTTCATTTATTGTAACACGATAATTTAAAATGTTGAATTTTTTTTATTGATTTACCTTTTATGTAGTCCTGTGGTTTCAATTGTGTAGTGATGTACATGCCTTATTTTTTAATAATAAAGCATATTCAGTCTAATACCGTATTTTATTGAGAAAAATGCTTATTAACTTTTATGTTTATTGTGTAGGTTTGCCAGTATCGATTTTAAACTGCCTTTACACTAAAATGCATCAAGTATTTAAGTTTAAAATGTAATAAATTAACTGACCTTATATAAAGTAACTGACTATAAAATAAAACTTTTTTTTTTTCTTAAAACTAAATTGATTCTATGATTAATCAAATAAAATGACTAACATTATCTTTACATTTTCTTGCATTTTTTTTTCTTTTTATATAAAGCAAAAAATTTCTATTACAAATATATCAGTTGTAAATATTTATTTTATACCAACAGATGAGAAAATAAAGATTAATTACTTTGCAATTAAAAAGTACGTCGACCATTTATCAGCCGATTTCTGAATTCAAAAATAAATCACTTCACGTATATATTATGTTTGATATATCGCATTTAAAAACATAATCGAACCACTCAATTCAGAATTCGGTGGGAATAAATTGCTTGACGAAATTAATTACCTAGAATTATTACCAACGTTACAATTGAACGAACCCACGTTAGGTTACAAGAAGATAAACTAACTAGGAAGAATCTAGAAGATAATGCCCGCACATTGGGTCAAAAAGCGACCACAGCCGAAAAGAAAGCTGTGGCAGCAGAGGGAGACCTTAGAATTGAAAGAGAATGGAGGATATCTCTACAAGTAAGTTTCACAATTTTGCCCCCGTAGCGACAGATTGCTATACGAGGTTTTAGTCTACGGTTTGGTTTGAACAAGTTATAAAAAAACACATAACTTTTCTAGTTTAGTTTATGATACCCAGCGATAAATGAAGCTGCCGTTTAGTATACAGAAAGTTAGTAATTTATTACAAATATTTTTATTTCTGTCAATCGAAATATGCACTCAATAGTAGGGGAGCCCAAGTGGCGATTTCGGGATTTACTAAAGCGCGACAGTTTAATATAAAGGGGCTACCTTGTAGGTACCCGACTAAGTACCTCCACCAAATATGAGCTCCATATATGGCAACCCGTCAAAAATATAGCACCAGATTAGTAAAAAAAATTGTTTTTCTGAAATTATCGAGAGCGTCAGATAGAGGTAGAGTAAGTTAATTACATGTTAAAAAGTGTATATTCTACTAATCTGACAATTTGGGAGCGACGTAAAAAAGGGGAGGGCTACAAAGAAAAAAAAACTCATCTCGACATTCTCGAGCGTGGCAAAAAATTTTTTTATCGATTTTTGATATCGAAAAATACATAATCTGACGATTTCCAAAAGCCGAAGTAACAAAAATTCGTCAATAAAGTTTAAAGCGTGTAGCTGCATGCTGTCTTTATTCTCTCACTCTTTCTCTATCTATTATTAGTGGTTACCGTTACTCATGGACCTACCGTTTAGTACCCTCCATAAACCTCGTTTGAAGAAGGACATGTCAAAGCGCTCGGGAAACACCGTGGAAGGAAGCTCATTCCAAAGCCGGATGGTACGTGGCAAAAAAGATCTCAGTGCGTTCACTGTAGACCAACGCAGTGGCTCCAGGTCCAGGTCCTTTTTACATTTTTCAATGCCAATCTATAGCCGCATCCCCCATAGATGAAAAGGTATAGACACTTTCCAATTCCTACAATCCCGCTTTTGCAGGCTAGCCGTCAGATCCCCGTGGTTCGTGAGGAACGTTGACCAACACGAGGACCTGGGCCTCGAATCAATCCGGAAACACATGAAGTCAGCGTCGGAACGGTACTTCGATAAGGCTATACGTCATGATAATCGCCTTATCGTTGCCGCCGCTGACTATTCTGCGAATCCTGATCACGCAGGAGCCAGTCACAATTGACGCCCTAGACACGTCATTGCGGATCCATCAGATACAATCCCTTGCATTAGATGCCTTTAGCTCTAACACTAGGAGTAGGGACCCAGGTAATCGTACTCGTCGAACTCGACAAAGAGTTTGACGTCCAACCTAACCTAAACATCATCTCGCTGAGTTTTTCTCGCCGGATCTTTTCAGCGGGTTGCGATTCCGATCCGGTAGTAGAATCTTTCGCGAAGCAGCTACTCTTGTCGTCGTCTAGTCGTCGTGGTCTAAGGGATAAGACGTCCGCTGCATTCGTGTTGAGCGATGCACCGATGTTCGAATCCCAGGCGGGTACCAATTTTTCTAATGAATTACGTACTCAACAAATGTTCACGATTAACTTCCACGGTGAAGAAATAACATCGTGTAATAAAAATGAAATCCGCAAAATTATAATTTGCGTAACTACTGGTGGTAGAACCTCTTGTGATTCCGCGCGGGTAGGTACCACCGCCCTGCCTATTTCTGCCGTGAAGCAGTAATGCGTTTCGGTTTGAAAGGTGGGGCAGTTGTTGCAACTATACTAAGATCTTAGAACTTATATCTCAAGGTGGGTGGCGCATTTACGTTGTAGATGTCAATGGGCTCAAGTAACCACTTAACACCAGGTGGACTGTGAGCTCGTCCACACATCTAAGCAATAAAAAAAATGACATAGAATCAATACCACAATATAAGGTCACAAATATTGTAATATCATCTACGCATCTTACTACTACTACGCAATTATATTTACTTAAATAACTCGCACTTTAAAGTGCGATATGACCGAGAAATGTTTCATTGAAATTCATTGAAATTGCAAAAAAATTATATCATTTTATCAACCAATTTACAAATCGAATCCATTCGATCATTAGTCATAACTTGTCTCAAATTTTAATTATCAATGAAAACTTGTAAAGATAAATAAAAGTACAAAACCACAAACATTTTTGGTTATTTTAAAAACCAATATAAGGGAAATAGTTATCTTTAATTTTCAGATTTGTTTGTTATACATAACTTCACGTATAGTTTAACCAATTGAAATTTAAAAAAAAATTACATCCGTTCTTTTGTACTTGAAGCAAACATTCTAGAATAGCAGATAACATTAACCATAATCGAATCGAGTACATCGAGTTAATACTCGATGTACTAAATAATCTTAATAGACTATTTAGCGAGTGAAGAGTGACTAGGATTCCCGAAAATTAGTGGTAATGGAAAAAAATAGATATAACGTAGATAAAAATTATAATACTTTGTAACAATGCCGATCCAATTCTATTCACTAAATCAGAAATTAATGTAACTAAATCATGTAATAAAAAAATATTTCAGGAATCTATGATGCGAGACCGAGACAAAATATCAACTCTTACACAAGAAGTTGAGTCTTTGAAAGCCATTGGACAGGTTTGTGGTTGAATTTCATTTTGAAAACAATGACACTGAGAAACTACAATCGATTTCATTCCGAAATTGTTTAGTTAATTGATAATGCATATCTGTCGTGGACGAAGTAAGTTCTTAAACGTTCTGTGTGCCTAGTGCGAGTTTTTAACGTTCTCGATAGCGTAAAAGTTAACTCAAGTTTGTATGAAGTTGGAACGTTTGCCTGCGTTTGCCGCTAGGGGCGCTGTTCCAAATGCATTAAAATTTTAGTTTACTTTTACGCTATCGAGAACGTTAACGAGAAAAAAATTTAAAAAACTCGCACTAAGCACACTGATTATTGCCGGATCTGCAAACGAGTAGAAACGTCATGTGAGAAGGAATACCTATAAACCCTCATCGGGCTTTCACTGTTGACGTCTTAACATTCCACATTTCACTTTGAGATCTGTTCTTAACAAACCGACCTTTAATTGCGGAGTTGCCTTCATACTTATATTCTGACAATGTCATTATGGCCTTACTGAAAATTCAAATAAAATTTTTGGATGTTTATAGTATTCAAATACAGAGGTTAATATTTTTTTATTAAAATTATACTTTTTACAGAAATATCTTCTTTTACAAGAAGAGCAACACATCTTGAAGACTAAATACAGCGAAGCACAAAAAACTTTAGAAGAAGTTGGAGCCACGCTCAGCGAGAACAAACTTCAGCTAGCTGAGTTGTTAGAGAAGGAATCATTGGCAACTACCACAGAGGAAACACCCACTTGGGCCAACGATAAAGACGCGACGGCTTGCGCTACGTGTAATAAGGAATTCAATATTACAAGACGGAAAGTAAGTCATCATTAAAATTATAACTGACTAGCTGTACCCGCTTCGCTGGGCATTTAAAATTAACATTATTATTTCTCACCCCGACAAAGATTCTCAACATTAACGCCCCCGCAACTCTGGTGTAGGGTGTCCAACACTCATATAAATATTAGCCTATCCATTAAGTACATGTATTTTCTACATGGATACCAAGTTTCAAGTCAATCGGATGCATGGTTCAGTAGTTATAACGGAACATCCGTAAAAACCACTGTAGATTTATATATTAGTATAGATACATGACGTTCCCATTTTCGCACCATAGTTTCCCTTTGTAGAAAACCTCACAATGAAATAACTCTCTGTTTACTATTTACCTGTTTTAAGAACATGATGCCTTAATTAAATAAACTGCCGAAGAACCATCAAGGTACGATAACTATTAATACATCGGAAACGGACTTTACTAGTTTCCTATATAAATAAATATAAACTTTTCTATATATCAGATGGGGGAAATGTTTATTCGTTTTTTTTATTTTTATTGGAACAGATGGTGCGGTTTATTTTGACATTAAATGTTATAAAAAACAAAATAATTTTTATTATAATTAATATTTATTTACTATTTAATTTTTCAGCATCACTGTAGGATGTGTGGTCTAATATTTTGCGCAGCTTGCAGTGATAAAACTGTTGCATTGACTGGCAACACCAAACCTGTTCGTGTTTGTGGTGCGTGCTACACGGAAGCTGTCCGCCACACAGAGTAATTAGTTGTAATCTAATTATAATTACGCCGGCCGAATGACCAGAACGCGAGACCATGATTAATAGAGTTAATTGAATGTTATTGACTATTAAATTGGTTAATTGGACAGTGCCTTTGGGATAAATTTTAGTGTTCTTTTTATACTAAAGCATATTTAAAAGTAACAGTTAAAATAGGCGTTATTTTCCATTGCGATTCTATTTGTGGATATATTATGGCAATAATAAAGAGGAATATTTTTTGGTTAACAGACATATGGCATCTTTTATTATTATGTGAGCTAAAAACATAAATACAAATTTAAATATATCTATCTATCTTCATGTTTTTTTTTTTTTATTTCAATTGTAAACCTAAGCGATACTGTTAACACTAAACCTATGTTTTTAAATTACTACTACATTTGTATTTACTATTATTAATTATGGTGCAGATGTTTTATAATAATTGTATGGTTAGACACAAGTACACTAAGCACAAGCATGCAAGCAGCAACAATGTGGAATAAATCAGACAAGCGTGTTATTTGTGTTTTTTTTTTACATTGGATGGATAGACGAAACATACTAATGATCGTCAGTGGTCACCGCTGCTCGTGGACGTCATCAATCTGACTCGAAGGAACAAAATATGTTGTAGCATTTACTACACCGTATGCCCACATGGTCGCCTCGTTTAGAGGACATAATTTCATTAATTGTCGTGGTGTGTCCTAAACAAATGCTTAAATTAAGTAAGTAACTTATAAAATAGTCAAATGCTATTAAATCCACAATAGCTGAGCGTTGTCATTTTTTGATTGAATTTTATATTTCACACGAATATTTGAGAGCCCGTTTTGGGTTCAAAATCCATTCTGTCGGCTTACATTTTATAGATTATAAGGCGTAGTGCATATAGAAATTGTATTTTTTATTATTAAATATATTTGTTCACGTTAAATGTAATCTGTGTTTAATATTGTACATAAAATTTTATAATTTTGTTGAATTCGTTAAACAATAAATTGAAATCAATATTCAAATAACGTTAGTGAGTTTTATCATTTGACCGTGCATCTTGAGCGACATAGAACATTATTTTGTAACTATTTCATTTTATCTATATATTTTTATTACAATATTAGAAAAAAAAAGAAAAGTAGAATACAATAAATAATTTTCATTAGTTTTACATTACACATAAAACTGTACAATGGAATATACGTCTAATAATGACTTTTCTAAATTATAAATCTCTAAATTATAAGTACCTCGAGCTAAAGGTTCGTAAATCGATCTTAAATTAATCTAATTGTTCTCAGTAAGGAGATATTTTAAAATATGTTCCATGGCTTCGGGGTTATCTTCTGGAACCCAATGTCCGGCACGAAAGACAGACCAAAAACTAAGTTGCTCCATTTCTTTATAATATCCATTATTTGTGCCCCGTATGTGATGTCGTACCGCCTTCGTGAAATTCTCTTTAAGAGGCCAGTTCAGTTTGTGAACCCAGTTTGAAGCACCTGTATCGGTTTTTAAATAGGATAAGCTTTCAAGTTTCATGCCCTGTACAAGCTTTAAATGCAAATGAAAAATGCGAAGTTTGGAAATCCATGTTCCTATGATGGTCCCCAAGAAAACAAGTGTTTTTCATTTCCTGCTTTTTCAATACTTAGTAAATTACTTCGCATAAATCAAACATGAATTAAAAGAAAAAAAAATACCAACCTGCTAACGGAGTAACCACGTCGAAGTTTCCGTTGTAAATCACAACCTTCAAATTTGTCTTGCTCAAAATTTTCTCCACTGAAAAAATAACGTTTTCAGTTGAAAAATTTATACTAATATTATAAAGAGGAAAGATTTGTTTGTTTGTATTGAATAGGCTCCGAATCGACTGAACCGATTTAAAAAAATCTTTCACTGTTTGGAAGCTACACTATTCCTAATGTAAATTCCTAAAACTCCTATAATGTAACTCAAGGTGTAAAAAAATTACCTAAAATATTTTTTACATCGCGTGCCCTGCGAAAACTATTGATGATAGAATAAAATAATGTACTATGCCTTTGTAGAACACATTATTATTTACAAAAAGTGTCGCGACAGCATATGTCTAACTATCATAGTTATGCCGCAATAAATGTTATTTTATTTAAAACAAATAAAACAACGTCAAATATCGTTGAAATTTTTGTTAATGACCCGAGCGGAGCCGGAGCGGGCCGCTAGTAATATTATAAAATAAATCAAAGAGCTCGTTAATTATATTCAATACTTACAAAACGAGAAAGACGGAACAAGAAGACTTCCTTTTAAACTATCATAAACATCTGTATTTAAGTATAGCCAATTAATTGTTTGATTCACCAATTTTAATGTCGGCTTAACATATTGGTTTACATAGAGATTAAGTTTCACCAATGCCGGGTAAGGGCTGAGACCATAAATATTATTGAAGTTTAGAAATTCGTCTTCGTTCAGCTTTTTGAAGAGCATGAAGTCCACTTCGTGTGCTTGAATATAATCGTTTTTGTCCATCAAACTTATCAATTCGTGAGCTATGCGTGAAGAGCTCAGATATAAATCTCGATCGATTGCTCCCTGTAAACATTGATTTCTATCTGGTTTATTATGCATCCAGTAATCCGTCAAGGAATTACGTCTTTCATTATGTTGTTCGAAATTAACCTATCGTCATCGGTATGTCATGGTCTAAAAACATAATCCGAAACGGTAATAATATGCTACCTATACACAAAAAAAATATTAATTTTCTAAGCCACGCATTAATCCGTAAATTGTATCTTTATAATTATAAAGAAGGTACTAAATTAGTCTTCGTTTTCGGTATTCTTTTTCAGGGGCTAACACAACATTGGAAAACTAAAGTAACACTTATTATTTGCGTAATCACCCGATCACACATACTCGCTAACAATAATGGTTTTAAAGTACACTGCTGCTCTTTCTGCTATTGCGTTTCAGGTAAGTTAATTTATTTATAATGTAACACATTGTATTTGAAACAGATTCATGCTTACTAACGGTATGATAAAGAAACCGTGGCGTTACTAAAGTGCTCTCTTTAGGATTGACCCAACCACCTCCAATACCGATACCTTTAAAGTTCATTTTTAAACTCTTTTTCTTGATAGCCTGAAAAAAAAACAAATAAACCTTTTGAATGTTTATACGTAATTTGTATAACAAAATAGATAACCGGTTATTCACATACCGTATATAAATAAACCGCTAATCTTGGACACAATTTACCGCCGTAACTCTGACCAATCACATACGCAGGAGTTTTTCGGAAAACTTTGTGTTTTTTGAAAAATTGTTTAATAGCTCGTGAGAGGTCAATTGCTGAAATCAAAACATTCTTCTATCATTATATAGAATACAATTTATTTTGTTGCGATGAACATAATATGAATGTATGATCCAGGTGATGTTAAACTGTCACTGGAGCCCATAAATACCATACTTTTCATTTCTTTTATAGCATGGACGACTCACAAGAAATCATACGACTATAATTAGATAGATTATATTAAATGTAGCTTTATTTTAATTACACGATGTTTATTCCTTTATCGTGGTAGTCATTCGTGAATACGTGTAAATTAAGTTTCTTTCGTGTAAATATGTTAGGTATCAGCGGGATTTGCACACTGGCATTGACGCATTGTTCGATACGAGTAGGTACACCGTGTATCTCATCCTTTTGGCTACACGATTTCAAAATATTAGTTATTTTATTTATTATTATTATTTTATTTCATAGAAAAATACCTAAATACAACACTAAAAAGACAGAAAATCTTTTTAGAAATGAGGAAATTATAAGCGTTATACTTTCATGTTACGCAGGAATACTACATATTGACGTCAATGTTCATATCCGTCTTATCGATCCCATAGCAAAACTGCTTTTATAGAAAACAGATTTTCATTCAATTGCCAGTGAAAAAACAGGACTAAACTTGAGAATTTAAATTATATATATTCAAGATAAGTACCTATTGTATTCACATTGATTTGATTCTGTCTACTGGTTTTACGAATATAATTACGACATGAGTTAACTAAGCTACAACAGATCAATTGTCGTGAACAAATAATCTAGCGCATAATATAACTTTATTTTAAATGTACATACAATAAAGAACTTTGAGAATAACTAACAACAGTTGAATGTGGCCATTCTCGCTTTCTTGTTGCTTCTTGTATGAGATATTCATGCTACTACTGCGCCACACATACACGCGAAAAAATCGCAAATTAACCCATAAAAAACTATGAACAACATAATTTCGTTTACCCATTTGTTGATCTGTTTTCACAAAAAGATCTTTACTTGTGACGTAACTAAATCCAGCGCCTACGGGGTGGTCAATAAGTAATAAATTCCTTCCTTTTACCTGTAAGCGAAAACTCGATATAATACAGACTAGATAATAATAATATACAGAAACATTTACCCCTGTCTAATCATCTTTATTCAACAAATCATTGAAAATAAATGTTAAGAAATTTACACAATAATTTCTGATTATTCCTATTTTAATGTATACAACTTACCCAAGTATGATTCCTTGGTTGCATATCCATCGTCAGGGGGCCGAATTCGCCAAAATTACCTACGCCACTAGCGGCAAAACCAGGACCTCCTTGGACCCATATTATAAGAGGCTTTCGAGATGCGTCTTTCTTCGTCCCGTCCGCGTAAAAAAACCAATAAAAAAGGTGTGCACCTGGTCGAACTTCTACATAGTCGTGTATGGAGTTTTGTGCTAAATAATTCTCATTTACGGCCCGCAAATATGGATTTTCTGTAATATAACCATTAGTTTATTTAATATCTTAATTAGTATAAAATATCTCTTGGGAATAACATTTTATAACCATGGCTGTTTTCGCACTATAGTTGGGTCGACATAACCCATGTTATGTCTCATATTGTGATTCAATTTGGTCTTTCAAGTTCTTAGCAATTAGCATACTAAACTTCATACTACGACCGGAAAATTCTGAATTAAAATATAGTAGTATCTTGGATATTCAGTCCCATATAATACTAAAGCTATAAATATAATTAAAAATTTTATAATTACCTTCAGGTGCAAATTGGCTAGCAATGCAGAATGTTGCGAAAAAACAAAAAAATAATTTTACTAGCATTGTGTGTTTTACAAAATATACACAAGCACTTCCTAATTTACAAGTGCGCTTTGGCACCGCTCTAAAACGATTAACCACAATTAAACGCACAGCACAACGTGATGATATCATAACACCTAATTAATTAATGAGGTAAACGAAAAATGTACATGAACAAATCCGTAATTTTCATCACGTGCTTTTCATCAAGAAAAATATTGGATTAACTTGGTCACCATAGCTAGTCAACAAGACTGACATGAAATTTTTGCGCATCGTATTATGTAAAAGTTATTTCATACAAATGTTACGAAATCGTGTTCGATTTATGCCTTTTGCAATTACAATTGACATACAATAGAAGGCTATATAATCAGTTGACCTTTTGAGCTGAGTTGCTTCTAAAATAGAGTTTAAGAATAAAAAACGTTTCAGATTTTGTTTCTTTATTTAAATAGCAAATCAATAAAAGAGCCGAGTATATTATTTTCGTTGTTTTTCCTCAATCGCGGGTAATATGTCGTTGGTGTAGGTTCCGTGTCATAAGCATAATAGCTAGGAGTTCTGGACGAAGTTACATCGTACTGTGTCGGTTTTCGAGTAGGCTTGGCTGGCGAAACGCCAACCACATGATTCAAGGGCCCACCTACAATATTTGGAATATAAATTTCTTGAAATTGTTGGCTATTGCTTTCGTGGACAGGTTTTACATAGTCTGAAAAATATGTTTATGGTAGTCTCTGTGCTTTGAATCTACATACACTTAGTTGTTTGTATCCTAAAAATTTCCAAGTCGTGGATATGATGAAAATCAAGACTTACGAATAGGAAATAAATAAAATTAGCAACTACAAACATAGATTTTGTTCAGAATCAAAGACGATTGAAAGATAACAGTAAGTTGACTTCTAAAATGTCAGGAGTTTATAAACTAATGTTAAAAAATACAGGTTCAGCCTCATGTGGGGTACAGTCCCGATATCTAGGACAGTGTCCCAAGTACCAATTATTTCAATTTGACGCCATAAAGAATAGAGCCGTTCCGATGATCAATTATAACCATACCTCACTGATCGCTTGGGATCTTTGGGTTGACGGAAGTTCATTGATTCTCTCTATGCTTTATAGTGTGCCATATTTCATGAAGAGTAAATACTACGAGTAACTCATACGGCTACCTAGATAATATTATTTATTAAAAATTAATTTTAAAATGTTGACAGAAAAGTTTCGTACTGCAAATAGGCTGAGAGGTTTTTAATTGCATTACACACCTGAAATTTATAAATAGATGCTTAACAAATTGTAAGTAAATAATGAGAACATCGCATTATATCCGTTCACCGGAACCGTTTACATCAAAGATACCATCTCTTACGACAAATAAGATTCAAATACACATGACTTGACCGTAAAATATAAGTGTGGTACCACAGGAGTAAGGCACCATTATAACTATTTCTAGTTCCAGGTGATAGGTGTATCAACAACCTCCCAATAAGACACAGAAAATAATCTAATCATATAAACTTACCAGATGGATGTTGTATCGGTTGCGGTCTATATGGATTATTACCGAAGTATCCTCCTGAGAAGAAAGGTGGTCGAGTAGAAGGATACATTGGCTTCTGAGGACGGGTTGTCACCGACGATATTGTAGGTTGGGAATGGGGTGGTCTATTTAAGAAACCGTTAAAATAATTGCGATGGCCGTGTCGTTGTTGACGCCTCTGTGATTGCTGTGTTACTGTTAAAAGGTGTAGTAGAACTTATAAGATCGGGTACACAAAATATTATATGTTTATTTACTTATAAAGTGGACGGAAAAAGACCACGAGGTAGCGGCCCGACACGTTGGACTGACCAGACCCGCACTACCCTCGACACCACGGTTCACGATGTTCTACACTCGGCGGCAGATAGAGGCAATTGGCGTGGAATGATCCGGAATACACTCTTGTTGCGAGTCGGTGGTTATGATCCTCCGCATTGAGGAGACCGAAGCAAGAAGAAGAAGAATTTACTTATAAGAAAAACAATGTGAATTGTTGATGAATGAATAAATTAAAAAATATCTTACTAGAACTTAAATCATTTTCATCGTAATCTTCTATTTCACCACAATCATTTGCATCATCTTCTTGAGGGTTTTCTTGTAAATCATTAAATGGAGAATTACTATTCGAATAATTCGGAGCTAACAAATCATAGAAAGCTCCAAAAGTACGACCAGTATACTGATTATAACTCGCAATTTTTCGATGAGGAGCTATTTTATTCGTCGGGCATAATGGATTAACAGTTATTGCTTGTAACGAAGCAACTAGAAGTACCTGAAGCAAAAACGAACAACATGCGTTAATCTTACTGTGATTGCGTAAGTAAATATTAGTTAAATGTACAACAGAATAGTAAACTTATTATTCTAAAATAATACAATAAGATAATACAATATAAACAATACGATATAATGCTAATTGAAGTAATTTTGACCTTAAAAATGAATCCTTTCGTATGTCTTGTAACTCGTAACGATAAGAACTTATAAACATACGTATATGCTATAAATACAAACACATACATATAATATATAATATCTGTGAGTGTTTTTCTTTTATAAATTCGAAACGCTAATTATATCTGACTGATTCATCGACGCAGAGTCAACCCTGCTGGTCTAAAAAAATTACTTTTTAAACTTACTATTTTGGCCAATTTTAACCTTCCTGTATTGAGTAGGTATTATGCGTTATTTTTTATAATTGCACCGCCAAAGAGGTATAATAAGATATCAAATGTCCGTTATTCTCAAATTAGAGCATAAACTTTCACATCCCTGCTACTAGTTAAAAATAAAATAAAATAGTTAAAAATACAAGTACCGGCATGTCTTTGAATATTTCTATTCGTCTCAATTAGATGTTGAAAGCTTACGAGGGAAATTAGTAAATTTTGAAAAAAGTGTCATAAATATTGATATTAAAGCTTCGTATTTATCGGAATATAGCTTAGAAAAAACTACTTTAATCAAGAAGGTCCAATTTTTGCCTTTCTATGGAAACATAAAAATATGTCATAGTTTTAAACTTCCACAGCAATAATATTACACAATTGTAAGATATATAACAACGACAATTTAATGTTAAAACAATCATTTTCTTACCGAAATAAAAATAATTGTACAACGATTAAACGATATCATCCTCGAAACTTTATATATTAACAATATAACTTAAAACAAACTTTTCACGATGAAGGCCCAAAAATGTCTGACATAAAACCAAATTAGCATTGCTAAAACAGCTCGGTAAATGACAAGTCCCACGCCAAAAGATCCAATTTTTTGGGCAATACCCAGTCCATTATAGAAAAGTTGTGTACAACTTACGAAATATGTGACGGTAACAATTCAACCCGCCTAGTTTTTCAAAAGTTAACTTAATATAATAATATAAGCGCTTGGCATTTTATTTTTTATTTTCTTATATATATTTTCATTATTGAGCGTTACGATTTTTAAAATTAAGAATTCTCAAAATTATTCCATCTTACCCCATCAAACTAGTTTACAAAGCTGTGAACTTAAAAAAATAGGAAAAAAAATTTACAATGACGTAATAAAAACCACACATACCCATTCGACAAAGGCCTAGCAAATAAGACTGCACCAGGCGGCCTTTATCTAGTGTCAGCAAAGACTCCAAGCGGAGCCCCGTGAGCTCGCCTACACGTCCGGTGAATCTAGAATAACCCCACGAGGTTTCCACCATAGGCAGGTCTTTATTAATTGAAGCAGGCAAAATGAAAAATTCGGATCATGTCATTGTGTTAAATTTTAACTAAATACCTCCACAATATTTACTTTTAAGACCTTAAAATTACGCCATTGCTGCAGCTACCATTGGTCGATACCAATCTTTGAACCCCATTACTTTCCTCGGTATAACGGTGGCCGAGAAACGATTACTGGTAAGGACCCTTGTTAACCCTTTTTTGTTCGAGTAGGGAGCCGAACCTCATACGAGGTTTCCGAGCCTAGGGGGCGTGCAGTGTATTTGGGACTTGACGGTCTGCAGATGTTGGGAACAGACCGCAACTTGTAAGCCTGCAGAGATAGGTACCATCACCCTGCTGATTTCTGTCGCTATTAAAGGTTGGAACAGACTTTATACTACATATAAAACAGACTTATAACTAAATTCTCAAGGTGGGGGGGTGGCATTTACGCTGTTGATGTATATGAGATCTGGTAACCACTTAACACCAGGTGGGCTGAGAGCCCTTTCAGGCGTCTAACCAATAACAAAAATCATTTTAATCGAGAAAAAAACCTAAAAACATTAAGATTAAATGACCCTTTTTTTACTCCAGTGTCTCCAGAGAAGAAGAGAAAGACCGAGAAAAACGCAAGACCCGCACCGCAAAACCGAAATAGACCGTGGGCAGCGCACAGAAGCCACCTTATGAAACCACCTTAGTCATCATGGCCTGAAGGATAAAGACGTCCGGTGCATTCTTGTTGAGCGATGCATCGGTATTCGAATCCCAGGCGGGTACCAATTTTTCTAATGAAATACGTACTCAACAAACGTTCATGATAGACTTTCACGGTCAAGGAATAACATCGTGTAATAAAAATCAAACCCGCAAAATTATAATTTGCGTAATTATGGGTGGTATAAGGTTTTTTTTTATTGCTTAGATGGGTGGACCTGGTGTTAAGTGGTCACTGGAGCCCATAGACATCCACAAGGTAGATGCGCCACCCACCTTGAGATATAAGTTCTAAAGTCTCAAGTATAGTTACAACGGCTGCCCCACCCTTCAAACCGAAACGCATTACTGCTCCACGGCAGAAATAGGCAGAGTGGTGGTACCCACCCGCGCGGACTCAAAAGGGGTCCTACCACCAGTAATTACGCAAATTATAATTTTGCGGGTTTCATTTTTATTACACGATGTTATTCCTTCACCGTGAAAGTCAATCGTGAACATTTGTTGAGTACGTATTGTTTAGAGCAATTCTGAACATGAAGTTTGTATAACGATTTTTTTAATTTAGAAACAGAATAATAATTTTGACAACACAGTCATTGTAAGTCAATCAACAATTCAGGTCGTACGTGCACGTGTTATAACTACATTAAAATAAAATAAAAATAACCTTCTCTCTGAATATATCGAATTATTGAAGCGATCAGCACAAATTACAGTCCACGCTCTACACACGTATTTCATTAGAAAAATTGGTACCCGCCTGAGATTCGAGCACCGGTGCATCGCTCAACACGAATGCATCGGACGCCTTATCCGTTAGGCCACGACGACTTCAAAGTTTGGTTCCGATTGCGTTCCGATACGTATCGTGGATTTCATGTCTATAGGCTACGGTAGTCACTAATGAGCAACAAAATAAAATAAAAAACTAGAAAGTCCTCAGATCATTCCCCAGCTAGTGTATACACAGAGAGAACCAAAGTTCAAACCATCAAAAGATGTAAGTAAGTATTCAAATATACAGGAACAGCAAAGCAAATTATTTGAAATCATATAGTTTTCGTCTTTCGTAATTCAAATCCTTATAAAAAAGACAGACTGACATCAATTTGGCAATACATATTCCCATAAACGAATGCAGCCGGTTTCCAAAACTTTTAATATAGTTACGAAATCTGACATTTGTTTCGTTTTGAATAAGTGACAAAATAACGTCAAATCATCGATGCGACAAATCATTAATAATCAATCAATATGTCATCAGTCATATTAACAACTAGCGGCCCGCTCCGGCTCCGCTCGGGTCTTTAACAAAAATGTCAACGATATTTCACGTTGTTTTATTTTTTTAAATAAAAGAACACTTATTCCGGCATAACTATAATAGTTAGACATATGCTGTCGCGACACTCTTTGTAAATAATAATGGGTTCTACAAAGTCGTAGTACATTATTTTATTCTATCATAAATAGTTTTCGTAGGGCACGCGATGTAAAGAATGTTTTATGTAATTTTTTTACACATTAGGTTACATTATTGAAGTTTTAGTAAGAATCTTTAATTTTTTTCAAAAAAGATTTAGCCTATGTCACTCGGGAATAGTGTAGCTTCCAAACAGTGAAAGAATTTCCCAAATCGGTTCAGTAGTTTCGGAGCCTATTCAATACAAACAAACAAACAAATCTTTCCTCTTTATAATATTATATTATATATAGTATAGATAAAAAGATATTTAAAATAAGTGTTTTTTTAAGGGATTTTATGACCTGGTAACTAAGACTTTTAGGTCAAGTCTTATTTTAATTTTAATGATACGTAACTTTTTTATAATATGAAAATGATATTGAAATGAAATGAGATGAGATGGGGATAAAGTATAATCTCAGTAAAATGGTAGTCATTTACTGAGACTTTTTCAGTGAACTATTTAGAAGATTCCGAGAAATTACGTTCAGTGGCTTTGTTTCATTTTCCCACATTTGTGCACTTTCACAGATATTAAACAATTAATAAACCACAATATTACACATTTAAACCTGAAGAAGCTCTAAATAGACAACATAAAACAATTCACACAACTTCACTCCTCGCGTTCCCGCCAAAAAGTCAATTATATACTCGACATTAGCAGCAATGGCATGGCATCGCAAGAAACCAATTGCCATAGTCAAAAAAAGAAGAAAAGAAGCCTGGCGTTCTACAAGTTCAAAAACGCTTCAGAAACTGTAGGGTTCGTCTTGGACATTGTTGTTCTTCTTTTATAAGATTAGGATACGTGATAATTCCCTGTGATTCTGGTAAAATGCTTGTCACAATTGGAGACTTCTTCATTTTCGTATGTTATCCATTCCTCTATTGTAAAAAATTATTTGTAAAAATTATATGTCCATGAATAATCAGATCACTATATAGTGTATATTTTAAGCGGAACTCGCCAAAACCATTGGCAAATTGCTATAAATGAATACTAAAAAAAAACACATTATATAACCGCATACCGTTTTTTCACTTCACATTTGGAATAGAAAAGATACCACTGAGTTTTCTGAAACATAAACTCTGTTTAAAACTCCATCGTGGGTTCTACATCCCGTTAAAAAACAATTTAATTACCTAGTTGATTCACAACATCGTCCTACTCACCAAACTAAATAAAGAAAGAAATTAGGAATAGCAGATTGCTTCATCGATTTAGATAATGTGCAATTTATTTGAGAAGAATGATATTTAATAGTAGTATGAAATCGGTCACCGATCCTCAATTGCCACGTTGCCAGTGCCGCAATAATAAAAAAAGTCATCGATCTTCAATGGAATTAAAAGTGCACGATACGATCCAATAATATGGATACAAAATTTTGAGTTCTATTTCTTGAGTTGAAAAATGGCCAAAAGACACGGCAGAGTTTATTTAGGATATGAAGAAGAATTTATAGCCGAAAAAAATCAAACCTTAGTCAATTACAGTGTCAACAAAATTGGTGGTCAGCCTGTACGTTTGCTTTGTAAATAGTGCAAACTTTACGTACTAGCCGCGTTTATTTTCGTTAAATTAAACCTTATTATTTTTATCTTTAGAATTGGCCACCGTTGGAAAATTTTCAATATTCTTTTAAATGTCCGCTTTGTGGACTACATCGGCTACTGGTTATACAATGCTATGCTCCTTTGGAAAATTCTGTTTACCACCGAACTTTATATGTTTTTGCCTGCATCAATCCCAATTGCTGGATCCAATCAGAAAGGTATAATTTATACACAGAAATTTATACAGTGTAGTTAAACCTCAGTAGGGTATACTTTATTAAAACTAATAAAATAAATAAATAGAACATAAAAAATTTAATTTATAAAAAATGATTTCTTCTTGTCTCTATTAGCGACTTCTTCTACATATTACTTAGTTTTTCCTACATTTACCATTGACATAAATTATTTCTCTTCTGCAATGTATAAATATGAGCAATAGTTGTATCTTTTAAATGAGGTTTGTTTTTTTGCTTTCAGATTTATTATTGTATAAATGTAGTTTTTCCCTTTATTGTGTACCTATCCTCAAAATCTTATGCTGAAGATTTTTTTTAATAAGTAGTACCTTTGTATGAGATTTAATAAATATCAAATGTCAATACATATATAAAGTAATATTTTTTAATATTCATTAAAAAATTATTTATTAAAAAAACTTATTAATTATTATAAAAGAAATATATAAAATTAGCTCACTGAATTTCTCACTGGATCTTCTCAGTAGGTCATGTTTTCAATCTGGTGGTAGATTCTACAAAGCACTGTTCTTGCTAGGGCCAGTGTTAGCAATGCCTCCTGGTTTGAACCCCGAGAGCTCACCTGCATGTTAGGGTTACACTGACATAGCCTCTCATGACTATCAGCTTAGTAAAAAAAAAACGTTAATATAAAAAATCAGCTTAGGTAGAAAAAAAAAGGTTTTTTTTATCCTGGTGGTCTTGATCAAGTAAAATTAAGCCAAAATAATAAAATTATTTTATTGTCGGTCCTTGATATGTTAAAATTTTGTTGATAGATTCCAGTATATAGAAACATACCAATCGAGTTAATAAAGGGACAAGATAAAAATGTATCAAAAATATTTGTTTTTTTAGCTGGTTATGTTTACGTATGCAATATGAAGATAAAAAGACTAAAGAGGCAAGTGCAATAGTTGCAATACCAAATCTAGAAACCAACTTAAGTTGGTGTAGTGGTGCAGACGAGTGGGATGAAAATGATAATGATGACTCAGCTAACGGAAACCTGATGAGTGTTGACAATGACCCTAGCCCCAATAATGTTGTGCAAAGGTAACAGATATTTTCCAACAATGATTGCTTATGAGTGAAATATTACGACATCATTGGTATAATGTAGTAAAATATGTCTTATAAATGTAAATTTAAAATATTTCTAACTAAAATGTGTTACAGAATTTCTGATGAAGATGAAGAGAGCAATTCCTATGAACTCGAAACTGTCGAACAAGCCCTTGGGAACCTCCAAATGTTTGATGCTCATAATGCAAATATGTCCCCAGTTCAAGGTATAATTTTTTATTTCCTACCTTTCCTAGTAACCTCAAGGGGTTATACCAAGTTTGCCAAATGTGTAGCTTTTGGGTCTTAGCTTAGTACTGCAAGGTACAAATGAACAATTTATGTTGTTATGAGTTTTTATTAACTTAGCTCTTTAATGTGTAAAATCGACATCATTTATTCTAAATAAAAAACGGTTGGTAATTGTAATTACCCTGAAGCAGTCATGTTTCAGCTTGAAGCTCAAATATGATTGAAATTTCAACGTTTGGTCCCTAGGTGGGCTGTGAACTCATGTCTGGTATTATTATTTTTATATGTCTGAGCCGGGGCTCCCAAATACCACCTACTTCCATTTGACTCCATACAGAAGAGGATTGTTCGGATTTTCAATAACCCCATTCTCATGGAGCGTTTGGAACCTCTGGGTCTGCAGAGGGACTTCGCTTCTCTTGGTATATTGTCCCATATGTTCCATGGGGAGTGCTCTGAGGAATTACTTGAGATCATCATCTCAAGCAATTCCTCAGAGCACTTGTAGGGTTGGTCCTTAACATCTGTGAATATTATGAATCTCGATAATCTCAAAACACTTGGACGAAATTACCATGACCAACCTAAGTTATGAAAAATTATAATGTTGAATTATATAATGTATGTTTGAATTGAATAACTAGGTGCAGTTGGTGCAATATCTGCTCCTATCGCAGCAGCCGAATTAGAAGGTGGAGATGAATCAGGCTTAGTCACTGTTGATACACCAACTATGCCTTCAAGAGATATAGAAACTTTATTGCATAAGGTATGAAATGATTTTCTCCATCTGACATTATCAGCTGCTTTGACCAATATTTAGTTTAGTGTTCCTACATAATATGTTATTCATCATGCTGAATGTTACAATCAATTTTGGGTTACAGGAAGATCAAGAAAATTAGAGATTCGAAAATATTAAGAATCGTAAATAATCTTAAAATTCTGATCGTCTAAGTTTAATGGGTTCATGCCATAAATGTGATATTTGAATCTTTCTACCCTATTTCTATTTTATATAATAGACATATAGCCGTTTTTCAGTACAATTAAAAGTCTACATATTGCCCACATGTCATGGTGCCTAAGGCTGGTAGAGTACGCGTCACTTAAAAAGAACGCTGGCGGTCAAGCTGCGCAGTAGGCTATTTATCGATGTATTTGGTGGAATGAGGTGCGGCGCGGGGCGGGCGGGTCACCTGCCGCATGCTTGCCGGTGTGCTATTGGTTCGTCAGTCGACCTTTGCTTTCCGCGCTAGGTTCATGTTACGTTCGTTCTCAAAATACTATCGGGCACATAAGTTTTAATTACAAAATGGTTTTACATAGAAAAGTGAGAAAAATGATTTATGACGTATATTGTTTTATGAAGAAAGAGGCTGATAATAATGCAGTTGATAATTTGAAATAATGCATGAAACGGACCGCAGTGGCAACAAAATCATCCGAGTCTAATTTAATTTTTAGGGTTCCGTACCTCAATAGGAAAAAAACGGAACCCTTTGATCACTTTGTTGTCCGTCCGTCCGTCCGTCTGTCTGTCTATCTGTTCGTATTCAGATTAAACATTAAACGCAGAAATTAAACATGTTTTTAATTTTATTTCATAAAAATCTATCTAATATATTATTTTTAATGTACATACCTACCATGTACGATCTTCCCACCGTACAATTTTATTATAGTTAAGGATTGCCGACCACCAACAGTACCAGAACGTCATGCTTACTCGCGATGCGATCCGCTTTTTGCCGCGTGACAACAAATAATGTAATATGAANAACGCAGAAATTAAACATGTTTTTAATTTTATTTCATAAAAATCTATCTAATATATTATTTTTAATGTACATACCTACCATGTACGATCTTCCCACCGTACAATTTTATTATAGTTAAGGATTGCCGACCACCAACAGTACCAGAACGTCATGCTTACTCGCGATGCGATCCGCTTTTTGCCGCGTGACAACAAATAATATAATATGAAATTTAATTACAGTCAAGAGAGTGCATCACTAGCTATCGTACAGTTCACATCAAGAGAAATTATCATTTTTATAACTTTACCTAAACTTTAACTTTCATAAAATACTTTAACTTCAAACTTATGATATCTTTCTACGCTCTCCTGTAACATGTAACTACATACAGCTACAAGAGTACAGAACTACTAAACTGTACATACCTATAACCAATATACGAAGTCGCGAGCAAAAGATTACTTCAAAAATAAAACAAAAGTACTTAGTATTTTCGTGCGCGAGTGTATCCATGCGCAAACACACCCCCTCCACTTTCTTCCAGCGTTCTTTTTACGTGACGCGCGCTCTATGTCATGACTAATGGTGCCTAAGGCTCCCGTAAAATTCTTTTATCAGATGGACACATATCTTGTCAGCCTACCTAAATAAATCTGCAATGAATAGGGCTACGAAATTTTAATAGTTCATATTTCCAGACAGCTGAATTACCAGGGGACTTGAGAAGCCGTCTTATGTGCGCCCCAATGCAATTTACACCAAAATATATTTATGTAGAGGAAGAATGGAAAATTTCTGGTAACCAAGATGACAAAGTTAATGAACTACTTAATAAATATAGCAAAGAAAATGGTGAGTCTTTTCATTTTTATCTCGTAAGTACTACACAGAGTGTTACATAAATTATGTCTCTATCTGTGAGTACCATAGTAATCAATCATGAGCATTTTGAAAAAACAAACTTAGGTGACATTTACAAGTTAAATAATTGGTGGTTCTCAACTGAAGATTCTCATTACATGTTTATGCAATAATCATCATCTAGAAGGAAAAGTATTTATTTTTCACTTATTTCATATTTCTATATATACATGAAGCAAAAACATTGTACCCCTTTTTACGAAAATCCGCGATGAGAAGGAGTGCATAATGTTAATATATTTTATTAAATTAAGCATAAAAAATACATTAATTTCATAAAAAAACATTACACACACAACCATGTGTTTAACACACACACACATACATGCATACTATTTGTTTATTGTCAAACGTTTCTTATTGTTTATAGTCCCTATCAAATTGAGAATAGACTAAATATTTGTCTAAAGTGTAGTCTTGGCGAAATTTGTAATTATAGAAGTTTATTAGTCTTTGGCAATAGAATCATATAGTGTATAGTCCCCGGCACGTAACTTGGCAAGAGTCGCTAGATTCGCAGAAGTCGTTTTTTAGGTCTCTTTGGTTGTCAAGCGGGGCGTGGGGAAAGACGTAGCACCGTTCCGAGCGCGCGATTGGTGAGTCAGTCGACCCTCCCCTCCCGCACCGCGTCCACGTACCGTTCGCTCCCGGTTACACATGCGCCTATTAAATTGTAGGAACCCTTTGTTTATATTGAGTTTTTAGTTACGCGTTTTTATTATTGTTTTAAATTTAGTTTTTGTTACGAGTGCTATTGTTTTAAGATTGTTTGTAATGCCAGGACCAAATACCAATGACCATATAGTTGATTCAGTCACTGAGTGTTTTATTATTTACGCCAGTGACGACAGCGACTCCTCGTTATGTCGACGATGAGGAGCCAACTCCTTCCACCAGCTCAGGTGCTACCATAAATTTAATCCAAGGGGTAGCACTATTAGAAAATGATAGTGACGGCGGCGACACATAATTTTTAATATTAAGTATATTTTTTTAAATAAACTTCTTAACTTTTAATTGTATTTTATTTATAACACCTAATACACTTCACGAATTCCTCTCTTTTCTTTAACTTTCTTCACACAGGCTTCAAAATAAATTATGGCAAATAAAAAAATTAATAAAATAAAGTTAAATTATATGCGGGCAATAAAAGTGACCATTTTTTTGTTGCAATGTGCACTATGCGCAACATTACCCCCACTACACCAAAACCTTGCCAACTTACGTGCCGCTTACTATACAAACTTATAATTTCAATTAATTATAGTCGAATTTCGACTACCGGGAGACGACTAGTTTCTATAAGTTAAGGACTCAGAACATATTAATTAATGATAATAGTATATCAGAATCATATTGTCATAGTAATATATATCTGATATATCAATAATGATATAATAATAATAATATAATTATAATGATATATTAATGTCAATTATAATCCACTAACAGAGATAGAGCATGCAATTGACAAAGCTGGTGGTGGTGGTGGAGATGAAGAAACATATGAAGAGGCAGCACCCTTACATGGCGATAGATTGTTTCATGCATTTATTTCACGGCTTCGTCAAAATCCAGGACAAATCTTAAGGCAAGTTGTCATAGTATTAGAGAATTATACCCAGATTATTTTAATATTCTTTTGGTTTTATTATATATTACTTATCATTTGACACAACACATATTGTGACAACGTTAAAAATAATTAGAAAACAATATTTACTTAGTAGGTATAAATTATATTTAAAACTACTTTTATAGTTTAATCTGAAAGCTCTAGCAGTTTCTATGACTTAAATACTCAAGATATTGTTAGTAGTTTTGGAGTTAAAAGAAATAAAAAAATCCAGGGGCAAACAAATTGACAGAATAATAAAATGATACTGGCGAGATTAAACCATAAAAGCAGTTATGTTTACGACTTGAGGAATCCATAGAAAAAACTACAGGTATAAATTAAATAAACCAAACATTAAATTATTATCTCCGCTCATGGCTCAGTGTGCTTAGTGCGAGTTTCTTAACGTTCTCGATAGCGTAAAAGTTAGCCAATTGTATGCAGTTGAAACAGCGCCCCTAGCGGCACACATACGCGAACGATCCCATTCCAAACAAATATGAGCTAACTTTTACGCTATCGAGAACGTTAAAAAACTCGCACTAAGCACACTGGTCCCCTGATATTAAATGGTTATTGAAGCTCATATTCGCCATAACTTTTTTTTTTTTTTTTTTTTTTTTATTGCCTTTGTAGGCAGACGAGCATACGGCCCACCTGATGGTAAGTGGTCACCGTCGCTCATGGACGTCAGCAATGCCAGGGGCAGAGCCAAGCCGCTGCTTACCATAAAGAACTCTCCGCAAGCCTCGTTTGAAGAAGGACATGTCATAGCGCTCGGAAAACACCGTGGAGGGGAGTTCATTCCAAAGCCGGATGGTACGTGGCAAAAAAGATCTTTGGAAACGCACTGTCGATGAACGCAGCGGTTCCAGATAATATGGATGAACTCTGCTCCGATGGCGGGAGGTGCGATGATAAAAAGNGAAAGGAATAGAACTGGCTCTCCAACCCACATGCCGGAACACAGCTAGGCTATTTGGCGGCAGACTCTAGTTGGAGGGTGGTCGCCAGCCAGTCGGACTAGGTCCTACCACCGATTGTGTTTTCGGCTCCCGTTTAGCACCACCCAGGGGTTACTTGTAGGGAATCGCGGGTTAAACCTACGGAAGCGGGAAGCATCAACCCCCAAACGACTTAAACGACTTAAACTTAAACGACACCGCCTTCCAAATGAGGTCGATGTCTATTCTGTAAAATTGCCAAGCTACCTCAAACGTATCAATAATTTGCGGTAAAATAAACATTAGAACGCAATATTTCAGGTACTCCCGAGACGAACCGCCCATACTAGGTGCTTCAATATCAAGTTCTGGGACTCCAGATTGCCCTTCCGTCCCAACTATCTGTGATCGATGCGGTTCCAGATTAATTTGCGAATTGCAACTCGTACCAGAATTCGCAGAGGCCCTTCGTTTGCCAAACAACACTGCTCTTGATCATTTACATTTCCTTTCTGTCCTTATATTTACGTGCTCACTGAGTTGCTGGCAACCCAATGATGTCTACATAAAGGAAACAGTAGTCTTCCAACCGGAAGTGATGTGAATATTAATGTTGAGCTTTCTTGTGTGCAATATCACCAAATACAATTGATATTAAATCCAAAACCGGTTTTCATCTTGCGATCTATTTCATTACTTTCGTCGTTTATGCGTGTGTTAGTGTTAAAATATTATATTATGAAATTGTTCAATTGTTCCTTGTATAACATTAGGTTAAGTTAATACGAGATCCTGCCTACCATCAATCTTTTCAGTTCACACACGATTATCTTGATTAACGTATTTTTCAAAAAAAAACGTGGTTAGCGTCGTCGACTTTCGTTTTTTTTTTTTTACCTAGGCTGATAGTCTTGAGAGGCTATACGTAGCGTCAGCGTAACCCATCCATTTTTGTGTGATTCAGAAACAAACAAACACTTTCAAAATGTAATTATTTGTTGCGTAAGGATGATCCATGATTATTTCATCTTTTTTTTTCATGGTCTCTACCTATCTATTCGCTGGTAGCCTAAGAGGCTATTCCAGCTACGCCTGAATTGGTAGGTGAGCTCTCGGGGCTCAAACCAGGAGTCGTTGCTAACACTGGCCCTAGCAAGAGCAGTGCTTCGCAGAATCTACCACCGGATCGGAAACGCGACCCACTCGCGTGGGCTCTGTCAATGGGTTAGTTTACTCGTCGAACCCTTCGTTGCAAGCCACGGGTTCGACGAGAATGGTTCTCGGTGCTTGAGTTACCTAAATCTTCTGCTAGGGCCAGTGTTAACAAGACTTCCGGTTTGAGCCCCGTGAGCTCACCTACATGTTAGGATGAAGCTGAAATAGCCTCTTAAGGCTATCTATCAGCATAGGTAGAAAAAACAAAAAAAGTTACCTAAAAACACCGTTAGTATATCGGGAGGATCCGAAATCGTCTTTTTCTTGGTTAGTCTACCTATAGATGATAACATACTATTACAAACATTTTAAATATATTAAATTGGACAATAAAAATCGTAGCATTGACATCTTTTATAAAAACGCTTTTTCAACTTTTTTTTTTTGGTCGTTTTTTTTGTCCACTGCGACAACGGTTTCTAATATGATTGTAACCACAATTTCCTGATACTTTATCTAAGATTGATAAACTTACCACACATTATACATTATTCGTAAAACATCATAAATGTATCTGTGGTTAATGATGTTAATTTTTTTTTATGTCTGAGAGATTACTATTGGCACGGAGGCCTTTCCAGTTTTACCAGGGCAGGTGGGCGAGCAAGGGCTCAGCCAGGAAGGGTGGGATTTGCTAAAAGCTACCCGAGCGCCTCCAAAGGAGACCTAACAATGCTTCGCGAATGAATCTACTACCAGATCGGAATCGCGACCCGCTAAGAAGATCCGGCGAGAAACTCAGCGGGCTGATGTTTAGGTTAGGTTGCACGTCGAACTCTTTGCCAAGTTTGACAAGTACGGTTACCGGGGTCCCTACTCTTAGTGTTAGAGCTAAAGGTGTCTAATGCAAGGGTTTAACCGATTCCAATAAGGAAGAGGTTTTTCAATTCAGACAGATTTTCTGTTTTGAGAATTTTTTGTTTTGCACTACCAACTTCGTGTGTGCCTCCACTGAATTCAATAGTTTGTAAATTAATACAAGCTACTGCAAGTCTTGATAGTCTGTAGTTTCGCGGATGATGAAAATAACGGTCGAATAGTAAGAAAATTCAATAATTAAAAACAAATCTCTTGCCAGTGGTTATTTGGTCAGCTTCTTCTGGCAATTTTTTTATATTATTTTTTATTTATTGCTTTTGTAGGCAGACAAGCATACGGCCCACCTGATGGTGAGTAGTTACCGTCGCTCATGGACTTCAGCAAATGCCAGGGGCAGAGCCAATCCGCTGCCTACCGATAATCTTCAACCATTAAAAATAATAATACCTAAAAATTTTCATTTATTTAAAAAACTTCAAGCATACACAGAATACACATGAGAAAGTGTTTTGAAAAAATAATATGTATTATCGGTTTTTGTAGGTATATATTCCAATAAAAAAATTCGTTAAGTAACGTTTTACATTATAGATAATAAATTTTCATATTTTAGTCCTAGATTAATCTGTGATCAACTCTAAAGTCCATTTACATTATCTCTAACATAAAATTAAAATAGTTCAAACTAAGTAGTTTTACTGTTGTTAAATGACACCTGAATATTGAAAAGTCGCTTAATTTGACTTTTTATAGTTGAACTAGTTTTATGTACCATTATTTAATATTAAATTTATTATAAATACATATGAAGTGTAGGTTATTATCTATGATTTTTACGGACGTAAGGCAGTAACGCAAAAGACGTTCGAATATTCTGGGCCATTGAATAATAATCCACCAGAAAGCAAGTTTATTAACACTTCTTGAGTAATTTTTTTGTCCTTTTAGCACTTGTTTTAATTATTAGGGTGAACATGCAAATGAGCTCTCAGTCAGACTGGTGTTAAGTTCTCGGAGCTCACTGTGTCGTGCCTTGTGCTCCTGACCTCTGCACAAGATTTCCGGTGTGCTTGTTTCGACATTCACAACACCGGAGATAATTCTAGCCTTGAATCAAAAAGTTTTTTTCTTTCCAAGTATGGTGTCCAGAAATCAGACTTGAACTTTTTACTGAAAAGTACCCACCAAATTTTCTGCATTTACATAAATTAAGGGTTCAACAAATAAATAAAATGTTTCCAATGTAGCATAAGAATTGCCCTGAAATCCGATAAAGGTACAAAAATTAGCAAAATATAGAAGTAATGATATTTAAAGGATGATTGATAAATATTTGTACGATATTTGGATAGTCAATTAAAAAAAACGTTATGAAACTCACGGGACAAAAGTTGAAACTAGTGGAATAAATCAACAACATAGATCAATGCAAAATTTATTAATATTTTTCAAATTAAATTTAACTATTCTAATTTTTTATATCATATTCCATTATTGTTAAATTTTGTGTATGTACTGTTCTCAATGTACTCAAAATAAATTATCTTGTTATTTTTATTTTTGCTTTTATCTGTTATAGTTTTCATAGAACGTTTATTTAAAAACCCAATTTAGTATATAAATAATTGCGTGTTTATTTGTGATATATGCGCTCGGACTTGTGTCTGATTAACATAAAACTTTATATTTTGGTCGCTTCACTGAAAGTTTTCTCTTAGTAAATTAATTAATAACCTGGCCTTTTATCCAAAAAAATGTGCACAGGTTTCTTTTTTAGTACATACCTACTATAAAAATGTCATTATGTATAATAAAAACAAAATAATTTTGCAGTTTTAACGAATGAAACAAAAAGGCATTATTATTAATTTATTTACCATTAGATGACGATGGAACTGATGTAATAAAAGGGTTGTTTTGTAATCTTACTATACTCATTCCACAGCGTACCTCTTTTCAAATTCATAAAAAATTGTAGACGAGCATATTTCAAATGTAAATTTACAATCCAAATATTCAATTACTATATTGCTAGAAATGGGATAAATAACTTGGGACTTGAGTATGTCAATGAGTTAATTTATAAACTATCACTTTGGCCGGGTGTTTCTCTTTTCGTTTATTTCTATCCTGCTGAAACTATTCTAGCCGCTTCTAATACTATTTATTACCAAGGCAACACCATTTGACTGTATTCTGAAATATCAGAGTACCAAAAAAGTAGAAAGTCGAGGCATCTTACATTTTCACAAAATTAACTATGCATGTTATCTCTGCAATAAATGGAAGATATTTACCTTGACCAGCAAAACTAGGGTTCTCGTCTAGTACCTACCTGAATGTAAATTTCAATACAGCCTGTATATGTCAGCTTAAAATGTTGCATACATACTATGTCTAGATATTATAATTAGAGATTATTTTCTAAAATGTTAAAGTTTCTAAAATGCGTCTCTCTGTTGAAGATCTTAAATAAGTAGAATATTTTTTAAAATAAAAAAGTTCAAGCTAGTACGATTATTTTTTTCGTTTAGAAATCAAATTAATTTTATCTTTTTGTGAAATATATGAAAATAAAAAAATACAGATCAAAATTTGCTTATTTTGTGTGTACATAAAAGTCCCAACTTCTATTTTAGGTTCTTGCAGTAAACGAGAACGTGCCGCGACCATTCTGGTTATGGTTCCAGAAATTTACCCTAATTGCATAATAATATTTCATAATTTCATCAATCCAAAAAATAGTTTGGGGTTTTCTCTACATAATATATCTTTCGTAATATTTTAAGAGCAAATGTAATATGAAACGTTATGGAAATGAAATTAGCTATGGAAGAACTTTGAATGAAATGGAATTAAATACGATGGTGTGTTATGGTATGGGATGGTATGATGGATGATACAACACCCTTGTTGAACAAGATTAAATGATCAATTTCTCAGTAAAATTAAGGTTCTTCAATTAAGGGAACTTCAATGGACTTTTTGGAAGAACTCGATGTACTACGTCTAGTGATTTCATCACATTTATGCACATTTGCGGTGCTGAACGATTAATACACGATTATCATTACACTTTTAAATCCGAATTTATATAAAAAATAAAATATAAAACCACTTGTTATTTAAATATAAGTTGCATTCGCGCCAAAAGTCAAGTGTCAAGTGAGTGACAAACAAAAATTTATCTTGGAAAATCAATGTTGCCAGGTTGACAAGTCATAGTTTCATCATTGCCATCGTTTAATTTCAAAAATGTATTCTAATTTATTGTTACTATCGTAGTCCATAGGCTATTGTGTTTATAGCAGTCTTCACTAATTAAATAATTATTTTCAACACACAAATGAATAGATGCATAGTCATTCATTTCAATACATAAGGTAGTTCATTACTAAGCTGTTTAGGTTGAGACAAAAAATTACTTTGGAATATCAGTGCGGGTTAGGAGTGAGGATACAGTACTAACCATAGGTAGTTGAAGAGTGGAAGCATCATCTTGTGATTAATTCACCATTAACTTTTAAAATAATTTCCCACTACTCATGGGCATCAGAAGTGTCAGGGGCACAGCTGATTGGGTCGGATGGAAGAAGCTGCCCTAGATGGCTATCGTTCCAATGAACGATGTACACAGGATAGAATAATTTTAGTTATAGAAATAATTGTACTATAAAGTTAAGTACTTAGATGAATAAACACGTCGTATTCAATGCCCTAAACAAGTCATTACGGATCCTCCCGATCCATTAACGGTGCTTTTAGGTACCTCAAGCACCATTCACGGTCCTCGTCGAACCCGTCGCTTGCGACGAAAGGCTCGACGAGTGAATTAACCCATAGACACAGCCCACTGAGTTTCTATGTAGTTCTATGTAGTACATACAGTATTTCTATGTAGTCTGTGGGCGAATCTAATCTAGAAGTTTCCCACCTCTTTAGTATATAAATTAAAAAAAATTAAAAATAGTTCCAGTCAAATATTCTGTAAAGCCGTGCGTTACTTAAAATATAATGTCTAGCGAAATTTCAGTTCCACCGCCAGTATTATGGGCACAACGAAAGGAAGATGTTTTTCTTACATTTAGTGTGGAAACTAAAGATCCGACGATCAAAATAGAAAAGGATTCAGTGTATTTTAGAGGTGAAGGTGCGCCGGATAATAGACTACATGAGGTAACGATAGCACTGTACGACACTGTTCTTCCGGAAAAGAGTGTTTTTGTAAATAAGGGCAGATGTGTGGAGATGATATTACGGAAAGAAAAAACAGATGGTCCATTCTGGCCGACGCTAACAAAAGACAAGAAAAAGCCGCATTACCTGAAAATTGATTTCAACAAATGGAATGATGAGGATGATGAAGTTGAAGAAAATAATTCATATGATTTCGAGCAAATGCTCCAGAACTTTGGTGGAGCTGGTGGTCCTGGGCAGAAGGCAGAAAAACCTTCGTTTGATGACTTGGAAACTGACTCTGATGATGAGAATTTACCTGATCTGGAATAAAATGACATTAAAAAAGTACAGTAATGTTACTTTTAAGGTTTTTCTAGTTTTAATAAAATGCCTGTAAACGCTGTGTTTATCTTAATTAATACCTACCTGACTTCTATCATATAAGATCAAATGATAAATTTTATAGCAAAATTAGAATGATTTCTTTTTTAAATATCAATGTGGTTTTGATTTTCACTTTGTAGATTAAGTTTAACGTTTCACTATTGCAGCAAATTCATTTAAAACCAAATGATTCAATAATAAAACATAAAGACGGGGTTCATGATCCAATAGGTACTTACTAAAACTTAAATGACTAGCTTTCTGCCTGCAAGGAACAGACTACGCTTTATATCGCTTGGTCAGAAACCTGTGCTTAGCAATGGGAAAAAAGGTGTTCTATATTATTTCTCAGGGCTCTTTCCGTGCTGAATTATATCAAAATTAGATCAGTAATTAGGGTGAAAAAATGTTATGGGTTACTTACTTATAGTGTAATCCTAATCTACCATCCTAATCCACCTAATCTAAAAGGCAGTCTGACAGTGGTTGCTTTTCTTCCAGCATTGTTTAATATAAAAGAGGCCAATTATTAAAACTCCATTTTAGTGATTATTTTCAATTTTCAAAAAAATCACTTATATTGATTTAGTTTTAGATATCTAGCTTCTAAAATGCTGGTGATCTATATCAATCTATGCATTGAATTTGTGGTAACCCAGAGCATTAGGGTACTTGGTATACTCATCAAAGAAGCAACTATTAGACATTCAAATATGGAGAGGTACCACTTTTTGTAAGGAAATATATACTTAACACATGTTTATGAAAAACTTCCATGATGATGAGTAATACTGTTAAATAAAAATGAAAACTGCATAAATGTATAAGGTGTAATTACTGATGGGTGTACTGCCTATGTCCAGCAGTGGACATCTGTGGGCTGATAAGAAGAAGTACTGTAAGCCTGCGCAGGTACCACCACCTTTCTCATATCTTCTTTGAAGCAGTCATGCATTCATAATTGAAGATTAACATAAATACTATATTTTACAATGTAGATTTTGACCTCATGTCTCAACATGAGGGGCAGCATTCACATTGTTGTACCTATGTGCTCTGGGAATTATCACTAAGTGGAATAGCTTGTTCACCCAACTATCTCTTTTTGGCTTAAGCATGGGTCATTCTTGACTTTTATCGTAATTTTGTCGACCAAATGTATTTCAAAAACCTATCAACTTATTCACCAAATTCATAACCGATCGACAAAAAAAAATTATACTGGGTTCTAATACCTTCATGACCATAAGGGTAAAATGTAATTATTTTAATTTTTAGTTCGGCTTTATGAAGTCATCGTGGCCTAAAAGATAGGACGTCCGGTGCATTCGTATCTAGCGATGCACCGGTGTTGGAATCCCGCAAGCGGGTACCAATTTTTCTAATGAAATACGTAGGTACTTTAGAAATGTTCACGATTGACTTCCAAGGTGAGGGAATAACATCGTGTAATAGAAATCAAATCCGTAAAATTATAATTTGCGTAATTACTGGTGGTAGAACCTCTTGTGAGTCCGCACGGGAATGTACCACCACCCTGCCTATTTCTACCGTGAGGCAGTAATGCGTCCCCCGTTATGACTTGCGCGAGTGCGGTGTTCGCTCACGAAGCCCGCACATACATAGACACCCTCGAATCTCTACAGTCCCGCTTTTGCAGGATAACCGTCGGAGCTCGGTGGTTCGTGACTAACGTTGACCTACACGACGACCTGGGCTTCGAATCAATCCGGAAATACATGAAGTCAGCGTCGGAACGATACTTCGATAATGCATAAAGACTGCGTCATGATAATCTCCTTATCGTAGCCGCCGCTGACTACTCCCCGAATCCTGATCACGCAGGAGCCAGTCATCGTCGACGCCCTACATGCGTCCTTACGGATCCGTCAGATCCAATAACCTTTGCATTAGACGCCTTCAGCTCTAACACTAGGAGCAGGCTTAGGAATCCCGGTAACTGTACTCGTCGAACTCGACAAAGAGTTCGACGTGCATCCTAACCCATGCATCAGTTCGCTGAGTTTTTCGCCGGATCTTTTCAGAGGGTCGTGATTCCGGTCCGGTAGTAGATTCATTCGCGAAGCAGTTGCTCTTGAGTTGTTAGGTCTCCTTCGGATGCGCTCGGGCAGCTGCTAGCAAATTCCACCCCTCCTGACGGAGCCTTTGCTCGCCCACCTGTCCTGAAACTGAAAAGGCCTCCGGGCCACCAGTAAACCCTCAATCATAAAAAAAAGTGATGCGTTTCGGTTTGAAGGGTGGGGTAGCCGCTGTAACTATACTAAGACCTTAGAACTTATATCTCAAGTTTGGTGGCGCATTTACGTTGTAGATGTATATGGGCTCCAGTGGTGGTAGGACCTCTTGGGAGTCCACACGGGTAGGTACCACCACCCCGGCTATTTCCGCCGTGAAGCAGTAATGCGTTTCGGTTCGAAGGGTGGGGTAGCCGTTGTAAATATACTGAGATCTTAGAACTTATATCTCGAGGTGGGTGGCGCATTCACGTGGTAGATGTCTATGGGCTCCAGTAACCACTTAACACCAGGTGGGCTGTGAGCTCGTCCATCCATCTAAGCAATAAAAAATAAAAATAAACCCACTTAACACCAGGTGGGCTGTGAGCACGTCCACCCATGTAAGCAATAAAAAAACCTTATTCATTAAAACTTTTTTTTTAAACCTCATTTCATTTTAATTTTTGCGTCGTTTGTGGGGATCAATTCAGATGCCCGGTGTTAAATGAATACCGGTACCCATCGTCATTATAATGTCGATGACACTACACATCGTTATGTTGAATTCTCGATGGCATAATCTAATAGCTCCTCCATCTTTCACACCTGCTGCTTCGCAACAGTAACATGCAGAATGGTAGCACCCAACCATGCAGGCTCACACGCTATATCTTCAATACTTCTTAATGATACCATTTTATAGCTTCGTATCTTTGCAAACCAAAATGGAGTTTATTAACCTCTGTCTGTCGGGACTTAGCACTCGATCAATGTCTACGGTTATTCATCAGAAGAAATAACTTCGCGAAGTTTTTTATAACACACTAGCTGACCCGACAGACTTCGTAGTGCCTCAAACGATAAATAAAACACCTAAACTTTTATATAAAATAAACTTAAAACAAACAAAAGGAATCCGTCCGACGGGGGACACATCAAAGGAAAAACAAAATTGTTATTTTTATTTAATTCCGAGTATTTTCATATTACTTTACCTTTTAAACCTCTCTGGACTTCCATAAATAATTCAAAACCAAAATTAGCCAAATCGGTCCAGCCGTTTTCGAGTTTTAGCGAGACTAACGAACAGCAATTCATTTTTATATGTATAGATAGATAGATTAGCCGTCAAAACTCACTGTTGGTGGAAACGAAATAAGGACAACACCTGTTGGAAGTATAAATGATTATATATTATAATATTTATAATTCATAAATAAACAATATCATGAAAGTTGGTAATATATTGGAATAGGGAGTGAGATAGAATCATTGGCAGAGTCCCCTGAGTTTTATATTGGTATATTTTTTACATAGATATTATCCTTTTTGTTTACACCATCAAGGAGTTCTTACAACCACTGGTCGCTGTACAGTGTCATTACAAATTTAATGAAAGTCCGTAAAATAAAAATCTAATATAGATACATGCAAAATAAACGTTTATTTTGTTTTCTCAGAAAGTGATATGGAGACGCTAAACAAATGAAATTGTTGACCGTGCCTTCGTATATTTAGAGTCATCGTTATGCAGTATATAAGTCTGTTAAGGCTCTCACATTTCAAAATGTATGCTGCTCCTCTACCCGGACAGAAAACTGGTGCTCCGTAGCTTTGACAGTCAAACATAAAATAAGAATTTCCACTCTTGCCAAAAGCTAAATTTTTTGCTGGACTGATTAGTAACCCCTGATTGCTTTTCTCAAAGAAGTAAACCAATGCTTTGCTCAAATTAAAACGATCCGGTAATAAATTATAGAAAAATCCGAATATGATATTTTCAAATTTAACGGAAAATGAATATGGAAACATATCCTCGAATTTACTATCCAAATCGTTTACGTTCAATTCATAATTGGGTTTATTTCCGATTTTATTTAAACAACTTTTGTGATATTTATCTCCAATCTCTACAATTCCATCGAGAAAGTTACTAGTCCAGGCACTTATGTTGCAAGCTTGAACCATGACGAGTGCTATAACACACGTCGCGAGGTACTGTTTTCCTCTGTGGTCTTCATCGAATTTCGTATCCATAAGATGAAGTGTTCCCCACAACGAATACAAATCACCAGGAAATTCTATGTCCCAATCTTTCCACATGGTCTTGGGAGTTTTCCGTTCAAACCCTAAATCGTTAAGTGAGTTCATTCTAGACCATGGTAGCATTTCAATATTCAACCAATACATTTTCTCGTCAACCAATGGCCGATTCTTCCTACGTTTAAGATACGGTAAATTTGGATTGTTGTCAGGTTTGAATAATGGGCTAAGTCTATAGTTTAGGGCTGAATGCCGTGGGGCAGTTTTAACTGACGTCAATTCAAAGGTATAAAATTCAGGTGTATCGATTGCCTTTCCGAATGATGATTTCTTAATTCGGCGTATCAATGCATCCATAGTTCGATACAAAGTCCACGATGCCACGGGACCGGGTTTCTTCTTATCCTCTTGAACAGAATCGGTTTCCTTCACAGCCGGATCGTCACTTGGAGGCGAATAGGGATCAAAAAGATGAAAATATCCTTCTGTTTGACATACTACTATACTACATTGAGGAAATCTAACAATAACGTACCGAAGTCGTCTCAAGACCGCTTTCAAGTATTGCTCTAACTTTTTTTCTGGATTTTCATTAATAACTATTATCTTTTTTATATTTATATTAATAAATTTACCATCCACTATAATGTTTCTGATTACGCGTTTTTCACAAACACCAAGATTAGTCGCTTTTTCGTATATTTCAAGACCTTTTTCAAGACAGGTGTCTACCACAACATGGTCCCATGTACGAATAGGATGCATGGTTGCCATTAACATTGCTATTAAACTAACGAAGTGGCACGATTTAACATCTGAACTAGGCTTTCGGTCCTGCAGTGCAGTCGTACCTTCTATTCTGTACATACCATTTATAAGCTGGTAACCTACTGACTGTTGACTCTTGCGTTCTGCGAGTGCAACGGAACTTCTCTTGTCAGTGTCTTTGCCAGATGAAATTATTGATGGCCTCGACTTTTTAGATTTGGGCAATCCAGTAGAATAGTCGTAATCTTCGGGAAGTTTTACGCGCGGTTCGGTCAAAAGCCTCCTTACCAAGATTCGGCTCAATATAAACTGCTGGTCCTCTTTCTTTCCATCCTTATTGAAAATTATTCTGCAATTGATATACATTGTTTAGGTATCAATTTGAGAGTTTTTATGTTGTTGTGTGTTACCGTCCGGGTTGATTTCTGTCCTACTTATTTCCGCCACAAAGCGTTCCGATTTGGAAGGTAAGATGAATGTTATCGTTTTGGTATCGCTACTTCGGCCATGAGTGTTCTGGTATCTATAGATAATTGGTAAACACAACTTAAGTACACCTGTTGTATTGCTCCAGCAAAAATAGCCTTTTACTATTAATCTTTAAAAATAAAGATTACCCAATAGGTTACTCAAATACATTAGTGGGTTAAATATAAGCTTCATTTTAAGTACATAAAAACACTTCCGAGCAACTAATGTATCTCTGGAGCTGCACACAAATAACTATATCTAGATTACCACAAGATTTCATGACTTCGCTGCCGTAAGCGATATTGAAAATATGAAAAGCCTTACCTGCACACAAGATGGTGCAGAGTGCGAAAGCGTAAAATACAGGCTTTCCCTTTGTTATTTTCGTCTCTCAAGCCCATTGCGTTGCAAGGACTGCCGTCGAATAAATAGTACACCTGATTTCTAACGAAAAAAGCACAGCTGTAAGATGTAGTCGTGATCATGCCGCGATCGTATTTAGAAAAGAATTTTCTTGTTAAAACATCTTCAAGTTGCCATGTCGGTCCCTCTCCGACTACGTCTATGTTAGCATGATAGGCCTGCGGAATATATTGAGTAAAATAGTTTAACGACTAACTGTATATATAATACACAAACGTCTTTTTAAATCGCACTAGTACCTGATGACCTATGCCAATTTTCGGAATTATATGTATGGGAGCGAGCTGAAATTTTTCCTGTTTGTTTTGATATAGTCTTTTGGCTGTTTCCACAACGAAATTAACGATCCCACTAGTCCAAGAATTTATTGAGTATTTATACGATGTCACGATAGCCATTATAGCGGCAAACGGGAGTATGTCTATCGCATCTGGTTCGGTGATTGCCGCAGAGCCTCTCACAATCTGCGTGTTATCGGGTAGCTGTTTAAAATTACTGGGTTTTTCAAATTCTTCGGATGGTGTTGTTTCTATTTGGCTTTCGGCAAGCGGAGTGGTCATCTGCTTTCGCAGTTGTCTAAGTTTAAATCGATAACGAGCGTCTTCAGTCAGTAATACTTGACGTTCCACATTGACCGGTTCCATTGTTTGTACTTCATCTTCGGTCACTTCCGCTGGAGCCAGCTAAAAGTTAGGTGAAAATATGTGTAAATTAGCAAAGTTTTAAACTCATTTCATACCGAAATATTGCTGTGGGATTAATTATTTAAATTTCATACCAAACTGATAACTAAATGGACGTATTATTTTTAGCTCACATTCTATTAAAAAAAAAATTGTATTGTAGAAGAACAAATCACTTATGCAATTTTTGTCAACACTGAACTGAGTAGGTATGAGAAAATACATTTTTTAATAGTTATTAGTGAGACGAGAGAGATGTTTGCTTTTACTGATGAAGTTTAAAGTTGTAGTTTAAATATTATTTCATTTCTATAGTCTAGCAGAACTATATAAGAATTATATAATCATCATCATCATCATCAACAGCCCACAGTCGTCCACTGCTGGACATAGGCCTCTCCGAATCCACACCACTGAGCTCGGTCTGCGGCTCTCCTCATCCACTTCTTGCCGGCCACCATGCGGAGGTCATCGCACCATCTAGCCAGGGGGCGTCCCACGTTACGTCTTCCGCTGCGCGGTCTCCACTCGAGAACCCGTCTGCTCCAGCGATCTTATAATAAGATGTTGAATTTTCCAACGTTTCTCATGAAAAATTACACAATTTGCATAAGTGACGTTATTGCACCGTATGTGCGATATGTGTTCGATAAATAATTTTAAAATATAGCTCCGCGATGAATAACACGGGTCAACACCAAATGTGACTTTGATTGCGAAGCATAAAATTTCGATATTTTAGATCGTAATTAGACGAATAAAAAATACATGGTATGAAACAGTTTGCTTTTAAACTTTAATAAATTGACCACATATGAACTCGAGTGCACTGTGTAAACGTAAGCACCTCACTCTCATGGCGCGGTTTTTTCGAAAGTATTAAAATTTATAAAAAAAATATGAAAAATGAGTATTATTACTATAACTATCACAAGAGCAAACTTTATACCAAAAAAGGTATTTTGTTTTCGTATTTGTGAATAATTAACCGGAAAAACCTAGTATAAACGTTAGGACACAGAACGAAATTTTTTGTAGATTTGTGTAATTAACCGGCACTTCAGGTTCTGGTTGCGGAGAGGGCGGAGGCGGTGGCAACGGTGGCGGTAGTTCCTCAGCTTTACGTCGAGCCTCCTCCTCTTCTGCTTTTTTCCTTTCCTGTTCCTCCTTCTTTCTTTTCATTGTTTCTTCGTCTTCCTCTTCTTCTCCTAACTCTTCTTCCTGAAATACAGTTTCGCTCACAAGATAATTCATAAAAAAAATTAGCAGACTACATTTTTTTTTATGTTCAAGTATAATTTGGCTAGACGAGCTCGCGGCTTGTTCCTTGGTCTTAAGAAGACTTCCGCATTTCAAAATTAAATTCGTGATCGCTTCGCAGCAGAAATTGACATTACTGTGGTAATAATTAATGCTGACTCACATGATGTTCAATCATCGATATAGTTGTGATTTATACTAATATACAAATCTACAGTGGTTTTTACGGATGTTCCGTTATAACTACTGAACCATACATTCGATTGATTTGAAATTTGGTATCCATGTCGAAAATACCTGTACTAGGCTAATATTTATATGAGTGTTGGACTCCCTACACCAGTTGCGGGGGCGTCAATGATGAGAATCTTTGTGGTGGTGAAAAATAATAATGTTAATTTTAAATGCCCAGCGAAGCGGACGGGTACAGCTAGTACAATATAAAGAGACAATCAATTGACTGACTCGGTGGCAAGTTAGTTAGCGGCCCTGACTGCTATTCTATATATCTATAGTATAAAGATACTATGATAATATTACAACTTTACGTGATGATAATATTACTGCAAATAATATATTTTTTATAAAATTTACCTCTTCGATCCCACCTTCGGGAGGCTAAAAAAAATACAATTTTATTTTAACTCTGTTAATTTGCTCACGACATGAAGCGATTTCGTTTGTTTAATATAATTTAGTATTCAAAACCTAATGAATAAACTTTTAAATGAAGGTTTTTTTTCTTTTTTTTTTCTTCTTTTTCTTCACCTTATCCTACTAGGTGGGGTCGGCGCAGCTAATTTTTCTCTTCCATTCTCTTCTATCAGCCGTCATTTCAACACGCACTCCTCTCTCTCTCTCATACCGTCATTCACACACTCCATCCATGTCTTCCTCGGTCGACCTCTTCCCCCTTTTTTTATTGCTTGATGGGTGGACGAGCTCACAGCCCACCTGGTGTTAAATGGTTACTGGAGCCTATAAGCATCTACAATGAAATGCACCACCCATATTGAGATATGAGTTCTAAGGTCTCAAGTATAGTTACAACGGCTGCCCCACCCTTCAAATCGAAACGCATTACTACTTGACGGCAGAAATTGGCAGGGTGGTGGTACCTACCTGCGCGGACTCACAAGAGGTCCTACCCTCAGTAATTACGCAAATTATAATTTTGCGGGTTTGATTTTTATTACACGATGTTATTCCTTCACCGTGGAAGTCAATCGTAAGCATTTGTTGAGTACGTATTTCATTAGAAAAATTGGTACCCGCCTGCGGGATTCGAACACCGGTGCATCGCTCAACACGAATGCACTGGACGTCTTATCCCTTAGGCCACGACGACTTTTAAAGTGACTATTTTAAAGTGTTTTAAAGGAAGATGATTGTAACAGGTAGTTGTGGCGGTGTGGGCGGCGGCGTGGGCTCGGGGTCTGGGTCTGGTTCCGGCGGCTCGTTCGTTTTGTCCCGTGGTTTCGGCCACATCGGCACCACTTGCGTCACTGATACCGTAGGGGAGTCCAAATTCGCTGAATACAGAACAAAATTAATCAGGTAATAAATAATAAACACCATAATTTGACGCTTTCTGGCCGAGCACGTCCAAAAATTACGTTTGGACTAGATCGGTGACCATTTTGCATCGATAATGAAATAAACTGTAATTTATTAGCTAATCAGTAAACTTGGCCACGCTTCGCTGTGACTATGAATAAAACATGTGTGAAAAACACCGACTTCTTGAAACTATTTACGCACAGTCTACGTTGATGGTACTACGACATAGTACATTGTGCACCAAGGGAGAAAAGTTGGACATTTCCTCCCGCGTGTAAAATTGGCAAACACGCGGGATGAGATGTTCTACTTTTTTCCCGCTTTGCACATACTATTTTTTCTCCTACTAGGCCGACAGTTCAACATTGTAAAAAAGTTAGCACCTGTGGAGTACCGAGCCGGGGTTCAGGGGCGAGGGCCTGGCGGGGGGTTTCACTCATAAGAAAAACAATTTAACTGTTTTTTAATTGAAGTGAAACTTCCTTATCGGCGTTGGAAAAAAATTTACCGTCACATTTTTCGGTTACGCGTCACTTTTTTCCGTTACGCGCCATCTGTTTTGTATTCATGTCTATGATAATAAAATCCTTTTGTTTAAACTTTATCTAATTTAACTTTTTTGTATTCATGTCTATGATAATAAAATCCTTTTGTTTAAACTTTATCTAATTTAACTTTATTTAACCAATTTCTAGAAAGTTGCATGTAGATCATTTTTCGAAAAATAAGGCCATAAACAAGTTTCACTTCTTACGTGTGTACACTAGTACACGCACACATTTTTTTTAAATAAACTACTACTAATTGAATAAGAACTGTTTGATAAACTCATCTTTGTTTAATACTTCACTATTAAATTATATTGCCTTTTGTTTATTTCACTTTTACACTAAACACAACATTGCAAATTACCCGAGCACAACAATGGCGGAGAATTTTAGGTGCGTGAGAGCAGACGTAGACACTAACGCGCATGCGCACTTGTCAGTACCCAGGGAGGAAAAGTTAGACTTTCTTCCCTGTACAGCGGGAAGAAAACCGAACTTTCGGCGTAGGTAGGGAAAAAAAAACCCTGTCGCACAACCACAACTGTACCAGTTTCATTACAGGAAGGCACACGGGACAAACATTGATCTTTATTTAAATCTGTCACACATCTATCAAACTCTAGCATTAATGAAACGTTTACCGTTTGAATACAGCGACGTCAATTAGATACTTATCTAAAACGGAGACTAAAGCAACACGTTGTTTACTTAACTTACACCGTTATTTGTCAGAAACTTATAGAGCTTAGATGATAATCATATACCTTTGTTATCCTAGTAATATTATGAACGCGAGAGTTTGTGTGTATGGATGTATGTATGTTATACCCTTTCACACAAAAATACTTGATGGATTTTGATGAAACTTTGCAATAATATCATCGATCTATTATCACTAATATATAATGTAATAGATCGATGAATAATACTTGACACAAATGACACTCAATTAACAAATGCCTATCATGGACTTCCGGTATTTTCTCTAAAATGTATTACACTAGATCGTTCATTCACGGTTGGCAACCTTTTATCAATGCATTTAGATAGTAAATTTACATCGCGAAACCCATTAATTAATGCGAATGAACTTGTAATCTATACAAACCAATTTTCGCTTCTAGTGGTTCTGGTTCCTTATTTTTGTACTTTAAGGGTATTGGTGGTACATAGTCTTCTTGGATACTATCAACTAGAGAAATAATGTCACCCATTCGTTCCTCGTCGATAGCTTGTATCTATGGAAATAATAAGAAATAAAACGACCATCATTTGGTTATTAAAACGTTTCGAACATTCTCGAAGATATCATCTAACGGTTATTAAACTCCGATAATCGCTTTAGAAAAAAAAAATTATAAGTCCGGCGACTGATCAAGGTGGCTGGTCCGAAATATTACACACATTTTGTGCCAAGTGCCTAATACTTACCTATTGAAAATTTATTGCTTAGTTTAAAAATAAACTTTATACTTACTCCAGGAACCTTCTCATCATATTCTTCTAGTGGAAGAACATCATGTATTATTTCTCTACCGTCACCGTGCGCCTGACTCACCGGTAAAACCTTCCTTTTAACTTTTGTTCCCGGTAATTGTTCATCGCTTAAAGTACAAAGCAGTAGCGCCTGTAATGGTTCCACACGATAGTGTTAACGGTTTATTTGAGTTATGTGCCAATATACCAATAACAAATACGAAAATAACGACTAAGGTACCTTAGGTTCTGTTTTCTTTAATTTTAGTACTTTAAATGCATGAATGAAAAATTGCGTTGTAACCGGTAAATAATTCCAGTTTTTTGTGAAAACATCCGCCATAGTGTCCGTGTTTAGAAGCATCCAACAACAAGCCCGTCCAATATTAACGGACCGCAGACCATCGTTAGTTCTCGGATACGGATCGAATAAGTAAAACATATCTTTTTGCCTCCAAACACCCAGCCAATAACTATTGAATTCTAGTATTCCACTATTGTATTCATGAGTGAAGAAATCTTCTAAGCCGGTTTTGATATTAAATAAACATTCTTTCGTAGTGAATAATTGGCCCTTAATTCTTTCTCTGTATATAATGATTTCACACGCATACGGTCCGACATTAATTACATTCGGTATATTGTCAATTGTTAAATCAACTAAAGTTTTCGGATGCGCACAGTCAACGTATAATTTGCTGCCTAATCGTAAAATCTTGTCCAATGTTTTCGTAAACCATGTATTCGGAGGTGAAATTTTGGCGTAGGTCATTGCTATAATAGCTATCGGCATTGCTTGGCGGAACTTGGCGTCTTCAAAACACCGATCCCCCAAATGCATCGTGGCGTTAACAATGGCACAATTCTCATTAAGTATTCTATATCCCATCACAGCTTTTTCGGTTTGAGTAAGTTCTTTATCAGATTCAAAATCTTCATCACAGGTTTCATCAACCATTCTCAAAACTTTAACTGGTGCCAAAACGTACTTTTGGTCGTCTAGTACACTACGAGATAAAAGAACTTCAGCTACTGCTTCCAAATTTTTCACATTTATAAGAGCAGCAGCTCCATTAGCGAAGTTCGAGAATGCTCGCGAATCTCTACCAGCAGGATCAAATATGTAATAACATACTTTATCTTTCCAGACGACAACTTTCAACACCCTATTAAAAGTGAACATAAATATTATATTTACAAAACAAGCTACACAACTTTAAACACCATATGAATCCACCCATACCTCGATAGTAACAGGCCCGCACGATTTTCTTTGAAAAACACTTTCAACCCTCTACATAAGTTATAAACAGTAGGGTCTAACGACATCGTGTACCCCACAATTTCAGGTTCGCCGAGCAAAACTTGCATTCTTCTCCCGTTTAGCAGAAGCGTTTGTTTCTTACCGAACTGCAAAACTTCGCACATTCCTTGCACAGCAGAATGATCATGAACCTTTTCTAAGCATTGAATGTACCTAAAATAATACTTGTCCAAGTTTTTTCAAACAGACTTTAATCAATTAAGGCCATATACCTACTCACTTCTATTTCATTTAAAAAAAAATCTAATTTTTATTTTTAATAGATACAAATAGGCAGTAAGATATATATAGCATGAGCCTGCTCGGCTATTTCTGTGGCGAAGCAGATACTTCAGATACAATTGAGACTTCGGCCTCATTACTGTATCATTAGTAACTGTGAACTTAATAATAATTCCGTATGTTAAGTCAAATACCATTGATCTCCGGCATTAACTAAATTATCCACAAGCTTCATGGTCCATTGTTTTGGATGATAATGAAAAGCCAAGCAGTAGGCCATTACGCTCATTGTAATCGCTTGTCTACCTCTAGATCGTCCACCTAAAAATGAATATTTCCACAAAGTTATATCTAGCAACACAAAGACAACTATCGATCAAATTATTTTTAAAAACCTATCATAAAATTTGAATTACCTAAGCATAAATTTTACATAATAACAGTAATAAATTATATTTTTTTAATGAATTGAAATCTGCTTGAATGAAATGGCACTCGCTTTTCATTTTAATCGAAGAAAAAACAACAACAATAATAGATACAAACAACAAAAATAAAACATAAATATTTAAAAAATACGTAGATTTATTAAACTTTCATCTCCTATGAATATTGATCTCATTATTCACTGGATATACGTACTCACCGAATTTAGTATCATACATATTGAAGGAACCAGTTAGTATGCCGTAATGAATTTCCGTTTTTTTCTCTTTTGAACAAGGTAAAACCGTCAAAGAATGCGTTTCGAACATTCCTTTTTTAAGATTTGCTGGTAATTTGATCTAAAGGAAATCATTTAGCTTTAATGTTAAGATTTTTGGGATTTAACTACTTTTAAGGTTGTTTTTTGGGGGAGGCCTATGCGAAAGCAAAACAATCAAAATATCAAATGCAAAGAGAAAAAAAGAAAGGAATAGTATGTATGTAATTATGGTTGTTAATAAAGGCTTCTTTATCTTTATCTAAGGTTGTTTTTAAATAATTCTTAAACGAATTCTCTTAAATAATTTTAGTAGATTGCCGTAGATACGTGACGGTTCTGTAACCTGTCTGGTTTTAAACTGTAACCGGAAGCTACAAAATCACCATAACGTGGATAATCCTTCCCACCTTGAGACATGAAGTCATAATTGTATTAATAAAACTATCTAATAAATAAAGTATCTATCCTTCGCCACCAATCTCCGGGGTCTCGAAATCCTCTATATCACCACAGTAGCTAAGATATATTTATAAATATACATACATATATGTAGATATTTATGCTAAGCTTCACTAAGATGAGAAATAGGAAAAAAAAATAGATACAAATACTCCTACTACGGATGGCTGGAGAGAAATTAATAACAACTTAATATAGGCCGGGGTCACACGTACTCGATCTCTCTCTCCCGATCGATCGTCGTCCTTGACCGAGGGAAAATAGGTCATTGTGACGAGACAATAGATCGAAGTTTCACTGTAAAACTGTTATCTTCAAACAGAAAAATACAGAAAATTAAAAATGGAAATTAAAACTGTAAAAAAAAAATTATTTCCATTTTTAATTTTCTGTGTTCTTGTCTGTCTATATAACGGTTGTCTGTATAAGATCACATTAAGCGATAAGAGTGCACATTGTATTTTACGAAATTGCATATATTCTTTTTTTGAGTCACTTTGGTTTATAATGTAGCAGCGGCGGCGGCTTGGCTCTGTCCCTGACATTGCTTTCGTCAACGAGCAACGGTAACCAATCACCATCAGGTGGACCGTATGCTCGACTGCCCACACGGGCAATAAAAATATGTAAATCAATAAAAAAGCTGAAAACATGTATTCAAGGGATTATTATTTAAACCTTTAACAACATTAAATATTGGGGGCATTAAAACTATTTTCTACCAAAACGATTTTTTTATGTCTACAGAAAATCTGAATACCTACGTTTAAAGAAAAGTTGTTATGGCACGTACATTAAATAAATAAATATTTAAATATAAATAAATATTTATTAACAATCACGCCACGTTAACTGATCCCGTGCTAAGTTCGTAAAGAACTTGTGTTACAGGTACCAGATAACGGAAATAAATGTAAGATAAAGATTTTTTATTATACACATACATGTATATAATATACATCCATAACTCTGGAAAAGACATTTTATATTTATCATACAAATATCTTCCCTTGGCGGGATTCGAACCTGCGACCCCCTTGTGTAATGACCATGTCACTTACCACTACACCAGACGACTGTCAATTAAAATCTAAAGCTCGAAGTCTCCAAGCGTCGAAACACACGCATCAGCGATAGCTGCTAGTGTGTTTCACATAATAACAAAAATTCACCGTTATTATGATTTAAATAATAAAAAATTTCATTCACCTGCTCAGGTTTTGGTATGTCATCGAATCCGCACAAGGAATCGTTGTTCCCAAGATGCTTCTGAGTGCCCCTGGATGTTGGTTTCGCTTCTGACACGCCTAGCGTTGTGTACGGCAAATATGAATGTAATCTAAATAAAAGAATAAAATTTACATAAAGCAAGATTGATCCGTAAAAGTAATAAGTACTATATATAAGTAAGACTTTATTAATAGGTAAGTTAATGTAATTGTTTAATGTATTATATTGTGAATAATTTTTTTTCCTTACATTATTCGTTAGATTAGTTTTTGTTATTGTGTTGTTTTGTCATAATTGTAAGGAACATTGTTATACAAATTCAGCACTATATGTCTTGTTTTGTCGTGCGCACATAACTTATGTTGCAAGCCAGATTTTGTTTCTTTTTATTTGTGTTTTTTATGTATCTTTAGCTTGTGATGTGTATTGTGAGCCTAATAAAATAAATAAATAAGTAGTTTTAATTATGTCTACGACTCACGAAAACCGACGTAAATGGATATTAATATTGACATTAATTGTTTTGGTATCACAGCCATTGATTAGGTAAACAAATAGCAATCATTAATTTTCTAACCGTTTTTTTCTGATTACATTCTTTTTTCTTTTCATAGCTGCATACTTTCTGTAAAATTGATTAAATCCAATAATTAATAAAAGGCTTATTTTGTATTTTATAAATGATACAAAAAAACACGTATACATTAACAACAACATGTACAAAGGCGAGCTTAACCGATGAGTTTTCTTTCAGCAAACTAGAATAAGAGCTACACAAACATGAAAGAGAAGGAAAAAACATTAAATCATAGAAATAATAATAAATAACATAATAATATTCAAACTTATGTAAATTATTTGTAATCTAATATAAATTTCATTGCACCTTCCATAATTTTCTCTGCACTACCTTTGGTTGACTGGTAGAGAATGCTTTACGCATTAAGTCCGCCAATGTATATTTTACATGACGTGTAATAGTTAAATAAATAATTTAACTTGATAACAGTAAATGTATTATTTCTTGTGAAGCTACACAATTATATAAATCATGGACAAACATGATGTACTGGATATGTATTACATGGGATTTGTTCGTAATCTACACGTTCTTAGTGTTTTTAAAACCATTTTGTCTGATCTCTAATAACAGTTTAACTTTTGGTGATTATTTCAGTTAGTATTATATTTGTATACAACCAACAGCCGTCATCACGAAAAGATGCGTGAGACTATCTGACAGTACTTTTACAATAACATTTTGCTTTTAAAAGCATTTCACTACACTATTCAAATAAATAACGATCGATCTTAATGGTCTTTGTACTGACCCAATCGCACTGCAGTTTCAGTTGATTGTACAACAAAATACATGACACAGCTTAGCGTAGCACAGAATAGCGATTCCGATTCGGTTGTATCAGCAAAGCCCTGCTCTTGCTAGGGCCAATGTTAGCAAATCTATCAAGTTGAGCCCGTGAGATCACTTAACAGCCCGCGCATAGTTGGGATAGTCCCTTAGGCTACCAACGATGTGATAGGGAAAAAAAACATAGATCAGCTAAAGTAAGGTAAAGTACTCACCGACATTGTTTCCTTTTGCACGTAGTCCTATGACACACGCTAAAAATAGATAAACAAATAAACGTTATCAAATCTAACTAAATTAATTTAACCAACTACTTTCGAATAAAAATTACCAAACTCACCCTCCTTTGTGACATGGCTTCGCTTTTTCTTTATCTCTGAAAACAATAAATTGAATCCGTAATAATAGATTATATTGTCGATGACTAATGGCTCCAGGTCATCGTTCTCGTCGAACCCGTCGCTTGCCACGAAGGGCTCGGCGAGTAAATTAACCCACAAACACAACCCACTGAGTTTCTCGCCGGATATTCTCAGTGGGTCGCGTTTCCGATCCGGGGGTCGATTCTGCGAAGCACGACTCTTGCTAGGGTTCGTGTTAGCAACAACGTCAGGTTTGAGCCCCGTGATCTACTCGCCCGGTGACGCTGATATGGTCTCTCAAGATCATCAGCTTAGGTAGGAAAAAAAAAACTAAAGTCATTCAGTAAGTAGATATTTGTTATTTGTAATATACATACAGCCTTGACAAACCAAAGTAACATGAACTATATTCGTCCACAGATACATTAAAAAACAATCAATTTTGGAAACGGCTTTAAGAAATAATTACCCAATAAATCCCTTTGGACCCGGCATGTAAACAACATCAGGAACAAATTCCTTGTCCCTGTTTATGACAATTCCACTGTGCGGTTTGAACAAACTAAAATTGATTGAAAGAATTAATTAGGTACTTCAAATCTAAAATCTCTCAAAAAAATACAAGTCCACAAAGTAACCAACTCATATCCAGATTTTGAGGGTAAAGGAGGTTTACACTCTCCTGGTTTAACGGATGCTCTTTGAGCTTGAATTACTTCTCCACTCGTTTTAGGACTGGGTACCTGAAATACAGCAACCAGACGTTCTGATAATTTAAAATCAGCGTTTTATTCATCTGTAGTTGTATACTGAAGAATAAATTTTTAAACTATAAAGCAAAGACAGATATTTGTAACAAGAGTTATTAGTTCTTATTCTACTGGCTTTCTTGCTTACCAGCTTACCATTACCAGCTAACCATTACCAGCTAACCATTACCAGCTAACCATTACCAGCTAACCATTACCAGCTAACCATTACAGGATAAAAAATTAAGTCATGGCCTAAAGGATAAGACGTCCGGTGCATACTGTTGAGCGATGCACCGGTGCTCGAATCTCAGATACAAATTTTTCTAATGAAATACGTACTCAACAGATGTTCACGATTGACTTCCACGGTGAAGGAATAACATCGTGTAAATAAAATTAAACCCGCAAGATTATAATTTGCGTAATTAGTGGTGGTAGGACCTCTTGTGAGTCCGCACGGGTAGGTACTACCACCCTGCCTATTTCTGCCGTGAAGCTGTTAATGCGTTTCGGTTTGAAGGGTGGGGTAGCCGTTGTAACTATACTGAGACCTTACAACTTATCTCAAGGTGGGTGGCGCATTTACGTTGTAGATGTCTCTGGGCTCTAGTAACCACTTAACACCAGGTGGGCTGTGACCTCGTCCACCCATCTAAGCCAAAAAAAAATCGTGGTCTCTATGAAGGCATATTCTACTCAGTGAGGAATTAAAAGATACCCACATTTAAAATAGACTTGTCAGAAGCTGAATGCTTTATTATTGGAGCCGGTGTCGGAAACATTATATCCCCCGGTAGCAAATCGAAATACCGCACTTTTTTCTTGTACTTGTCGCTCAGTTTTCTTGTTTTTAAAATGCCACTAGATAATTCCTCTTCATCTGAAGATGATGGAAAATCGAATCCAGTATACCCTTTCCTGTTTAATTCATCAAATATGTCAAATTAATTGTCACTAGTAGGTAACTTTCACATTCCAATAACATCGAATAGTAGATAAATACATAGGTATAAGTTATAGACGATTGTATATACTGAAATTATAACCTGTTTTTTGGTACAGAAGGCTCCAGAGAACAATGCCCAATATACCGTAGTCTGAAATCGAAAATAAAAATACATGTTTAACTTATCTTAAATTTGTTTATTGGAGTAAATTGATCTAAGTTTCAAATCAAACCCTATAGCATAAATAAGGATAATTATAATACACTAGCTGACCCGGCAGACTTCGTAGAACCTCAATCGATAAATAAAAGACCTAAACTTTTGTCTAGAATAAACTTAAAACAAACAAAAGGAATCCGTCCGACGGGGGGGACATCAAAGGGAAAACCAAAATGGTTATTTTTATTTTATTCCGAGCATTTTCATATTTATCTACAATTTAAACATTCCCTGGACTTCCACAAATAATTCAAGACCAAAATTAGTCAAATCGGTCCATCCGTTCTCGGAGTAACGAACAGCAATTCATTTTTATATATATATAGAAGGAGAAGATAGAAGAAGATAAAACCATAGAGGCCCAATTACTCGTATAGGTACTGTAATTACTTATCTTGATAGCCACTACTGAACATAATAAAATTACACTAATGTCCCAAGTAGTAATAATTGTTTGCCAAAATTGGGTGGAAGGGATTTTTTTAAGAGAAATTCTATTTCAAATCTACGTCGGTTTATGAACCAATTGGTACCTCGTATGCATCGAAGGAACCATTGGAACACAGCTTTCTTTATTATGTGGCGGTTTAAATTTTTTCATTTTAAACTTCGGTGGTCTAGATGGTTGTCTTGTACTTTTACCAGCCACTGTAATACAAACATAGTGTAAGAGGCACACCTCCCTCATATAAGATAATAATCAAATTAATTATTTAAAATTGTGAATCAAAAATTCACTTGGCGTAACTTAGCTACAACGTAAACATAAAAAGCCGTAACATAATAATATACCTACCTAAGTGCTGTGGTTTTCCTGCTATTGATTAGATTTGTACGGACAGTAATCTAGCCGAAATTATAATACCATCAGTTCGGTATTCTCAAAGGACGAAAATTATTATACAATTTATGGTTTACTTTTGTACTAATTTTAGCGATGAGTGTTCACAAAGACCTTAGTATCATTAATTACTGTTACTCTGACGCACTTACTTGTTTTTAAAAAAAAAAACTTAAGTGACCATAATTGCCCACCTCGTTATTGATTATAATTGGAGCATATTAACACATAGGTACATATTTACGCGACAGAGACTGTTTTCTTAAAAAATGTCCCTGTTGATTCGATTAAGTAACTTCGACGTAAATAACTAACTTTTCTCATCTAAAGTGAGGGCCTCAATAATTTCTGATACATCTTTACAATCTGTGGTTTTTGAAAGCTTCCGTGACTTGGTTTTTGGAGGACATTTCTTGCAAACTCTGAAAAGTATAAAAAAAATATAATTATTTGTGAACCTGATAACCTTTCGGTCTCAAAGCCCTTGATATAAATTCCTAATCGACTACACAACTAGATAAACTAATGTGGTGTAGACAGTTGCCTAACAGTTGTCCACAAAGCAAGCCTAAGCATTCATAAAGCAAAGGCGATGCAATATGTCTCTATTTTGTATGGGAAAATGAGTTTACAATCATTTTGCAGAAGGCGACGGAACTTGATTTGCGCCTGTTTCAAAACCCTTCAATGTTGAAATGGAGACTTATTGTAAATAAACAGATCACTGCCCGACCTATGTTATTTCTGACCCAGGAATGTATTCCAAGGATGTGGCACCATCTAAGTGGGTTCCGGATACTTCATCGACAACAGCCGTGACGTAGATCTGGCAATCATCGACATCCCGAAGGCCGGCGGCATTAATTTACGGGAATTAACACTTTTTTTTTTATTATGGTTTGGTGGCTTACACGGAAGAGCAAAAGTTTGGATTAATAACTTCAACTCCAACATAGTCACCCTATAGCCCTAGCCATGAGTCAATGTGGCAGCCCTAGGTAAAATAACCATATTTATTTATTACCTATAGATTTTACAAGGTTGCGAAAACCACTTGGTTTTATTACGCAACTTTTAGTTTAAGTGAGAAAAAAACGCAAAAAATATGTAATTAAAATAGGTCTGATAATATTTTTTTTTGGTAGTCAACCGATAAGACTGTAAAGAATCCATATTCGATGGTCTCAAACTAGAATCTTCATTTAGCTACATCCAGACGCTAAAATCTAAACAGCTTTTACAAAGAAATTTATACCAGCCGGGGATCGAGCCCGGATCTGATGATATGGATGGGCCACTGATCACTGGCCACAAATAATAATAATATGTAATTCAAATAAAAATCTGTCAGTTTTGTAATAAGTATTGCCCTTAGAGAAAAGCTTTACAAATTACAAAGTATTTCATATATTTGAGTACGTAATCTCTTCTTATACAATGGATGACATGTAAGCGTTAATCAGATTCTCAATGTTATTTTATACTTTCTTATAAGGTGTACTTACGAGCCTTTCATTTTATTGAATTTCTATGATTACGATAATGTTAATTTAGTCTTATTTTACATTTTACACAAGTAATTTTGCAGTTATCCAATGTCTGACAGTCCTAACGGCTTATTCAATAATGTCATGTCACTTTTAAATTAAGAATCCATGAAACCCTAGATTTTTTTTATGACACAGGGTTTTCATTATTTCTTAGAACGGTTTAATACCTATTACATCAATGGACGATTAGAGAGAAACAATCTGACGTGATCAATCTTGAAGCGCATCGTTGCTTCCAATAAATATAGAACGTATTGGCAACAACCATATTCGAAGCAACGAGACGCGGTGATAAGGACTAAACGGTGTCTTGTTGATAATTGCTTAAAACTTGTAGTTTGTATAAATCCAGTAGCCGATATAGTCGTGAGACAACGCCAGTTTTCACCAGAAATTAAGATTTAAAGTAATTTATTAAATCATTTACCGAACGTCTGACGCGTTTGACGTCTCCAGGAACGCTTTCCACCATAGATTCTTAGAAGAATCTAAGAAGATTCGTACGTTAACGGATACGATTGTAATTTAAATAAGTATTTTGCAAAAACACTGAGTTTTTTTTTTATTGCTTGGATGGGTGGACGAGCTCACAGCCCACCTGGTGTTAAGTAGTTACTGGAGCCCATAGACATCTTCAACATAAATGCGCCACCCACCTTGAAATGTAAGTTCTAAGGTCTCCGTATATTACAACAGTTGCCCCACCCTTCAAACCGAAACGCATTACTGCTTCACGGCAGAAATAGGCAGGGTGATGGTACCTCCCCCCGAGGACTCACAAGAAGTCCTACCTCCAGTATAGTGGTATTATCTAATGCCGCACGTTTCGACACCATCGTCTTTCTTCTCCGCCGCCCTGCGACCACGAGTTTCTATCTGAAGTAAATAAATTATTTCAATGTAATTGGAGATATGACTTCATTTCGTAATGATGAATTTCGACCTTAAAATAGGTGTACCGTGGCCAGTATATTAATCTTAATTTTTTGCTTGTTTAACAGTATAAATTTTACAGATATCACTTATTAATAAAGTATTAATCTCTAATAAATAAATAAAACCATATTTGGGAATATTTTAATTTATTGCATATATCTAACAAACATAATATACATAAATATTTTTGGCTATATGGTGTCGGCACAGAATAGCACCACTCCATTTCTTTCCATCAGTGTTGTTATGGGAGACTAAGAAAGCCTATAGAGAATGGGCAATAGCTCTCTCTGAGTATAATACCGATCTACAGCGACCACCAACTGACATTTACTGGTGGTAAGCCTTATTGTGAGCTACAGAGGTGAACACCACCTGCATTTCTGCTGCTAATCTATGATGCGTTTTATGTTTGAGAGTGAGACATCAGTTATATTTCGACCTCATGCCTCAAGGTGGGTTGGTGGCATTCACATTGTGATGCTGTGGGTTTCAATAAAAACTTAACATTAGGTGTGCTGCTTCAATCAACCGTGTGAAGAATAAAAAAAACTCAGGAATTTTACATTATGTACATGTTTTAATAGAAAATTGTTGTAGATAAACATTAGACATGATAACCATAACCTTTTATAATTTATATCACCTGAGATTACCAATAACCCTAAAAAATTAATGATGATGAAACTGCTAACTAAACATTGAATTGTGTAATGCATCAAGATCATTTTGTGACTGTTCAGCTCGTTTCTTTGCTTTCTTGTAGGCTTCATAGTTTTCATCATCAGTAGGCATCTCATGTCTACAAAACGGGCATGAGTTTGTCTGTAAATTCAATTTTTTTTTTAATTCTAATCAAATCAAATAATAATCTAATAAAATTCTTGCTATAAAGTTAACTGCAATGCATGCATATTTAAATTTGCATTATTACTGGAGGCAGAGTGTACTGTGATACCACCATCCTGCCTATTTCTGCCGTGAAGCAGTAATGTGTTTCAGTTTGAAGGGTGGGGCAGCCGTTGTAACTATACTGAGACCTTAGAACTTATATCTCAAGGTGGGTGGCGCATTTAAGTTGTAGATGTCTATGGGCTCCAGTAACCACTTACTTACCACCAGTACAGAGGTTCTACCACCAGTTCAGAATGATGTTGCTTGATGTCTGTCACTTTACAATCTTTTCCTACGTCCACCATAAGCATGTTGCTTGAGTGGTGCAAAATAGACAATACAGCACACATTTTCTGCTAATTGACATAAATCACTTTTCTAATATGCCTATGGTCTACAAGTTACTACTACTGATAGCCAACAAAAATTTTATTCTAATAGCCAGTGTTATTTTATGGTAAGCTAAACAAATACAACTAATTTACAAGTAAAATATTATACTATATAGTACACAATGTAAAGGAGTGGACAATAATATTATTATCTTTCCATTCTATAACATTTCTATTACTTAATTTTTAATTTAATTTAAATTTTAGTTCACATGGTATCAACTATTTACTAGAATTCCATAAAATAAATTCAGAATAGGTTTGTTTGTGTTATCAATTAAATGAAGTTTTAATGAAATGTTTAATTAGCTCACCTTGTCTAACCATGTCAAAATACACCTTGGATGGAAAATATGATTACAAGGCATCTTTTTAACCTTTTCTCCAGCTTCTAAGTTCTTCAAACATATTGGGCAACCTTTCTTTTGATTTTCTATTATAACATCTTGTAATTTTTTTACTGCCTCTTTCGATGCAGGCGGAGGTAAGCTACAACAAAAATTAGGCAATTCGTTCAGACAATTACTCATATTTTTCACTTTTTTTTTATATTATTTTATTCACGTAATTTTCACTATCAATGAAGAAATTGAAATCCTGCCATTGTTGGTGTACTTAAGCTGAGACTGAGACCATACAATTCGTGTTTATGCAATAAAAAAATTTACTTAGCCTGTACTCATTCTTAGTGTAAATTTGAATATTTAGTACTAAATTAATTAAATGGATTATTATTACCTTGGCCACTCCGCTGCACCACTTCGATCTAAGCCAGAATCTATGAGAAATCTTGCAAAGTGTAAGAGATGATTTGGTTGTTCCCCATCACCCAATTCTCTCCAACCCATTTCTTCAAAATAACCAGCCATTTCTCAAGTATAGAATGTGGAACGAAAATTATTTATAAAATGAGAGTAATGTAATAATTAAGCAAAATTTACAGTGAATTTACATCAACTTACACTGCTACTAAATATTAAGTGTAAATGTGTATTATCACAACACTATTATCTAAGTTTTTTTTTGTAATTTTATGGGCTGGTTACTAGACCTTTAAGCCAATATTATTTAAAGTTACGGACTGCGTGTTCGCAGTCGCTTAGACTATAAACTTAAATAAAATAATTTATATAAGCTTTGTTTAATTTAGAATCATAATTTTGACAGGTCATGATACTTATCATCGCGTTTCATGTTTTTTCCGTTACAATCAACTACAAAGAATGTAATACTTCATTGATGAATACCACAGCTGGTGGATTAGCTCACCACTCACCTGGTTTTTTTTTTCCTACTTATGCTGATATCGTTGAGAGGCTATTTCAGCTTCGCCCTAACGTTTGTAGGGAGCTCACGGGGCTCAAACTGGAGAGTTGCTAACACTGACCCTAGCAAGAGCAGTGTTTCGCAGAATCTACCACCGGATAGGAAACGCGACCCACTGAGAAGATCCGGAAGATAAAGTAAAAAAAAAAAAAAAACAAATAAGTATCAATAATACTACTATGTAGGTAACTCAAGCTGATACAAACTTAAATTTCGGCTCATTGTCACGTGACGGGTGGCACTGCATTTATTGGTCAAACACATTATAACGCCATGTTTGACTGACCTAGTAGAAAGATTGCCGCCTTTGGAACCACTCTGACTTAAGGTTAAATTTACAAAGACCAGGAAGCTATGGGTACACAATTTACGCCAAATTAACAACGCTATAGTCAGCGTCAAATTTGCAATTGCAAAATCATGATAAATGGGCACTACACATTTTCAATTTAGGAGAGTTGACACAAAATCGAATTCCAAAATAAGTTTTGGAATTTGTAAAACTAAATATGTAGGTAGGTATTGCTATAAAGATTAATACGCAGCTAATACATAAATAACACAACGCCTCGCCGCGTTGTTTTAAACAACTGCATCACATTCCGTCATCCAGATAAGGCTACGCCTCGGTATTGCTCAATACACAAGGTTTTGCTATTCGTTGTCCGTCGTAGTTTCACTGCTTCACGTCGTCATCAGTACAGTAGTAGAACCGAGCGGGGCAGGCCGGCTTTATTTAAAATTTTCGTGCTACGCTAACGTGGAAAACCGGTAAGTTTGTTTGTGTCAACATTCTATTCGCGCCAACAGAAGTTTCAATGCCATTCATTAGGATGATTAGAGTGCGAGGATTTCTTAAGGGGAATTATAGTTAAATTTAATATATCAGTGCAGATACCGTGTTAACTGAATATCTTGGTGATTCGTTAATTCGAAATATGATTATAATACTAATTCTGGACACAAGAAAATTTACGTGGGACGGTACCTAAGTAGGTCGTAACGGGGAATCGCATGTGATACAAGAATCTATAATTATCACGTAGTTTTCATAAATGCGTATTAATTATTAAAGTAACAGCCCCATAGTGCTGAAATTAAAATTCCTTATCCCAAGAAGAAATACTAAATTTACCTGATTTCTGAATGCAAATATCAAATACATATTAACATAGATAAATATGAATGGTGCCTAAACTATTATCCTTTTTATACATGTATACTAAAATATAATATTTGTAATTACTTAGTCTATTATGGAGGTACTAATAAAAGTAGATTGCTAATAACTATTACTTTAATTAATAATGAAATTAACATGAAAGATAGGACCGATGACTCATTGTATTAATGGTAATTTTGCGAACTATTACCTACGAGTACCTACTTCGACACATATTACTTATAATTACTAACGTATACGCAATTTACAAAAAATACTAAAACGTGTTGTTATTTTGTATATATCGGATGTACTGGAATCGTTGCCGATTGAACAGTGGCAGTGCTGATGATTCCTAACATCATAGTAATAAAATCTAAGTCTAAATGTCATTTGGCTGTTCGTGATATATTACGGCATTTAAATCATACCGAGTTCTATGAATATATACGTATAATGATAATAATGATTCACGTACAGAAATAAATTATAGTATGATAATTATTAAATTTGAAATAATTATAAGATCGTCCGCAAATCGTAGATGGCTCAGCAAGTTTCCGTTTATACTTAAGCCATATGTTTCCCAATCTAGCTGTCGAAAAACATGCTCGAGCGTTGCAGAAAATAGTTTTGGTGATAAAGGGTCACCCTGTCTTACACCTCTCTTGATGTAAAATGGTTGTCCTAATCTTTCGGTTTTGGGGGAGGCCTATGCGAAAGCAAAACAATCTTAGCCGATGTCAAATGAAAAGAAAAATGTACCTAAATATGAATTAAGGTTGTTAATAAAGGCTTCTTTATATTTATCTTTATCTAATTATTAAATTGACTCGTTTTTTCGAGAAAAAGCATCAGGATTCTCTCATTCATTATGAAAAACGAAAAAGGCATTTAAATTTTAATTTAAACTTCATACTTTATTAGCGGGTTATAATTGTGTTTAAAAACACACATGAGATAAATACCATGGATATTTGTAACAGTTCGTTAATTTGGATTATGCTGGTTATTCGTTAATTTATAAATTAATAAAGGCCATCTCCAATTCTATGATGTAAAAGGCGCAAACGACACTAAAATTTCTTCCAAAATCCCTTTCGTATTCATATCTAATTCTCCCGCCTTTTTTACAAGACGCGACAGCATATTAATTAACAATACTATTTAACTAACTGTAAAACCCGCGCATTAGTTATGTTACATGTCGTACAGTCCAAAAATAACATGAGTAATAAATTATTAATAGGTTGGGAAAAACTCTTTTCGCATTATAGTATGTATGAACTTGTAATAAAATCTCTTTGGCTATACTATTTGTATCTGGCTGGTTTTGGTACCATTAAAAGTTTAAGTTTTAAAGAAGATAATTCCAAATTCAAATTAGGAAAATGTGTGATTTTTATTTATTTTTCGTACTGTCAAGATGAGAGAATATAATGAAGAAATTCGATACATTTTAAAATTTTACTACAAAAAAGGTAAAAATGCAACGCAAGCCGCAAAAAAAATTTGCGATGTTTATGGACCTCGTGCAGTGTCTGTGAGAGTAGCACAAATTTGGTTTAAGCGTTTTCAATCAGGAAATTTTGATGTCAAAGATGCACGTCGCTCTGGTCGCCTATTACGTATAAAATGGATGCCATTTTTGAAAAAGTGGACCGAGATTGGCATATCAGTAGTTACGACGTGGCTGAAGAACTGGGAATTGACCACAAAATAGTTTTGGCGCATTTGAAAAAACTGGGTACAAAAAAGCTCGATATTTGGGCACCTTACGAGCTCTCTGAAAGAAACCTAATGAACCGTGTACTCATTTGTGATTCTTTATTACGACGTAATAAAATCGAACCATTTTTGAAGAAGCTAGAAGCTATCAAACTGGTGATAAAAAGTGGATCACGTACGACAAGAACGTGCGAAAAAGGTCGTGGTCAAAGGCCGGTCAGGCAAAAATTAAGAGAGCTTGGCTGGGAGTTGTTAATGCATCCGCCGTATAGTCCTGACCTTGCACCTTCAGATTTCTACCTGTTTCGGTCTCTTCAGATTCTTTAGGCAGTGTCAGGTTAACATCACGAGAGGACTGCCAAAACCAATTGTCGCGGTATTTTAATCAGAAGCCCCATAATTTTTATAGCAATGGGATCATATCTCTACTTACAAGATGGCAAAAAGTTATCGAAAATAATGTTATATATACTTTAGTTAAATGTAAATAAACTATATTAAAAAATGTTGTGAATTTTCTTAAAAAATGCGAACAAACTTTTTCCGCAGCCTATTATATACAATATTCGATTTACTCGTATTCTTTCGGATTCTACCAGTGTCTAGTACCCCTCCCCTCATCTTGCTTGCCTTTTTTTTTTTTTTTTTGGTCAGGAGGAAATCGCCGGACTTCCGCCCTCCACTGGGGACGGTGGGCGGAGCATGTCGGAGTCGAACCGACTAAAACCTCCTGTTGCTCAACAATCAACGTCCAAACCTCACATGAGACAGAACTCATGAAAAGGCAAAGGGGGGAAAGTGAAGTGTTTAGTGCGGAGCACATCTCTCCCATCACCCTCCCCCTCGGGACGCCGGACTGGCGGTCGTCGGCGCCACGACCACCAGCCCTCTCGGTCGGCAGGCTATCCGGAGCCCGCCTAGATGGCGCCGGTTAGAGTGAGCTATCCTACGGAATACCCCGCTGGGTCAGAACCAGCGTGGGTCGAGGATAGCCGGCCTTCCATCACCCGGATGCTCTTGCGTAAAACGCGTGCAGAGCAGCTTGCACGACGTCTTCTTAGGTCCCCCTCGCCGGTCCCCAGACCGACATATGAGGGGGACCCGAAACACTTAGAGGGCCAGGGCTTGGGCGAAATCCGCCTCCCTCCCTATTTTTGCGACGAGGACACGGTGCCACCCCTCCCATGCGGGGCAGGCGACGAGCGTATGCTCTGCCGTGTCCAAGTCGCAATCACAATGGTGGCACTCTGCCGTCGGCTCGGCTCTGATCCGGTGCAGGAACTCACCGAAGCAACCATGCCCAGTGAGAACCTGCGTGAGCCGGAAAGTGAGGCGTCCTCTGTCACGATTCACCCAATCCACAAGGACTGGGCGAATCGCCTCGACGGTCCTACGACCAGCCGAAGGATCGGCCAGCCGCCTGGACCATGATTCCAGCACGGACCGCCGAGATTGGGCCCTCCGCGCTCTGACCACACTGGGGCTGGGACGCGCCACGCCCCGGGCACGAAGGTCAGCCCGCCACTGATAGTCAGCGGCGAGCGCCTCCGCTTCCAGAACCCAAGGCGGCGTCCCAGCCAGTACACACGCCGCCTCGAAGGAGATGGTGCGATAACCACGAATGACCCTGACCGCGATGGTGCGTTGCGGCTTTTGCAGCAGCCTCGCCACCCCCACGGCCAGGGACTGGCCCCACACGGGCGCCCCGTATAGGGCCATTGATCGCACCACTCCTGTATAGAGACGGCGCGTCACCTGGTCAGGCCCCCCGATGTTGGGCAGAAGCCGGCTTAACGCGCCGGCCACCCCCAACAAACGAGGGACCAGGTTCTGAAAGTGAGCACGGAAGGTCCAACGACTGTCCAGAATGAGGCCGAGATACTTCAGCTGCACCCCGACCCCGATACGGACGCCTCCAACCACGATATGGGCATCGACAGGTGGCACTCTCCGGGGCCTGTGAAACCACATGGCCTCGGATTTACTGAGCACCACGTCGAGGCCCAATCTCCTGATTTTGCCGACGACATGCGCCACCCCAGCGGTGGCAAGACGGGCAGACTCAGCAAAACTCCCTCCCCGGGCCACATCTTGCTTGCCTAGCTTTTGATTCGTTAGTGTTAATTATAATTCGAAAATCAATCCAGCTATTAATTAAAATATGCAGTTGAGCGATCTTGTCTTCTTCGCCGAATCTAACCCTTACTGTCATTCGTAAAGATCGTTGATGTTAGGCTTAGGTAAGACATCTAGTCACAAAACTTTAAGAAAATTTTTATCAAATGAAAAGCTGTTGTGTCCAACGTGTTGGGCCAACTTGGTAATTAGGTGGGCAATGACAAGAAGATGTTGTCCTTTCCCAGAGAACTTTATTAGTAATTGATTGGAAAAAGATTTTATATAATACATAAGGACATTTATATTATATTTAATTATAAAACACAAAAGCCACTCATTAGTTCCAAGATAGCGTTGGTTGTGATATAGTCCTAATACCTATCTACTTTGCAGTCCTTAGTGATTGTAAACGTATTTACAAATAAAACTAAATCAAATTTCGAATTTCAAATAGAACAATAATGTTATTCTGAATTCTCAATTATCATGAAGTCATTGACCCCGATACCCTAGTACCAACCCAATATGTATGTTTGTAGATACTAGAAACGCATCGATACACACGTGAATAGCTTTCACCTCCGCAACGAGTTTGTAAATTATTCCCCACCAAATTTGTAGGTTACGTTGCTACTTCGAGGAAAACTCAACGGCTCTACGCTTCATTATGAGTTTTGCATTTTGATTGCATGCCATTGAAATTCACAAATACATACCAACCTCTTAGAAAAATGTCCGTGTAATCTGTAGGTATATTGGAAAATCTTAGAAATATGTTCATATTTTATTTAAATTCTAAACTAATATTTTATAAGTAGGTGCTGTTTCATTACCAAGATAACCCATATATTCGAATCGCGTTATTATGTGATGGTTCAAATCTTAAATCAAGTACCAGTTTTATGAACAAATATGTATCACGTGCTCATGAATGAGATCGACTGTAATATAATAATATCCTTTGTATTTAAATTAAACCCGTAAATTTAATCTGCGTATTTGTGGTAAGACGAGTTGTGAACCCACACTAGCAGGCAACATTGTCTTGTTTATTTCTGCCTTATAATAGTTACGCGGTCTGATTTAAAGGGTGGGAAAGCCGTTATAAAATGCGGTTAAGAATTAAATTACATATCCCTATGTGGTTAAGATTATTCACGTATTGCCTCTGAGCAACGGTGGTTTCCAGTTAATACCAAACGAATTTTGACTAAAAACAACATAATTTACTAGCGATTATCCATTAAATCATACCTAATATTAACAAAAATGTACCACCTATTTGTGTTTTTATAACTAGATGAATCAAATTACACTTAAACGTATTACTTTTCCGCAATTTTTTTTTTCTAAAAGTGCTTAGTATTATAGCATTTCATTTCAAAGTATTAAATGTTCAATATTTTTCTTTGAATTACTTAATATTAGCATCCAGTGACTTGGAAATTACTACAGAGGGTGCGTAGGTAGGTAGTGTAGGTACATAGCTCAGACAACTTCGTGAATTTTAGAGGACTTTTAATCGTCCAACCAAGCAGATAATTCGTCAAACTGTGATGTATATCTGAAGTCGTCGTGGCCTAACGGATAAGACGTCCGGTGCATTCGTGTTAAAGCGATGCACCGGTGTTCGAATCCCGCAGGCGGGTACCAATTTTTCTAATGAAATACGTACTCAACAAATGTTCACGATTGACTTCCACGGTGAAGGAATAACATCGTGTAATAAAAATGAAACCCGCAAAATTATAATTTGCGTAATTACTGGTGGTAGGACCTCTTGTGAGTCCGCGCGGGTAGGTACCACCGCCCTGCCTATTTTTNGCGATGCACCGGTGTTCGAATCCCGCAGGCGGGTACCAATTTTTCTAATGAAATACGTACTCAACAAATGTTCACGATTGACTTCCACGGTGAAGGAATAACATCGTGTAATAAAAATGAAACCCGCAAAATTATAATTTGCGTAATTACTGGTGGTAGGACCTCTTGTGAGTCCGCGCGGGTAGGTACCACCGCCCTGTCTATTTTTGCCGTGAAGCAGTAATGCGTTTCGGTTTGAAGGGTGGGGCAGCCGTTGTAACTATACTTGAGAACTTGTATCTCAAGGTGAGTGGCGCGTTTACGTTGTGGATGTCTATGGGCTCCAGTAACCATTTAACACCAGGTGGGCTGTGAGCTCGTCCAACCAACTAAGCAATAAAAAAAAAAATAGATATATCATACCCATGGCCCATATTTTGCAATGTAGCCCTTGCGGATATTTTTGAATGTGCGGTATCTGAGTAAAATAGCACGACCAATTTTCTGAAAACTTCTTGATTAAAGACACCGCTTAATGTTGATCAGCCAATAACAATAACAATAACAATAAATGTAGTCGTCATAGCCTAAAGGATAAGACGTCCGGTGCATTCGTATGTAGCGATGCATTGGTGTTCGAATCCCACCAGCAGGTACCAATTTTTCGAATGAAATACGTACTTATCAAATGTGCACGATCGACTTCCACGGTAAATGAATAACATCGTGTAATAAAAATCAAACCCGCAAAATTATAATTTTGGTGGTATGTCTTGTGAGTACGTACTACGTACCACAACCCTGCCTATTTCTGCCGTGAAGTCGTAATGCGTTTCGGCGTGAAGGGCGGGATAGCCGTTTTACTGTAAAAACGGAGACTTAGAAACTTAGAACTAATGTCTCAAGGTGGGTGGCGGCATTTACGTTGTAGATGTCTATGGGCTCCGGTAACCACTTAACACCATGTTGGCCGTGAGCTCGTCCGCCCATCGAAGAAAAAAAAAAACATTGATGCATTAGAAGCTATAGCAGAACTGGAACAGTGACAAAAATTTGACGTACCTAACTACCTAGCGCATTATTTTCATCAGAAACGTAAAAAAAACGGTAACCTCCAATTACTCATAAAATGTTGTTCGTTAGAGCTTAAAAAATGTCATGAAAATGTTTATTTCTGTTTTAACATCTTAGTTCTATCAGGCATAGAACATCATTTACCTACCTACTTAAGGTTCAAATCATTCACAAAAGATAAAATAATAGTAATAATATTAATAGGAAATAGCGCATTCCGTGACCCAATAGTTTTTTAAATAAAATTATTATTGTCTTCGACCAAAAACATTCGTTACCGTAGTTTCTTAGAAATTGTATATTTTCACATAATTTTTGATAAGTAGTGACTAACTACTTATCCAAAGAATTTAAAATTAATTTGCCATAATTACTTACTTAGCAAGGAGTCGACCGAAATAGGTATGAATAATGACTAAATACATATTTTACCTTACAAAGATTCTTGAATCAACAATTGTTTATTTTTGGTTATCATATATTCCACCGATAAAAGATTAGGTATACATTGATATCTATGGCTGGTGTTGACGCTTTATTTAGGGTTTTCGATGAAATTCCTCATATTCTGATAAAACGTTCTATTCTCAAACACAATCATTGTGTTGTGGTGCAAATAGAAAAATAGTCGCAACTCAAAATTTGGTTAAAATAAGCATGATTAAAGGTAAACTATTTATTCACCATGACACAATTCAGTGTACATTTTTAACATTCCTAACAAAATACGCTTAAATTGTCCAAAAACTATTGACTTGTATCAAAATAATAATAACAAATATTCAGATTAAAAAGTTTAATTAATCGAAAATATAATCAAGGTATGAAGAAAAATTCTATTAAAAATTACAAGTATGTACCTACTTATAATCTCTTTTACAAACGATTTTTTTTTTGTGAAACCCACTACCTAAAGAGTCTACTCATGCAAGTTTTATATATACCTACCTATGTGGCTTTCTTTTCAGAAAATGGGCAACGTGTTGTTTTCCATAATCTGGTTAATCATTTTGATATTCATTGCCTTCTGGGTAGCTGGAATAGCGGCTGGCATCTACATTATTGTACTTCCGTTCACAGTGTGCATAGAAGCGTTGTCTGTAAGTATAATTTTTAGTTTGAAAATTGTAAGTAGTTACCAGGATAATAAGTACAGATTTTTGCATTAACTGGGTACACACAAATCATTGGTTGCGTTTCAGTTGCCAACCATAAGAACAAATTACTAATCATCTTCTCATATTTTTAAAATGTATAATATCAGTTTTATTAAACGAGACTAAAGAATGACGCCACTTCGTGACCATGAGCTCAATTCTCATCGCCAATATACATACATTCAAACTTCCTAACTACTTCCAACTACTTGTTTCTCTATTTAGGTGTTACTGTATATGGTACTTATTAATTTGCTTATCACAAAACTTTGTTTTTAACTCTATTTCCGTTTTAATAACTGTTAACTATAAAAAAACATACTAAAGACCTGGCTAAGATCTATTATAAAATTGTTTTTTTAAATACATATATTATTATCAGAAGTTATGGTGTACCATACTACATAGATAAATTTATTGGTTTTATGTTGTGTATGACCATACTATAACAAAGTACCGTTTTCTTACTTTTTTTTTGTATTTCAGGGTTTAGCAGATTTCCTATTATCAGTGGTTCAATTCCCGAAGTATTGCGCGCAGGCCATGATGGAAGGAAGAGGATTTAATTAATTTAGACATAATTTTTGTAGTTAACGTATCGTATATCGATATCATTATAGTAAACTTTAATTATGGTGCCATCTATGTACTCAAACCTTTTTGGTTTGTTATTTACTCTCCATTTTAGCGGGAAAATTTCACTCAGACATTGTGTGCCAGTGTTGCACTCTACAACTTAAGTACCGTACTACAGTAAACAAATTGTTTTACCTAGCAATTACGGATCATTATGAGGAAAGAGAATACTGCCCTTTGGAAAGTCACTTATTCTAATTTAATCAGTACCTATCTCATTTGCTCTAAGATGTGATTTATATATGTGCACAATCGAATCACAGATATAATTAAAATTAGGTACTATTACGGTCTGTCCCCCGCGTGACCGCGAAAATTGTAAAGTACCTAGATAATGCACTTAATATTCTGTAAAGTATTCCAAACCGTAAAAGTAGGTGTGATTATGTTTACCGAGATTTTTTTTATCGATAATAAGAGACAAAAGGCAGTTAATTATACAGTTTAGCCCTAATAAATAAAAACTGTCTAGTTGCTAAGTCAACCCAGGGCAAGAAAATTGCAAGCCATTGAAATAAACACCCAACTGAAGAATGAGTAAATATATGTCAAAAATAACATTTTATAAATACAATTTCTAAATAAATGTCACCGATTTTTTATAGTGATACAAATTTCGTCTATATCTTCATTGTAATAATTATTTATTTTATCGTTTTTAAGTTCATTCGTATGACCGGGCTGTTATTACTGTTTTAAAAGTATAGTAAGTGCGTTTTTTTCCTTAAAATATAAGTAAAGTAAAAGAACAGCGCTCATGATAAAATAGTTAAATGAAAGTAACCGGTAGAATTTTTAAGCACCTGAAATGATAATTATCTTATACGTGATATGTGTATTCCATGTGTTAGGTACGTATGTAGGAACGCCAATTAATAATAAACCAGCTCCACTGAGATTAGATCCACATCTTCAGATATAATATTATTACCATTAAAAATCATTATTATTAAAATGTTTATTTATTTAATAATAATTTTAAGTATAATAAGTTTATAGTTTAAGCTGGATTAAAAGGTCACGTAACACAATCACGATCATCTTAGCTGCAACGTATACTTAAAGTTGTTTTGTTACGAATTTGACAAATACCTACCACAGCGCCAGATTGAGTCAGATTTCCAACCTACTGATTTCTGAAGTGAATTTTGTATTTTATTTATATTAGATAGCCTACTATACATACCAATATGGACATTAGGTATAGAAAGGAACTACGCTGATAAGCGTGACATCCGAATCTCAATCGAATCGAGGATCCTCATTTTCTAAATTAAAAAGTGTGTTATCTTCATTGTTATCACTATAGTTTTGAATAAATAAAAAACCTTTCATTTAAATTTAAATTCAATAATCTACGACTTTTTTGTTTATTGCTTAGATGGGTGGACGAACTTACGACCCACCTGATGTTAAGTGGTTACCGCAGCCCATAGACATCTACAAGGTAAATGCCGCCACCTACCTTGAGACATGAATTCTGAGGTCTCAGTTTTTACAGTACAACAGTTGCCCCGCCCTTCAAAAATAAAAAATGCTCACAATTGACTTCCGTGGATTGGATTGGCGTATAATAAAAATCAAATCCGCAAAATTATAATTTGCGTAATTACTGGTGGTAGGACGTATTGTGAGTCCGCACGGGTAAGTATCACGACCCTCCCTATTTCTGCCGTGAAGCAGTAATGCGTTTCGGTTTGAAGGGTGGGGCAGCCGTTGTAACTATACTGAGATTAGAACTCATACCACAAGGTGGGTAGCGGCATTTACGTCGTAGATGTCTATGGGCTCCAGTAACCACTTAACACCAGATGGACTGTGAGATCATCCACCCATCGAAGCAATAAAAAAAATGATATTTGAACAGTCTAAAATCAACAAAGGCTAAGGCTAAACTTTATTTTCTCGTCTAGGTACTTCCTACGAAAAAATAATAGAATGCAGTATTTCGACGAGGCTGCGGTTACGTTCTCGTCTTTTCATAGCGGAACTTTTGTCTAAGATACTAAAGCCACATTGACACATACAACATAACAGGGGTCATAAAATAAAAGCCTTAATATACTTAAAATATTTTTATTTACAAGGTACTTTAATCATTAAAACGCACATCCATCAAAATCCATCTAAAGAATTTTAATATTACATTTTTTTCTTTACGAGGGATTTTGTCATATAGAAAATAACTTAGTTTCATGTTCACATTATAATTGCATAAAAATGTGTAGTTCAAATATTGCTAAATCTGTTTAAAAACAAACAAAATTTGGACATTTCCATCGTTAAAAACGATACAGATGGAGTTACTACACACAAAAACGAATGGTTTAGTAATTAAACAAAGTTGTACCTACATTAGTAAAGTAAAACATCACAAATGCATCAAATGTAAAATCACAAATAGTACATGCAACTGCACCATAATTTCATTAAATTCTATTAAACTTGTTGTCTTCAGTCGTTTTATTAAATTCCAACGCAATATGGTTTTTTTACTAAATGAGTCCAGCCCACGCATTTATTAAGTAAAAATTTCGTACGTATAGCAACCCAAACGGTAGCCGCGCCTGGCCGCACGCCGCGACCAATCAGGAGCTATCGTTGTCGGCTCCCAGCGCGACTCAAAGAGTAGTGAACGAGGGATTTCCTTTGGCGGGCCGCACGCGCTTCTATCAGACTCTGCATGCAGACCATAGAGTAAGATTATATATAACCTATGCAGACCACGCGCACCCACCGAGGCGTACACACGCATGTACGCCCGCACCTCGCTCGCCACTCGCCGCCATTCCTTTCGAACCCGTGATAAGCCGTGTGTTAACTATAACCATTACTGTAACTAATAAAATTATCCAATAAACTTGTTCGTGGGACCCTCTGGAGTTTTCATTACCCGGTGCTCCAACTGGGCAACACAAAACTGGCATTTCAATGTGGTTAGGTAAAACAAAAATACCGAATTATATATAAATAGATCCGATAGATATATTAGAAAATGTTGCCGGGTCGTAGAATAAATGTAATTATGTATTTATTTAACCAATCATGTATTAATTTTGTGACTATAAAGTTAGAATTGTACTTTTGAAGTTTTGCCTACGCCTCTGCTTCAAACGACCACTTTGGGTATCCGGTGGATGGCTGATTTCTTCGATTGCAGTGGATTCATTTATCAAAAATTAGGTGAAAGTACGCTTCGTCAGCATACAGATAAGTCAATTACTATTAAAAAAACACTAAAAACCATCATCAAATAAAACTGTTGTATGAGCATACATAAATCAAGTACGTAAGTTGAAAATAAACACTTATATGTAATATATTAGAAGCGATATGTTGTAGAAAGACGATAGTGATTCCGCTCAAAATTCGCAGATCGGAGAGAACGGAATTGTAGATACAGTTATTTAAACGAGTAAGGATATAAATTTCACATTTTCTTATTGGAAATAAACATTTCGTTACGTCGACTGAAAACTAAATCAACTTATATCGCTAACAATTCATATTATTATGATACTTTCAAGTTATTTACTTTTCTAGTAAAATGTTTGAAAACTATAATTTAGCCGCTTTTGTAATAATATCAACCGTTGTTGTAAATATTTCAGCTTGGTCCTTGCATTTCCTTATAAGATTTCTGCAACAAAATAAGCATATATTTAATTAATTTCTCCAAGTAGCTATTTACTTAACATGAGGTATTCAGAGCGATTTCCACGATGTAGACACAATATGGTATGTATCAAAAGAAACATGCATATTTTATACTGCCCCGCCTCCTCGAGCTAGTTACTTACATACTGTTGCCACATCACACATTATTTAATTTTTTAAATTGACTGAAATTTTAACAGATAAACGAGCCGCGGGTTTACATCCTCATACACATACAGTTTGCTTAGTGTGAGTTTTTTAACGTTCTCGATAGCGTAAAAGTTAACTCAATTTTGTATGCAGTTGGAACAGCGCCCCTAGCGGCAAACGTACGCAAACGATCCCATTCCATACAAATATGAGCTAACTTTTACGCTATCGAGAACGTTAAAAAACTCGCACTAAACACACTAAATTGTCGGAACGATCCTTACTTGTAATCCTCGCAGAGAGCTTGACTAAAATTCATCTCGATGCCAGCTTTCTTTAACAGGCACCGTATGTTCTCATCTGGGTTAGTACCGTCCCGACGAAGAATACTGTTGAAATTTTATTTCTTATTTTAATCAGCTTTACAGTACGTAATCTATTCTATCACATACATAAATATATTAATATTGTATATGATCTATACCTTTTTTAATATAAACACATAATATGGTAGTATACCAGAATTCATATTGCGGCCTTGAGTTTTTTAATCTTCCAAATACTTTTATTTATTTCAATTTTGAAAACTAATTTTTTAAGTTATACTTCTTTAGGCGCGTTATGAAAAATTGATGAAGAGTGAAATATTACGATGCGCGCGCACCGTGACACAAAATTAACAAAATGAAGTTGCCCACTAAATCGCTCATTACAATACGACCGACATAATTTGGCGAGTCTGAATATAGCCGCAGGTGAACTTTCGCGCAAGTACACTCGTAAAAAAAAGTGTTATTAGCATTCATTTTTTAGTAATATAAATGACAAAATTATTATTTAATATAATTCATACTAAATATTATTATATTATTAACGTTAAATATTTATTATTAATTATTTAATATTTAAAAAAGAAAGAAATAAATTTAATAAAAATAAAGTATAACTTCTTACGCGCGTACATAAGTAGGTACACGCACCCTTTTTTTATTGCTTAGTTGGGTGGACGAGCTCACAGCCCACCTGGTGTTAAGTGGTTACAGGAGCCCATAGACATCTACAACGTAAATGCGCCACCCACCTTGAGATATAAGTTTTAAGGTCTCAAGTATAGTTACAATGGCTGCCCCACCCTTCAAACCGAAACGCATTACAGCTTCACGGCAGAAACAGGCAGGGTGGTGGTGCCTACCCGCGCGGACTCACAACAAGAGGTCCTGCCACCAGTTACATAGCCTTGCGTACATAAAACGTTCTGATCAGTATATCAGACTACACTTGTTGATTTGAACATGTTTGATCTAATTGATCTCGGAGTTTTATATTGTGAATTACGACATCGAGTTTGGGTCAGTTAGGTTAGGACAAAGTCTGACACAGCGGTTTAATTAAGAAACTATACTACATAGGAGTACAAATTCTGGCCGAAGTACCACAAGGCTCCGCTTTCTCCTCGCTACTTTTAAGTTTATATACATAAACTATATACACCGGTCCATTTAGCCCTTTTCGCCGCTCAAGTAGGAAGATGCGTTCATGCACAATAAAGTTCAGATTGCGGCCACCAAGTTACGTGAGCGGTTCCCGAAGTGGCACATCGACATCAAACCCGTGAAAAGCACAGCCGTGCTCTTCAAAAGGGCTCGTCCTCCCGAAGCCACTGCTAGTATCTCCTCAAGAATTATGCATCGGTAACTACATTCCCGCCATCAAAATCTTTGGCCAGCCCATACCGTGGGCTTCGAAGGCCAAGTACCTAGGCGTCACCCTTGACAGAGGAATAATATTCGGTCCCCACATCATGTCCGCACGCGACCGAATCGCGTTCTTACTCGGTTGATTCTACCCCATGAGCTGCAAGCGAAGCAAATTGTCCCTTGTCGATAATCCATAGACACACCACACTTAGTTTCTCGCCGGATCTTCACAGTGGGTCGCGATTCGGATCTGGTGGCAGATTTGGCGAAGTTCCTTTAGTGAACCTGTTCTTACTAGAGCCAATGTTAGCAAAGCCTCTGAGCTTTAGCCCGTGAGCTCACCCAGCAATTCGTGAGCAACTCGAATCGGCTACCAGCGATTAGGTAGGAAAAAATAAATCTTAAATTCAATATGTAATTGTAATTATTTATACATTTATACATAAACATACCTGTCCAACGATTTACAAAGGGTTTTTATATGATCAACAGCTTGTTCTGCTTTTACACCAATTGCGGTTTTAATATGGTTTGGAATGTTGTTATCTAAAAGGTCTTTATAGCTTGTATCACTGAAACAGATATTTTATGTTAATTACACGTTTTATACGTCAAAGATTCAATAAATAATTCACAAAAAGACTCCTCACCATAATGTCATAACCTCTTGGTAAGTTTCATTGATTTCCTGTAAGAACATTGAAATGAACCCCTTGATTTTAACCTCATCTGACACGACAGGACGAACCAAAGTTTCTGTTTCGTCACAGAAGTCTGAAATTTCATCATATTCATTATCATATTCTTCATCTTCATCTTCGTCTTCATATTCTTCTTCGTCTTCATCTGCATCCAAATCGTAATCCAATTCTGAACGATTCTCAAATTCAGGACATTTTGTGAATAATCTTATTATTTTTGGTTTGCAGGAGTTGACTGCTGCAATATCATCATTTTGGTCAGATTCTTTTTCATTTTCTAATACTTGGTTTGTTTCAATTTTTTTATTATCAGTACTACTCTTTTCGAGTTCGAGATGAAGGAAGAGATCTTCTTTTATTGAGACTGATGTAGTTTTTCCCTGTAAAATATTCAGGACAGTATTACTCGAACTTGATTGATGAAAATTAAAATAATCTAATTAGTTGTATTAGACACTCGTTTAAGGTAATTAGTTTAAAATAAATAGATTTGTTAAGTTTACCTCATTTGATTGAATTTTAATCTGGTTATCAGAACTTTTCGGAGTGTTCTCTACATTTTGAACATTTTCACTTTGGTTTTTTACGGTACTTCTTCTATCGGGGCCTTGAACGAAGAAATAAACAATATCAAAGCATTTAGTTCGTATTCGTTGTAGAGTTAGATCCATCGGTGTTCTTGTTCCTAACAGATTTTCCAGATCGCTTCCACGATAGAGGAGTAAAAGCATATAACATGCAAAGCAAAGCCGCAAACATTATCAATTAGCGTGACTTTGACCGTTATTTATATGAAAACATTTTAGTTTCTCAATTTAAAAAGGCAAAGTCGGAGGACCCTATACAGAATTTTATTAAATCAACATTCATCAGGGATTGCGGATGCGCAACATTGTGCCCTTTTAGCTACTGCTACTATTTTCCCAAACCCATTTGCAGTTCCCCAGTAATCGGTATAAACTTTGCAATTCACACTAGCTTTACTACTATTAGAATTTTTTAATAATAGGCTAGCATTAACTAATACCAATCAATTGATATTATATAAAAAAGACTTACAAGATGGAATTAATTTTTTGGGAGAAACTCTGGAAATATCTTCAACAAAACTGTCATTATTAAGCTTATCTATGTGCGGATTATATATATCGTCTAATAACTCCTTTAAATGCTTTGACGCAGTTTTAAGATCTTGACAATTTTCATTAACGTCCTGCAACATTTTTTATCATTAATTTATACCAAATGAAGGTGCGTGGTACCCGTCGCTCATGGGCATCAGCAATGCAAGGCACAAGCAAGTCGCTGCGCCGTGATCTGCTCTCATATCTGAACTCGTGGTCCCAAACATAAATTTTTTCGATTGGACTTCCTCTATAAGTAGTCGGAGCCGAATTGGAACTATACTTAATATCAAACCGGCACTCATCACTGCTGAAAAGTTCATTCCCACTACATAAAATCAAGGCGTTCGTTTTCAAGAAATATCTCCTTCATTTACTTCCCTAACGTTATATATTATGTCCATCTTCAAATGAGGGTTAAAAGAAGTAGATAACAGTTGACAAAGGATAGGATTTAGTCCTTTAATGAAATCAACAATTACCTGCAAAGCCTTGATCAAGTAAGCACCATAGCTGTACATTTCCATATATTGCGACGGATTTATTTTAGAAATCATTTTACCTGAAAAGTTTTGTTTCTTATTTATTTATTCTTATTTTATAATATTATATCATAAATGTCTCCATTCAACCAAATTTTGAAGAGAATTTATGGCATTGTAACATGCGAGTTCACATTGGCGTCGGAAATAACCAAGAACGCGGGGGGAGCTAAGGGGGTGCTAGGCCAAAGATTCCCTTGCCTTAGAGAGCACTAAAATACATTTAAACCCATAAAGAATTCTGTTCGCTTATATCTGGCCCGACAGACATTAGCGCAGCCCCTTAGCATGACAAAGTGAATGGCTACCTTCGAACATTAGATCGAAGTTTTATTTTATTTATATTATAGGTAGACGCAAATGCAGGAGCTTAGACTCGATCTGATGCTGATAGGTCGCCGTTGCTAGTTACTGCCCCAGAGCTACATTCAATTGCATTGGATTGATCGATCCATATCCCATAGCAAATGAAACACTGATTAATTTACATCAAAAATAGACGATATAGTCACTATATATATATATATAATATAATATTATAGTGCGTATTGGGGTGTTTTGCAGCTACCATCTAACACAACCTAATAATGCATACCCACTCAAAATGAAGATTAAAAACAAGAATAGAGAAAGTTAAGTTGGGATTTAGAAACTCATACTGACGGTAATACTAAAACATTTACGGTAAGAGGTAAGAACTTGAATTAGCTCCGAAACGAAACTCTTAATGGTGGTCTTATCTGTTATCAGTTATCTACAATGACGTTCTATATTTAAATTACTACAAAATGGAATTTTACCTTTTGCGTCACTTAACTCAAAAAGCACTATAGACAGTTTATTCGCAGCGTCTACAACATAACAGCAGTGACTAAACTTCTTTATTATGCACTGCGTTGCTTCGTGTAATGTCCACGGTGGTGGAAATTCACTATTCACAAAATGCGGATCCTCTTGTAAAATTTGTGATAGCACATCCTCCATTATTTGGATAAATCTGAATAACCATTCCTCGCATCTCATTGAAAGGTGTTCTTCTATGACCGTGCTGGGTATATCAACCATAATGTTACGCTGAATAGGTTTCTTTATCTCACGACAAAATTTCATTTTATAGCTAATGACGCTATCAGTATCAACATTGCTTTCTGTGTTTGATATAGCACCAGACATAGAAGATTCGTCGATGATAATATTATTATCAGGAACACGATTTGAAATAATTACACTGTTCATGCTACTACAATCAATAGTATCGGTTGAGCTTTTTGTTTGATCGGCAAAAATTTCTTCGCCAGCAGCGTCATTTCGTTTCTCTGTGAATACATTATTTACATTTGCAATATTAACGTTGGGCGATTGTGAAAAACGCTCTTCTGCTGAAAGATAATTATTATCACAACGTCTCCTAGTACTCCATCGTTTTCTTTTAATAGTTGGTTCACTCTGACTAACATTATGTCTCAACTTTATAACTCTTTTTCTAGGAGTGTAATCTTCGGCGGTTTTCTCTTTCACTTTATGGTCAGTCATAGGCGACTGATTTTTAGGTAGTCTATCTTTTGAACTAGCATGAGATCTATCTTCCACGTCAATTTCAGTCTCATCTTTGAGATCTGAACTTTTTTTCAGAGGTATCACGTCGCCTCTAGGCGAACTACACGCAGTTTTACATTGCGAACAGTCGCTAACTTCCTCACCGCACTCACTACTATTATTGCTTTCTGTAACCATTTCACTATAAGATATTTCTTTTGTTGTTTGCAATTCTTGAGTAAAATCCGTTTCATGCCCAATTTTACTGTCTCTCGTCGGTACTGTGTGACACTGAGAGCTTTGCATGTCATTAGGAACTGTTATTTTGATTAATTTTTCAACAATAAAAGGTGTTTCTTCTGGTACAGTTGCGTGGTTGGTATTTTTTTCAAGAAGTTCTTTCAATTCTATGATTGTCATTATAATTATATTGTTCATGCCTTTATATTTTAACAATGTCACATCATCCGAAAGAAGAACCTAGAAATTATTTTAAAGAATATTTATCTAGTCTCTTTTTTAGTTCACGTGATAGCAGTGTTGTCTGTAAGATACAGCTATGCTTATTTTGTTGCTAATTAATACCTTTTCTTATATAAAGGCTAATTGGGTCCGTTACGAAAACAAAGAAGAAGGTGGTGATGAATCCAAATTGTGTACGAATAATTATATTTTATGACCGATTTCCTTGTTATAATTAAACCTATTTTATGGTTCAGGTACTACTGCGTGACAGTGACCACGAAAACTGTTTAGTATCCAAAATGTCGGATCGTTTTAATGATGTTTACGAATCACGAAAACCGAAGAAAATGCGATTTTCGTGTTATGCGCTGTGTGCAACCAAAGACAATTAATAATCAATTGAGGCAAGGGATTGACGTGCTCGGGGAGTGCCAGGCATCTGTTAAGTCACATATATGGCGCGATCAATGAAATATGAACTTATTAAAACGACAAGTAAGGGAATATTGAAGTGGAACTTCTAATGCAACTTCCAACAAGGTTGCGTTAAACGTTTAACGCTACCATACTAGAAAGAGACAGAGCGATAGTGAATGTGAATACCCGTTACAGGCCAGCGCGAGCGTTAGCAACGAGTAGCGTCCAATATTTTAATGAAGTATTAAAAAATATATATAAATAATAATAAAAATATAAATGTTGAAGATATCGCATCTCTCATACACAGCATTTCCTATTACAAGAGCAATCTGATTTAAGGATGAAAAATGAAGAAAACCACAATACTACACAATACTACACATTGAAAAAGAAGTGTCACTTCATTTATTTACACCAAGTTGCACGCGCACCGTTTTTTTTTTTTCGCGGCGTTATTATTGTAATTTCTTATTATTTTGGTTTTGGGAACAATCCGCTTCTATTCCAAATACTGAGTTTTAGTTAGCTACGTATAAAACATAACTTGTTTGGCCATAAGTACTTTTACATAAAAACTTATATTTTTTTCGACTTTTTAATTATTTTGTATTTATCTTATCGCGAGAAATGAAGATTCCCGCTAGGACTTTGTCGCGTATTATAAAACAAGACCTGAAGCTCGGTACTTATCATCGATAGACCTACAGGACATGCTCTAAATCAATCTTTACAATTAAAAATAGTGGATCGATAAAAACGCCTTCTGTCGCGATTCGCAAGTGAAAGGCACAGAAATATCCTCTTTACTGATGAAAAAATTTTCATGATTGAAGTACAGTACAATAAGCAAAATGATAAAGTGTACGCTCACAGTTCTAAAGAAGCTGATCGACGGAAAGGTACAACGTGGTCATCATCTAACGTCAGTGATGGTTTGGTGGGGCGTGTCTTATCAAGGACTTCAAGGAGTCACAAAACTACATTTTTGTGAAAAAGGCGTGAAAACTTCAGCCAAAGTGTATCAATATATAGTCATGGATGATGTTGTAAAACCTCTCAGCAACACACTTTTTAAAAATATACCGAGTACTTTCCAGCAATACTACATCTGGTCACAAGGCACGAACTACCCAAGCCTAGTTTGAAACCAACGTTCCGGACTTTAGAAGAGCTGAAGACTGGCCCTCATCTAGCCCAGACCTCAATCAACCCTTTAGACTTCAAATTATGGTCAGTTTTAGAAGACATAGCCTGCTCCCAACGACACGGCCACATTGAGTCTCTTAAAAATCTTTGGACCAAACAGTGGCGAAATTTCCCTTGGAAACAGTGCGTAACTCTATAGATTCGAGGCCAAACAGATGAACGGCATGTATAAATGTTTGGCTTTTTGTAAAAAATTAAAAAAAAAAATCTATTCGAAATGGCCACCGAAGAGAATTTATTTTTAAATTTTTGGTGAGACTTTAATAAATGTGAAGGTATAAGTTTTCATAATTAGTTCATTTTTTTTAAAATGCATTTCCATTTGTAACAGAACTTGGCTGGACTAGGTACATAATATGTATATGTAATAGGCGTATATTACAAAAGATAACAATTTAAAACCTTTTCCATAAAATAGATAATTGCTCGAATAGGGGTTAAGAATAGCATATCTTCTTGCTAATAATAAATAAACTTACTACATGATATTGTTTCTGTGATAATTTTAAGCACAGGTCAAATATATTCGATGGGCTATTATCATCTTCGCCTTTTTCTTCTGGAAGTGAAATAATAATTAAAACCAGTACTTTAATCACTATTAAAAAAAAAAAAAGTGGAATGATGGTTTACCTAATTTTACTAAACCGGCATCTATTTGCTGTGTAAGAAACCTTACTATGCGGCGTGCATTCATACTTTTATTTTTTTCAGCAATGGATTGTAGGTTGTTCATGACACATTTCGGCACCGTCAAGTGACATGTTTTATCTAAAATATAATAAATACATTACTGTTCAACCATTGTCGACCTTAGAAGCATAAGGTCGGTCTATTTCCGATTATAAGCACAAAAACATATACTTGGTATTAATATTATTTGAAACATACCTGAATCTGTTAAATTAGTGAGAAATCCAAAGTTGTTTAAAATCGTATTTGTATCGGCCACTATATACCAACTATCAGTATGTGTTTTTAATGGAGCTAAATTTTTCAAAGGTGTAAGATCAATTTTAGTGGTATCCATTGTTTTGTGAATATAAGGCTGTAAACAATTTATAGAATTTATGTAGAAAACATTTACACGAATAAATTCTAGGTGGGATCTTCTCACTAATACTTATAACTGCATGGTGAAATCTCGAAAATAAAACCAATTAATTTTATCCAAATGATTTTAAGTTTAACATGATTGAATTATTAGCCTCCATTACAATTCAGATGTATCAGTAAAGTAAGATTCAAATTCACATACCTTTGTGTTTTGATTAAAAAACTTTCCATCTTTGAGCTGATTTTCGTTAACATATTTAGACCTTTGATATTTATTACGTACAGTTCTAAGTTTTTGTCTCAGATCGGAATCTACATTTGAAAATTGACCTCCAGCATATTTGTTTCTTTGAAAAACATTTTCTTTCAAGTTTTGTCCTCTATCAAAAGGCTTATTTTGGAATATTTTTGGTCCAGATGCGTTTTGGTTTGACAAATGTTGACTATCCTTATTTAATTGTAATTGAGCATGAGGCATCATTGTTTGTACTTGATTAATTAATGGACTTATTATGAATTGTGTTTGAGGTGGAAGGGACCAAACGTTTGAATTGTATGCAGGTACTGTTGTTACATTAAGAGGTACGGCGTTTATCAAACTCAAGGAATTGTAAAACTGTGATCCACCCATTGGCTGTGTAGAACATTGTGGTCCTAACATCACACCATTCTGAACTGAATAGTTAGAATGAGATGCATAACTTGAATTCTGAAAGGGTGGGGTGACTGGAGGTTCTTTTGGTTCAGGACATCTCTGCAGACTATTTCCTGGTTGACTTTCTAGAAATTTTGTCTTCTTCTTAGCTTTTTCGACCTGTTTGATATTTAAATATATATTACACATAATTTTAAGTCCTAATCTATGTAAGATTACTACCCCAAATATTTTTATCCGACATCTTCATCCTATGTCGCTTGTTTATGTTTTTTACCTCTGTGCAAAAATATAAAATTATTTTCTTTACAAAATAGAATTCGTTATTCTTAACATAATCTTGTTGTCTAATCAATTGTGGCGAAAATATTGTTAAAATCATACATAATGCTTTAGAAACGTTATACTCGTATTGTATAAACTGTAATAATGAATTTGTATATTCCTATAAAATGTGATGGGCATATGTACACTACCGACGTATGTAAATAACTTTAACGAATTCGCGCGGCCGCAGTGTTAACTGATTCGTCGCGTAGGTACTAAACTCTGCTCCGCATTACTTTCTCGCTCACTTCCGCAGGCTCGCTCCGCTACGGTGGACAGACACAGTACGCAACTCTGCTCCGCCTTATTCCGATGCTCCGCTCCGCTGCCTCGCCCCGCTCCGGTGGACAGGCAGCCTAAAGCGCGAGACACAGTGCGTGCTCGACCACGGGTTGCGTGAGAGACTGACGCTGGGCATAGTAGGGCCCCCGTATACTCTGCATATGATCGCCAGTATCGACTCCGGTCTCCAGCTCTGGCACAACGACCGCACGACATGATTTTACACCAGGTTGGCGGGACAGCTTCCCGGGGCGGAGTTTAGTAGTGACACCCGGGTTCAGGTCCCCTACTGACCGGCGGGTGGCAGCGAACACCACTAGTCCACCAGTTATGTTTTCGGCTTCCGCTTAGCACCACCCAAGGGTCACTTGTAGGGAATCGCAGGTTAAACTACGGAAGCGGAAAGCAATCAACCCCAAAATCATAACGAGAACTAACGAATGGACATAGCGGGAAGTCGATCAGCTTGAAGCAAACGAAAAATCTTAAGTCGGAGTGCGCGATAGTCGTGGATGCAGTTATAATTTTAAATTAATTGAGATACATCTCGGATTTATCTATCGCTTTGAGATAGATTATGAAATAGATCAAAAACCGACGATGTACCAGCATAACTTCAGTATTAGTGGCAAACTGATAGTTTAAGACTTAATATGGTTAGTTAGATTTGTACATCAAACAACAAGCATAGGAGATTCTTTAAAAGCTACAAATTTGCTATCTCGATTTGGTTACAACAATATTGATATTTGAACAAGGCAATATCTTATTTGTACAGTTGTGTTAGAATCTGTTTTTACATTTCAAATAAAATAAAAACAAATTAGACGACTCGTTAATAAAGTTATTGACTTTCTAGGAAAAAGATGGAATTTGTAACATATTTATGTTTGCGGTTTATTTTCTTCAAATTAAGCATCTACCTTTCAGACCACAGACGTCCACTGTGGTACATAGGCCTACCCAAACCTCGCCAAAATGACCGATCCTATATCCAACGGATTCCTGCGAACCTCAGTAGGTCGTCGGGCCACCTTGTGGAAACTACCAGCGGCTATTCTACGAGTAATGTACTCTACCCACTGCCACTTCAACGTCGCAATCCTTTGGGCTATGTCGGTTACCATGGTTTTCCTACGAATCTCCTAATTTCTGATTTTATTTCCGAGCATATCCCTCTCCGTTGCTCTTTGAGTGACCTTAAACCTTGGAGCGTGACTTTTTAGTGCCATATGTTATCACTGGTCAAAGGCTTTCATCTTGAGAACAGTGTCATTTGTGATAAGAAGATTCTACGTAGCTTTCCGAACGCTATCCATCCAAGTTGGATGCCTTAGGTAAATGTACTCGCCAACCAGTTCGAGCGTAGTTTCCGATCTTTATTAGGTGCTACATGGGCATTTGACATAATTTTCATTTTTCTCATGTTCTTATTCAAGCCCACTCGGATAGAGGCTCTACTGAGATCATTGAGCATTATACTGATGTATTTCAAGGTCTCAGCGATAACCACAATATCTTCGACAAACCGAAGGTGAGTTATGTACTCGCCATTGATGACGTTAGCCCTTTCCAGTACCGAACTTTGAAAGCATCCTCTAATTGAGCATTAAACAATTTTGAAGAAATAACATCTCCCTGCCTCACTCCATGCTGCAGAAGAACTTAGTTCGGTCCTGTAATCGGACTGACATAGTGAGAAGTTCGGTCCTGTAATCGGACTGACATAGTGAGAAGTTCGGTCCTGTAATCGGACTGACATAGTGGCATTTCCATACAAACACTTCAACGTATCGGTAATCAATTTGGTACCGTTAGAGAGACAGCAACACAGCCCAGGTCTCAATCGAATCAAAGGCGTTCTTAAGAGAAAAATTAAGCATATTCAAAGTAAATAAATAACAACTCCACTTAATTTGATAAGTTCTACATGAAACGGAAGGGATTTTCGATGTCAATATAAGAATTTAACCTTCATCTGAATGTTTGATCTCTTATTTCCTGGCAAGGCAGTAAGTAAGCCATAGTTTTTTGGAGTAGTTTATGCAGTAGCTGTATTGCCTGAAGACTTAAAAAGTTTAGGACTTTGGAGTCATAATCCTGTCTAGGAAGGAAGGAAGGATAATTGTATAACTTCACTTTAATATCCTGACCAGTGTCAATACAATGAGAAAAAGGCGATCTTAATTGATTGTTCAGCTTACTACTTTTATATGTTTTTTTAAACTAAATATATTTAAATTTAAGGTTTGTTTATTACCTCTGCACTGCTGAGGTTCCAAACAGCTTCACCAGATAAAGTATTAAAATAATAATTAAATCCTGGATGGGATTTGGATTTGCAGATTATCCAGGCATTGCCAACGGTTACATTGGTTCGAATGCAGTTTTTTTTTAAATGTTGATCCATATCTGGAATAAAGTTAGTTAGACATAAGTTGCAATATGTGAGAGTTTACGAATTTCAAACATTCAACAAGATGTCTTTATACACACTTATAGACTAATTTCCCACTAAGCAGCTAGTTGTTGGTTAGCCATACAATCATAACTCAAGTAACTGTGCACAACTTCACACCTACATACAAATATTATACCATAAATATCAATGCAAACGACTGATGGGCAATAAAAAATGTATCCAAAATCATTTTCTAAAATAAGCAGGGAATGATTAAAACTTTCTGTGGGTGATACCAAACAAGTTTATTTTATTTGTAGTATTAATGAATCTTTTTTTTTATTGCCCTTATAGGCAGTCATCCCTTATAGGGCCCATCAAGTGGGTACTATACTCGTATAGTACCCACTTGATGATTAGTGGTTACTGTCGTTCATGGACTTCAGCAATGCCAGGGGCAGAGCCAAGCCGCGGCCTACCAAATGTCACTTCATTTACATCATTTAAAGCAAATGAAATATATTTTCTGTTCAATAAATAAATTTGGATACAAATTGCACAACTCTGATTTCTTTAGGCCAGTGGGACTTATAATTTATAATATTGACCTGTATCTGCTTATCTATAAAACAAAATCTTTCAACTAAATTTCCACTAATTTCTGGACATTCGAATAATTTGAAAATAATGTATGCATCACGAGTGCCGCTAAAATAATATTTTATTCAAGTGGCCAAGATCAGCAAGAACTATACTACTAATAATTTACTTATATTAATGTTCACTATAAATAATAGTCATTACTAGGTAACTTATGATTTTTGTTCACTTAACTAAAGATTAAAAATGACTAATAGTAGTGCACATTTGGTACACAAACAACAGTATCAACTGAACCAAAATTGTTCATGCTTGCTGAGTTTATAATTTAATTTAAATTAAAATAATGGCAAGTTCACTTTATTTTTTAATTAATATATATTATCGATATAAGAATCATTGTCGAACAGTCACATCAGTATTACTGAAACATTGCCAAAGTTGTACCTACGATAGTGTTGCATTTACTTTCACAGTGAAACGATAACTCTTTGTAAATACTTGACAAATTCGATTATGAATCAAATTTATATTTTTAATTGTACATACCTAAACTCAGTTATCTTGCCAATTTTTTTTTATTATTTAAATGACCTGGTAACGGCACAATTTTATTTAGTGCCTAAAATAAACAAAAACAAAATTTTTTTTTAGGGGATTTTACGACCTGGTAACTAAGACCTTTAAGTCATGCCTTGTTTTAATTTATATTCTTATTTTTATCAAAAATGTAAAGTGAAATGACATGAAGATGATTAATTTGAGATATTAATCAACTGGGATGAAATTAAATGAGATGAGATGATCTGGAATGAAATACAATCTTAGCAAAATGGTGGTCATTTACTGAGATTTTTGAAGTGAAACTTCTTTAGACGCATGAGGGTAAAATTTTTACAGATGTAACGTCACGCAGGTATGCAACGGAAGTGTCGAAAGAGAGAGAGAGCGATCGAGACCGATTGAGATAGAGTAAGACAGGGCGAACGTAGCATGAAGCAACTAGCCATGGAGTGAGAGTAGGGAGCAAACAAGTGAGAAAGATCGAGAGAAAAAGTGAGACAGAATGCTCAGTTCCTACATACTTTAAAACATACGTATAAAGTATTCTATTTTTAATATAGCGCCATCTGTGAGATGTTTTAATACTAACGTGTGTATGAAACCTCTTGTAGTGAATTTTAATTTAGGATATACGTGAAGTTAAAATATCAATTCACAGAGGGAGCTACCTCATACTATAAAAGGTGATTTATAATTATTTACAATTATTTTTTACTGGTGGTAGGACCTCTTGTGAGTCCGCGCGGGTGGGTACCACCACCCTGCCTATTTCCGCCGTAAAGCAGTAATGCGTTTCGGTTTGAAGGGTGGGGCAGCCGTTGTAACTATACCTGAGACCTTAGAACTTATATCTCAAGGTGGGTGGCGCATTTACGTTGTGGATGTCTATGGGCTCCAGTAACCACTTAACACCAGGTGGGCTGTGAGCTCGCCCACCCATCTAAGCAATAAAAAAAAAAGACAAAATTTTAATAATAATAATATACTTAGACATTTAGGATAATTGTATTTTAATTTTTGAAGGTTTCACTTCTAACACGTGTGAATTGCACATATGTTTTTTTTTTTTAGTGGACTTTTTGGAGAATCCCGAGAAGCTACGTCCAGCGGCTTTGTTTCATTTCCCCACATTTGTGCACTTTCACAGATATTAAACAGTTAATAACCCGTTATTACACATTTAAACCTGAAGAAACACTAATTAAACAAATTATAACAAATCGCACAACTTCACTCTTTGCGTTCCCGCCAAAAAGTCTAAGCAATACTTTTTTTCAACTCTGACCGCTAAGGAAAACCGTCTCTGTGAGTGAAAAAGTGTCCGTTAAAATCTGCTAAATAAGGGTGGCGCTACAGTAGCAACCGGGTAAATTTAAAAATAGGCGTTATATGTTATTAGAATAATATACAGAAATAAAAAAGAACGAGAAAGAACTGTAAGCACTACAAAATCACAAAAAGTAATTTATTTAAAGCTGATATGCAATCGATATCTCCACGTTTTACCACAGCAATAATTTTAGGGCACCGGGTTTATGGACCGGACATTTAGCGGTACCCATACATATAAGGCCGGGTATGGAATGTAGCAGTTATATCTCATGTCTATAAGGGATTATTTCAGCTAAGTGTGGACGGGTCGGTGAGATCACGAGCTCAACCTGAAAGAATTTGCTAACATCTGCCCTAGCATGAGCAGTGCATAGCTGAATCTACCATCGTATCGGAATCGCGACGCTGTCTGTTGGTGAAGTTGCATGACAAATACTTCGCCGCTTCCGACGTGTTCACAGAGAAAGGTGTCCAGTGTTTTGAATGCTTAAAAGCGCTAATAGTGGATCGGGTAGACTTTTTGTACTCGCTGCACGAGTTTTAAGTGACTTGTGACTTGACTTGAATTGTCCAACACGCAACCCGAACATTTTCCCATAGGGGTACGTTGGGGACAATATTCCACAACACCGTTTAAGCTTTAAACCCCAACCAAATCTATGGCGAACCAGTTAGAATCAGGAATAAGGGCACAGACGTCCAAAAACAGCACACCGTATTAAAAAAAAAGAATCTATTTGAAACTTTTTTCAAACTTTTAAATGCACTTTTGCAACAACCCGTTACTTTGGTCTGCATAAAGATATTGTAAAGAAATATTACATAGGTAATTGAATCGTAGTTTTCAGTAAAAAAAAAAAACTTTATGATTAGATACTAAGTACGCTGTTTTAAAGTTAACAAAGCAATCTATTTTTCAATTTAAACTTCTATGAAAAGTTACACAGGTTATTTTTTATTGCCTTTATAGGCAGACGAGCATACGGTCCACCTGGTGGAAAGTGGTCACCATCGGTCATGGATGTCAGCAATACCAGGGACAGAGCCAAGCCGCTGCCTACCATTAAGTACTCTCCGCAAGCCTCGTTTGAAGAAGGACATGTCATAACGCTCGGAAAACACCGTGGAGGGGAGTTCATTCCAAAGCCGCATGGTACGTAGCAAAAAAGATCTTTGGAAACGCACTGTCGATGAACGCAGCGGTTCCAGATAATATGGATGAACTCTGCTTCGATGTCGGGAGGTGCGATGATAAAAAGGAGATGAGGGGATCATCTCGAATAATTCCTCAGAGCATTCCCCATGGAACATACGGTATAAAACACAGAGAGAATGGAAGTCTCAAAGTAGACCCAGAGGTTCCAACAGATGCGCGAGAACGGGACTATCGGCCATCCGAACAGCCCGTTTCTGTATGGAGTCAAATGAAAGTAACTGGTATTTGGGAGCCCCGGCCCAGAAGTGAGAGCAGTACTCCATGCGAGGCCGGACTTGCACTTTATAAAGCACAAGTCTCTGTCCAGGCGTGAAATACCGCTTCGCTCTGTTGAGGACTCCCAACATTTTAGAGGCCAATTTGGCTTTCCTTCCGAATGACTCCGAAATTGGACATCGCTCGAAATATCGACCCCCAGAATCCCTATACTCGCGGAAAGCTGCAGGGGTACTCCTTGTAATTCCGGCGCTATGACAAATGGGTCCTTCTTCGCAATGAACGCGCAAACCTGTCTTCAATGGATTGAACTGAACTGAATTCAGTTCACCCCACTTGGAGACCCGCCCCAGAGAGTTCTACACTTCAGACACAAGTTTTGATCGCCTCTCGTGTACAACGCTTCGAGAGAGACTCTGATGGTCGAGATATCGCGCATCCCCCGTGTTATCATCCGCATAGTAATGCATACCATCAATAGATAGCATGTCATTGATATGCAGTATGAAATGCGTGGGGGAGAGCACCGAACCTTATGTAACGCCAGCGTTGATGGTCATGGTATCGGAGCAGCAGCCGTCAACGATAACTGTGATGCTCCATCCATCCAAAAAGCTAGCGATCCACTTGCAGAGTCCCTCGGGGATTCCGTAAGTTGGAAGCTACGATAGAAGTGCCCTATGCCAGACCCGGTCGAAGACCTTCACGATGCCAAGGCTCACAGCGAGAGCCCCGCCCTTGCTTTCCAAGACTTCAGCCCGTCTATGTGTGAGGTATACAAGAAGATCGCCAGCTGAGCGACCATGACGGAAATCGTACTGCCGCTCACTGATCAGCTGGAGATCTTCAAGATACCTACTTAAAGAATTGGATATTTATGATTCGCTCCATCACCTTGGAAAGCAAGGAAGTTATCGCAATAGGTCGGTAATTCGAGGGGTCCGACCGGTCACCCCTTTTGGGGATAGGGTGGACATGATCAGTCTTCCATGAAGACGGAACCCTGTTGGCATTGTACGAGAGGCGACATAGACGCGTTAGCGCGAATGTCAATTCAGTGGCGCATGTTTTTAGAACCACTGCGGGGATGCAATCCGGCCCACTCGACTTATGGACATCGAGAAACTGAAGCTCCTGCCTGACCGCACGCTGTGTGATGCGAATCTCAAGCAAGGAGCTGTCACACCGGGAGATGTTGGGCGGCGTGGCTCCCCCGTCATTCAAAGTCGAATATGAAGCAAAGAGTTTGACCAAGTCAGGCTGCTCCTTCACACTATGAGCCAGACTGTTATTGGACTTGGTTTAAATATTTATTTCAGTCTTGTACTTTAAACAATTCATTTTTATAGTTTTATAGGTTGAACAAAAAGGTTTTTGGAATTTTAGAAGAATAAAGATGCAATAAAATCTATTTGATTGTAGGTACTGTTTGTAGCAGATTTTGATAACGTTAAATATATCGAGGGGTGAAAGTTTATTTGGTTTAAGCAATCTTCGTAATGAAAGGTCCGCTTTATTTAGTATTAGTATCAACAATTTGATGCTTTTAATTGAACCGAACCCAATTAAGTCTACCCCATTCAATCAGCAGAAGGTTTTTGTAATATTTTTTTCCAAAATATAAACTTTAAATGGCTCTCCCGAAAAGTTGTAAAAATGTCGCTTAAACCAAATAGCCTTACACCCTTCGATTTATGTTAATAACAGAAAAAAACTTCCTGCCGTTTTTCTGTTGGCCACTGGATTATTCGAACTAGTTAGTTCAATGCATTTGAAAGTTTTATTTCAAAATAAATAACTATAATAACAAGCAGCGATAAAAATTGCGACGTTTATGGATTTGCACAGTACCAGTAAGATTAATGTAAAATTTACGGAGTGTTTAGATAACGATAACTGTCTCATATAGGGATATTGAGGGTAGAGGTAAATTAAAACTCAAACAACCATCAAAACGGCGCCAGGACGGCAAGTGGGGTGATATTAATGTAGCAGTTGTAAACATAGTAGAGTGCAGAATTGAAAATGAACTTTTGGTGTTATTTTTGAAATTACACCACTTTTGAAGAAATGTAGCAAATCAATAGGTATATTAGCAGCTGATATTAGAATACGGTTGAAGACTAAATAGTTTTGACTGTTAAAATATTACACCAGTTAAGTGAAAGAAACCTAATGAATCATGTACTCATTTAAGATTCTCTATTGAAACAGCATCACATCTGGTGAAGCCAGCAATAACAGCTAGAGGTTATATTATAATATAGACACTAGCAAAATGCGCCATATTGAGAAGGCGGCACGACATGAGAACACTCTCATCGTAGCCGCTGGAAATTACATACCCGACCCAGTAGACCGAATGGTAAACCGTCGACGTCGCCCAAAGCACGTCATTACGGATCCTCCTGATCCATTAACGGTGCTTTTAGGCACCACAAGCACCGGTCACCGTCCTCGTCGAACCCGTCGCTTGCGACGAAGGGCTCGACGAGCNCGGATCCTCCTGATCCATTAACGGTGCTTTTAGGCACCACAAGCACCGGTCACCGTCCTCGTCGAACCCGTCGCTTGCGACGAAGGGCTCGACGAGCGAACTAACCCATAGACACAGCCCACTGAGTTTCTCGCCGGATCTTCTCAGTGGGTCGCGTTTCCGATCCGGTGGTAGATTCTGGGAAGCACTGCTCTTGCTAGGGTCAGTGTTAGCAACTCTCCGGTTGAGCCCCGCGAGCTCACCTACAAACGTTAGGGCGAAGCTGAAATAGCCTCTCAAGGCTATCAGCATAGGTAGGAAAAAAAAAAAAAATGTAGGTAAAAAAAGAAACAGTATATGAGAGATTAGTTGGGAGGTGTTAATGCGTCCACCATATAGAAGTTACTACCACTACTAGTAGTACTATGTAAACTTTTATTTCCATTATAAATCTAGAATTCATTTGATTGGTATCTCTTTCGATCCCTTTAATTGTAGATGACACTACAGTTTCAGGTAAATGGAATGTCATTTTAGTCAACATCACCAACTAAAAAATTCAGTTCCTATGTCAGTTTATTTACAGTACAGTTGCAGTATTAATTTCAGCATGTTACTGTTCAGAGTACAGCTAAAATACAGCTACATTCAGAGCTTTCGTTTGAAGCTATCTATGACTATGTCTTTAAAACGAGATCACTATGAGTCACGAATATGCCTTTCACCACTTATTCTATTAATTTTTATTTCCATAAAACTTCTAAGGACAGCATGTGTATTTGATGAAAGTTATTTAGCTCAGATGATTAACAATAACCTAAACAATATGTATGCATATACTGTCTTACAGTTTAAAAGTAGGGGAGGCAAGGAATGCTAGATATATTACTTTTTTTCCAATCTTAATAAAACTATATCTTCACTTCTATAATTACTATGCTGCTCTTCTTCTGGTATTTTCTCAATGGAAAATGATTCAGACAGTTTTTCATAAAATAAATTCCAAAGCCTTTTTTGTATCTCAGAATCTCTAATTTCTTGTGTTAAGTAAATCACCGGCTTTTTTTTCAGACTTCTACTTAAAAGCTGAAGTGTTATTAGCAATTGCTCTATTGCCTGGAAATAAATTTGAAGTTTACTAATGGTGGTAACTACTAACAATGCTATCACAGAGCATTTGCAGTAATATATAATTTTTCTCCATAGCACGCAATTTCCTTATCAACTTACTTCTTCATAATAAATACAATCAGCTAAAACTATTAAATCATATTCTTCATTGAATATTTCAGAATACTGATCTCCCCAAATAAGTGATTCTGCAGTTGCGTAGCCACCCATACTACCAATCTTGGACTTATTTTCGTTGATATTCAATCGTATCAACGGTAGAGCTTCTGGTAAGTCTGTAATTGTAACTTGAGCTCTGAAATTTAGGGGATAATAAGAATATTAAAAACTGCGGTTTTAGAGGGGTGTTGATGCAGTACTACTACTAACCCAAGTGTCGCAGCGGTTAGACCAACAACTCCAAGTCCAGCTCCAAGTTCTAGAACTCTTAATCCACTCAGAAAATCAGATTTATATTGGCACATTATTTCTAAATATTTTGCTAGAACCAATGAAGCGTCCCATACAACGCAGTTAACATCCCCTTCTATTTTCTGATATATTTTTAACGTTTTTAAACAAATTTCTATTTCAATTTCTCTTGGAAACAAATCATTGGGGTGGCTTGGTTTTTTATAAGACATTACGATCCATAAGACATTAACTACGATACCTAACGTTTGCGATTTTTTACTCTGTAAAACAGTGTTATCGTAACTATAGAAAAGCCACCAAAGGTTCAAGTTATTGTTAATAGTACTAATTAAAAAGATAATTCACAAGTTAAGCACTGAGCAAGTACATAATCACTTGAAGTTAAGCTTTCAACCATAGATTCTACACCTAATATACTTTCAACATTCAAACTATTCAAAGGCGACATGACATGAATGAAATTGAATGAATTCAGTACCGTCAAATGGGGTAAATAGGGACAAAATCGAACTTCAGATTGAATTTTAGAATAGTTCCAATAAAATAGTCACTGCTTAACCAAAGAAATAAGTTGAGTCTTGAACGTACCTAGGTGATAAAAACCGTTACATTATTTTAATTATTCATTTTAAAGAAATAATCGGTAAAATAATGGCCGTCCCAATTTACCCAGCGTCCGGGGTAAATTGACACGGTTAAGGGTTAAATTGGGATATTTGTAAGGGTTGTCAACTCGCAGTACTGCGATATNTTGCCACTTACAATGGAACTTGACGCTAACAAATCTGAATCTGCATTGTCACTGTCTTCACCTACACTCTTACCGGCTTGTACATTGATTTTCTATTTTTTCATAACATATTTTATGTTTCCAGTACTTTCTTTGCCATAGCGCATATCCGAGAGTAATTTTAATACTGTTTCATCGATCGATTTTTTTTCGTCTTCTATGGTAGTTTCATTTCTGATATTGTTACCAGGTAATCTTTCCAGTACCTTTTCTTTGTTTAATGGACTGATTCCCGTTTTAGCAAAGCCAGCTATTATGTTATTTTTTTGGTTTTTTTCAATACGCTGAAAAAGCTTTTTCAAAAGTTGAGGAAACCAATTCTTAGGCACACTCGACTGTGAACGTCCATCAGATTTTTTCCAGTTGAATAGGATGTCGCGCCAAGCAGTCTTCATTGGCCTAAAGAAGGTAACGTCTAGTGGCTGAGTCAGGTGGGTAGAGTTCGCTGGAAGGAATACAAAGTATATATCCTTTTCTTTACATTTGCAAATCAAATTTATAGAAAGATGTGAAGAAAGATTATCTCCTATCAACAGTTTTTTGCCTGGTTTATCTTCAAAGTACGGAAGTGCCACAGTATCGACCCAGTCTTCAAAAGCATTACTGTTGAACCAACCAGAAGTTGTTCGGTTGTAGCGACACTTATAAGGTCCATTTTTTGTCCAAGTATCATATAGGCGAACAGCTTTATACACGACGTAACTTGGTAAAAGCGTACCATCGGCCGCTGCAGCAATCATGATTGATGTAGACGACTTTGAGTGGTTCATCACCCGCTCTGGGTACTTAACACCTCTTTTTGTCAAGATATTTTTTTTACCCGGGTCGTCAGACAGATTCGTCTCATCGTAATTAACGATATTTCCAAGAGGCACGCCAGTCATAGAAATCTCTAATTGCTTAAAGTACTGTTCTATGACTTCGGGAGAAATGGCAGCTCTTGCTCTTTTTATGTTTTGGCTTATTCTTTTAGAAATTACTTCTTTATGTCTCCTTAGGAAACTCTCGACGAAGTCAGGACCAGGCATATTGTCCTTAAATCTCTTCACTTCAATGCCAACTCTATCCAGATACCCCTTGATTAACAATCTAAAATCATATGTGTCGAGTGGGTATCCCCACTCTGAACAGATATTTATGTATTGTATGATATAATCTTCTGTTTCTGGTTTCAATGCTCTAGGTGCACCATGTGGTCTCATGACTTTTGAGATGTGTCTGTGTAACACAGATTTACTCAAACCGAATTTTTGTGCTACTTCTTTCATTGATACTTTTTTAGTTTCGTATTCCGCTATCGCAGCTTGTATGGTTTCTGAATTATATTTTTTATACGGTTTTGTACTGGGTTTGTATGTCCGCGGCATATCTGAAAAATAAGCGTTTATATACACGTATTTAAATATATATAAGACTGAGTTCTTTTTAATTTTTTTATTTTTTTTATTTCTATAAAGGACATACTACCGGGCAGATATTACAAGGTAAATGTCGCGAAAAAAAATCTATTTTATGATATCAGTGACAACCCTAACAAGCCATCCCTATTTTGTTTTATCCCGTTCCAATTTTGTGTTTTCTCGTCCCTAATGCTTCCAGTCTCGTTCCATTTTACCCCACATACGTCCCAAATTTCCCCAAAAAGAAAGGAAAAAATATACATTTTTTATTTTGTCGAAATATTGTATTTAAAATAAAAATATTGCAACTTACTGTTTGTTGTGGTATTTCCAGGTGTATTAAAAACTTATATAAATTGTGATCTTTTTGAAAAAACAACGTTAATATTACTTTTTTTAAAAGTTCGTTATGGTGTTTTAAAACTCACTTTTCAACCACTATTTTCAATTTAATTTGACGAGTTTTTGGCGCCAACTTAACTCATATTCAGTGTTTCCATAGTTAACTTGGTTTTTCTTCTATACATTGATAAATATTACCATAAACAAAATTAGATAGATTCCGTGCTACAGGTACTTTGAGAATCTTCCGCAGGTTTGTCCCAATTTACCCCGGAGTCCCAATTTNTAAAACTCACTTTTCAACCACTATTTTCAATTTAATTTGACGAGTTTTTGGCGCCAACTTAACTCATATTCAGTGTTTCCATAGTTAACTTGGTTTTTCTTCTATACATTGATAAATATTACCATAAACAAAATTAGATAGATTCCGTGCTACAGGTACTTTGAGAATCTTCCGCAGGTTTGTCCCAATTTACCCCGGAATCCCAATTTACCCCATGTCATGGTAGTAGTTTTATTTTTCCAATTGAAAAAGCAAAGGTATCATACTATACTGCCGTATCTTTTATTAATTATATATATATTTATGAAATATTAAGTAAAGTATTTTATAGGTATATAAGTATTAAGTAATTATATTATGAAATGAATTGAGATGAGATGATATGGAAAGAAATATAATCTCAGTAAAATGCTGGTCAATTACTGAGAGTTTTTCAGTGGACTTTTTGGAGGAATACAAACAAAAAAACAGATTTATTAAAATTAAGTGTATCTATGAAAAATACAAACGTACATATACATACAGACTTTTTGGCGAGAACGCCAGGAGTGAATTGTGTGATTTCTTTTATTTGGTCTATTTAGAGTTTCTTCAGGTTTAAATGTATAATAATTTAACGGTGGTTTATTAACTGCTTAACATTTGTGCAAATGCACAAATTTGGGAAAATGAAACAAAGCCGCTAGACGAAGCTACTCGGGATCCTCCAAACAGTCCTCTAAAAAAATCTCAGTAAATTCCCACCATTTTACTGAAATTATATTTCATCCCATATCATCTCATCTCATTTCATTTAATTTCATCTCAGTAGATTAATGTCTCAAATTAATCATCTTCATTTAATTTAATTTCATTTCACTCCATATTATCATTTTTCATAAAAATAAAATTATAAATTAAAATAAGACTTGATCTAAAGGTCTTAGTTACCAGGTCACAAAGTCCTTAAAAACAAAAACATACATACATAGATAATACTAGATAGAGATATTTAAAATCTACTTTTCAACTTTCAACACACTTTCTTCATAGAAGTATTTTTAGTCGATATTAAAAGTTAAAATAATCTAATAAAAACCAGATTTTTTAGTTTACCTAACGCATCATTGTTGTAAGTTTAGTTTCGAACATTATTTTTATGAATGATTCATAACTTAAAATCTATTCTTGTTCAATTACATCATTTAGTTACAACCTATGTTTTAAATTGCAGTTGTTGACTGTTCATTTGTTTAATTGTATTAGTTGACTTGTGAGTAATGTAATTCTTTCCTGCAGAAGTATTCTGGAGTTCTCGTTAATTAGATTTGAGTACATTTGAAGTGAAAAATGCCTGGGTAAGCTGCAGCTGGACGTGGGAGTGGTTAAACACTTGTCACTCATAAAATGCACCCACCCTAACTTCTACTTGCAGCATCTTAACCATTTTTGAACATTTTAAGTTAGATATATCCATTAAGAAAAACCTAAAAGCAATCAAATAGTTCATAACATCATTGGCGCATAAATAAAACTAACAAATACAAACAAATTAATAATATGCATTAAAAGTATTTTTATTACTAATTTAATGTCATCCTTAAATTTAGTTTTCCTCATTACTTAATTAAATACTGGTAGTTTTCCTGTAACTAGTACAATACATTTTACCTCAAAATTTTTTTTACCAAATATTTATATTCATTTCAATAAAATCATAGGAATCCCTATACACTTAGTTCATTTCAGCTATTTCAACTTAAAGAAAAATTTTTAGTTGTAACTTAGAATTGAAAGTAAATTGTTTAACTTATGTGGGTTCTATGTTGTGACTATATTAAATTGCCAGTGAGCTTCAGAAGGCAAATTACTTGTAGTATCATTTTGAAATTTTATAGATTCTTTATCTGTTTTATTGTTTGTATTGAAAGATTTAGACATGTCATAGAATGTACTTATTATTTAATTTACAAATGACTAGATAACGTTAACATTAACTAATCAATCAATAGTTAAATAAATTTCAATTAAAACCTACTTCATATGACTTAAAAAGTTAATTACTTATTTCAGCTTAGCTACCATGTCTCTTGATAATATGTATTGTACTCGCTGTGGGGATGGATTTGAGCCAAATGAGAAAATTGTGAACTCCAATGGAGAATTATGGCATACAAATTGTTTTGTGTAAGTAAAACTGATTTTCCTTAATATAAGCTTAAACATAATAAGAACATAAAGCTGCTTAAAATTAGTTGATGTGGTCAGAAAGAAATTTTTTCTCCTACCTACACTGAAAGTTCGGTTTTCATCCCGCTATACAGGGAAGAAAGTGTAACTTTTCCTCCCTGGATACAAGTACGCATGTGCGTTAATGTCTGCGTCTGCTCTCACCCACCTAAAATTCTCTGCCATTGTTGAGTTCATCAGGCAGTTCTTATTCAACTAGTAGTTTATTTAAAAATTAAAAAACAGTTAAATTGTTTTATTCAAGTAGTTATCAGATGGCTTATCTGATTACCAAATTAGTTGATGCTCAAGTCTGTTAATTTTCTGCATTAAACAGAAAGAGATTATATTCTAGATGTGGTGACTAGTCAGGCACTAGAGCCATTTATTTTGTCTTTTTTTTTCCTACCTAAGCTGGTAGCCTTGAGAGGCTATGTCAGCGTAATGGGGCTCAAACCTGATGTTGTTGATAACACAATCCTTAGCAAGAGCTTATTTTGTCATTTAGACTCATGAGATCAACCCTTTTTGTTATGTAAACATGTTTTTGTAGGTGTGCCCAGTGCTTTCGCATGTTTCCTGATGGTGTCTTCTATGAATTTGAGGGACGAAAGTATTGTGAACAGGATTTCCAAGTTTTATTTGCACCATGCTGTGCAAAGTGTGGTAAGTAAGTGGGGTAGAACCTTAAATAATAATTTCAATCTTAATCTATACAAATAAATAAAATAGGAGTGTCTGTTTGTAAATGCGTAAGTATGTAAACACAGTACATATATCAAAATAATATTTTATTAAATTTTTGTCTGTCTGTCTGTTTGTTTCGTCTAATCTCTGGAACAGCTGGACTGATTTTGACGGGACTTTCACTGATAGGTAGCTGATGATATAAGGAGTAACTTAGGCTACTTTTTTAGACTAGCTTCACTCCGCGACGTCACCCGCGGTACAACAATAACCGCGGGTAACATCGCGATACTCAACTAGTATCAAATACAATAAGATCTTCAATGCATAAAATACAATAAGAATTGTCTTGTTGCATATATTTCACAGTAAATAAAATCATTACCAATAAACACGACCATAACCAGTCTATATAATATACTACAAAAGATGCCATACATATGTGACCATAATTTTTTTTTTATTTTTTAAACAGGAGAGTTTGTGATTGGCCGCGTTATAAAGGCGATGAACTCTAATTGGCATCCGGCCTGCTTCCGATGTGAAGAGTGTAATGTAGAGCTTGCAGATGCCGGTTTTATCAAGCATGCTGGTCGAGCATTGTGCCATGTATGTAACGCGCGTATCAAAGCGGATGGGCTGCAGAACTACATGTGTCATAAGTGCCAGTATGTTTTCTTAATTATGTATAATTTGTGTTGTTATAATTTTAGAATTTTCTAAATCTGTCGTCTTTAATTATCACTATTGGTAATGCTTCATAGATTATACTACATATATTTTACACACAGAAACAAGTACTCTATTACATAGTAGCAAGTACCATAAAAAAGTTGTGGAAACAGCATAAGAATTTGGTGTTAAATGTATGTAAGATGTTTTCACAATGAAAGCATATTATCATTATATCATCATAACTGATCATATTATTATAATCAGTTATGCGTACCTGTTTGAATTATGTATCAGTTATATCACAATACAATTGAGACATAGATCAAGTACTATACATAATTATCGTCAACTTGCAGTGGAGTAATTGACGGAGAACCTTTACGTTATCGGGGAGAAGTTTACCATGGCTATCACTTTACCTGTGCTACCTGTGGAGTTGAGCTGGATCATACAGCCAGAGAAGTGAAAAATCGTCCTGGATATGCTGCAAATGATGTTGTAAGTATATTGAAATAGTCACATAAAATTAATATTAAATAAAAATAAATTTTAAAGGACAATTTGCACATTCAGACAGTACATTCATCCAATGAAATCGTTGTGTGTACAAAAAATATGTATCAATGTCATGGGTTTATCTGTTAGATAATCAAGATGAAAAAATGTAAACTCTAAATGCGTAAAAGAGAAAAAGCTTAATAAAGCTAACATATTTGGAATTAAATTGTTAAGGTCAACAAACAAGCTAGCCAAATATAAGATAGAAAGTCAATATAAAACGTATTGTAGACATAACCTTAGAAACCATTGTATCATTATGACAAATATATTACCAAAATTTATAATAAAAAATCACCTTGGTGATGCAAATTAAATTCTTCCTATTCGTACACTCTTGACAGAGTGGTCGTGGTCATGCATCAGTCTGATCCTGGGATACCAATGCTCTCGCGATGCGACGCCATGTGGCACGGTGTTTCGCAGAGTGAGAGCAATCGTTTATGTTGGAGTGAGTCACAGATTTCATGAGGTCGGTCCATCGTGCTGGAGATCGTCCGCGAGATCTTTTGCTCTCGACTTTCCCTAGCTGGTCCACCAACCTCTCAATGGAGTCCTTGTTACGAGTGATGTGCCCGAAGAACTAATGCAAATTAAATTATCAACTAGTTTTTAATTCCTTAAATGTTAATTAGAAGTTGACTGTCAATCATTTTAGTATTTTATTTATTTAATCTGAGCTAATTGAAATACAAAAAAGATTGTTTAATTAAAAAAAAAAATTCCAGAATAACCTCTTTTGTCTTCGTTGCCATGATAAAATGGGTATTCCAATCTGTGGTGCTTGCCGACGTCCCATCGAGGAGAGAATCGTTACTGCTCTCGGGAAACATTGGCATGTTGAGGTAAGCTCTAATTAATTTAAACATACAATTTGTGATACAATAAGATTGTTCTGAAGCGGTAGGTATCATAGAATACAGTAAATACCATAAAAATCAGAACCTTTTTAGTCTAGCGATGCTGGTCACGTTTATAGAGCCAAGTCCTAAAATTGTTGAATTATCATTGGTCTTTGATGCATGTTCAAGTTAATGGGACATCTTGAATTCTGTGAAAATTAAGTTGAAAAATTCCGTTACATACAAACATACATATACACATATTATGAATGTATAAACCAATATAAAATTTCACTGTATGCTTCTAATTTTTCATTCAAATTGCGCATTTATGCCACTTATGGGGATTACCAAGTGACTTCAGAATCTAATCTTTGGTTGTGGCTGAAGCCACTTTTGTTGTATGAAAGTGAAATGGAACAAATAGCCCAACATCAATTGATTTGCTATCACGATACTTACAAATTTCTTATACACGACAATTCCTACAATCCATAAGTTTCACTATTTGCGAAATTCATTAAAAGAGAGTGCTTCAGCATGAAAAACAAATGTGTCATTGCACCAGTTGACAACGTCCTATCAATTACAAGTATTTATCGAAAATCACACACCATAATAGTAATCTCGGCGTCTAACTTCAGACACGAGGTTAAAGCCTCAATTACATTACATAAATAAAGTTAACGATTTTAGATGCGACGAATCAGTTATTGCCATTGCCTAGTTCCAAGTAAATACGTACCTAACATGCTCACTTGAGCGACTTCCACGATGAAATAAAAATATAGTGTTTAACAAAAACCGAGAATCTTATAAATGAGTCGACTATTATCAAAGCCGGCAATCTGACTTTTGGACAATGATTGGTAAATCCGAAAAACGAATTATTGACTTTGTATTCCATTAGCAGTCACAAAACTCTTCGGAACGACATCTTAGATAAATAACAGGTTAACTATTAACCTTTATTTAATGCAGGTTTTGAACCGTATTCTTTGAAGGAGACGATTATATTCAAATCAATCTGTATTGACATATCAATAAATTTTTTTTGTCCAAATGCACAGATTGCCGCCTTTGATAATAGACGACTCAAATATGCATAATTATCGGCGGCAGTATTGGGAGCCCACACACGGATAAGTGTTACCGGTCTGCCTATCTATGCGGCGAAACCATCCAGCGTTTCGATTGGAAGGGTATGGTAGTAGTTATAGAATTGAAACTTCGACGTTGCAAGGGGGTAGCGCAATTCACATTGCGATATCTATGGATTAGGTTTTCACTACAGGTCGGAGTAGGTAGATTGATTTAAGATCGTTGACGGATAATATGGATATGCCTCCAAAATACCGGAAATTCATATTTATTGTGATATTCGTTCCGGAATTTTGAAATTAGCATGAATCTGTGTTTAAGTTGAAAAACGTATTAATAATAGTAATCCATTATTCCATATTAGTCTATATTATAATATTTTGACGCAAGTATATAAAAAATCAATCTACCTATTCCGACCACTGGTTATCATCACCCGTTTGCTACCTGTTCCGTTTGCGTCGAAAGCAATAAAAATAATGATTTAAAGAAAATTTAATTTTTCAGCATTTCGTTTGTGCCAAATGCGAGAAACCATTTCACGGCCATCGTCATTATGAAAAGAAAGGCTTGGCCTACTGCGAACAACATTATCACCAGTTGTTCGGCAATTTGTGCTACGTCTGTAATCAAGTTATCGCCGGCGACGGTAACTATTCGATTATTTCATTTAAAATTTAATGATTTCGGCATGTGATATGATGAGGTTTCATAATTGTCTGTATTGTATTGGTTTATCGTTTAAGTACACTGTTCTGCGTAATAAGTAAGTTGTGTTAATAAATATAATTTTTAATAAAGAAAACAATCGAAAATGGCCAAGTGGAGTACACGCAATAGTTAAATTTAATAAAAATCTTTGTTTTTTAACTAAGTTTAATAATGCTTTAATATCGTGCGGGCTAATACTGGAAAAAGCCTACTGAGTTTCTCGTCGGATCTTCTCAGTGGGTCGCGATTCCGATCCGGTGGTAGATTTTGCGAAGCAATGTCGTCAGGTTAGAGCACCTATTCGCACAGTTAAGCTGACATAACCTCACGAGATTACCAGCATAAGTGGTAAAAAAACGGGAAAGATTTCTACTCATAGCTGTTGCACAAAATAAGTTTTGAACACAATATTTGTGTTATTGGTTAATAATCATAAACGTTTTTATAATATCACAATTCACTTAAAAACTAATTATATTCAGTGTGATTTGAAATTATATCTTGCTTATTTAGCTGATTTTTTTATATTATCGAATGAATATATTCTTAACTTCTTAAAAATTTGTGTGCTAGTATGTATTATAATTATGAAGGTTTTAATGTGAATATAATATAGGTTATATATCACAAGTAACATGTTACACATAATATGTAACTTATTGTGTTGTACTACTGATTGCTACTTCAATAACACAAACTGGTCGAATCAAAAATATCTTATTTAATATACCATTTTTTTTTCTTAATAACTGTAATTTTATTCGTAGTATTCACCGCATTGAACAAGGCTTGGTGCGTACATCATTTTGCGTGTTCCGTTTGCGATGCGCCGCTGAGCACGCGTAGCAAGTTCTACGAATACGACGAGAGGCCCGCCTGTAGACGCTGCTACGAGAAGTTCCCGGCTGAACTACGACGTCGGCTACGTCGGGCTCATCACTACACGGTCCGCCGTTAACGAAAAATACAAGGAATAAACGACATTAATCTGTCTATACCAGTGGTGGGCAAACATTTTTAATGGCGGCCACAATGTTTAGGAAATACTAGAGGAGGGCCAGAAAAATGTTTTTTTTTTCTCCAATAAATGAGATAATGAAAGCTCCAATTCGTCAGGGGTGTTTTGAGGGGTGTTTTGAAAAATTCGAAGATTTTCAATTATAAACGTCAGATTTTATTTTACGCGCCAAAATGCTGACTAGAATATTTGGGATGACGGACTCTCGGGGGGCCGGATTAAAATACTTTCGCGGGCCGTACTTTGCCCATCACTGGTCTATACTATACTAAACCACTATACCACAGTAATGTCGGTGTTCACATTTTTTTAACATAATTAACTAACAAATTTAAAAATATAATAAATGTAGTATGCACTTGCCATTTGTGCCTTGAAGTACCTACTATGTAACAACTAAACTTATTAATGTAATATATTAAGTGTAAAATGTAATAATTAATTATTTTATACCATACAAAATATAATGATTATGAATGTTGTCTTTACTCACACTGATCATTGACACGTTCGCTATTTTGTTCAAGTGCAAACGATTTATTTATTGATTTGACTCTTTTAAAAATCTTATTTTGAAGTCGCTCTTATTTATTTACGATCAGATGAGCTATAAGTCGATTTAACTCTATTGGCAATAAAATGTATCTGTTGAATATGCTCGTAAACTTTGTTTTTAATTAAGTCAAAATATCAGTTTAGTCACGTGAACCTGAATTTAAAAGCACAAAATATAACCGTAGAACTATTTCTAAGTTAACTATTTATATTAATGAACTCAAAAGGCTTGGCTTCATAAGCCAAAACGGAAACAAATCTGTAGATATTGTACACTATATAAAGATTATTAATATAAATTTTCGATGATTTTTATAAACCAATTGAACTGAATATTACAGCAAATGTGTGGTCAAAATGATGAATTTGAATCTAATTATTTTTTAATATTAATTATATAAGATTATCTTAGCCAGGACAATAACAATGATAATCAGACCGATATAAATGATATTTGAAAAACCCTCTGAAATGATAAATACATTTCAAAAAATTATATTCATTCCATTTTGAAGAATGCTACTTTTGACTATAATATGCTACTGCATTGTATATTAATGTCACGTTTTTAGCATGCCTTACATTAGACGAAAATTATGATTTAAAAGAAAAAAGAAAACTTGTTTCGCACCCTTTGTAATATTGCTTTTAACCCTTTTAATGTATAATACAGATATATTATAATTTAATTTAGATCTAAATATTTATGTAACACCAAATAAAGTTTTTTACTAACACGTTATTCTTTTGATTATTGTACAATGCACGGGATTAGGGTTTCGTCAAGTTACCAAATACAAAATCAAGATTTTGGGAAGTTTTGATTTTAAGATTCTAATTTGTAATTTATTCCTTTTGTAATTTATTTTGTTATAGACAGCGTGTTTAGTGCGACTTTTTTGACGTTCTCGCATGTAATTAGTATGGACTTGGAACGTTTGTCCCTAGCGGCAAATTTTGTTACCTTTTATGCTATCAAAAACGTTAAAAAACTCGCATTATGCACATAGATGGCCATATTGTCATCTTATAAGTGGTCGTTGATGCTCATGAACATCAGCAAACAAAAGGGTAATAATAAAAATAAAATACAAGAAAAATAAAAATAAAAAAAAAGACAAAAGGAGGTGGCTCAGCTAAGGCTGTTCAAGGTCGATAAACAGCAAACAAAAGGGTAATAATAAAAATAAAATACAAGAAAAATTAAAATAAAAAAAAAGACAAAAGGAGGTGGCTCAGCTAAGGCTGTTCAAGGTCGATAAACAGCAAACAAAAGGGTAATAATAAAAATAAAATACAAGAAAAATAAAAATAAAAAAAAAGACAAAAGGAGGTGGCTCAGCTAAGGCTGTTCAAGGTCGATAAATCGAACAACGCTGATTATCCACAATACGAGATTCTTTTTTTAAGCTATTGCATAGCTTTTTTTAATGTTTAATATAGCGTGGTCTTGTTTTAATATTAAATTATCATTGTCTAATTATAATTGCATAAGTTGATAAAAAATGCTATGCAATAGCTTTACCGCGGCAGTTCCCGAGTGCCACACGTTTTTTTTTTATTGTTTAGATTGGTGGACGAGCTCATAGCACACCTAGTGTTAAATGGTTACTGGAGGACATAGTCATCTAAAACTAAATGTACCACCCACCTTGAGAACTCACAATAGGTCCTACCACTAGTAATTACGCAACTTATAATTTTGTGGGTTTATTTTTTATCACACGATGTTATTTTCCTTCACTGTGAAGTCAATCGTGAACATTCGTTAAGTACATATTTCATTAGAAAAATTGGTATCCGCCTGCGGGATTCGAACACCGTTGCATCGCTAGATACGAATGCACCGGACGTCTTACCCTTTAGGCCACGACGACTTAAATATCCTCTATATGGAGACAAATGAAAAAAGTCCAGTAGATTCTTTCAATAACCTTCCATCATTCTCGGTGACTACCTCTCGCATTCAATGAATATGAGTTGACAAATATAAGTTCTTTTTCCGATCCGGGGGACTCGACAGGACATGTTTCGTGCGACGGCGGCTTTGCAATCTCCTTCGCCTGGGTCGGATAATATGAGTTGAGGTGTTTAAATTGTTTCGTGCCTGACACCGGTAATCATCGAGAACCATTTAGATGTTTTATCAATCGAATTGAGTCCAAGGTTACTTAGTTACTTAGTTTTGTTTAAAATTATACTCTTATATCTTTATCATTTATTCGCGATTTCCGTAATAGAAGAACACCGCAGAGTCCGGTTTACTTTAAAACTGTAGCTTAAAAAAAGAATTTTCTTGTGTCACTCTCGTCCACAAACTACCATCAGTCCCGCCAGCGAATGCACGGACGTATTTATTATAACAGATATACCGACTGTTATCCGGGTCATAATTTACCATGGTAAAAGTATTCTTCCTGTACATTCAAGTTATAAACTACTAGCGACCCGCCCTCGCTTCGTTTCGGAAACTGTAATTTATTATTGATTTCTCCACTATTTAATGGATGTTATTATAATTATAAAACTTCCTCTTCAATCATTCTATCTATTAAAAAAAACCACATCAAAATCCGTTGCGTAGTTTTAAAGACTTAAGCCTTTGATTATATACACGATTTAAGCATACATAAGGACAGACAGTTAAAGGGACAGAGAAAGCGACTTTGTTTTATACTATGTAATGATGCTTATTCGAAATGTCAACCAAACTTTTTCATTCATTTTTGTGTGATTCAGAAACAAACAAACACACTTCCAAAATTACAATATTAGGATAGATTTGTATTTTAAATTATACAATTATATAATTACATTATATCACCACTGCTTAAACACCAATCTGGCAATGCTACGCATGTATGTAATTTGTAATTATTTGTTGCGTAAGGATGCTCTATGATTATTTCATCGTTAATTTTGATGTCTAATGACACTGGTATTCTATAAACCGATAAAGTTACTTGGTAAATCATGAATAGTACCTATGTAGCTTATATTTATTTTTTTCACTTAATTTGCAAATATGTAATATTCTCCAGAAATAGTAATTTTCAGGATGTAAAAGAGTTAAGCTGCTGCAGGCAATAATAAAGCTTAAATAAAAGAAATTTGTATTCTGGAACAACATTTAATTGGACAACATAACATTATATTTGCACACAATTAAGTTATAACAATTATACACTTATTACTCTATGTATACGTATAGACAAGCTATTCTGGCGCGATCTGTCTTACACCTGCGTGAAAATGAATAAGAAAGGAGTGGAGTGGCCATATTGGAGCGTTCAGGATTTATGACGAGCAACCGCGACCAGAGGATGACAATTACTCCCGTTAAAATCAGAGTATTCAGCATGCCTATCTTACTATCTTCACACCGAAACAAATTATGTTTTATATAGTTATAGTGAAATACTAAATAGAATAATCCGTGCAAATAACAGTATCCGAACATTAGTCGCCCTAACTTGTCATACACAGTAGCAAGTGCAACGCTTCCGCTCCTCATCATCACTTCAGCGCAGCCAAGCTTCATGTCTGGCGATATCATGAAATCGGTAATATTATTTTGTAGGTCCGCTTCGTGGGAATGCTAATTTATTGTAAAATGAAAAACAAAACTAGAATGTGACAATACTGATCGAAAGTGTCTTTTGGCAAAAAAACATCCATAGAACTTATATAGAAATAAATATTGCACTAAGTTCTAATCTGCGAGCGCTGAAGCTGAAGACTTTAGTTGTCTTTCTTCATCCTAGTGTTGGTCATACGATAGATAATGGAGTCCCTGCCGGGGTCCATATCCATTAGGGCGTATACTATGGCGATCAAGGTAAAGGTGAATACTACACCGAACCACAGGATGATGTTGAATATAGCAGCATAATCAGCTGAGTAACCATCTTCATCGACCTGAAATTAAAATGAAATTCTCAGTTTAATGTATGTACGTCACCTTTATTTTTAATGTCTGTTACCATAAAAATTTGGCTGTGAGAGAGCAATAAAAAGGAAAACTAACGGAAGTATTGAAGATTTAATCAATAAAACCTATTAGAATTTTTGCCGTCAATACTTTCTTTTGTAGATATTTATAAGACGTGAAGTACCTTTGTGTTGTGAACTCTAAGCTGTCTTGTAGAGATTAAAGTGTTATTAGTTTTGTAACTCTAAAGTGTTTGTAGTGGAAAGGGAGTAATAGTCCCCCAACTTATGGGGGGAGGGGGGGTTATTTGTCCCTTTTTACAATTTTTGAACAGCTATTTTACGTATTTAATTTGCAATCCAGGTTTAAAGAGAACTTATGATTGATTATACTACTTTATGACACAACAAATTGAAAGCAATGTTTTATGATACTACAGGAAATAATAATAAGTATCTCACTACTAGTTATACTGACGAAAGTAAATTGAATAAGTCAACTATTCATGTTAAAATATGTTTGTTAATGATATCTAAATTGAAATGGTATGACATTAAATTGTTATGTAGTTTTTCACCTGTTTGTACTACATTATACCATGGAGCTATAGTTTTATGTTTTCTAACTTTCTTAATGTCATTGTTACTAAAAAATTCTAATTACAATTCTTATTCTTCTAAACTACATAATATGTCTCTACACCCACAAAATTTCCTCACCGTTGGCTTGCTTGACTTCATTGACATGTAATGGTAAAAAACATTATTAATAAATTAGATTTGAATTTTTTTAATGCTTTTAAATAGGATATTACCACGTTTTAGTGAAATTTAAAAGTTAGATAAATGATCTGAAACTTATTTTCAACTAAATTCAATATCTGTTATAAAAGGTATGAAAAGAAGATATTCATATTTTTAATTACATATTGCTGGTGAAGTTCCGGCGAAGGTCCATTCAATTTGCGTAAGAACCAACAGTAATAATGCAAATTTTTTTTTTTTTAAACTAATGTCTATTAAATTGTATCATTTAAAACAAAAAAATTATTGTACATATCTATTAAACGAGTGTTGATTGTTAAGCGAGGGGTCGAATGGGGAACTAGCACAGTTACTTTTTAGTGTACCCTATTAATGGGCTAAAACGAATAGTAACTATGACGTGACATGACTACTTAGATTGCGGTGTGATACGTTATTTATGTCCCGTAAATATAGGTAATAGTTTCTTACTAAATACATTTTTTCACATAAAAGAAAATAAGGTTCCAAATTTAATTAATTCGTAAAAAAAAACGATTAAATACTTAGTAAATTTTTGTCAATTATGGTTTTTGAATTATTATTGTTATTTCTCATTTACTTTTTGCGCAAATTCCCGATTTTATTTTTATTAAAAATAATAGTACAATTAAGAGTTCATGTTTATGTACTCACACTATTCTTGAGTTCGACATTTCCAGATACCGAGCGAATAGCACGGCGTGTGTGGACAATGTCAGTTGTTACAGCTGTGACCAAAACTGAACCATCATATGCTTTTACAAACGCCTTTGTTAATTCTTCAAGTGCTTCACCTAAAGTGTGGCAGAATTTTAACATTTCAGTTTTAAATTATTGTTGTAATTGTTAATTCAGCAAAGAAGTCCATCAAAATACTATTTAAAGGAGAATGATGTTAGTATCAGTAATTAGAGATGCAGCCAAATGATTTCTAAAATTTAGTTTACTACAAGGTGAAACAGTATCTAAAGTCTGGTAAGACATACTAAGTAATGCTGATACTATCAAACAAGTAATTTTCGGTAAAAATTGTTAAACTTTAAATTATATTGAAACTTATTTTTTTAATAATTTTGGACCACTATATTTAGGTGTTGTATATATGAATAACATCTTATATTCTAATTATGATTTGTGAGCTAACTTTATTCTTTTTTTAGTAAATATCTTATAGGTATACATCTATATAAAATAGTAATTAATAGTAACTGACCCAGTAACTTTTTAGCTTCCTTAGTTTGTAACGAGTTAGGACCATGGAAATCACGTAGTGCATGCAAAGAATTGATTCGTAAGTTGTAAAAGTCGATGATATTATCTGCGCTGATAGCACCAGACTCCACCTTAAAATATAAATATTTGTATTTATTTACAGTATAAAAAAAAATTAAACCTTATATAAAGTTGGGTTTCATTTACTCATTTTATTTTTGTAATATGCCTCACAGTTTATAAGTTAACCAATCACAGAGCCTAAGCAGTGATAATACCATTGTAATAAAAGAGATAACAATACTTTGTATAATGTGTTAAAACAATATTTATAACACAAATATTGATTATTCATAGTTTTGAGAAGCCTATATTTTGTTGTTCACATTATGGGGTAATCATAGATCACAAAAAACAGCTGATGCCCCACATCCTACAAACTTATACACAAAGTAAGAATACAAAAAAGGCAATCTATTCAGTTCAATTCAATAAGTCATGTCAAAGAATTTAAGTTAATATAATACATATCCTTTTGTGCTTGAATTTATCACTAAATGAAATAATTAATGGAGAATATTTATAAGGGAGAGTATACATTGCAGTTGACATGATAGCTGTTATCATGTCAAAGAATTTTAGTTAAAATAATACATTTCCTTTTCTGTTTGAGTTTATCATTAAACAAAATAATTAGGAACACTGGAGAGCCTAAATTGCAGATGACATGATAGCTGCTAATTTGCTACTCAAATACATAAGAGATTAACATTTCAGACAATATATTGAATATTGCCCGGGGATTGCCCAGCCAGCTGACCTAACTTTTCAAGAGCTGAATACTTATAAAATCTCTTCAAGTGTTGCACTAGATCCCATCCCAGTTCAAGATGGTTGGCAATTCAAAGAGACTTACAGACTTCTTAGAGGAGCTGTGATTAATGTTGAAGAGAATAACCAACAGAGGATTCATAGAAAGAAAATACTGTTTAGAATTTATTGATTTATACAAAATATAAAATTGAGTTCACAAACCTTTTCTGTGACAGCTTTTAAGGCTGCAAGCTCACTTAGAAATTGGAAGTCTTCTTCAACTGAAGATTTTAAGTGCTGCAAGGACTGTTTTTTAACTTTTGGAATATCTAAATCCCCTAGCACATTTGAATATGACAAAAGCTGAAAAGTAATAATGATGAAGTGTTATTTACTTACTCATTAAAACAGTAACATTTTTCTTTTTTTAAATATAGTATTTTTACTATACCTGATCAGAGTCACTTAAATTGATGTTCACAAGCTTATTGCCCCCATTGGTAAAACGTTGATTGATTCTGTGTTTTAATACATCAAAAGTATCAGGTTCATACTCATCTACAACTAAAGGATACTTTTTGGATTTAAAATCAGCCTGAAATGAAATGGTGTTTCATCAGTTCATAGTGAGTGGGTTCATCGAATTTACAATCGCACATTTAACTATTCCTCTTACTTCTAGTTATAACTTAGTTATTACTTAAAGCTAGTCATAGATGTGTTCTAATTGTTTGTGTATTAAAGCATGTGATATAAAGTTAATGACAGTATACTCACGGAACTCCCCAGACTGGATATGCCACTAATGTAAACTTCGACAACTGCTTCAGGAGTATTGAACGGATCAGTTATCAATAATCCATTCCATTCGGAGTTCTACAATAAAATGTATTTGTAATACAGTTCATATATTTAATCAATAATTGCTTATATGTGGTAAAATAATGTACAATAAACACGTTTACCTCTTCAACGGAAAGGCCAAGAGAAGCAGAAAATATTTCTTTTAAAAGACTCTCGAAAGTTTTACTGGAACCAGAGAAACTTAACGACTCAGGACTATGGAGGATGTTTAGTTCGCCAGAGGCATTGATACCTAAAAAAAGTTTCTAGTTATACAATAGAGAAAAATATTAGTGGTAATGCTAATCCCAAATGAAAATCAATCTTACCTATTATTGAAGAGATTAAGAAAACCCATACAGATACCATAGCTGCAGCCATTTTCCTCGACAATAAATGACTGACTGTCACAATCACAATGTCATATGATTAAATTCATACCAAAAACAAAACCATAGATAATCAAAGAAGCTAAATATCACGGGGTTGTGGACTAGAGTACAGACTAATCAAATATAGGCAGGTACTAGACTCAGGATGTTTAAAAATTTACTTTGAAATTATAGACATATCGAGTCGAACCCGTCAGGTAAATTAACCCACAGACACAGCCCACTGAGTTTCTCGCCGGATCTTCTCAGTGAGTCGCATTTCCGATCCGGTGGTAGATTCTGCGAAGTACGGCTCTTGCTAGGGTTTCGTGTTAGCAACGTCATCAGGCTTGAGCCCCGTGAGCTCAACTGCATGTTAGGTGAAAAAAAAGTGTAAACCTAAATGTAAAGCGAAAGAGAACACATGGTTGAAAGTGAGTTTTTTATGTCGATGTACATAGTTCTTGCGTACTATTTTAATGTTTATATCTGAACATTACTACTTACATAGGTAAAAACTATTTAGTCTGTGTCTTAAATATTAATAGTATATTATCTGGACTTTTAGACTATGCCTATGGTGGTAGGACCTCTTGTGAGTCCGTGCGGATAGGTACCACCACCCTGCCTACTTCTGCCGTGAAGTAGTAATGCGTTTCGGTTTGAAGGGTTGGGCAGCCGCTATAACTATACTTGAGAACTTAGACTTATATCTCAAGGTGGTTGTTGGTGGGTGGCGCATTTACGTTATAGATACCTATTTATGGGCTTCAGTAACCACTTAATACCAAGTAAGCTGTGAGCTCATCTAACCATGTAAGGAAGAAAAAAAAAAAAACTTTTCGGCGGGAAGGCGAGGAGTGGAGTTGTGTGATTTGTTTTATTTTGTCTATTTTAGTGTTTCTTCAGATTTAAATGTGTAATAACGGTGGTTTATTAACTGTTTAATATCTGTGAAAGGGCACAAATGTGGAAAAATGAAACAAAGCCGCTAGACGTAGCTTCTCGGGATCCTCCAAAAAGTCCACTGAAAACGTCTCAGTAAATGAACACCATTTTACCGAGATTATATTTCATCTCATATCATCTTATATCGTTTCATTTCGTGCCATACCATGTTTTATATTAATCAACTTCATTTCATTTCACTTCATATTATTATCATTTTCCATAAACATAAGAATTTATACTAAATTATGTTGACCTACAGGTCTTAGTTACCAGGTCAAAAAATCCCTTAAAAAAAGGTTAATGTTGAGAGAACTTCAGAAGTACCGGTAAAATGGGGCGATTAGGGACAAATTCCAACTTTATGACCAATTTTAAGGTAGTTGTTAATGTATATAATGCAATATCAGGATCAAAATTATTGAGTCTTGGGGGCAACTTTGTTGTCCAATTTAAAGCTATGCAACTAGCATTCCAGTTTAAGCAAAAAAAGCAAAAATAGGTGTAATCCCTATTTACCCGGATATTGCGGTTAATTGGGACGAAATGAGAAATTTGCTAGGGTTGCCACTACCTGGTTTTTATTTATTTATTTATTTAGTTGCACCAACAAAGTGATCATCAACTTGATTACATTTATTTACTTATGATTAATTTATATTTACTTGGGAAATGATCCGCGACAGATTTGTCCTGTAAGTTGTGAGACAATTAAAAAAAACATCTATTACATCACTTAAAATTAGTTCAGCGCAATCGAACAACTCCGAATGAACATTGACGGAGACCACGCTACCGTGGACATTATTGTAGTCTCAAAGGAGAGTAAGCACCTAAATTCGAACGAGTGGGCTTTCCTATAAACGGTTTATATTTCTTCGTTCTTGGTAAGTACTTAGGGGCTGATATTTTTATCTGGGTTAAGAGATTAGGTGTGTCGGTTATTCCAAGGATTAATCACATGAATACCCCCACTCTGAACAAATATTAAATATTTTACTATGTATTACTTAGACATTTTTGTCCACCTTGAGATTTCATTGTTCTTGTTACATGTCTGTGCAAAATCGACTTACTTATATTAAATTGCTTAGCTGTTTCAAATAAAGACTTATTCCCAATTTCATAGGCTTCTATTGCTGTTTTTAATATTAAGGGATCATATCTCTTATAAGGCTTTGTACTCTTTGATACGTACACGCGAGGCATATCTAAAAATAGTAAACAATACGTAACTGATAATATAAATATTTACCAAACAATAAAATAATACATTGATAATTTTGAATAAAAGTTCTAGACAAAAACATCATGAATAAACCAGATTTTTACCAACAAATTTAAAAAATATTGTTATAACTACATAAACAACCCTACAAACCTGTACCTATTTATATTTAGGTCGTTTCCATTTCACGTATTCTCATCCCAATTGACCCCTTTTTCGTTGTTATTTGTATCTAAGACGTACCCAATATCCCCAAAAACATCAGATTTTTACATGTATTTTTATTTTATCAAATACATTAAAACCAATAACAACTGAGACTTACCTTTAATATATATGATGGTTCAAACACTAAATGACGTTTATAAATCACAGTTGTCTTCTATCATTATGAAATAAATAAAAGAGAGCAAAGTTTCTAGCACTAAAATAATTACCACCACAGGAAGTTAAATTGAAACGAGATTTTTTATAAGTTAGCAGCTATTATCATGCATATTCAGAGTTGTTTTGTGAACTTTTAACATTCTACTATTAAACTACAAAAAATGGAAGATTTTGCAACGAATATAAAACTAATATTGAGCGTCGAAAGATTTTCTCGGTTTTTTCCCGATTCGCCTCTCAATCCCTAATCGCCCCATTTTACGGTATTTAGTGACTGAATTTCAGTCAGAACTCGAATATATTAAGTGTATAATCTATGGTCAGAACAATATATTAAGTGTATAAGGACTTTTTGGCGGGAACGCGAGCAGTGAAGTTGTGTGATTTGTTTTATTTTGTCTATTTAGTGTTTCTTCAGGTTTAAATTTGTAATAATGGTGGTTTATTAACTGTTTAATATCTGTGAAAGTGCACAAATGTGGGAAAATGAAACAAAGCTGCTGGACGTAACTTCTCGGGTTCCTCCAAAAAGTCCACTGAAAAAATCTCAGTAAATGACCACCATTTTACTGCGATTATATTTCATCCCATATCATTTCATTTCATTAAATTTCATCCCAGTTGATTAATGTCTCAAATTATCATTTCATTTCATTTCACTCCATATTATCATTTTTCATAAAATTAAGAATTTAAAGTAAAATAAGACATGACTTAAAGGTCTTAGTTACCAGGTCATAAAATCTCTTAAAAAAAAAAAAACTTCAGAGTTCAGAAAAGAATTGATAACTTTTATTTAACTGTTTACTATTTGAATGAATTTGTATTTAAAATGGATGAAAATAAGTCAGAGAGCTTAAATTCTATAAAGAACATAATCTTAGATGAGCGGCGTTTAGTGACATACACATCCATTAGTAAAGAATTGTGCATTCATGTAAATAAGGCGAAAATATTTTTGAGAGAATTTGTTGATGAATTGAGAAAGAACAAGCCGAATGTTGCTCTTTCAGTCAGCTACATTATCTCGGGATCCTTAAAAAACAATAAACTTCTAACTATTCTTGTACTAGAAGAAGAATTAGTAAGTGTGAAAGACAAATTCAGTACAATATTCTTTGAGCATATTTATAGTGTATGCTACGGCCATCGTACAAGTATAGATAAATCAGCATTTATAGCTATAAACACCTTCGAAGATTATTTGTTGTGTAAAGGTACAGTCAAAAACAATATTTGTTCAAAGAGATCTTATGAAGAAATAGGCACTTTAAAATTTAAGAGCCAGGAAGTACCCGAGAAAAATCTGAAAAACTCCATAAAGAAAGATTTGAAAAACAGTATTAAAGAAGAAAATCACAATACACAGAATGAAGTGAAAACTATTAAAGATCATGATAAGAAAACAGATCCTGTAAAATCTGAAATTCCATCACCAAAATACAATTCTGTTACTAACAATAAATCTCTTGATAAAAAAAGTAATGGAAAGTCTAATGGGAGTATAATGGGATTTTTATCAAAAACACCAAATGTTAAAATGGATATTAGCAAGAAAGATAAGGGAGATATTGAAAACAAAACAAAAATAACAAAAAAATTAGATAGAGAAGAAACAAACATTGATGATAGCTCTAAAACCAATGGAACTGAAATTAAATTGACAGAGAAGAAGTCAGTAAATAGTATAATCGCACAAAAAAATGAAGCATCAACTCAAAAAAAAGACATCAAAGTGGAGAAAATAGATATTGAAGTTAAAGTAAGAAATAAAAAAACTAACCAGGGGAATTCTTTTGGAAAGAAACGCAAAAGAGTATTGCATGTTTCTGATAGTGATAGTGATTGTGAAAAATCAGATTCATTGGCAGATGAAATTACTTTGGAACGTGAATCTGAAGATGAAATTCCACCAACTCCATCAGCTACCATTGTCAACATAACACCTGGGCTTGTTAATGCAAAAAAGAGGAGAAAAATCATAGATAAAACTTATACAGATGAAGAAGGATTTATGTTAACCAAAAAAGAAGAAATTTATGAGAGTTGTTCAGATGATGAAGTGCATACAAAAGAGAATGTTGATATTAAAAAACAAGTCACCGTTGAAACCACTGCTCTGAAAAATGTGCCAATAAAGCAATCAAAAAAAAAGTCTTCTCCATCACAAAAACATAAACAACCAACCATGATGAACTTCTTTAAAAAAGTACCAAATTAAATACCATCCTATGTAACCAAATCATGGAATAAAATAATTATACCATCAAGATATAGTGGATGCCAGTTCAATTGTTTTAATAAGGATCCAATTCTCTACGTACATTTATATACTTACAGAATGTAATAGGTTAACCTTCAATAAGCGCAGTTGGCATTATAATTTCTAAAGTTTGTTTAGGTAAATGGAAATAGGGAAGACAAGGTTGAGATAATTCTGCTATCAAATACTCAGTATTTATATTAAAAAGAAAGATAAATCAGTTCAGCGCAATATTTTCCCAGTTACACTGAAAATTTCCTTTTTTTAATTTAGTAACTAGTGATGAGCTTTTGTAATATTGTTATCATTAAAAACAATCAGGAAAATTTTTACAAGTTCCACTTTTATACAAAAAAATGACAACAACAAAAGTATAAGTAGCAAAATTTGAATCTTATTGATAGTGATGATGGTCTGACTTTGAACAGCAAGTTAGGATTGCTAATACTTACCAGTCATTAATTTCATTATTTCATGCCAATAATTTCCAACAGTTGTAAACCAAATATTAAACAAAAAAAATATGGCACATACCGACATAACATATTTTTGTACAGATATAGTTTGATCCCTCCTGGCTGAGCCCTTGCTTACCTACCTATCCTGGTGAAACTAGGAAAGCCTCCGAGAGAAAAGTAATCTTTCAATCCCAAAAAAAAAAATGTTTGACAGCTTTGTTAAGGATTATGGAATGTGATCTGAATCAGATAATGTAGATGATTGTAACATCATTATTTTTATACATTTTGATATTATGTTTTCGAATCTTTGCACCCTTGAATTTATTACAGTTACGCTATATAACTGTATAGCCTGTAATTCTGTGGATGGAAGGATTCTTTAAGAACTTATTACACTTGTTTTATGTCATTAACTTTACTGAATTCATTCACACTGCATGCCTGTGTGGTATGTATAAAATGGCCAGCATAAACTCATATTGGTGTGTCTCTATTCAACTACAAGTAAAAATTTATAATTTGACGTGCAATTTTACAGTGTTATCTGCTCATGAAGCTATGTTGGTATACTATTTTTACTGGTGGTAGGACCTCTTGTGAGTCCGCGAGGGTGGGTACCACCGCCCTGCCTATTTCTACCGTGAAGCAGTAATGCGTTTCGGTTTGAAGGGTGGGGCAGCCGTTGTAACTATACTTGAGACCTTAGAACTTATATCTCAAGTTGGGTGGCGCATTTACGTTGTGGATGTCTATGGGCTCCAGTAACCACTTAACAACAGGTGGGCTGTGAACTCGTCCACCCATCTAAGCAATAAAAAATAAATGCTGCTACAGTTGGTTGTGTTATATTATGTGTTGATTTGCCATAATTATGCTGTAGTAGATTAGAAGCCACACATTATTTCAAACTGTATTGTATACATAGCTATTATGGAAAGCATAGTAGAGAGAGAAGTCTGTAATCAGGTTCCAATAAAGTAATTAATTATATATTACAGTTTTCTTTCAATTTACGAATTTTCCAATGATAATGCCTTAATGTCACACGATTTTAATAAACAGTGTATCCCCCATTGTCTGCCATCTATCACAGCCAACAAGGGCCCCTGTTTGTTGTACTTAAAAACATCCAATAGTGCTTGTGTGTAAGATATTCTGCTTGTATTCATGTACTTATGAGATTGAGTAGGTGAAATCGTTGTTATAATGTAGAATTTAAAAGAAAGAAAAATAAACAAAATAACAATAGTCTTACATTTTATTAATTACATAATCATTAAAAGTACATCATTGCTTGGTTCCAATCGCAACAACCCATTCAGGATGCACTTGTACATCCACCAAATAGGTGCATTTCGTATTATAAGTTGATGTTAAAATATCTTGACTCGAGGTTGGCCTGAGGAATAAAATAAAGGAAATCAACACCACTTAAAAAAACTTGTCAGCAAAGTACAAATAATTTCAACTTTTAAATTTTCTGTGTAATAAATTACATATTTATATATTTTTATTTGATATATTTTAATTAAATATGGAGCAGAGTGAAAATGACTTTCAGTACTGAATAATTAGTAATTAGACATACTGTAACCATATTATAAAAAAAGCAAGCTTTATATGATTGGAACTAGACCTTTTATAAAAGTTTAGAATATATATATATTTTTTTATTCCATAGTTTTGTGGACGAGCTCACATCCCACCTGGTGTTAAGTGGTCGTCGTGACCTAAAGTATAAGACGTCCGGTGCATTCGTGTTGAGCAATGCATCGGTGTTTGAAACCCAGGCGGGTATAAAAATTTTTAATGAAATACGTACACAACAGATGTTCACGATTGACTTCCACAGTGAAGGAATAACATCGTGTAATAAAAATCAAAACCCGCAAAATTATAATTTGCGTAATTACTGGTGGTAGGACCTCTTGTGAGTCCGCACTAGTATGTACCTACCACCACCCTGCCTATTTCTGCCGTGAAGCAGTAATGCGTTTCGGTTTGAAGGGTGGGGCAGCCGTAGTAACTATACTGAGACCTTAGAACTTATACCTCAAGGTGGGTGGCGCATTTACATTGTATATGTCTATGGGCTCCAGTAACCACTTAACACCAGGTGGGCTGTGAGCTCGTCCACTCATCTAACCAATAAAAAAATAAAAATAAAAATTACGATAGGTATTTAATAATAATTATGTTAATGTGACATACTTATTTTTAGTCTGACAATCATGAAAAACTTTCACAATTCCATCCATTCCAGCTGAACAGAGTAGAGAGTTTTCCGTTGATAATTCATTAGGTTCTGCCATTACTCTGTTTGTCAGGCTGGGTTTTCCGACCGAAGACCAATCCAGTGACATTATTTTACCATGGTGTCCTTTGTACTCTTGCACGCAAGTTCCTGCTGCTAAGTCCCACACTTTAATTTTTTTATCGTCTCCTGCAGATTAAAATACGACTTTAGTTCGGATGATAAATACTTTTCTATCGGGAATTTATCACTCTTCGATATAAGAACGAGTATCGTTCGTATTTGTGAAAATAATTCAGCCCCCTTGGGGTTATGTTGTTATTGGAATCCAGAAGCATCGCAACGGGAATTCTGCCATCGACCGTGAGAATTAAGCTCAAAGTGTCTATTGTATTGTTTAATGGCTGTGCCATCCTTCAAATATGTTCTGGGCACATAATTGGTTAGCGGCAGAAAGAGTGTAATATATTTTAGGACAGGGAACGTAGATACTGTGCGTTAGTAATGCGTGATACTCCATCGATCGTCACCGACGTGTCGTTTGGAGTTTTTTAAGCATAAACCAGCATACAACACCTAGTTTTAATTGGATTTTGAAGTCCGTATACACTACAGAAGGTTGACCATCTTGAGAGAAACTGGTAGGAGTTTTTAAGGAATTGGTTCGAATTATCCTAATTATTTTAATTTAAGGAATGCTTGTTCTGTGCCAGTAATGGGCAGGTTATTAGTTCTTACCACACCCAGCCCCCCATGAGTATACGACTTGTTTTAAATCAACCCGAGTAGAGAGTTGAAATAATTTTGCTAGTATGTAATGAAGAGTATTAAATATACTAAAAGATTATTAAAGTGTCACAATCCCAAAAACCCTATATATACACATGTACATACTTAATTAATTAGGCATGCTAAATGTGCGCAGACCGCCTTTAACATGCCACAGGCCAGATTTTTCTTTAGTTTTCTATACTGGTAGGAAATATAGATTGGATATAAAGCCGCAAAGAGGATGCGAGTGGACTTTTTGGCGGGAACGCGAGGAGTGAAGTTGTGTTAATTGTTTTCTTTTGTCTATTTAGTGTTTCTTCGGGTTTAAATGTGTAATAACGGTGGTTTATTAACTGTTTAGTATCTGTGAAAGTGCACAAATGTGGGAAAACGAAACAAAGCCACTGAACGTAACTTCTCGGGATCCTCCAAAAAGTCCACTGAAAAAGTCTCAGTAAATGACGACCATTTTGCTAAGATTATATTACATCCCATATCATCTCATCTCATTTCATTTAATTTCATGTCAATTGATAAAGTTTCCTTCGTTTTTTTATTATTATATTCATAAAATGTAAATATGTAATGAAAACGGCGAATTATAAAAATCTTTACTTTAAAATTACTTAACACTGGCATTAGCCATTAGCACAAACTATGCCAGAGTCAAAAACTAGATAAAAAGAAGTAGATGCGAGTACCGGCAGTGGCTAGGTAGGCTCCGCTGGGTGCGAAGGCGAGCGCCCGCACCGGCGCGCGGTGTGCGCACAGGACGCGTGCGAGCCGGCCGTCGCACACGCTCCACAGCCGCACGCTGCGGTCCGCGCCGCCAGACGCTATGTAACACTCGTTCGGGTGGAACTTCACACACTAAAATTAATAATAATTGCATTTATTTACTCCACAATACAAATACAAATAAATTTTCAATTAATGTGACATAAAAATTCTAATTCTAAACAATATTATTATACAATATATTCTACTAACACAGTGGAGATAAAAAGGCCGCGCCCTACATTCAATCTTTATTATTAATCGTCAATGTTTTACATCCAATTTATATTTGACATTTTTTAAATAAATAATAGTTTAAAAAACTAATAAAATACGCTTTTATAGAAAATTCAATTAAAAAATAGAAAATAAATTTTAATAAATTGGAATTAAAAATAGTGTAAGAAAAAATGATTTTATTGTAAAATAGCGTGGTAAAATTTATTTTCTATTTTTTAGTTGGATTTTCTATGAAAGCGTATTTTGTTAATTTTTTTAAACTATTACTTATTTTTCATTTTTTAGTGGAATTTCAATTTTTCCAAATTTTTGCTTTTAATTTTTTTTTTTAATATTGAATTGTCATCGGTCCTTAATAAGTATACCAAATTTCGGGTTAATCCGACGTTTTGAAGGGGGTCAAAATCATGTTCAAAGATTCCGTTACAAATATACATACATACGTCTGAAGCTAATAAAAGCGTAATAATAGCACGCATATATATATATATACACATATATACCTAGTCAGGTCATAAATTCTGTCACATGTTTAATGTAAAATAATTGAAACAAGTTTATTCATTATGTAACCATTCATATACCAAAATGAATTTAACAAAACATAGATTCTTATTGCACTAAAGTTTATTCAAAATGACCTCCGTGATTTTGAATACAGGCCTTCAATCTGCGCGGCCAGTCGTCTATCGCAGCACGAACGAGGTTCATGTCAATATCGGCGGCTGCCTTAATCAAGGATGTCTTGAGTGACTCCAAATTGGGATGAGGCTTTGAGCACGCCTTTTCCTCCAAGTGTTGCCATATCTTGTAATCTAACGGATTCAAATCTGGACTGGAGGAGGGCCAGTCTTCGTGCCGGATGAAGTCGATTTCACGCGCCGCCAGCCAGTCTTGTGTGCTCTTCGCTCTATGAGCTGGCGCCGAATCTTGTTGGAATACCCAGTGCCTGTTATTGAACATGGTATGAGAAACAGGTTCCACAAGGTTCGTCAGGACTGTATTTTGATACACAACTGCATTCGTTTTTACACCTTTCTCACAAAAATGTACCTCTGTTAAGCCCCAATAAGAAACTCCCAACCATACCATGAGCGAGGATGGAAAATGACCTCGTTGGACACGCGGAATACGGTTGCTCGCTTCTTCACTACTGTGTGCGTACACCTTATCATTTTGTTTGTTGTAGCTCTCTTCTACGGTAAAAATTTTTTCATCCGAAAAAAGAATTTCCCGATATTTTTTTCCCGCGTACCGCTTCAACAAAGCGCGGCATCTCTTCAGTCTCAGGTCCATTAGACGAGCATTCAAACGATGTCCTGTTTTTCTTCGATATGCCCGAAGCCCTAAGTCTTCATTTAACACCCTTTTCACCGTGGTTCTGCTTAACCCCATCTGAAGGGCCAACAGTTTCTGCTTACGTTTGGGATTTCTTTGAATTCGCGCCTTCACAGCTTTTATCACTGCTGGAGTCCTAACAGACCGAGGGCGACCACTTCTTGACCTGTCATCTACACTAGAGTCTTCATTGTATCGTTTGATGGTACGATAAACGAATCTTTTGGTTATATTCAAATTTTTCAGTATGTTAAAAATTTGAATTGGCGCGTAACCGCAACGATGCAACGCAATAACTGCAACACGGTCTTCTTTAAGCGTCCACTCCATATTTAAAAATGAGTAAAATTCTAAAAGTATACATTTTTATTTTCATGAATAATTCGAAATTCGAATTCAATAAACTTTTTTGTGGCCAGCATTCTAAAAGAAAAGTTTTTACTGTGTGACAATACTTATGACCTGACTAAATATATATATATATATATATGCACCAGCTAAACAAATTAGTCGATTTTCCCATATTGATTAGGTTATGTAATAATCGATTTTCGTTCTAGCTTCGGCTCGTTGGTCTTATACCTCGTATTACAAATTACACGGCATGATAAACTGGCATGGGTTTTGTATCCACCTCCATTCTGCTCATTTCTGCAGCGCAGCAGTCAGCAGTGTCATCACCAAAACAATAAACAAAAAACATAATACAAAGACAAAATATTTTAAATATAAGCGAAAATCGTTTTTTTTTTAGTGTTTTTCTTTTAGTTTTATTCAAATCGGTTGATACATTACATTCTACAATTTAACATATCTGGCGACTGAGTAAAAATGATGTGAAGCGGCTGTCACATTATTAAGTTCACTTATGTATAGTTTTATTTATTTATCATATGGCATTCGTTTACACTGCGTGGTTATAATTTAAATTTACAGTTTGTGAAATAATCTATAGCTGCTTCTGTTACATTTTTGAGATCTTCCACTTGGCCTGCGAATCTCGTTAGTGGGCATTCCATGACAATGTGGCGTATAGTTTGCTCTGGGCATCCGCATTCACAGCTTTCGTTTTCCGTCCAGCCCCATCTCTGCCGCAGTTGGNCTGTTTGCCAGTGACAGGTACAGCTTCGGATTTTTCTGGATCGCTTGCTTGCAGATGTCAGCAGTCAAACCATCCGCTCCAGGGGCTTTCTTTGGATTAAAGCTTTCTGCCGCCGTTAAAACTTCATGTACTGTGAATGGTGGATCCTGATAGTCATCATCCTGTCCTCCATTTATACGGTCGGCTGCTTTCCTAATTGATTGATGTTCTGCGTTGTCTTCTTCTGACTTGTCTTCTGGGTAAAAGTTTTCTGCCAGGTGCTTCGCTGACTCCTCCTCACTTAGGGTTTTTCCTCGGTAGATTAGTGGCAGGTCTTCCTTCTTCACTGACACTTTTCCTATCATTCTGTAGACGCCGTTCCAGATGGTTTCTTTGGTCTGCTTCTTACAGAACTCCTTCCAGCTGTCTATCTTTGCTTTCTTCGCTTCATTCTCATAATATAATTCTTTTGATTCCAGGTACTCCCGGACGACCTTGGCTCTTCGTACTGGCGCTGCACATCTGATTCTTCTCCTTCTGGTGGCGACTCCCTGCTTCATTTTGGCAAGTTTCTCGGACCACCACGGTAAGTTCATGCTGTTTTTAATCTTTATTAATGGTATGGCACTATTACTAGCCTCTGTGACTACTTCTGTATATTTATTTATTACTTCGTCTAGCTTTGTTTTTTCCTTGATATTTCTTATTTCTGTGTTTGTTAGATTATTATTTTCTATTAATTCTTCGAGTTTTTCGTTAAAATATGTCCAGTTAGCTTTATTTGTATTATATTTCCTAGTTGTTTTTGATTTTGCTTGTGTATACTTATCTTTGCTTTTCTTAATTACGAACGTTATTGCGTTGTGATCCGAGCTCGCCATGGTGTCATCCACCTTCCAGTCGCTTATTAGACCAATGATATCCTCCAAGCAGGCTGTTATGTCGATGTGACTGGTGAGGAGCTTACCTCCTCTAACTGTCTCGAATGTTGGAGTTTGGCCATCGTTGAGCAACTGCAATCCCCATTCTCCTAGCATGCCTAACACTTCCTCTCCCCTGGCGTCGGTGCCTACACTGCCCCACCACACGCTTTTCGCATTGGTGTCGCCCCCTATAAGGATTCCGCGAGATCCCAGTGTTTCAACCACTTTCCCCAGCTGCTCTAAGTGTGGCCCAATGGGCTTATCCGACTCAAAGTAGAACGATACGACCACTAAATTGCGTATTCCAGTGTAGATCTTCACCACTGTGATGTTGGTCGTGGTTAGGGATGGACAAGGAGTCACTACCCAACCGTCATTGAACACAGCAATGGCTGACTTGATAACAGCCCCCTGCCCGTTGATCCCCTGGAAGATCCTCACACCCCGATGGTCCCTCACTCTACCCTGGCTTCCCACATACGGCTCCTGGAGCAACGCTACGTCAACCCTCCTCTTCTTTGCTTCCAAAAGAAATTCACTAGTCGCTAGATGTTTGCGCTGTAGATNTGTGTATACTTATCTTTGCTTTTCTTAATTACGAACGTTATTGCGTTGTGATCCGAGCTCGCCATGGTGTCATCCACCTTCCAGTCGCTTATCAGACCAATGATATCCTCCGAGCAGGCTGTTATGTCGATGTGACTGGTGAGGAGCTTACCTCCCCTAACTGTCTCGAATGTTGGAGTCTGGCCATCGTTGAGCAACTAAGTATGGTCCAATGGGCTTATCCGGCTCAAAGTAGAACGATACGACCACTAAATTGCGTATTCCAGTGTAGATCTTCACCACTGTGATGTTGGTCGTGGTTAGGGATGGACAAGGAGTCACTACCCAACCGTCATTGAACACAGCAATGGCTGACTTGATAACAGCCCCCTGCCCGTTGATCCCCTGGAAGATCCTCACACTCCGATGGTCCCTCACTCTACCCTGGCTTCCCACATACGGCTCCTGGAGCAACGCTACGTCAACCCTCCTCTTCTTTGCTTCCAAAAGAAATTCACTAGTCGCTAGATGTTTGCGCTGTAGATTGGATTGTGCAACGAGGGTCGACACAGTGCCTCTTGGGGGGATGATCTGATCTGGGTTCCTGGAGTCCACCTTAGCAATAAGTCACGGTAGATCTTGCCAAGGTTTCCCACCTCTTCCTTACTGGACACTCTGGGTTAAAGGCATTATGCTCGGCTTCACCGATTTTAGCCTTCAAGCAGTTACAGCACGACGGAGGCACCCTCGCCATCCAGTCAGCGCATTCCGACCTATGATGCGCCTCTCCGCAGTGACTGCAGGCGTCAATTTTTTCCCGGCAGAACCGCTTCCCGTGGCCATATCCCAAGCATCGCGAGCACTGAATCAGGGGAGACTGATCCTCTACCCTGACCCTTTGCACATCTATATGGACTAGCCCCGCCTCCGTGAGCCGCTTCCATAGTTTTGGTGGCACTTGTATTGCTACATGGGATGTGAGCGGGTTTCTAGCTCTTCTTCTGAACTTTACCTTCAGAGTTGAGCTGTCCACACTCACATCCCCCAGAAGATGTTTGTTCTGGTTAATTAGTGCTCGCACTATATCTTCGTCCTTATTATAATTCAGGNGACTTGATAACAGCCCCCTGCCCGTTGATCCCCTGGAAGATCCTCACACCCCGATGGTCCCTCACTCTACCCTGGCTTCCCACATACGGCTCCTGGAGCAACGCTACGTCAACCCTCCTCTTCTTTGCTTCCAAAAGAAATTCACTAGTCGCTAGATGTTTGCGCTGTAGATTGGATTGTGCAACGAGGGTCGACACAGCGCCTCTTGGGGGGATGATCTGATCTGGGTTCCTGGAGTCCACCTTAGCAATAAGTCACGGTAGATCTTGCCAAGGTCTTCCTTACTGGACACTCTGGGCTAAAGGCATTATGCTCGGCTTCACCGATTTTAGCCTTCAAGCAGTTACAGCACGACGGAGGCACCCTCGCCATCCAGTCAGCGCATTCCGACCTATGATGCGCCTCTCCGCAGTGACTGCAGGCATCAATTTTTTCCCGGCAGAACCGCTTCCCGTGGCCATATCCCAAGCACCGCGAGCACTGAATCAGGGGAGACTGATCCTCTACCCTGACCCTTTGCACATCTATATGTACTAGCCCCGCCTCCGTGAGCCGCTTCCATAGTTTTGGTGGCACTTGTATTGCCACATGGGATGTGAGCGGATTTCTAGCTCTCCTTCTGAACTTTACCTTCAAAGTTGAGCTGTCCACACTCACATCCCCCAGAAGATGTTTGTTCTGGTTAATTAGTGCTCGCACTATATCTTCGTCCTTATTATAATTCAGGACATCCTTCAATTGTACCATGGGTTCCTTATTTTTTATCTCCTGGAGGTGTAAGTCCTTTCCCTTTGTTTTAATTGTTTCTCTTATTTTTACTAATTCTTCTTTCGATTCACAGCCGACTATAACTTTTCTATCTTTCACCTTTCTTATCCTGTCTATTTTTATCCCTTCCTCTTTAGCGTTGAGGGTTGACCTGATCTTATTAAATACGTCTTCCCCTGTGGCATTCTGGTCGTCTGAGGAGATCACGACGGAATGCCTCTCCGCATTTCCGCGTTCTTTCTCCTTTGTGCCACTGACAACGCTTGCGTAGCTCCTATTTTCTTTCCATTCTGTCCTTTGCTTTTTTATTTCTTCACTTAGTTTTTCTATTTCTTCTTTGTTTTCCTTTAAGAGTTGGCTGTGTTCGTCTAATGACCCATGTCCTGCGGCGTAGAGAGGGGTTTGCTCCAGCTGTTCCGACAGAGCTCGAGTATGCCATTTGCATTCCTCTAACGCAACGTGGTGCTGTTTGAGGCCGCCTATTAGCTGTTTCATGAGCTCTGTCGGCGCTTCTGGGCCCGGTGATATGTCACCCTCGTTACCAGTCCGAGTGACCATGCTACAGGCTTCTGTCGGCCACTTGTTGGTGGCTTGGGAAGCCTTTTCGCCTTCGGCTTCTTTCACCAGCTGGTAGAGCCGTTCGATTGACCTAAAGNTCCAGCTGTTCCGACAGAGCTCGAGTATGCCATTTGCATTCCTCTAACGCAACGTGGTGCTGTTTGAGGCCGCCTATTAGCTGTTTCATGAGCTCTGTCGGCGCTTCTGGGCCCGGTGATATGTCACCCTCGTTACCAGTCCGAGTGACCATGCTACAGGCTTCTGTCGGCCACTTGTTGGTGGCTTGGGAAGCCTTTTCGCCTTCGGCTTCTTTCACCAGCTGGTAGAGCCGTTCGATTGACCTAAAAATTTCTTCTTTTATCTCCCGTTTTAGGTTTTTGGAGATTTCGAGCTCCGCCTTGCTTTTCATAAGGCACGCTTTAGCCTCTGCGGTTTTGCTCGGAAATCTCGACGGGACTGTAATTGGCGGGCTGTCACTGACTCTTGCCGCCTGTCTCCGTGGGTCAGCTTTTGCTTCCTGGGCGATCAACGCTTTGGTCTTAGGCCTAGGAGGGAGCGGCTGAGGCACAGCTTTTGGTGGAGATGGTGTTTTTGGCCTTTGCTGCTCTTTTTCGACTATGGGGGGCCAATCACCAATGCTGCGCCTTACAGACGGACCTGGCTGTTCTTCGAATTCAGACTTGTCCTCACTGCCGTTTGGTTTTTTAACTGGTGTTCTGATACCGAACATTTTACGGTGAGGGTACGAGGGTCGACGGGTACTCAAAGTCAAATTGATATTTTGGGATCCCTGTATAGGGGGGATCCAGTCAAGTCAAACTATCTAAATCAAGTCAAAACTATTTAAACATTTTGTTGAATAAATATGGTAAAATAAAAATAAAAACTGAAAAATAAAATAAATGTAGGGGGTTAGTTACATATATTATTATAATATATGCAGTCTGGCCTAAAATTTCCCAACTCACGCTGTTTCCAAGAAACAAGCGTTTTTTGTCTTTTTGCGGTTGGTAACTTAGTTCTGAATTATCGCGCACGGAAACCGCTCGTCCTAAAAATCTAATTTTTCTACAAAAATATTTAACAGCATAGGGCCAGCAAATATACAAAAAAATGACTTATGTTGTCACTGAAAAATTTAAATAAAAACACTTATAATAAAAAACAAAACTGCGCTAAACTTTCCGAGTCTCTATCTCCGTCAACACTTGTCAGATTTTCAATCTGAAGGTGCCTCCCAGCTGCTCTCCTTGGTGTCTCCAAAGCCTCGTTCAGAAAAATGGTCTGGCGGTACAGAGTCAATGACCACGTTGCCACGTGGTTTTTGTTTTTCTGGCTGTCTCTCTGTGATCCTACACAAGAGAAATCTGAAAGTTGGCAGGATTGTAGAGCACCAGGATGCCCTCCGTTCCACAGTTCAAAAAATGTGGGTCGTCGCTGAAAATCGCGAGATAGACAACTTTTTATTTTCCAAATTTCACAAAAAATCACTTTTTTGCCGATTTTTTTTTGTGGCCACAACACTAAAAGTCATGAGATTTTCACAGGCATGTGCGCCTTCACTTTCCGCTTCTTTTGATGTATAGCACGTCAATATCCGAGAACTTTTCACTATTTTTACGATTTTTCGAACGCGGAGCGTCGTATTTTCGTGGCGCTTGGACTCGCGGTTGCGCTGCATGGGTGTTAAGTGATTACTGGAGCCCATAGACATCGCATTAACGCAGAAACGCATTACTGCTTCACGACAGAAATAGGCAGGGTGGTGGTACCTACCCGCGCGGACTCACAAGAGGTCCTACCACCAGTAATGACCATAAGCACAAATACTTTTTAAATAGTTAAGCTTTATTACTTTTTTTTGCCCTGGCCCTCTAAGTGTTTCGGGTCTCCCTCACATGTCGGCCTGGGGACCGGCGAAGGGGGCCCAAGAAGACGACGTGCAAGCTGCTCTGCACGCGTTTTACGCAAGAGCATCCGGGTGAAGGAAGGCTGGCTATCCTCGACCCACGCTGGTTCTGACCCAGCTGGGTATTTCGTAGGATAACCCATTCAAACCGGCGCCATCTAGGCGGGCTTCGGACAGCCTGCCGACCGAGAGGGCTGGCGGTCGTGGCGCCGACGATCGCTGGCCCGGCGTCCCGAGGGGGAGGGTGATGGGAGAGATGTGCTCCGCACTAAACCCTTCACTTTCCCCCTTTGCCTTTTCATGGGTTCTGTCTCATGCGAGGTTCGGACGCGGGTTGTTGAGCGACAGGAGGTTTTAGTCGGTTCGACTCCGACATGCCCCGCCCTCCATCCCCAGTGGAGGGTGGGTGTCCGGCGATTTCCTCCTGACCAAAAAAAAAAAGCTTTATTACTTTTAGTATAATGCCAGGTGTAGCCTTGCCAACGCTCCCGAGTTTAGTTCCTTTATCGCCCCAGCACTCTGAACTTAATTCTCCAGCTTCTGTCATCCCATATCCTTGAATTATATAATTTACTTTCGGTAATCTAAAATATCGAAATTAAGTAAAATAGTATAATTATTCAAACTTTAGGGTCTCTACGCTAACTATAATAATGTATTTTTAATTTAATATCTATATTACAATAATTACTTCATTAGAAACTAAATAAATTAAGTTAATTCTCACCTTTCTTTCACTTTTTCCATGGTCTTAATATGAAGAGGGCTTGCGCGTGAATAAATTATTTTTAGAGAATCTAAATTGTGATTTTTTACTTCATCATTTTTCGAAATATAATGGACAAAAGATGGCACGAGAAATCCAATGTTAACCTACAATAATAAATATTCCAGATATAATAATATTTTTTCGATTGATTGTTTTAATGTGAAATAGTTTAATGAAGAAACATTTTTATCTTACCTTCATAAGTTCAATTGTTTTAAGCATTGCAGCTGGGGTCGGATTATCCACGTAAACAATTTTCTTCCCCTTCGTTAAAAATTTATACGTCATAAATGTATCGTAATTATGATACCATTCACCAAAAACGAAAACAGTCTGCAGAGATTCGTAGCTGAAACTGAATATGTGCATTGTAAATAGTTACAAGCGAGCATTGTTGCAAATAGAGAATGCAGAAAGAAGTCGTCGAGGCCAAACATTTTATGTAGGGAAAAAATGCTTCATCATCGTCATCATCATCATTAGCCTTTATCTGCCCACTGCTGGACATAAACCTTCCCCAATGCCTTCCATATAACGCAGTCCTCCGCCTTCCGCATCCAACGACTTCTCGCCGTGCGCACTAAGTCATCGATCCACCTGTTTGCTAGCACACAATCTTCTTATCAGCCCATGGACGTACACTGCTGGACATAGGCCTCCCCAAGCCTCACCACAAAGACCGGTCCTGCGCTGCCTGCATCCAGCGGATCCCCGCGAACCTCAATAGATCGTCGGCCCATCTTGTGGGAGGCCTACCGACGCTACGTCTTCCAGTACGCGGTCGCCACTCAAGAACTTTCTGGCCCCAACGGCCATCCGTTCTGCGAACAATGTGTCCTGCCCACTGCCACTTCAATGTCGCAATCCTTTGGGCTATGTCGGTTACCATGGTTTTCGTGCGAATCTCCTCATTTCTGATTTGATCTCGCAGGGAAACTCCGAGCATAGTCCTCTCCATTGCTCTTTGGGGGACCTTGAGCTTTCTCATAAGGCCCATTGTGAGTGATTATTGGGATTATCCAGAGAATAGGCAGCAGCGTTTTCCGAGTATCATAACAGCACACTGCGATCGCCAACCCGCATGCCAAGCGTGGCGATTTTGGCAACCCTCCCCCCCCACATGGCTGACACAAATAGCACACAATACGATATCATTATTGCACATATTACTTACTTAGAAGGTAGACTGCTTAGTATACAATTCAAGTGAGTTAATTGAACTCCTTTCGGCATACCAGTAGTTCCTGATGAATATAATACAGCTGCTGTATCTATTTGTCCTTGAACCGGCGTCGGTTCAAACAGATCCACATCGACATATTTGGATGCTAAGCTTTTTATGGAAACCACACCCTCGCTGTTGTCTTCCAGAGTGAAGTACGTTTGTATGCAGTCAAAACTTTTTAAGACGTCGCTGTATGTCAACCAAAACTTATTTGAATAAATAAAATATTTAGGTTTCACTACGCTTAGTTTGTGTTTTAACGAGGCTGCAAGAAAATTATAAGGATTAGTGAAAGTGTTTTTGTTACTTGAAAATATAATTACGCGTTTGTTAATGGATAGATGTAGCAATTACTTTCTATTATGGTGGAGTTTAATTAATAGGTAAAAGCTGAGAAAAGAGTGAGCGAAATAGAACTTTAATTTGAGTTCCTCCATAAAAATAGCAATAATTCTATCCTTTATGAATTACTGATTTTTAAGGACTTATAATTTTACCCAGAACACCATAAAATATGGAAGAGCTATAAAATTCTATTAATTCAAAATTATTTTGTTCCCGATGGGGAAATTATATTTGCCCCAGTAATAACAATCCAGAATAACTAAGATCATAGTGATTTAATTATTTCCTGGCGACACTGGTAGAAAATACAAATATACGACTAGACGATTTCTGCTTGATAATAGTCTTTCCAACTATCAATCAAAACATTATGGTATTCTGCTCACACCTACTACCACTTCATCCCATCATTTATCTACTTAACACTGCCCTTGATTCCCATCATGAGTCCTAAGAATACTGTGTGTGATGTACCTACCAGCTTGGATGGTGTTCTGGCGTATTCGCTAGTTCAATACTTGGTTAAATTTTATCAGTGCAGATGGATAGACGAACTCACGACCCGTTTGGTTGTAGCCAGGTTCCGAAGCCCATAGATGTAGCAAACTGATTGCCGTCATCCTCTTTCATACATAAGTTTGAAATCTTAATTATTGTATTGTATATATGGTAGGCAGCGGCTTGGCTCTGCCCCTGGCATTGTTGACGTCCATGAGCGACGGTGACCACTTACCATCAGGTGGGCCGTATGCTCGTCTGCCAACAAAGGCTATAAAAAAAAACTATTGTAAGATATTTGGCTCAGCATCAATTATGGCGTAAGCTTGGGAAACGCTCATCTACAATTAGCTGAGATGGTGTGGTGCGATTACTTGTTCTTTTTCAAAATACTTGCTTAGCGAGCCTTAAGCGGCAGGTTGCGCTTTAGTTGTACCCCTGGTACTGATTACGCTCATGGGCGACCGTTGAGTGGGCCGTGCTCGACCGTCATTGACACTAGTAAAAATGTCGGATTAAAAGGTGAGAATGATGCTTAATGCTGAT